>CP139502.1:119826694-120456895 GCA_021014915.2 Artemisia tridentata subsp. tridentata | reverse complement strand
AACTATCCTATTAATCAATTCAAAAATCCATTTATTCAATTTGTATCATCTCTTATTATATAAGAGATTAGACGTCTATCTCTTTTATTCATAATTTTTTCATAATGCTTATACTGGCTTTCTCTTTTTGTTAGTTTTTTTGTTGTATGAATGTATCTTGTTGTTGTTAGACATTGTTATGTTAGTCAAATTCGTTTGTGAGTTTAGGTTTTTATGGTATAAGTAGAGGTGGCAAAACGGCGGGCCGGGCGGGCACGGGCTACGGGCTAAACGGTCTATGGGCTAAACGGGCACGGGCTAAATGGGCGCGGGCCAAACGGGCGCATGTTATACGAATCGCTTTAGAAAAGACCTAAAACAAGAAAAAAAATTCCTCAAACGTAACACCTCATTTATATTTAAGTAGTTAAATATACTATATCCATAAGTTTTTCATTAAAAACAATTTAATGTTCTCCTATTGAGAGAAAAACATGTGCCCATTATGCCCATTTAACTTCTAAATGGGCAATATACGCCCATTTCAAAAACAAGAGGGGGTCCAAATGTGCCCAAATCTTTTAAAAATTTGCCCATTTAGCCCATTTTTTTGATTTTGGGCACAAATCGTCACCTCTAGGTATAAGTCTCTTGTACTTTATAAATATTAAATGAATAATACAAAGTATCAGAAACATGAAATCAGATCTTCTTTTTCTGATCCTAGACCCTGGTCAATCACCTTGAGCCACCACCTTTAAACCACCCCGTCAAACCCTAGCCGTTGTTCTATCACTATAACTCCCAAACCGTAACTCACTTATCCAACCATAATTCCCAAACTGTAAGGAGTTAACTGGTGATGTTAGTATAGGTGATGATGAATATAAAACCATGTTAAAATTAATCAAACGCAACGGAAAATATCACCTAACAACAGATCCATATAGCCATATGATCAATCACTAATTAATATAATAAATATCACAATTATATACCTTTGAAGCGTGATTCGGGTTTCACCACCAACACCAACACCAACACCACGATTGGATGTAAGAAACAAAAGATCAATAAGGTTGATCTTCCCTTATGCGTGAAACACACTACACGTCACGGGTCACCACTTGATGCTAGTCTTGACCTTATAGCAATTGATCTAGCTTCAACCTACAATTGATTAAGCAAGGAATGGATAAAAAACCCACCAACCCTAGAGGGGGGGTTTGTGCCATAGCTTTTAGAGAGGGAGAGAGGGAGAGAAAGATGGCAAATGGTTAATGTGATTGATATCCTTTAATGACCAAATCAATGGGAGGTTATAAAGAAAATGTTACACTTAACCCCTTGCTCTTTTCCCTCTTGTTTCCCACCATGGCCGGCTACATAGGGGCCCTAAATGGGCTTGCCCATTTGTTGGTCTAATCCAATAAGCTAAGTACTAGCTTAGTTATTAGTAGCCCGTATCAATCCCAAGTTATGAAGGTTAAATATAACATAAATACGATAGATACGATATATTAAATGGTGTCTCTGTGTATAAGTGTGTGACCCCATAGGCTCACATATGTCTAGCCATATAATTATTTTTTATTATGACACGAGCATACTCCAACAGCTCCCACTAGCGACATCATAATAATCAAGTAATTATACAAGCAAAGGTTAGCATCTAGCAACACGCCAATGCCCCTAGAAATATGTGAGAATAGTTTCTTAAACGTCTCATTTAAATGGTTTATATGTCATCCATCCTTTTGTTACAGATACCAGGTTGAACATTAGTCATGGATCAAAAGTCATTCTAATAGTTCAACTATTATGTTTCTCGATATTGATATTGAACAAGATTACCAAGTGGATCAAGATTCATCTTAATCTCATTTGGGTATGGCCATACAACCATCTGTCCAATTCATCGAGGGGCTCAATAGTATCTAACTCCATAACATGTGGAGGAACAAATCCTATTTTGACTGCACGTGTCATTCATGTGTTTCATATCACTCATGAAGATGGTTTTTATAACTACCTTATTCAGGACAGCGTTTAACCATATCAAGGAATGAAATTCCACGCATGCAAGACCTACTTGCAGCTCAAGTCTAAGGATAAGAGACATAACCAATTGCGAGATTCACTCTTGACGCCGATCTATGCAGTGAATACTCGTAGGTTGGGTCAGTCCAATGTTCATCACAATGAACAACATGTGAGTTTGGTGGAATCATCAATTAATATATATTCTTAATAAATATCACCAACACGCTCACATTTGCCTTAATTCGATGATACTCCCGTATCGTCAACTGGCAATGGACAATTTTAGAATAAATAAATTATTCATGGATTAAACATGCAAATATAGAACACAGTAGTATAAATGAAGATGATCATACCAGGTATATTAATTCATTATATAATACGACTGCTTACAGTTCCATTATCCAAATACTAAAAATAGATTTGCATAAGACTACTCATAGGTCGGAATCCGATGTTCCCACCATGATCAAATTATGTTGTACAATACAACAAGTAGTCATTTGAGTAAACTTTGAGAATACTTGTTTCAAAACTCATGAAAGGTTTGAATGATGATTGTCCTTTTTATGTGTGCATTCAAGTACAATACGAGTATTGCAACAACGCATTCCATGGGGTGTTTGAAGCTAGCAAAACACCTACTTTATACAGTCATCTGAACAGTTTCTCAAACTGTAAAGTATTCTTATTCTTTTAATGTATAACGCATTAATGCTCTCAGTCGAGCACATCTAGTCAGCAATGTCATCATTCATGATGACATCCTACCACGACTAGGGTTGAGCATCATCTCAGTTAAATAAGCATCAGTGTATGCAAACAAAACAGAGCTTCTCAAATATCCGTAAACATTTGAACATATCTTTGGTTCTTTGTAGGTCCATTATAATGTTCTTTTAACAATTATCTAATGACTTTCACTTAGATATTTGTTGCTATCAACTCATCTTGCATTCATGCAAATGATGTAAATAATCCAATGCATAATACGACTTACATAATGAATCCTTCAGTTAAACTTAAGGTTTCCATTCATGTGTTCAATCTCATCAAGTGAGATTGATCATTGAGACTCCCCTCAATAACGTGTCATATTGTGTTTAGACTTAATAACCGCTTATGTTTATTCTAATAAACATATATATATATATATATATATATATATATATATATATATATATATATATATATATATATATATATATATATATATATATATATATAACAAGGTTGTATGTCTTATTTTATAAATCCCTTAAGAGAAACTTCATTCCAAGCTAAGTATTAAAGTCTAGCTTAGATGGAATATTGTTTCTAATATGTTAATGACATATGAGATTTAAGAAAATAAATACAGTGCTCCAACTTGCTCTCAGTGTACTTAGGAGTAATCTTATTAATCAAAATCAAATTAATGATTTTATAATTAACTTAAGACCTCTGCTCCTAGATGCATGATCTAATCCACACATGGATTCTTTTATCTTGTATACATAATAAAGATTATATGGATTCATGAACCCTTTTGATTACTCATCGTCCTCGCAAAGGTAATCAACAAGAAAAGTGTTTTGATATCCTATTGTCATATTTCATTTACATGAAAACATGTATGACAATTAATCATCTTTATACATTTAATGTTTGTAGGTAGGAAGATTTAATCATAGTCAATTTCTTGAGTACGAGTAAACTCCTTTTACTACGCGTGCATTAAATGTGTGTACAAGTTTGTCCTTTTGAGTCTTCTCATCAAGAAACTCATTCTTAACCTCACAGTCTAACTGATTGGTAAGAGATCAATCAAGCTCCATGAGTGATTGTCTTTCAAGGACTGCATCTTAACATTCATAGTTTTGAGCTATTCATCAGATACAAGATCTAATAATGCATTTCTGTAGTTAACAGGTTCACTATGATCCTCCAACTTATATCCCTTAGCATTGATATAAAAAACTATATCATTCAGGTGCAAGAGGTATCCTTGCGGATTTATGAATGAGAGATATCAATCTATGGTTTAACATATGCATGTTCAACCTTAGTGTGACATTAGCAAGTGTACTCAGAAGGTTGCTCTTGAATAACTTCAAGATCTAAAGGTGCTCCCACTTGCTTTTGTAAGTAGAGACTAATCTCTAGATACTCAGCATCTTGAGTAACAATAAATTGTTTTCAAGTGGGACATCCAAAATACATCGTTAGTTCTTGACTCTAGTTTGTTAATTACTTACTCTTAGGTATTTAACAAATTCAGAACTTCAATCAAGACATAATGAGATTCATCCCATGCCATAATACAATGGTGTCTTAAATTCCTTCTGGGTTGGAACCATATTGAGTTTACACATGGCACATCCAATTTTCTAACCTTGATAGCTTTGGAGGTAAAACAGTTTAAGTCATCAAAGATCAAACAATATCTATAGAGTTTGATTTTCCATGATGGACATACCATAAAGTTGTGGTATTCCACGAGGATTGATGCTGCGAGACTATCCCACAACTTATTAGATGAACTTATGTTCTTTGGCTTACATATCTGCTAACCAAGTCAAACTAGATGGCATTAATAGTATTTTTAGCCTACTGCATACTTTATATTATAAGTCTTTGAACAAGTCAATGACTTCATGTGCATGTTTTGACTAGAAAACATAAACATTAAATATTTTACTATACGTCGTAAGTGTACATGTCTTTAACAAGAAGACATAACAAGTTAACGTCTTACTTTACGTTATAAGTCTTTCAACAATTAACGGAATTGATGTTTGTATCTTTACAAGAGACCTAAACATATTCAACTAAAGTAATTACGAGCGCCGACTCTTGGCCTCAATAGTAAATTCAAGTTAATTTCATACTTCATGATTATGAATTTACAAGAAAACATAATCATATTTACTAAACAATTCAGTGAATATGTTGAAGTAGCTTTTCATGTTATCTTGATATTTGTTCTAATTAGGGCAACATACATTTTATGTGTAGAAGTCCTAGTAGAATCTTAGTTTCTTACCTTGCAGTCAAGAAAAACCATTAGTCATATTGTTATATGTTGTACCTTGCGCACAATTAAGATTTCTCCTACTTGTGCATGGCACAACATCATGAGAGTATACAGACAACACTACGCTCGTTTGTTTGTATGAGCAATATGACAATGTCTAAGATAACATATGATTTTTAGTCAAAATCAAAATATAGATATGTAGAACTTTATCGTTTTAATGATGAATCATGCATAACAAGTTTATAGATAACATTTCAGGAAGCAACATCAGGAACGCGACAAGTTATCTTATAAAATTTATGCAATGGTTCTTATATAAACAATGATGTTTAACATGTGGAAAGTAATGTATTATTTCAAGACAATCTGAAATAAGATGGGCAACTTTCAAGGTAATAAAGCTTACAGCTCCCACTGGATTAGACTGTTGGAGTACGCTCGTTTTATAATAAATAATTATATGACTAGACATACGTATGCCTATGGGGTCACACACTTATAAACAGAGACATTATTTTATAGATTGTATTTATCGTATTTACAATATATAAACGAATACGTAACTCGAGATCTATAATGGGCCATTAAATACTAAGTTAGACTTAGCGTTTTTTGAGTGGACTAACAATGGGCAAGCCCATTGTGGGACCATATCATGGCTGGCCTAAGGGGAGGGATGAGAGGGGAATATGGAGCTTAATGATGATGGTAAGTGTAACATGTTAAATGATAAGATCAAATGGCATTTAATCATATCAATTACATTTAATCACTTACCACTAAATTGGAGATATTCTCTCCCCCTCTTCCTCTCCTAACTCACGGCACAAATACAACCCCCCTAGGTTTGTATTTTTTTTTTATCAATTCTTTTCATAATCTATTGTAGGTGTTGCAAGGATCGTGATTACAAGGTCAAGACTAGCATCAATTGGTGATCAAGGATGTGTAGTGTGTTTCACACATAGAATGGATTGACCTTATTGATCTATTCGGGTTTCTCATTCCATCTTGTGGGTATTGGTGTGTTGGTGAATCCGTGATCACGCTACAAAGGTATAAATCGTTATATTTATTTATTGATTGATCATATGGCTATATGGATCCGTCTCTAGGTGATGTTTCCACTTTGTTTAATTAGTTTAATATGTTATTCATATTCAATGTCACCTATAGTGGTATCACGAGCCATCATATGTGTCATATGATTATCAGGTATGCATAAAAAATGGCTATAACGGGTTTTTTTGGTGATTTTTGGAACCACAATTAAAACAGCCCCTAGGGCTTCATTTTCTCAAAAATGATCGAACCTTAAGGAGTCTTAAGATCTGTGATTTTTGATCTCATAGCCATTTGTTATGCATATGTTAATTGGTATACTTGTCGGGTACGCGTAAAATGGCCTAAAATGCACTATTTTGATCGATTTATGAAACGATTTCAAAGCAGCCCCAATGGCTTAATTTTCTATGGTAAAATGATAATTAGAAGGTCCTAATATCAGTAGGTTTTGAACCTAAGGCCATTTGACACGAGTACCAAACGGGGTTTTTAATTCTTGTTAATTAATTTCTTCGTTTCGTTGGCTAAATCTTTAATTCTTGTTATTAATTTTTGTATCCATGGCAAATACATGCATGTTTGTTCATGGAGTTAGCCAACACCTTGTTTTGTTCATAATATTATTGTATTATTATGTGTATATGCAAAGCCGATGAAAACCTAGACCACTTGTGCCATGTGTTGTTGTGATTTGTCGTAAATTTCTTGTTTTGGGGTTTGCCATTGTTTCGGCTTTTATGTAATGAATTTCATTTTGGTTTTTGCCATTGTTTGGGTATTTTTACAGTAGATAGGAAGTAGATTAGTTGTATTTTACTTCATATATAATGTAACCGAAACTTGGAATGGAATGACAAAAGAGTGAAAGACATAAACGCGAAGAATGGCTGCTGGAACATGGTGCAGTAAAACGTAGTTTCCTGGCGATTGGTAAGGAGTTATGGGCTAAAATTTTTGTGCCGGTACACAAGACATGGGCCTACAACTTTTTAGTTTTGACCTAAGAGTGGGGAAGAATCCTTCCAGGCGTTTTGGGCCTCCCAATACAGAAATTCTGGGATGACAGAATCACTATTTCATGTGCATAATGGGCCTCTACTTTCTCTTGATTGTCTTGGAGCAAGTGGGAGCCCTCCGTGTGGTTGTGTAGGCTTGTCCTTAGTTGACCCTTGGTTCTCGTGATTAGGGCTGTCATTCGGGTTGACCCGGCCGGGTTCGGGTCAACTCGGGTCGGGTCAACTCGGGTCAAGCCTCCTAAAAACATACCCGAACCCGACCCTGTTTAGAACTCGGGTCAACTCGGGTCGGGTCAATTCGGGTTCGGGTCAACTCGGGTCGGGTCAACCCGAGTTTTTTGCATTGTAAAATGTTAGTTTTGTCGGGTCAACTCGGGTTCGGGTCGGGTTCAAGTCGGGTCAAGGCTAAAAAAACATACCCAAACCCGACCTTTTTTAGAAGTCGGGTCAATTCGGGTTGACCCGATTGACCCGAATATGATTTTTGACCCGAGTTGACCCGACCCGAGTTGACCCGAACCCGGTCGGGTTCGGGTCGGGTCGGGTTCGGGTCGGGTTTTATGACACCCCTACTCGTGATGGCTCACGAGACCGAGCATAGGATTTTCATCGGTTGAGGCTTTGCATATTGTGGTGGTGTGTTTGTTTATTTGCTTCTTATATATGCTATGATTATATGTAAATTGCAAATTGTTTTCTAAAACATGAAACGAAACACAAACCATTTTTAAACTAAGTCTTATGATTTAGTTTAACTAAGTTTAAATATGGATTTCAAACTTAAAATCATTGTTTTCTAAATAACACTTAAATTTGTTATGCTTGTTATTTATTTTATGTATTCTCCAAACTTATTTATAATCCACCTAGGATTAATATTAGTCTTGAAAATGGATAACTCGACACACAAAAATTAAAACAATGATTAGACGTAAGTTAAGAAAAGTTTTTAACTTGTGATACGAAGAATGAATGCATGCTTCTTTCGTACACCTTTTTTGATTCACATCAAAATATTTTACCCGTCACAAATTTAAGTCATGTCGTCCAATCGCTTGAGAACACATGCAATTACTTTTTGCCTATGCATAGGACCTAGGTTGAATTGTAACCCAAGGTGACTATTCTCTATGCGTGGGACCTAGATATATTCTCACAAGTTCTCAAATTGAATGACTTAATCGAGTTAAGCGGTGAGACCATGAACCGAGGCAAAGATGGGACTAAACATGCACACATGACACTAGTTGTTTGACACTAGATGCCATGAGTCCCATAAGGATCTAAGAGTTGTACGTGTAATACAATTGGTGATCGTCGCCTACCAATTGAATCTACTATTGCTAGCAGATCAACTGATGTGATAGTAGAAGCACAATGTGGATCTTAGCCTTTTTGTAAATTAATTGTTTTAAATTGTAAACATGGGGTAGTTAAATTAAAAAAGGATAATTATCGAAAATACTAAAAATGAACTTTGTAAATTCAATTAATGAATTAATGCAACACAAACCGTAAACAAGAGTTTCTTCTTTTCTTGATAAAAGGACGAACTAAGTCATTTTTCCCTTGTAAGAAAGTGACTTGTTCATATCCTTTTTCTTTATAAGGAAAAGCCATAATATGAATATTTGAATTTTCCTAATTCTAATCAAACTCAAAGAACACCTACTCTAGAAATCGTGATGTCTTGTAAAAGTCAAAACGGTTAAGTATGGTTACACATCTTATTCTTTCAAGGTTGTTTTATAACCCTAGTTCCGGTTTTGAAACCTTGAAGAAATATAAGATATTTGGATAACTAGGGAACACGTTTTCTATAGCTACCATACTAAAATTAGTTTAAATAATTAGAAGATGAAAATATCAATAAATAGCAAAGTGGTAAAGGCAATTACTAGCATGAATACCTGCCAGTTTGTCTTAACCCAATAAACCTACTAAGGTCCTACATACCCTTGTGGTAAAGTAGACCAATTATGGAGGAAATGCATGCCTATTTTCAAGTTAAAATAGCAATGATGGCTAGCCCATCATCTATATGTTAGAACTTGATGCACTTCCTTGAATACCTAAGTACATGTTTACTAGTCAAAGTGACTCACATTAGCAATAATGTGTAGATAATCAAAGAAAAAAAGGAAAGTATCCAATCGCCACTCACTCTCCACTGGTGACGTAACACTTATAAATGTTGTCTAATCCAGTGGGAGCTACGTGATTATATTACTGGTGACAAAACACATGTAATGTTGTCTAATCCAGTGGGAGCTGTAAGCTTTATTACCTTGCAAGTTGCCCATCTTATTTCCAGATTGTCTTGAAATAATACATTACTTTCCACATGTTAAGCATCATAGTTTATATAAGAACCATTGCATAAATTTTATAAGATAACTTGTCGCGTTCCTGATGTTGCCCCCTGAAATGTTATCTATAAACTTGTTATGCATGATTCATCATTAAAACGATAAAATTATACATATCTATATTTTGATTTTGACTAAAAATCATATGTTATCTTAGACATTGTCATATTGCTCATACAAACAAACGAGCGTAGTGTTGTCTGTATACTCTCATGATGTTGTACCATGCACAAGTGGGAGAAATCTTAATTGTGTGCAAGGTACAACATATAACAATATGACTAATGGTTTTTCTTGACTGCAAGGTAAGAAACTAAGATTCTAATAAGACTTCTACACATAACATGTATGTTTCCCTAATTAGAACAAATATCAAGATAACATGAAAAGCTACTTCAACATATTCACTGAATTGTTTAGTAAATGTGATTATGTTTTCTTGTAAATTCATAATCATGAAGTATGAAATTAACATGAATTTACTATTGAGGCCAAGAGTCGGCGCTCGTAATTACTTTAGTTGAATATGTTTAGGTCTCTTGTAAAGACACAAACATCAATTCCGTTAATTGTTGAAAGACTTATAACGTAAAGTAAGACGTTAACTTGTTATGTCTTCTTGTTAAAGACATGTACACTTACGACGTATAGTAAAATATTTAATGGTTATGTTTTGTAGTCAAAACATGCACATGAAGTCATTGACTTGTTCAAAGACTTATAATATAAAGTATGAAGTAGGCTAAAAATACTGTTGATGCCATCTGGTTTGACTTGGTTGGCAGATATGTAAGCCAAAGAACATAAGTTCATCTAATAAGTTGTGGGATAGTCTCGCAACATCAATCCTCGTGGAATACCACAACTTTATGGTATGCCCATCATGGAAAATCAAACTCTATAGATATTATTTGATCTTTGATGACTTAAACTGTTTTACCTCCAAAGCTATCAAGGTTAGAAAATTGGATGTGCCATGTGTACACTCAATATGGTTCCAACCCAGAAGGAATTTAAGACACCATTGTATTATGGCATGGGATGAATCTCATTATGTCTTGATTGAATTTCTGAATTTGTTAAATACCTAAGAGTAAGAAATTAACAAACTAGAGTCAAGAACTAACGATGTATTTTGGATGTCCCACTTGAAAATAATTTATTGTTACTCAAGATGCTGAGTATCTAGAGATTAGTCTCTACTTACAAAAGCAAGTGGGAGCACCTTTAGATCTTGAAGTTATTCAAGAGCAACCTTCTGAGTACACTTGCTAATGTCACACTAAGGTTGAACATGCATATGTTAAACCATAGATTGATATATCTCATTCATAAATCCGCAAGGATACCTCTTGCACCTGAATGATATAGTTTTTATATCAATGCTAAGAGATATAATTTGGAGGATCATAGTGAACCTGCTAACTACAAAAATGCATTATTAGATCTTGTATCTGATGAATAGCTCAAAACAATGAATGTTAAGATGCAGTCCTTGAAAGACAATCACTCATGGAGCTTTTTTGATCTCTTACTAATCAGTTAGATTGTGAGGATAAGAATGAGTTTCTTGATGAGAAGACTCAAAAGGACAAACTTGTACACACATTTAATGCACGCGTAGTAAAAGGAGTTTACTCGTACTCAAGAAATTGACTATGATTAAATCTTCCTACCTACAAACATTAAATGTATAAAGATGATTAATTGTCATACATATTTTCATGTAAATGAAATATGACAATAGGATATCAAAACACTTTTCTTGTTGATTACCTTTGCGAGGACGATGTGTAATAAAAAGGGTTTATGAATCCATATAATCTTTATTATGTATACAAGATAAAAGAATCCATGTGTGGATTAGATCATGCATCTTGGAGCAGAGATCTTAAGTTAATTATAAAATCATTAATTTGATTTTGATTAATAAGATTACTCCTAAGTACACTGAGAGCAAGTTGGAGCACTGTATTTATTTTCTTAAATCTCATATGTCATTAACATATTAGAAACAATATTCCATCTAAGCTAGACTTTAATCCTTAGCTTGGAATGAAGTTTCTCTTAAGGGATTTATAAAATAAGACATACAAACTTGTTATATATGTGTTTATTAGAATAAACATAAGCGGTTATTAAGTCTAAACACAATATGACACGTTATTGAGGGGAGTCTCAATGATCAATCTCACTTGATGAGATTGAACACATGAATGGAAACCTTAAGTTTATCTGAAGGATTCATTTTGTAGGTCGTATTATGCATTGGACTATTTACATCATTTGCATGAATGCAAGATGAGTTGATAACAACAAATATCTAAGTGAAAGTCATTAGATAATTGTTAAACGAACATTATAATGGACCTACAAAGGACCAAAGATATGTTCAAACGTTTATGGATATTTGAGGAGCTCTGTTTTGTTTGCATACACTGATGCTTATTTAACTGAGATGATGCTCAACCCTAGTCGTGGTAGGATGTCATCATGAATGATGACATTGCTGACTAGATGTGCTCGACTGAGAGCATTAATGCGTTATACATTAAAAGAATAAGAATACTTTACAGTTTGAGAAACTGTTCAGATGACTGTATAAAGTAGGTGTTTTGCTAGCTTCAAACACCCCATGGAATGCGTTGTTGCAATACTCGTATTGTACTTGAATGCACACATAAAAAGGACAATCATCATTCAAACCTTTCATGAGTTTTGAAACAAGTATTCTCAAAGTTTACTCAGATGACTACTTGTTGTATTGTACAACATAATTTGATCATGGTGGGAACATCGGATTCTGACCTATAAGTAGTCTTATGCATATATGTTTTTAGTATTTTGATAATGGAACAATAAGCAGTCGTATTATATAATGAATTGATATACCTGGTATGATCGTCTTCATTTATACTACTGTATTCTATATTCGTATGTTTAATCCACGAATAATTTATATATTCTAAAATTGTCCATTTCCAGTAGACGATACGGGAGTATCATCGAATTAAGGAAAATGTGAGCGTGTTGGTGATATTTATTAAGAATAGATATTAATTGATGATTCCACCAAACTCTCATGTTGTTCATTGTGATTAATATTGGACTGACCCAACCTACGAGTATTCACTACATGGATCGGCGTCTAGAGTGAATCTCACAATTGGTTATGTCTCTTATCCTTAGACTTGAGAAGCAAGTAGGTCTTGCATGCATGTAATTTCATTCCGTGATATGGTTAAACGCTGTCCTGAATAAGGTAGTTATAAAAACCATCTTCATGAGTGATATGAAACACATGAATGACACGTGCAGTCAAAATAGGATTTGTTCCGCCACATGTTATGGAGTTAGATACTATTGGGCCCCTCGATTAATTGGACAGATGTTTGTATGGCTGTACCCCAATGAGATTAAGATGAATCTTGAATCACTTGGTAATCTTGTTCAATATTTATATCGAGAAACATAATAGTTGAACAATTAGAATGACATTTGATCCATGTCTAATGTTCAACATGGTATTTGTAACAAAAGGATGGATGGCATATAAACCATTTAAATGAGACGTTTAAGAAACTATTCTCACATATTTCTAGGGGCATTGGCGTGTTGCTAGACGCTAACCTTTGCTTGTATAATTACTTGATTATTATGACATCGCAAGTGGGAGCTGTTACAGTATGCTCGTGTCATAATAAATAATTATATGACTAGACATATGTGAGCCTCTGGGGTTACACACTTATACACAGAGACATCATTTTATAGATTGTATTTATCGTATTTACAATATATAAACGATTACGTAACTCAGCATCTATAACGGATCATTAAATACTAAGTTAGACTTAGCGTTTTTGGAGTGGACCAACAATGGACAAGCCCATTGTGGGCCCATATCATGGATCACTTAAGGGGATGGATGAGAGGGGAATATGGAGCTTAATGATGGTGGTAAGTGTAACATGTTAAATGATAAGATCAAATGGCATTTAATCATATCAATTACATTTAATCACTTACCACTAAATTGGAGATATTCTCTCCTCCTCTTCCTCTCCTAACTCACGGCACAAATACAACCCCCCTAGGGTTTGTATTTTTTTTATCTCTTCTTTGCATAATCTATTGTAGGTGTTGCAAGGATCGTGGTTACAGGGTCAAGACTAGCATCAATTGGTGATCAAGGACGTGTAGTGTGTTTCACACATAGAAGGGATCGACCTTATTGATCTCTTGGGGTTTCTTATTCCATCTTGTAGGTATTGGTGTGTTGGTGAATCCGTGATCACGCTACAAAGATATAAATCATTATATTTATTTATTGATTGATCATATGGCTATATGGATCCGTCTTTAGGTGATGTTTCCGCTGCGTTTAATTAGTTTAATATGTTATTCATATTCAACATCACCTATATAGACAACATTACATGTGTTTCGTCACCAGTAATATAATCACGTAGCTCCCACTGGATTTGACAACATTTATAAGTGTTACGTCACAAGTGGAGAGTGAGTGGCGATTGGATACTTTCCTTCTTTCTTTGAATATCTACACATTATTGCTAATGTGAGTCACTTAGACTAGTAAACATGTACTTAGGTATTCAAGGAAGTGCATCAAGTTCTAACATATAGATGATAGGCTAGCCATCATTGCTATTTTAACTTGAAAATAGGCATGCATTTTCTCCATAATTGGTCTACTTTACCACAAGGGTATGTAGGACCTTAGTAGGTTTATTGGGTTAAGACAAATTGATAGGTAATCATGCTAGTAATTGCCTTTACCACTTTGCGGTTTATTGTTATTTCCGTCTTCTAATTATTTAAACTCATTTTAGTTTGGTAGCTATAGAAAACGTGTTCTCTAGTTATCCAAATATCTTATATTTCTTCAAGGTTTCAAAGCCGAACTAGGGTTATAAAACAACCTTAAAATAATAAGATGTGTAACCGTACTTAAACGTTTTGACTTTTACAAGACATCACGATTTCTAGAGTAGGTGTTCTTTGAGTTTGATTAGAATTAGGAAAATTCAAATATTCCTATTATGGCTTTTCCTCATAAAGAAAAAGGATAGGAGCAAGTCTTTTTCTTACAAGGAAAGAACGACTTAGTTCGTCCTTTTCACAAGAAAAGAACAAACTCTTGTTTACGGTTTGTGTTGCGTTAATTCATTAATTTAATTTACAAAGTTCATTTTTAGTATTTTCGATAATTATCCTTTTGTAATTTAACTACCCCATATTTACAATTTAAAACAATTAATTTACAAAAAAAGCTAAGATTCACATTGTGCTTCTACTATTACATCAGTTGATCTGCTAGCAATAGTAGATTCAATTGGTAGGCGACGATCACCAATTGTATTACACGTACAACTCTTAGATCCTTATGGGACTCATGGCATCTAATGTCATGTAGGCATGTTTAGTCCTATCTTTGCCTCGGGTCAAGGTCTCACCGCTTAACTCGATTAAGTCATCCAATTTGAGAACATGTAAGAATATATCTAGGTCTCACGCATAGAGAATAGTCACCTTGGGTTACAATTTAACCTAGGTCCCACGAATAGGTAAAAAGTAATTGCAAGTGTTCTCAAGCAATTGGACGACATGACTTAAATTTGTGACGGGTAAAATATTTTGATGTAAATAAAAAAAGGTGTATGAAAGAAGCATGCATTCATTCTTCGTAGCACAAGTAAAAAAAAATTCTTAACTTAAGTCTAATCATTATTTTAATTTATGTGTGTCGAGTTATCAATTTTCAAGACTAATATTAATCCTAGGTGGATAATAAAGTTTGGACAATACATAAAATAAATAACAAGCATAATAAGTTTAAGTGTTATTTATTAAAACAATGATTTTACATTTCAAAAACTTAGTTAAACTAAGTCATAAAACTTATTTTAAAAAAATGGGTTATATTTCGTTTCATGTTTTTAGAAAACAATTTCCAATTTACATATAATCTACAATATGCAAAGCCTCAACCGATGAAAAAACCTATGCTCAGTCTCGTGAGCTATCACGAGAACCAAGAGTCATCTAGGGAAAAGCCTACACAGCCACATGGAGGGCTCCCACTTGCTCCAAGACAATCAAGAGCAAGTAGAACCCCATTATGCACATGAAATAATGAATCTGTTTGACCAGAATTTCTGTATTGGGAGGCCCAAAATGCCTAGAAGGAGTCTTCCCCGCTCTTAGGTCCAAACTACAAAGTTGTAGGCCCATGTCTTGTGTACCTGAACAAAAGATTGCAGCCAATAAATCCTTACCAATCACCGGGAAAAGTCAAAATACAGCAGCTTCTTCCAGCAGCCATTATCGGCATGAATGTCTTTAACTCTTTCGCCATTCTTCACCAAGCATCGATTACATGATATGAAAAGTAAAATACAACTAATCTACTGTATATCTACAAGTGCCCAAACAATCGCAAAAAACCAAATTAAAATACATACATGAATGCCGAAACAATGGCAAAAAACCCCAAAACACGAAATTAACGACAATTCACAACAAACATGTCACATGTGGTCTAGGTTTTCATCGGCTTTGCATATCACACATAATGATACAATAACATTATGAACATAACAAGGTGTTGGCTAATTCCATGGACAAACATGTATGTATTTGCCATGGAAACCAAATTAACAACAAGAATTTAAAGAATTAGCCAACGAAACGAGGAAAATAATTAACAAGAATTAAAACCTCGATAGGTACGTGTGTCAAATGGCCTAAGGATCAAAACCCACTGATATTAGGACCTTCAAAATATCATTTTACCACAGAAAATTAAGGTTTAGGGGCTGAATCAAAACCGTTTCATGAATCGATCAAAATAACGCATTTTTGGCCATTTTACACGTACCCGATAAGTAAACCAATTAAAATATGCGTAACAAATGGCTATGAGGTCAAAAATCACAGATCATAAGACCCCTCATGGGTCGTTCATATGTGTGAAAATGGAGCTCTAGGGGCTGTTTTAAAACATGTTTCAAAAATCATCAAAAAAAACACCCGATTTTGCCATTTTTACGCATACCTGATAATCATATGGCACATATGATGGCTCGTGATACCACTATAGGTGATGATGAATATAAAACCATATTAAAATTAATCAAATGCATCAGAAAACATCACCTAACAACGGATCCATATAGCCATATGAACAATTACTAATTAATATAATAAATATCACAATTATATACCTTTGAAGCGTGATTCGGGTTTCACTACCAACACCAACACCACGATTGGATGTAAGAAACAAAAGATCAATAAGGTTGATCTTCCCTTATGTGTGAAACACACTACACGTCATGGATTACCACTTGATGCTAGTCTTGACCTTATAACAATTGATCTAGCTTCAACCTACAATAGATTAAGCAAGGAAGGGATCAAAAACACACCAACCCTAGAGGGGGGTTTGTGTTGTAGGTTTTAGAGAGGGAGAGAAAGATGGCAAGTGGTTAATGTGATTGATATCCTTTAATGACCAAAATCAATGAGAGGTTATAAGGAAAATGTTACACTTAACCCCTTACTCTTTCCCCTCTTATTTCCCACCATGGCCGGTGTGACAAATAGTAATTTTCACGTTGTTAATTAATAATAAATGGTTAATTATTTTTTTAAGTTGAGCATTTCTATGCGCATTTGCATGTTTCTGAGTATTTTTAAGCATTTTTGGGAGCTATCCTGCATACTGTATCTTACAGTCACTGCAGAAAAAGTTTATTTTTATCAGTAATCATAAATTATTCCATTCCTGGTAGTTACTGACAAGTTTTGTAATTTACTGAGAGCTTTCTCGTAATTACTAAAAAAGCAACCGCACACACGTACCGACAGCACAGTATATATGGTAACAGTCAAATAAATATATTTTTGAGTCAGTAATAATATTTTATTATATTTCTGACAAAAACGTGGATAAAAACTTTATTTTACATATACGTGTCCAAAAACGTCAAACCGGGACTTTACGGTAACTATTTAAGCTTAAACCGACACACGATACACCAACGAGGATAAAAAATACACTCAATACTCCCTCCTATGAGCCGTGTACAGCACATGCAAGGTGACAAAAGATTTTTATAAACATTATATTGTTAATGGAGGCTTGCTAATTATTTTGTATTTATACTACATTTGGCTACTATCATTTTTACACATACATTTCATCTAAAAACATTACCTAGATCATAATTTCCTTCTTCCTTCCCAAAACTCACGGCTACAACCAAGAAATCCAAGATCCATAAATTTTTGTTCAAGTTATAAACAATCGGGGTGTACATTCAAGTGTTTTGGGTTAATCGGAACGTGCTTTTGGTAAATTTGGTGCAATTTAGGTTATTTTCTTGGTCCTCTAGCCCTCGTTAACACACACCCTTGGTGAGCACACATCAAAACTTTTCTAATCTTGTTGATTTCATGTTCATTTAATGTCTAATGCTGTTACTAAATACTAAATGTGTATGTTTTGCTAAAGTGAAAAAGCTAGGGTTAATATATATATATACATGTTGCTCGACTGTTATGAAATGTTTGTACAAATTAGAATATTTCTTGCTTGTGTAGTAAATCTTGTTGCTTGTGGTACTAATTTGGTGATACGAAAGTGATTAATGCTAATTACGCGAGTTTAAAACGATATATACATATTTATGAGTATATATAAAAATCGGCTACAATTAAAAATACAAAATTATTGGGGTTTTGAAAAACATAAAATTTTGGCTCAAGTGGTGAAATGGTGGAAATTATACTTGAAAACTTAAATTAGAATACTTATCGAATTAGCCGTAATTAATTGTGTTTAACTAGTAAAAACACAATTTTTGGTCGAATGGTACATTTTGGGTCGAATAACATATATTTTGACCAAGTTTGACTTTTTAGCTTAATAACTTAATTATAAGTGCTTAATTAGTTTAATTAAATTTTGACACGTAATTAATATTACTAATAAGAAAATTTAGCTTAAATAAATATTTTAGGCCTAGGGGTGTTCGTGGACTGTTGGGCCGAGCCCAATACGAAACCCAACCAAATTGACTTTTTGACCAAACGCGGTATTGAACGTGTTAAATTGATTTTTAGAAATATAACGATATATATATCGTAACCTAAAAAGGCTAAATGGTTTTCGGGCTAAAATTGGACTATTGGGCCCAATAAGGGATTTTCGGCCCAATATACATTTCGGGTGACAAAAATGAGTTTCGAAACATATTTTGACTCACTATAATTATTTTCATAAAACGAAACGATATATATCGACAAAAACTAGTTTGGACTTGTTTTGACATGTTAGGCTCAATAAGGCTTATAAAAGGGCTTTTGGCCCAATTTAATGAACGTTGACGTTTGTTGACTTTTAAAGTCATTTTGACTAAACGTTGACTTTGTATTGAAATATATTATTAATAAGTAAACGTAACGATAACGATATTTATAACAATAAATATACTTATAACGGCTAATATATATATTACGGACTAATTTTGCAAATATAGTTAACGAAACGAGTTATTTGAGGAAATTACAACACTTGGGGAAAAATGGAAACGTTTGAATACACGAATGGGTCATGCCCAATTTTCCTAAATTTTCAACACTTAGAGTATTTTGATAAAAATACTCATACTTACTTAGTTTTCTAAATACTTGACAATTATTTCAAATTTCTTATAATTAAAATTATATTATAAACAATAAACAATATTTATAATATAATATTCCTCCACTAACACTATTATTATATTAATTTCTCAAAATCTATTTAATTAATTATAAACCCTAATTAATTAAATACATAATTACTAAACTTTACTTAATATATATATATATATATATATATATATATATATATATATATATATATATATATATATATTATATATATATATATATTACTTATGTATTTTAATGATGAATACTAGCACGGAAGTTCCGTCACATGTATTCCCACCGTACACTTTCACCATGAGCCACCACCAGTAATCTTTACGATAAACCATTTTTGGAAATTATATTACCACACAACAAGCAAGAAATACACGAGCACTGTAACACCCGTATCCCGGATACAAATAGGCCCCACCCTAAATGGAATTGAGTAATGATGACGTATAGTCCGCATTCGGGTTACGAACCCGACTAATGGACGCTACTACCACTCAAGCCCATCACGAATGGGCTCGAGCCCATCACGAGTGGGCTATCACGATAACGGTTTGGGCTCACGAAGGCCCAAACCCGAAGTTATTTATGGTCTTGATATGGGATATCTCTTATTTATAAGATATGTATCAAATAACCGGCCCATGCGGGATACGCTAAGGAGTGCGGAACACGAAACCAACTAGGGTTTCGTGTGTATATAAAGAGTCTCTCGACTCTCATTAAAGGTACGATCTACAACCCTAACTCTTCAACTATACCCTAAAACCGATTACTTACTCTCACGCCAGAGGATAATCGTGGGAGACAATCCCACGATAAGCCTAACGGTGTCTTTTTGTTTTCTTAGTGCGCAGGTCTAAAGCATTAAGATCTAATTGGTACGGAAACAAGGAACGCCCAACTTTTGTATCAACAAGTGGCGCCATCCGTGGGACCTTACACTAAGAATTCTACGAAGAACTAGAATGACGAAGCATGGAAACCCAAATCAGCGGACTCCGCAAACAAAGAAAACGCATGACGACCTACTGGGGAAGAAGCAGCAAACTGATTCAGCCGCTAAGCAGACCTCTGGAACAACCAGTGCGCCCAAAAGCCTAGGATCATACTCAGATATGGCTTTTACTCCAGTAGAACCGATTACAAGGACTACCCATGCTACTACAACAACCACTAGCGCGGTAGATCTACTGCGCACTCCTCTTACCATGCCAGAATTAAACTTCACTGAACCGCCAAATTCGCCCACCCGAAACAAGGGTCCTGATTTGGAAACAGACATCCTCTCGCTAGAAGGAGTCGCGCCTGAACTAGCGCCAAGTGATTTCGTGTCCCAAAACTACGAAACATTGGCTGCGCTGATGCGAGAGGAAGCAAAAAAGAGGTCAGGTCAGAGCCTGCAAGCCAGGCTCAACTTTGATCCTGAGCATGAGGCATCCCCACCGCGTTACCGAAAGGAAAGGCGCGAGAAGGATGGCCGCCGACACCCTGTGTTTACTAGGATCGGAAGGAAAGTTGTGGACGATGAAGCAGCTGACTTACAGTCTCTAGAGGAGCATGAAGATGATGGACGGCGCACCAATGTCCACGCTAGACTTGGTAGTCGCAGGATCCACGATAGACTTGGGCGACGATGCTCCCCAAGTGAAAGCCCTTCAAGCTCGGATTCCGAGGATAGTCGGCGCAAGCGCCGCAAAAGGGTAAGCTCATCCTCAAGTGACTCCTCGGACAACGAGGACAAAGAAACAGGACACTGTAAGTCCAGGGGAAGATCCCGCGACTGGGAAGACGAAGATATGTCTCGTCCCTGGCGTCGCCAAAAGGTTGACGCATTCACTCGGCGCATCAGTGATTTTTCAGAAGATAAAAAAAGGCGCATGCCCGCTAATGTTAAGACTTATGATGGGACAGGTGATCCTGATGACCACCTAAAAATTTTCGAATCAGCAGCAACCATCGAAAATTGGCCACAACCTGTGTGGTGCCACATGTTTAATTCTACCCTAGTGGGGAATGCGCGAAACTGGTTCAGTAAGCTTCCACGTAGAAGCATCAATGGGTTTGAAGAGTTGCGGAAGGCCTTTCGTTTGAACTTCACTCAGCGGAAAAAGTGCGCCAAGAACCCTGTCGAACTCGCTAGAGTAAAACAGCGCCAAGGGGAATCCACAAGCGCTTTTATGGAGCGCTATAAGGATGAATGCATACATGTCAAGGCATGCCCCGAAATACTAAAGATCTCAGGGTTTATGAACGGAATCAATAACCCAGAACTTATCAAAAAGCTAAATGATAGGGTCCTGCAAACCTTTGATGAACTTTTGACTGCCCCTTAAACCGTGCTTTGACTTTTCTGACGTCATCTTTAGAGGGAGCCCAGCTGTAATACCTGAAATTCAGATAATCTATAAAATTACCAAATTGCCCCTGAAATCATAAAACCTAAATAAAACATTTATAAAATTCTGAAACGATTCCAAACTTCTGAAAACGAACCATATATGAAAGAATAAATCTCTGGGACAACATAATATTATTTCTGAATGTCCAAAGATTAGAAATCACTTGTATACATTTTATATGGTCCGAAATATATTTAGTTAAATTAATTATGTTTTGTAAATTAAATATAAATAAGATAAATACAAATTAAATTAAGGAAAATATTACAAAAAAAATCACAATCCTAATTCTTATCAAATTGTGGACCGAAAATCTGATCCTAAGCCCCCCATATGTCGGTTTATTATTATTTAACAAATCATAATATTTTATAAAACCTAAAATACCGAAACCCTAAACTAGCGACACACAAAAATTCCCCAAACCCTAACCACGACTTCTGGAGCTAATCTAAAAATTCTCTGGTGTTCTTGGAGTTATTAAGGAGTTAAGAAAAATAAGAACAAGAATTTAGAGGCCTTCGTTTGTGCGTGGTATTTGTTTTCATCCGATTTTATCATACAAGAGGTAACGATTTTCCATGCTAAATTCTTACGTTCTAAAAATTATCCAGCATTTTTCTAGTGATCTACATGTCGAATATAACCTAATAAAAAATAGCCACATGATTTTTAGAAGCCTGGATAAATTGATGTAAATTGTTGTTTGTATCGGATTTAAAAGAAAATAAGGAAAAATTAAGGAAAAACCCTAGAACGAATTAGGGTTATGTTTTTGTGGTTTGGATCTGAGTAATAAATGCATACAATGATTGGGGAATGATGGCTTAATGATTAGATGCATTAGGGTTTGGTTTTGCAAATTAAAAAGTATATACGATTGAGTTTTAAAAATTATAAGGGTATGTTTTGCCAACTTTGAAACTTCTGGGATATTTTTGTAATGTCATATAAGTCTGTAGGAATGTAGGAAAAATATAACTTGAGGGTCCTAAGTGTAAATATTGCAAGATAATGAATTAAGTGTATTTATAAGGGTTGTTTTGTAATTAATTAAAATAGAGGGACAAAAAGTGTAAATTCTGGAAACTTGAAGTCATTTTGAGTAAATAATGATATTAAGAGTGTTTTGTGTAATTTTGAGTATTTATGGGCTTAATATGTAATTGTTATAAAATTTTGATTTAATTATAAGGTTTGTAAAGTTAAGGGACCAAATGTGTAAATTCTGAGAGATCTAATTTGTAATTCATATAAGTCTGAGGTTATGTTTTGTAACTTTGTAAGATAAGGTACTTTTTTGGAAAATATGAATATTATAAGGATTAAAACATGAATTATGTAAATGTAGGGTTTGTTTTGTAAACTATATAACTAAAGGGGTTTAATCTGTAAATGGTGAAACTAAAAGGACTAAGATGTCATTCTGAATAAAATAAGTATTTAAGTCAGTAACTTAAAGTATTTTCACTTTATGCCTTTGAATTAGATGAACTTACAATTAAAACCCTGAACTATGAAAATCTGTCATAATAAACCCTAAACTTTTGTAACCTGCTAAAAGATACCTTAGTACCATAATAAGCCTTGAATAAGGACTTAACCTAATCTGTGATATTATTAATAATGAAAAGATAACTAAAACCCACTGGTCATTTTGTCTTCTACTCCCTTAGGTTCGAGGAAGGAGTAATCTAATCTCTATCAGCGTTTATCTTTGTGTTCTTGCATTCATAATAAGGTACAGATATTCTGCCCTTCTCTTGTAAGGTGCCTTCGTTTTTTTGATTTCGTATTTTGATTCGTTTAGGATTCCCTATACCATTGCTATGTTCCCTCCTGTTTGTGCACCTTTCGTGTGATCTTTTGTTTGTGAACTCTTGATGTGTTCCCTTTGTTCTGAATCTTTATTTAATCCCTTTGTTTTGACCTATTGTCCTGGATCCTGACCTGTGAACCTTGTTTTGAACCGAAATCCGATATACTTGATTTATTTTGATATAAACTTTAATCTGTTAAATCCTTATTTGAACCTAAATGATTTTGAACTGTTATTAAACCATATATGAAACTGTTTGGGAAAGGTTATTTTAAAAAGAAACGAAACCACTTTTAATGAAAGCTATTAAAAGTTTTGGAAGACCATTTTGAAGAAAACTATTTTGTAAGATCAGTTGTTATGGAAACCATTTTTGAAGGATTGCTTAAATGGACTTTTAAATAGAAACCTTTCCAACTGAACTTTTGCTACGAATTCTAATTATGAACTTGTGAAAAGCTCTTTTCTGAAAACCTTTTGATATTGCCCTTTTAATCTGAACTTAAACTTTGATATAAAACTTAATTTGATAAACTTTGATTTGAACCTTTGACATTTATTTCTAAACTGTTTGACATGAACCTTTTGCCATGTACCCTTAAGATTTGACTTCCTAATTATGCTAGTATATTTGACCTTTGACCTGACAGTTTGATATCCGAGCCAATCACTAGGCATGAGGGTTTCATGTCCATGTCATTGACGCACCTCTGACATGACTCTAGGGCAGGAGAGTGATGACCTGTTTCGTCCCTTATTTATTATTTGCTATGGCCATGATAATTATGATTATTGATTTGTCTGTGGGGCGTATGGGTGCACTCTAGATTTGACCTGTTATCTGTTATCTGTTTATATTTTATGTTTATTATTATTTGTTTATTATATCTGGTGACTGAGGGTGTGTGCGATACACGTCTTTCACATTATCGGAGAGCTGATCACTCTACACAGGTTTGTTTATTATTTGTATGCTATGTTATCTGGGCTCGTGATAGATTCCTGTGTTCTTGTTTTTCTTAAATCTTATTCACTTTTGTGCTTTTCTTTTATTCATGATCCATTTCTCATTCCTTTCATTTTGATTTCGTATCGGTATGATCTACATTCCTGTTTTCCCTTGTACTGTTATCCATTATCGTTTCTTGTTATCTATATATCTGTTCACTGAGCTCTCGTAGCTCAGCCGCGTTTTCTTTTTCACGCGGCAGGTATTAGTAGGAAGCTGGGAATGAGTGAAGAGTGTACCTTGGATATAGAAGATTGGATAGCTATGCTGGGTTAGAGTTGGACTGAGGACATTATGTTTTAGAACTAGTTTTGGAAGTTTTAATTGTAACCATTTAGTTTCAATATTTCATTTGTAACCCTTGAATTTTTGTATTACTGTATTAGTATGCTTTTTTTTGATCTGATATAGATCCATTGTTGTGATATCTTTACCTTTGTCGGGTCGGGGTGTTACACCGGCCCATCTCTTTTCCAGCTCAACAGCCCATCTCTTTCCCTTATGTTTTCATAGGTATCTTGGCCTCCTAGGAACAACCGCACCGTCATCAGCTTCGGTACTTATCTTCAGCGATATGAATCGATTGTTTTTGCATTCTACAAATTTCGTAGGTGTTAATAAAGTTTCATTTTATTCGTTTATATGTTTGTGTTTTCTGCTGCCTATGTTTGTGTTGCTATTTTCCGATATGGTTCGTGGGTTATGAGTTGCGTCTCATAGACGCTACTCTATATGTGTGTTTTGGAACACGCACTGGCGCCTTATGAGTGATGATATACCTATGATGTTGTCGCAGCTATTACACATGCCGCAGGTTAATTTAAACGATGAAGAGTTACAGAGCGGGATACTTTATGAACTGGAAGCGATACTCAGGTTCTACGGAAGATCGGTAACAGACTTTGGTTTACAGCTGCCCAATCGTCGTTTACTGCAGATTCTCCGAAATAGGACTGTCATGGAGGAAAGAAACTACGATCCGGATACTCTAGCAAGGGAAAGAGACCTCCTGGTGCCGAATCTTAATCGTGACCAAAGACGAATTTTTGATCTTATTACCAGCGCGGTTGCAGACAACAAGCAAGAACTCATTTTCGTTTATGGACACGGTGGTACTGGAAAGACTTTTGTATGGAAGAGTATAATTTATGCGCTCAGGGCTGATCGAAAAATTGTCTTGGTAGTCGCCTCTTCCGGAATCGCATCACTTTTGCTTCCATCGGGCCGCACGGCACATTCAAGATTCAAACTCCCTCTGAACCCAACAAACGACTCTTTATGTACTATCAAAAAGCATACCCAGTTGGCCGATTTACTGGCACAAACTGACGTCATTATTTGGGACGAGGCTCCCATGAATGACCGGCGATGCCTTGAGGCTCTTGACCGTACATTGCGTGACCTGCTCGATACCCCAAATGACATCTTTGGAAAAAAAACTGTCGTGTTGGGTGGTGATTTCAGGCAAACTTTACCTGTTAAGAAAAATGCAACAAAACAGCAAATCATTGGCTCCTGCATTACTCAGTCGTATCTGTGGCGCCATTTCACAGTTCATCTCTTAAGCGAGAACATGCGTCTAAGGCAGGCCCATGCTTCTGATGAACGTCAACGATCCATCGCAACATTCTCACAGTGGCTGTTAGATGTTGGCAACGGTCATATCGGTGATGCTGATCAGACGGACCCTGAAAACACTTCATGGATACACATACCTGGCAGATACTGTATTCCTAATACTGATAATGCGTGCTTGCAACTCATCCGTTTCATATACGATGACACCATTTTACAAGCACCAACCGCTCAAGCGTTGTAAGAAAGAGCTATAATTTGCCCAAAGAATGAGACTGCAGACGAGATCAATTCAAAGGTCCTACATATGCTACATGCACCAGGACACATTTACAGGAGCAATGACGATGCGATCCCACGGGGAAATGATGGGGGTGCTACAGAGCTACTGTATCCGATTGAATATCTTAATACATTATCCTTTGCCGGTATCCCTCCACACAGATTGGAACTTAAAATAGGTTCGCCTGTTATGCTACTCAGGAACCTTAATTCGATAGGAGGTCTTTGCAATGGTACAAGAATGATAGTTACGCAGATGCTTGCCAGAGTAATCGAAGCCAGGATTATCACAAGAACTAGAATGTTACAGCGTGTATTTCTTCCTAGAATCACTTTGATGAACACAGACGAAAAGTTGCCATTTATATTCAAAAGAAAGCAGTTCCCGGTTAAGGTTTGCTATGAAATGACCATCAACAAGAGCCAAGGACAATCACTTAATAAAATTGGTATTTACTTAACTGATATTTGGTCATGGCCAGCTCTATGTGGCACTCTCTAGGGCAACAACTCCAGACGGCTTGAGAGTCCTTATCAAAGATCAGCATGGTGGTGTTCCAAATACGACAAAAAACATCGTGTATAGAGATTTTTTGGATACCATTATCCAGGTCCAGGTTTTCTTTACATTCAGTCTCTTTTACACATCCTATTTTGCTATCTTTGTTTATAACCATGTGTTAAGAATAATGTTTCGTACTCATGCAATATTCTTTACTGAGACGTACATTGTTTGGAACCATGTCACCTCATTATTTCACCTTTTTCGATTATGTGTTTCTTTAGTATTTGTTTATAGATTATTCAAACTACTGGGGTTATACGAATTACTATTCCAGCTAGAAGCTGCACGCATCCCGTTCACGGCCGCATCGCAGCCTTACTTTGTAGACTATAACAAACTGGCTCCATGTTTTTTTCCTTCGAATGATTTATGAACATATACTGTAAATAATTTTATTTTTCCGTACAAATGTTTCATTTTAAGATTGCTTGCTTATATGTATGTAAATATTATGCGTTTACGTGTACACCATAAGTGCCCGAGAATATCTGTGATACCACGTTTGGCTAGAGGAAAGGAACATGTGCACCGGCTCGCACATACTATAACTATGTTTTTTCATCGTAAGGTAAGTACCAGAAGGCACATACATAAGTCTAGCTTTCAACTATCCATTAGAGAGCTCTGTAGGATTCATGATTTAGACACTGTTACTGCTGTCGTTCGAAAGTTACTCAGTTTCCTTGATTTTGTTACTTCACTGACATTTGATGTTTCTTATTGTGTAGTAAAATGTCAGAAGTTGCCGCGAGTACCGCTATAGCAAAATCGCTCGGAAAGAAAACGTTGATAGACCGGGAAACTGTTGCAGTTGCATATATGAAACCATCAGATATTGGTAAAGCCGTACGTGTAAGGGTCTATCGCAAGTGGACAGTGGCAGACATACGAGGAACAAGACAACCAGTGCTTTCTTTTATATTGCTAGATCGACAAGTATGGTAACTTAAGACAAAATATATTAGCATTTACAACGTCATTGGTAGCTGTCGTTTACATTCACCGGTTATCTTACAGGGGGGAGCAATACAGGCGAATGTGGATCCGCGTGAAAGGGGCCGGTTCGATACCGTACTGCAGATGAATGCAACATACACGATTACTGGCTTCGGATTGCAGGACACAAAATGATGGATGCAAACCTTGCCCAATCGACTAACATTGATACTAGGCAGGTTTACTGATGCCCAGCCTTTTACTGACAATGGATTCCCATTGCACCATTTCAACTTCGTTGCATACAATGAAGCAGCTCAACGCGCCAATAACAACAACACGATATTGACAAGTGTGTGGAACTACTTTCCTTATATGCTGCCCATGCCTGTTGTAACTAAATAGTTGATGTTTACAGATTACATTGGTTGTGTCACATCCGTGGGGGATGTGCAAGAAAAAGGAAACGCTGCCAAGAAAACAGTAGTGTGGAGAGATATAATGCTTCGTAACCTGGAGTAAGTGTCATTAGTTCTTTCTAGAAACCAAACTCCATAGGCAGCAACTTAATGCAATTTTCTTTTTCGTGTAGGGGAGACACAATCAGGTTCACGCTTTGGAACGAACAAGCAAGAGGATTTGATACCAATGAGTATCAAAATGCTTCGAAACCAGCAGTGATGGCCGTTAGCTCATGTTGGGTCAAAACATACGCAGGTAAACTAACCGTTACACGTGTAGGTTCAAATTACACTTAAAAAAAACCTGTCTAACGTATGTTGTCTCAATCACAGGTCTACAACTTTCGAGCACACCTGCGACTTATTATTATCTTAATCCAAACATCCCGGAGACTGACTATATACTAAGCATGTAAGTTGCTCCCTAACTATAGAAACATAACATTGACTGATTTTCATAACAGTAAAGGACGGTTGAATCGCTATCCAGGTACAACGAAGTGGTCGCACCCCCGGTGATACAGAATGTACGTACATACCGATACGAAGACCCTGAACAAGAGAAGTTAAGAAACCGTGTTACAATCGACGAATTATTGCGCGAAGACCCACGCAATCAGACGGTATACAGTAACAATGGCTTCTTTTAAACTTTTAGCGTTACCAAAGAAACTGAACATCCGTTACCTTTGACAGAATGTCAGATTCACTGTCGTTGCTACAATAGCTGAGATCAGTAATGAGAGGCCCTGGTACTTTCAACGGTGCCGTGACTGCAGGCACAAGATCTACAATAACTTCCCGCACGCCCATTGCGAGCCGCCCAATCCTGAAGAGCCTAACGACTACAGGTATATATGGTCAAAACGCCTCTAATTCGGATGATCATTAACATTGGCTGTTGTGATCATCTTCATTGAAAGATGCCATGATTTTCCAGACTGCCTTTTTTTCTTTTTCTTTTTTTTTTTTACATGTTTTATCTTTACTAATTTACAGTTTAGTAGTCTATATGTTTTCATGATTTTTAGAGTTTTTATGTTTTTCACATGTTTTTGACATGCTTGAAGATAGTGTCACTTTAGTGGCACATAAAATAGCTTTTACAAGAAAAGGTATAAGATATTATTATCACCGATGGTTGTGACCTTAGAGAGCCATGGTTGTACACATGGAGTTCAACTGAAATTTGCAAATTATCCATTAAAAATACACTTGAAGGATGCTATGTTCTTGAAGCTCATTCAGAACTCGAAATTGCTTTTTAGATCATTGTTTTAGTTAAACAAGATCAGTTAGATACGATATTGCACAACCTAATGTATTCACCTAAACATTTTCTTCTTCTTCGATTTGTGCAGTTACAGTTTCAGGGCAATAATCTTTGACAAAACTGGTGAATTAACGTTGACGTGCTTCAGCGACGCGGTCCACATACTGGTAACAGAATGCGCAAAGGTTATTTCAGAACTGGACTACACAGACCCGTACGCGCCCCCGCCAATTTTAACTGCACTGGAAGGTACAACCCATCTCTTTCAACTGCATTTTTCGCCAGAGTCTACAAGGGAAAAAGTCGACTACATTCTAGACACAGTGATGGAGACTAGTGATGGAGACTGGAACACATTTGTTACCACCAACACAGACTGGTACACCAGCGGACGAAGGCCAATCCTCTGAACCAACACAGACATTGCTGCTAACAGGGCCCGAAACCGAGACACAGGACACCATGCACATGCCTATAGCAGGACAACAGATGCTGGGTACACCCCCAGCCACGTCACCACCATCTGAAATGCTACAAACTTCAACCCCAGCAACTACAGAATATACTCATACCTTGCGGCAGCGTGTTGCAAAAGATGAAGAACCAAAACCCTCAGCCAGAAGGCAGCTGTTAAAGGATGGTCCAAAAGAAGAGGCAGGTTCGAGTGGTAGATGAACAAACCAACAACAATAACAATGATCCACCTGCTCCTGAACTAACTCATCTGTATATACAACAGTGTAGCTTATCATCTTAGCAACATCGTACCAGTTAACAATGTCGTAGGCTAATGGTATATGTATTAGTATTGTAAAACTTCTTGCTTTTGTAGATTAAATACATTTACTTTCAAGTTTGAACGTTAACGCAACATTATAGCAACCATTTTATAAAACGAAAACAAGACACTTGCAAATAATGTGTAGCAAATACTCGCCACCCCGCCGCAACGCGGCGGCTTGACGCCCATCTTGTTCAATATTAAACATGCATGCACGCATGGAGATAACAGAGATGTCAGTTGTTAATTGATATTCGTAAGATATGGTCTTCATGCACGCGTATCAGATTGAGACTACAGATTCAAGAGATTGAGGGAGAAATTTGTGAGGACAAATCACAAATGTGAGTGTGAAAAATGATTACATAAAAGCAAAGAAGTTAAGAAGCAAGTCTCTATGAATAGTTATCCGCTATTTCAAGCTGAGGTGTCTTCTTTTTAAGCCTTTGACAATAAAAATGAAATTCTTTTTATTAAATAAGAAGATAATATCTAAAAGGATTAATTAAATAGGTTAATTTCGTGTATAGATGTGTCTTCCTTTCGCTGGAAAAAGGAGGAGGCTAAAGGTGGGTGAAAGATGTTAGTTTTCTTTGGGTTTATGTGCACACAAATTAAAGCACTCTAAAACTAAACTGGGTCAACATTCTTACACAGTAAATATGTATCCATTTTCTTCTCCATACCATAAGACAAAAACTTGCACTGCACATTATCCTTCTATATCTTCTTCTCCAACAACTTCAACAGTTAGGTGCGGAGGTGTTATTTATTTTTATTTTTTTGTGTGGCTATACAGTAAAAACAAGCTTTCCATTTATGTTATAGGTATCTATCATGATCACAACTTGTATAGTTTAACACGTTGTTCTCTATATCGTACATCGTATATATTTTAATTACGAAAATAAACAAAGGCGTGTAAATAGACAAAATATGAAGCACGTATATTTGAAATTTGATGTACATGCATTGATTAATTTAACACGTTGTTCTCTATATCGTACATGATATATGTTGAATTTAATAACATGTCATACATAATTAAACACATAAACATCAAGAATAGCGGAAGCATATAGGATCATAACATGTAAACTAATTAACCAAACAAAAAAGTATACGTACCTTTTAGATTCTCGCAAAATAAGAATCAATCGCAAAATAAGAATCAATTCCAAACTAGCAATTGAGATGAACCCTAATTAGGGTTTATACGGATTATAAGAATTGACCCTTACCGTTTTTGAAATTCAATCCAAGATATTAACAATAGTGTGCTAGTACCACGTTCTTGTACACACGTACTAATACCAAGTAAACGTTATGCTAGTAATGAAAACACAAAATAATTTGTTTGTTTGGAAAACAAATCCGATCGACCCTAAGTGTTGTTGTACGATCGGCCTCACAAGAACAAAAGAGAAGAAAATGGTTTAGGGTATTATGTGTGCACAAGAGATACAAACTAATGACCCTAAGCCTTGTATTTATACTAAGAGAAACTTGGAGGACAAGTTGGTTGAGGATTAGGAAACCCTAATCCCCCACCGATCGGCCAAACACCCGTAATGGGTTTCCGGAACTTTCTTGACTTTCCAATTATTCACTCTTAATTCTTTCCTTTTATTAGTTAACGGTGGTTTGTCAATTTCCGTTAATTACTAACGGTCGTTATACGTTTTGTGTATTTAATAATTAATTATAACCTTTTATAAATAATTATTAAACATTTACTCTTCATACGTAAAGTGTGCAATCTCGTGATCTCGAGTTCGATCCTAACACACATCTACTAATTTATGTCCATAAAACTAACAGCTCCCACTTTGACATATTTTAATAGTGTGATCACATCGGTTAGCGTCTAGCAACATGCCAATACCTCTAGTACAACTCAAGTAAAGTCTCCTGAAAAAACCTTTTAATGATTCATCATTATTATTATCCTTTTGTCACTAATACCATGTTAAATAAGAATATGGATCTAAGTCATTCTTTATTCAACTATTCTGTTTCTCGTTGTTGTGATTGAGCAAGATTACCAAATCTTCTAAACGTATTCCAGAAAATCTTGGGCGTGGCCACGCAAACATCGTGTCAACCCTACGAGGGGCCCAGCAGTATTGAACTCCAAAATGAATTTGAATGAACAAATTCTTTATTGACTACAAGCAAAACTCATGAATTTTGCAACATATCTGAAAACAATCCTTATAACTACCAGTTACGTATAGCGTTAGATTGCTTCACAGAAATGCACTACATACATGACAGTTCTCTGGTATCTCAAATCTGAGGATAACTATCCATGATTACTTAATGACAAGATACATAAAGTACAATCATGTAGTTTGAGATAAGTTCTATATTCAATTCATTGAATATCATGTGAAATTGGCATGTCTACGCATCAATATACTTTCAAGTATATTATACCAAAACTCACATTTGTCTTAATTTAATGATATTCCCACATCATAAATTGACAACGGACGATTTAGAATAACTAAATTATTCACGGATTAAACACGCAAATATAGGATACAATATATTAAAGAATGAAAAATAAACATAACAAATACTTTATTTGATTAATAGATAATAATTGTTTACAATATCCTTTATTCAAATACTAATCAGAGTTATGCATGAAACTACTTGCTAAACGAAGTCCAATGCCATTGGCATGTTCAGTAAGCTTTTCTCTAGGTAAAGCCTTAGTGAAAGGATCAGCTAAGTTGTCATCTATGTGAAATTTTAGTAAGTTAATTTCACCTATGCGGACTTGCTCTCGAACACAGTGATATTTTCATACAAAATGTCTGGTGCCCTTCATGATTCCAGATTCATTGGCAAATATGATTGCAGAAGAGTTGTCACAATACACATTAATAGGCAATTCAATTAAAGGCAAAACAGCAAGCCCTGAAATGAATCTCCTAATCCAAACAGCCTCCATAGAAGCGTCTGCAGCTATGTATTTAGCTTCTGTTGCAGACATCGCAATTGTACTCTGCTTTTTGCTCTTCTAGTCTACTGCTCCTCCATTGATAACAAAGACATAACCCGTCTGAGACTTCGCATCATCTTTGTCACATTGCCAGGACGCATCACAGAAACCTGTAACATCAAGTTCTGCAGCTGGATTTTCACCATACATTAGAAACATATCTTTTGTATTTCTTAGATACTTAATAATATGTTTAACAGCAATCCAGTGAAGTTTACCTGGATTCTATTGAAATTGACTGGTGATATCTTGAGCGAACGCCACATCTGGCCTTGTGCATCTAACAGCATACATGATAGATCCTGCAGCCGAAGCATAAGGAATATTACTCATGTATGCCACCTCTGCAAGTGTTGAAGAACACATTTTGCTACATAAGCCATGCTTTACTTTCATTGGCAAATATCCTTTCTTGGAATTTTACACATTGAATCTCTTCAATATTTTGTCAATGTAAGCAATTTGACTTAAACCAATTAACCGCTGTGATCTATCCCTATAGATCTTGATTCCCAGAATGTATGCAGCTTCTCCTAAATCCTTCATAGAAAAACACTTTCCAATATATGCCTTAACACTTTGCAAACTTGGAATGACTTTTCCCATAATTAATATGTCATCGACATATAGGATAAGGAAAATTACATCACTCCCACTTGCTTTGTGATATACACATGGCTCATCAAGATTCTGAGTAAATCCAAACTTTTTTATTTCTTCATCAAATCTTTTATTCCATTGCCGTGATGCTTGCTTCAATCCATAAATGGATCTTTGAAGTTTGCATACACGGTTTGGAAATTGTGGATTCAAAAACCCCTCAGGCTGCGCCATATAGATGTATTCATCTAGGCGACCATTTAAGAAGGCGGCTTTGATATCTATTTGCCAAATCTCATAATCATAGTACGCTGCTATAGCTATGAGAATCCTAATAGCCCTAATGTCTGCTACAGGAGAAAAGGTCTCCTCGTAGTCAAACCCATAGGTTTGAGTAAAGCCTTTAGCTACCAGACGAGCCTTATAGGTGTGTACATTGCCATCCATGTCAGTTTTTTTCTTGAAGAGCCACTTACTTCCAACGACTTTAGCATTGAGAGGAAGGTCTACTTCAATCCAGACTTCGTTATCTCTCATGGATTGCATTTCCCCATTCATTGCAACTTGCCACTTATCATTTTCAGGATCATTCATGGCAACCCTATAATTAACAGGTTCTCCAAGATCCCCTAATATAATTTCCTCAACTTCTACGTTAAGACATAGACGTTCAGGAGCTTTCACAGTCCTTGAAGACTTGCGAATGGGAACAACTTCAGGTGAGGGACCCAGACTTTCAGGTTCCACAGGAAGTTCGCAAGTGTTTTCAGAAGTTAATGTATCTACATGATCATCTTTCAAATCAAAGATCTCCCACTAAATTCTTGAGATATGAGATCCTTTTCTAGAAAGTCTCCATACCTAGCAACAATTACTTTGTTTTCAGGTGGGTAGTAAAAGTAGTAACCCATCGTTTCCTTTGGGTATCCTACAAAGATACACTTTACAGATCTCTGTTGGAGTTTATCTGCCGAGTCACGTTTAACAAACGCCTCGCAACCCCATACTTTTAAATAAGTCAAGTTAGGAGCTTTACCATGCCATATCTCATATGGTGTCTTATCAACCTTCTTGGTCGGAACCATATTTAGAATACGAACTGCAGATTCTAAAGCATAATCCCAAAAAGATAAAGGAAGAGTTGTAAGATTAAACATTGATCTCACCATGTCTAGCAATGTACGATTTCTTCTCTCAGATACACCATTTTGTTGTGGAGTATATGGAGATGTGAGATGCTGGACAATTCCATTCTCAGCTAAGTAATCTTTAAACTCTTGGTTTAGGTATTCACCACTTCTATCGGATCGAAGAGCTTTAATCTTCTTTCCTAGTTACAATTCTACTTATGCTTTGAAAACCTTAAATGTTTCAAATACCTCATGTTTATGTTTAAGCAAATAAACATAACCATAACGGTTGAAATCATCTGTAAAAGTTAAGAAGTAGCTAGCACCTTTCCTTGACACATGTCTAGCTAAGTGGTCCACACACATCAGTATGTATAAAACCAAGTAGATCAGAAGCCCTTTCCACACGATTATGAAATGGTTTCTTTGTCATCTTCCCAGATATACAAGATTCGCATTTATCAAATGATTCATCATTGATATTTTGCAAAAGCCCATCATGTTGCAGCTTATCCATGCGAGTCTTGCCTATGTAAGCAAGTCGACAATGCCAAAGATAAGACGAATCCAAGTCCTTCTTGATTCACTTATTATTGGTGCTAAACATCGAATTATTTTTATTGGATACATTATCAATCATATCAATCTCAAACACACCATTCACAACAATAGCATTAAAATAAAAATAAAAACACCATTTAAAGAAGCAGAAATTCCATTACTAGTGATATTGTGAATAAAACTAAGATCTAACAAAAAAGAAAATGAAACAACACCTCTAATAATAGAAGGTGCATAATAACAATTGTTTAATGACAGTACTAAGCCCGAAGACAAAACTAAATTAAACAATCCTATGGCTTCAACAGCTGCAGGTGCTCCATTTCCCACATACAGATATTGCTCCCCATAGGCAAGCTTCCTTTCCACTCTAAACCCCTGTAGTGTATTACAAATGTGAATACCACATCCAGTATCATATACCCAGGAATTAATTTTTTGATTTAGAGTAAATAATTCAATCATAAATAAATTACCTGAAGTGCTGGCGACCTGCCTAGCCTTCTTGTTCTTATTTTCTCGCAGCACTTTGAGATAAAGAGGACAGTTCCTCTTCCAGTGACCCACTACATGACAGTAATGGCAAGCCTAATCCTTCTTGGGATTATCCTTCTTAGGAGGGTATTTCTTAGGTTCAGGTTGATAAGCCATAACTTGCTTACCCTTATCACCTTTACCTTTGCCTTTACCCTTCTTGTTTGTTTGCGGTTTTGGCTTGTTAATCCTACCACCCTGAATAGCCAGTACTTGGGGTGTAGGAGCCTTCTGTGGTAAACCTTTCTCGTAATCAATAAGCAATGCGTGCAATTCACTAACTATCTTCCCCACGCAGTGCATATTGAAGTTACGCACAAAACCACAAAATTCCTTATTCAGTGATCTATTGATTAAGTTAATAGCAATATCTTGTTCATAGATTTTTCCAAGTGCTTGTAGTTGGTCTATGTATGTAACATCCGATAATTTTCCAAACCCTTTTCACTAGCCAAATATTTGTTTTTGCATCACCTTAGTATTTGAACTTTCCCTGAACTTAATTGAACTTGAGGAACGCAAGATATCTTGAGAAACGTGAACTTTATCCCTTTATTATATCAGCACAACCTAGAAAGCATGAAACAAATTGAATTTTCCAAATAAATTAACTTTGAGAAAGTTATGCATATTTATACTCGTTGTAATAACCCGAAAAATTTTGAGTTATTAACTTTCTGTAAACCCGAAGCAATTAATTATGAATCTTGATCAAGTTATTTTATTCACCGTTGCATTCAAAATATTGTTATATTTTTTTTCGCTTTGAAAAATGACTAGTGAGATTACGAAACGATCACATGACAAAAATCACGTTCCATTTTCACTGGAACCACACGCGTACCGACACCGTGATAGTATGGCATGAGTTTAAATAAATCAAACGAAGAACGTACAGAACGAATCATAAAAATAAATACGAACTCAGCAATAAAAACAGATAATTTATGACATCTCAAAACTCTCAAACTAAAAATATTTAAACGAAGCCTGATCCGACACTGTCTAACGAAACACGGGTATTTAAAACACAAATTATACCCTACTAAATTTTTAAAAGTTCACTACTCCTCCTAGATAAATAAAAATCTACCCACACATATATAAAACTAATACTATACTTTCTTCTCTTTTGTTTTGTCGGCATTCCCTTATCCCAAAAACAAAGTTTATATTTTTTTTTTTCTTTCCTCTCTGCTGCTACCTTCCTTCTTTTCACTGTTCTTGTCGAAAACCCAAGAATCACCATAACCACATCATCTTTCCACCTCCACTATCCCTTCCTATCATATTTTCGGCAAACCTAAGAAGCCTCACCCTCCTTGTCTTGTCGCCATAACCATCTTCCCCAAAAACCCAATTCCGACCCATCACCATCCCATATTAATTATGGTTGACCATGAATCTTTGTCCCATTATTAGTCACGAGAATACCTAGGGATTAGAGGCATAGTTATAGGGACATCACACCAATTAAGGTAGTTGATTTCTCCAACAATCCGAAAGAGTTATGGAGCTTAACTCCATGATCTTCTATAAATTCGTACCTCCATGGGTTATTCGAATCACACAAATAAACAACACACCAAAGAAATTGAGAAGTTCTCAAGGGTTTGGGTCAAGCTGTGATTCGGATAAGGAAGCCGTAGTGGGTCGATATTGGAAGCTAGGATTTCGTGTTTTGGAGCTTTTGATCCGGGTTTAGAAGGCTGTTTAGTGTTCGACATCTCTCACCAATTTCAGGTTATCATCAATCTCTAAGTGATGTTGTTTTAAAGTTTTTTTTTATATTTTTTTTATCCGATTGTATGCACTGGGATTAGGTTGAATTAGATTTAGTAAGGTTTGAGTATAAATTAAAACATACATCGAAAGCATTAATAAGCTGTGATTAAAAGTCGTTAAGGAAAGTTTGAAATAGTCGAATGAGGTTTTGTTGCAAAATGGGTCGAATGGAGAATTGACTCTTAAAAAGTCATTGGGTTAGTTTGATTTCGGAATTGTTAAAAGTTATTAAGGATTAAAAGGATAGCAGTAAGAGTGGTCGAAATCGTTACATAAAACCCGGGCTAGCTTTGCGTTATCAACCCCCTAGGCACCCAACGACTTGAGCTCGAGTGGTACTCGAGAGTCGTTTAGCAAGCGAGATCATAGCTTCAACCTTAGTAATATCCGACCCCTCGCCGAAGTCTCGTTTGAGACAGCCTATCTTTTAAAAAACTGCAAATGGTTGTTTTGTTCCAACTAAAAGTACCAGGCAAACTACCATCACAAAAACACAAACCTGCATATTTGATTTTAAAGAGAAAATTGGGTTCAAGATTAATACTGGGCCGAAGCCCAGTAGTCAATAAAAGGAGTAAGGTTTGTTGATCTTAAAACCAGGCCGAAAGCCCACTAGGGAGTTGGGTTGCAATTGAACTCGGGCCACAGCCCACTTTGCTTTAAAAATAAAAACTAGAGGGTGCGTTTATTTTTACAAATTAACAAGAGAATTATGTAATAAAACCCGAACTGACATCATGTCGAATATTAGCTATTAAAATTGTGACAATAACGACTAACCGAAATACTAAAAATTGTTATACGTCAATAATATTTACGCGACAAAATAAATAGTTACCATGTGCAACAATAACATGATTGGTTTGAAAATATATAAACTATTTTACGTTCATCAAATCATAAATTAATATGCGAACTAAATCATGCCGTACTATCTAGGTCACGCGTTGGAGTAATTACACACCTTTTGATTCTATTTCGTCACAGATTCTACTACTACCAAGGTGAGTTCATAGTCCCACTTTTACTATGTTTTCAAATCCCGTGGGGAGATACATGCTATAAATCTGAACATAAATATTTTTGTATGCTATCCTGATTGATATTGCTAAGTTAATATAGCCTAAGTTACCACCCTGCCAAAAAGTCTCTTATATCATGAACCATTAATCACTTGCGAGTGAACGCGAATTCAGTGAATAGATCTATTGGAAGTTGACGACCCACTTGAAGTTAGCCTGGAATGGTAACCAAGTGCACTTTATTCGAATTATCAAGAGTTTGGCAAACTCCTACGACGAGGGCATTATCACCGACATCATTGCTATGATGTGGGCTATTTATATTAATTATTATTACACCCGATGTTAAGGTTTGCGTGTTATGAGGCTTAGGGCAATATTTATATCACACTTCAATATCATTGTTTTACTATTATCTGACTTGTGTTCAAACTATTACAAATTAAAAACTATGGATTCACTCAACCTTTGTGTTGACGTTTTAAGCATGTTTTATCTCAGGTATTTAAAGAAGCTAAAGGCACGGAGTGGAACAGGGCCCCCTTTGGACGATGTCCAAAAACAAATGTTTTCATTCATCTTAAACATTTTCATTTTGTATTTTTAAATATTATGATTCTGTTGTTGACAACTCTGATTTTAATTTGATGAATGATAACAAATTTTCACAAAACGTCTCTTTCGAGTCGTTTTCTATAATTATGACTACGATCTAAGATGTAATACCCCAAATTAGACTTCCGCTGCTTCATTACGATTTTCGGGGTGTTACAGATTGGCATCAGAGCCATGGTTATAGAGAACCAAATGCTTTTCAAAAACATTGGACTATAACCGTGATTTCTAAAAGGACCATTTTAAACCTTACCACCCTATGCCCTCCGTGCCAACATTTTGCTACACTTTTGCATTGAGATTTGCTTGGCAGATTATGCATGACAAACGAATTTTATCACTATAGAAAATAGCATTGAGATTTGCTTGGCAGATTATGCATAACGAATAAAAATTTATCATCTACAAATGTTATTATATTTGCATTGAGATTTGCTTGGCAGATTATGCATACCTAACGAATTAGTTTTATCACTTTCATATGTTATTATGACTAATGCATGTTTATATTATTAATGACTTACACTTATTATTATTGGGATATTACAGTACCATGTCACCTCCCATCATCATACTTTCTGACAGTGATGACGCACTACCGGCATCACCCTCTGTCCCCACTATCATTTTATCCGACTATGACACTGATAGCACTTTACCTGTTTTACCCACTGTTCCATCTGTTGTCCCATCTGGGGATGTGTCTGGAGAGACGGAGCCCTTTGAGGAGGGTGAAGTCGCTTCCACACCAGTCATCACACCTACTATCCCACTGTCATCCTCATGTGCTTATGGTCCTTTGACCCTAGACCAGTACTATGAGTCCCAGCAGTTCTTAGCTGCAGATGATCACCCTGAGCCATCACTACGCCGAGTTCTTACCCATGATCACTACTCCTTAGGATCAGAGGCTGATGATGAGTCCTCCGACTCAGATTCATCTGATTCGACTGCATCTGCTCCACCACCACCCCCGCCTGCACCGGTTCGCCGGCGCAAGCGAGTTAGAGTCCTCCAGCCTTATGAGCCAGCTCCTTTTGGGAAGAGATACAAGTACGGCCCTAACAGTTTCACCTATATTCACACTGCTCGGAAACGAGTACGTACCCCACCAGCCCTAGTACCACCACCACCAGCTCTTGTAGCTACACCACCACCCAGTTCTCCTGAGCCATCCCCATCAGTGCCACAGCCTCACTCTTATATGCTCCCGACTCCACCACCCTCGCCAGAGGATGCACCATCACCTATACCACCCCCTACTGTGTTTTATACTCAGACTACCACTGTCCCTTTGTCATCTCCTATCTCATCTCCCACTGTCTCACCCATCAGGGCTCAGAGTGTCCCCATACCCTCTCCTGAGAGAGCACACCCCGTGAGTCCTTCCCCGTCCGAGCCCCGTGTTCACAGGAGGGTCGATGCTCGTAGATGGTCATTTTTGTTAGATTGATTTCGTCATTGGAGACTTCAGGAGGGAGCCCCTAGAGCCTCGGAGCTGGGGGAGTGTTCATCAGCTGTCCTCCCAGTCACAGGGGAGCCTATCCACCACACCATTCCACTGCTGGCCGCCAGACTGGCCCGACATGAGGATCGTCTTGATGAGTTGCTGAGTTTGATCGATGATATATCTCTCGAGCGAGTCGAGAACATACAGGAGGAGGTCGAGAACCTCGTGGTCGGGAGGATTGCTATGGAGGAGGTGTTCGATCTGTTTGGCACCGAGCTAGAGGGAGTTAGAGAGATTGTTACTGAGTTTGGTCAGAGCCTAGATGCACAGAGTCATGAGACACAGCAGCTGAGAGAGATTGTAGCGATACAGCAGCAGATGATCGAGCACTAGACCAAGAGACTGGCAGTAGCTGACAGTACCATCCATGCTCTTGGAGGAGCGGTTGGAGAGTTACAGGCTAGAGAGAGTCAGAGACCAGAAGATGGAGGAGTTGACTGAGACCGTTAGAGGATTGCAGCATGGACCTGGAGATGCACCCGGCACTTCGTAGATTAGCCACGTATTGTTGTAGTAGTGACACCGTAACTTGCCCTGCGTGGCATTAATAATCTATATTGTATTGTTCTTTTGGAAACAATGTATTGAATTATTAAAACTCATGGTTAGTTATGATTACTATGTATCAATATTGATCTATGTTATGGTTGCTTTCTTCATTCATGTGTTGTAATTTTCTCTTGTACGTTACCATATTATTCCATGTGTGTTGTGATTGTATTCAGACATGTCGTGATGATTAATTATGATAACTTTGTTTATAAGGATGTTGTATGCTACTATTATGAGGACAATTATGACACCTTACTTGATTATATTAACCGTAAAACCTAAATATATGTTCTTGTGTCATTGTTAGAACATGGCTACCCGCAACAGAACTACGGAAGCAGTCGCCGGATCGATCATGACTCCGGAAGAGATCCTTCAATTGATCACGAAAAGCGTGACCGCTGCATTAATAGCTCAAGCTGCAGCCACAACTCCTACCGGTAGTGCAACAAGGCCAACTGCCGAGAGTGAGCCAGCTGCAACCCGCAAGTGCACGTACAAGGAGTTCATGAGTTGCAAACCGCCAACCTTTAAAGGTACTGAAGGAGTGACAGAGTTAGCTCGATGGTTTGAGCGTTCAGAGACTGTCTTTACAAGAAGTGGTTGTGCCGAAAGCGACAAAGTCGCCTTTGCTACTGGCACCCTAACAGATGATGCACTGTCGTGGTGGAACGCCACTGCTCATAAAATAGGTAATGATAGAGCTTACCAACTTACTTGGGCTGAGTTTAAACAGAAGATGTTGAAGAAGTATTGTCCTCGCACCGAAATTCGAAAGATGGAAGATGAGTTTGACCGCTTGGTGGTAAAAGGATATGATCTTAGGGCTTATGATAGGAGATTTCAAGAACTCTCCATACTATGCCCAACCAAGGTACCGGATTTCGAAAAGACACTGGAAAGGTATGTTGAAGGATTACCCAGAAGCATAGAAGGAGATGTCACAGTGTCCAAACCACAAACACTGGAGGAAGCCATGGAGACTGCTCAGAAGTTACTAGAAAGGGAAATCAGGCGTAATCAAGCTCAGGGAAGTAACGATCACAAAAGGAAATTTGATGATCGTAGAAACAATCACAGCAACAACAACTCTCATCATAATCAAAACCACAACCGCAACAACACAAAAAGCTATCAGCAAAACCGAAACCACCACCATAACCAACAGAATCGCCGGCAGGAAGCTGCCAGGGCTTACGTTGCCACACCTACTGGAACTGGGGGCTATGCTGGACCCGCTCCCATGTGCAACCGATGTAAGATGCACCATCAAGGACCCTGTTTCGCCAAATGTGGAAAGTGTCAGAGGACCGGCCACAAGACCCAAGATTGCAAGGCCACAGGAGCCAACCTACAACCGGTGGCCATAGTATGCCATGGATGTGGTAAGAAGGGACACTACAAGAACCAGTGTCCAAATTAGGTTGCCAACCCCGTCAACAATGCTCGCGGGAGAGCATATGTGTTAGGAGATGGAAATGTCGAACAAGATCCCGATGTTGTGACGGGTACGTTTCCTCTTAATAACCACCCTGCTAAAGTTTTATTTGATTCTGGAGCCGACAAAAGTTTTGTATCTTCTTCATTTGCATCTCTACTTGATATTACACCGACTAAACTAAGCACCACCTACGAAATAGAACTAGCTGACGGCAAACTAGTAAAAACTAACACCGTAGTCTGAAACTGCACCCTACTCCTACTAAACCAACCATTTGACATAGAACTCATGCCCATCCAGCTTGGTAGTTTTGACGTAGTTATCGGCATGGATTGGCTATCCAAGAACCACGCTAGAATTATATGCGACGAGAAAGTTGTTCACATCCCATGTGAAGGAGAAACTTTAGTTTTCCGCGGCAGACGGAGTAAGACTCGACTAAGTATCATATCGTGCTGCAAAACAATGAAGTATATCGAACGAGGATGTCTTGCATTTCTGGCACAAGTAACCGAGACGAAGTCGGAGGAGAAGCGACTAGAAGATGTGCCAATAGTTATAGAATTTCCCGAAGTATTCCCCGAAGACTTGCCTGGCCTCCCGCCAACTTGACAAGTAGAATTTCAGATCGAGCTAGTGCCAGGAGCAGCACCAGTGGCACGAGCACCTTATAGGTTGGCACCATCCGAAATGAAGGAGTTGTCTGAGCAATTGCAGGAATTATCAGATAAAGGATTCATACGCCCGAGTTCTTCGCCATGGGGAGCCCCGGTGCTGTTTGTCAAGAAGAAGGATGGATCCTTCCGGATGTGCATCGATTACCGCGAATTGAACAAGCTTACTGTAAAGAACCGATACCCATTACCTAGAATCGACGACCTGTTCGACCAACTGCAAGGATTGAGTGTATACTCGAAGATTGATTTAAGGTCAGGGTACCATCAACTGAGAGTTAAGGAAGGAGATATACCGAAGACCGCGTTTCGTACACGATACGGGCACTACGAGTTCCAAGTGATGCCATTTGGACTGACGAACGCACCAGCTGTGTTCATAGACCTAATGAACCGAGTGTGCAAGCCATATTTGGACAAGTTCGTAATTGTGTTCATAGATGACATCCTCATCTACTCCCGTAGCAAGGAAGAACATGCGGAGCATTTGAGAACTATCCTAGGACTGCTCAAAGGAGAGAAATTGTATGCCAAATTTTCCAAGTGTGATTTTTGGATTGAGAAAGTGCAATTTCTGGGGCATGTCATCGACAGCAAAGGTATTCACGTGGACCCCGCAAAAATCGAAGCTGTTAAAAATTGGGCATCTCCAACAAACCCCACAGAGATACGTCAATTTTTAGGTCTTGCTGGGTACTACCGGAGATTCATCGAGGGTTTCTCTAAGATCGCCAAACCTTTGACGGAATTGACACAAAAGAAGAAGAAGTTTGACTGGGGAGAGGAGCAAGAGACGTCATTCCAACTGTTGAAACAAAAGCTTTGCGAAGCTCCGATCTTAGCACTACCCGAAGGAAGTGAAGACTTCGAGGTGTATTGCGATGCATCGTGCCAAGGCTTGGGAGCCGTATTGATGCAAATGAGTAAGGTTATCGCATATGCTTCCCGACAGCTCAAAACCCACGAAAAAAACTACACGACCCACGATCTTGAGTTAGGGGCAGTAGTGTTCGCTCTTAAAATGTGGAGACACTATTTGTATGGCACCAAGTGCAAGGTGTTTACAGATCACAAGAGCCTTTAACACATACTAGATCAGAAAGAGCTGAACATGCGACAACGCCGATGGTTGGAGTTACTCAGTGACTATGATTGTGAGATTCGTTATCATCCCGGAAAGGCAAACGTAGTGGCTGATGCCTTAAGTCGAAAGGAACGAATCAGACCCCTTAGAGTTCGATCTTTGGGAATTACAGTTAGGTCACCACTCCCAGCCAAAATTTTAGAAGCTCAGGCCAGAGCCCTGAAGGAAGAAAACCGACCGAATGAGAAGATTCATAGGATGCCGGAAATTGAGAACGGTTTTGTGAGAAAACAAGATGGGACGTTGTGTTTCGGCGACAGAGCATGGATCCCACTTTACGAAGGACTGCGTGATCTTATCATGCACGAATCCCATAAGTCGAAATATTCCATTCACCCGGGGGCTGATAAGATGTATCAGGATCTCAAGAAGTTGTATTGGTGGCCAAACATGAAGGCCGACATCGCTATGTATGTCGGAAAATGTTTGACGTGTGCTAGAGTAAAAGCAGAACACCAACGACCGTCCGGAATGTTAATACAGCCAGAGATCCCAACATGGAAATGGGAAAGGATTACAATGGACTTCATCACGAAGCTACCTAAAACCTCGGGAGGACTTGACACCATTTGGGTCATTGTTGATCGTCTCACTAAATCTGCACACTTCCTCGCAATCAAAGAAACCGACAGTATGGATACCCTTGCGCGATTATATTTGAAGGAAATAGTCTCCCGACATGGAGTGCCGGTTTCCATCATCTCCGACCGAGATAGTCGTTTTACGTCAAACTTCTGGCGGTCATTGCAGAAGGCTTTGAATACACAGTTAGATATGAGTACCGCCTACCACCCGCAGACTGATGGTCAGAGTGAGAGAACTATCCAAACCTTGGAAGACATGCTGCGAGCATGTGTGATCGACTTTGGAAAAGGATGGGATAAACACTTACCGTTAGTAGAGTTTTCATACAACAATAGTTATCACGCTAGCATTAAAGCTGCTCCATTCGAAGCACTTTATGGTAGGAAATGTCGTTCACCCATCTGTTGGACCGAAGTTGGAGATGCACAAATCACCGGGCCCGAACTCATTCACGAAACCACCGAAAAGATCGTCCAAATCAAACAACGCTTACAAGCCGCTCGAGACAGACAGAAAAGTTATGCCGACGTGAGAAGAAAACCTATGGAGTTTGAGGTTGGAGACAGAGTCATGTTGAAGGTATCTCCTTGGAAAGGAATGATTAGGTTTGGGAAGCGTGGTAAGTTGAACCCCAGATATGTCGGACCATTCAAGATCCTAGAAAGGGTTGGTCCAGTGGCATATAAACTCGAACTCCCGGTGGAACTCAGTAGAGTACACAATACCTTTCACGTGTCAAACCTGAAGAAGTGTCTATCAGATGAAACCCTTATCATTCCATTCAAAGAACTTCGGCTTGACGAGAAGCTTAACTTTATAGAAGAACCAGTAGAAATTATGGACCGAGATGTGAAACAACTAAAACAAAGCCGCATCCCCATCGTCAAGGTTCGATGGAACTCAAATAGAGGACCAGAGTTCACGTGGGAGCGTGAAGACCGAATTCGTGCTAAATATCCACACCTCTTTCCCGAGTCAACACCAACCACTACCACGGACTAAGAATTCCGGGACGGAATTCAGAATTAGGAGTAGGTACTGTAATAACCCGAAAAATTTCGAGTTATTAACTTTCTGTAAACCCGAAGCAATTAATTATGAATCTTGATCAAGTTATTTTATTCACCGTTGCATTCAAAATATTGTTATATTTTTTTTCGCTTTGAAAAATGACTAGTGAGATTACGAAACGATCACATGACAAAAATCACGTTCCATTTTCACTGGAACCACACGCGTACCGACACCGTGATAGTATGGCATGAGTTTAAATAAATCAAACGAAGAACGTACAGAACGAATCATAAAAATAAATACGAACTCAGCAATAAAAACAGATAATTTATGACATCTCAAAACTCTCAAACTAAAAATATTTAAACGAAGCCTGATCCGACACTGTCTAACGAAACACGGGTATTTAAAACACAAATTATACCCTACTAAATTTTTAAAAGTTCACTACTCCTCCTAGATAAATAAAAATCTACCCACACATATATAAAACTAATACTATACTTTCTTCTCTTTTGTTTTGTCGGCATTCCCTTATCCCAAAAACAAAGTTTATATTTTTTTTTTCTTTCCTCTCTGCTGCTACCTTCCTTCTTTTCACTGTTCTTGTCGAAAACCCAAGAATCACCATAACCACATCATCTTTCCACCTCCACTATCCCTTCCTATCATATTTTCGGCAAACCTAAGAAGCCTCACCCTCCTTGTCTTGTCGCCATAACCATCTTCCCCAAAAACCCAATTCCGACCCATCACCATCCCATATTAATTATGGTTGACCATGAATCTTTGTCCCATTATTAGTCACGAGAATACCTAGGGATTAGAGGCATAGTTATAGGGACATCACACCAATTAAGGTAGTTGATTTCTCCAACAATCCGAAAGAGTTATGGAGCTTAACTCCATGATCTTCTATAAATTCGTACCTCCATGGGTTATTTGAATCACACAAATAAACAACACACCAAAGAAATTGAGAAGTTCTCAAGGGTTTGGGTCAAGCTGTGATTCGGATAAGGAAGCCGTAGTGGGTCGATATTGGAAGCTAGGATTTCGTGTTTTGGAGCTTTTGATCCGGGTTTAGAAGGCTGTTTAGTGTTCGACATCTCTCACCAATTTCAGGTTATCATCAATCTCTAAGTGATGTTGTTTTAAAGTTTTTTTTTATATTTTTTTTATCCGATTGTATGCACTGGGATTAGGTTGAATTAGATTTAGTATGGTTTGAGTACAAATTAAAACATACATCGAAAGCATTAATAAGCTGTGATTAAAAGTCGTTAAGGAAAGTTTGAAATAGTCGAATGAGGTTTTGTTGCAAAATGGGTCGAATGGAGAATTGACTCTTAAAAAGTCATTGGGTTAGTTTGATTTCGGAATTGTTAAAAGTTATTAAGGATTAAAAGGATAGCAGTAAGAGTGGTCAAAATCGTTACATAAAACCCGGGCTAGCTTTGCGTTATCAACCCCTAGGCACCCAACGACTTGAGCTCGAGTGGTACTCGAGATTCGTTTAGCAAGCGAGATCATAGCTTCAACCTTAGTAATATCCGACCCCTCGCCGAAGTCTCGTTTGAGACAGCCTATCTTTTAAAAAACTGCAAATGGTTGTTTTGTTCCAACTAAAAGTACCAGGCAAACTACCATCACAAAAATACAAACCTGCATATTTGATTTTAAAGAGAAAATTGGGTTCAAGATTAATACTGGGCCGAAGCCCAGTAGTCAATAAAAGGAGTAAGGTTTGTTGATCTTAAAACTAGGCCGAAAGCCCACTAGGGAGTTGGGTTGCAATTGAACTCGGGCCACAGCCCACTTTGCTTTAAAAATAAAAACTAGAGGGTGCGTTTGATTTTACAAATTAACAAGAGAATTATGTAATAAAACCCGAACTGACATCATGTCGAATATTAGCTATTAAAATTGTGACAATAACGACTAACCGAAATACTAAAAATTGTTATACGTCAATAATATTTACGCGACAAAATAAATAGTTACCATGTGCAACAATAACATGATTGGTTTGAAAATATATAAACTATTTTACGTTCATCAAATCATAAATTAATATGCGAACTAAATCATGCCGTACTATCTAGGTCACGCGTTGGAGTAATTACACACCTTTTGATTCTATTTCGTCACAAATTCTACTACTACCAAGGTGAGTTCATAGTCCCACTTTTACTATGTTTTCAAATCCCGTGGGGAGATACATGCTATAAATCTGAACATAAATATTTTTGTATGCTATCCTGATTGATATTGCTAAGTTAATATTGCCTAAGTTACCACCCTGCCAAAAAGTCCCTTATATCATGAACCATTAATCACTTGCGAGTGAACGCGAATTCAGTGAATAGATCTATTGGAAGTTGACGACCCACTTGAAGTTAGCCTGGAATGGTAACCAAGTGCACTTTATTCGAATTATCAAGAGTTTGGCAAACTCCTACGACGAGGGCATTATCACCGACATCATTGCTATGATGTGGGCTATTTATATTAATTATTATTACACCCGATGTTAAGGTTTGCGTGTCATGAGGCTTAGGGCAATATTTATATCACACTTCAATATCATTGTTTTACTATTATCTGACTTGTGTTCAAACTATTACAAATTAAACACTATAGATTCACTCAACCTTTGTGTTGACGTTTTAAGCATGTTTTATCTCAGGTATTTAAAGAAGCTAAAGGTACGGAGTGGAACAGGGCCCCCTTTGGACGATGTCCAAAAACAAATATTTTCATTCATCTTAAACATTTTCATTTTGTATTTTTAAATATTATGATTCTGTTGTTGACAACTCTGATTTTAATTTGATGAATGATAACAAATTTTCACAAAACGTCTCTTTCGAGTCATTTTCTATAATTATGACTACGATCTAAGATGTAATACCCCAAATTAGACTTCCGCTGCTTCATTACGATTTTCGGGGTGTTACAAAGTTATGCATATTTATACTCGTTTTTATCAGAAAAATTACTTCGAGAACAATGGCGCAAGTTTCATAATTTTCGAGTCCGTTTGGTACGTCAAATGGGTCCCACAGTGATTATTGTAAAAGTTTCCAAAAGTTGTCATATATACCCCCCACCCACAAGTTACACCACACCCTTTATACTTTATTTTGCCCATCTTTAGTCCCTAGTCTCATATAAAAGCATTTTTTTTCATTATTTTGTTCTCATAAAAACACACACACACACGCACACATATCCTCTCTCTCCCTCCCACTCTCGGATCATCACCTCCGACCACCACCTCCGACCATCACCGCTGTTTTTGGTCACCACCGTCGCCGGAAAAATTTTCGGCCAACCACCAAAGTTCACCAAAACGTAGATCAGTCCACCCTTATTATTTCTGGAGCACTTGAGCTCGATCGGAGCTCGTTTGGTACCCGATCAACGCCACGCCACCACCACAGTCCACCGTATACCACCCATCGCCACTCCACTCACCCCTTTTTCTCGGTAAAACCCTCACGCGCCACCAAGTCCCTTTATTTATTTTTATTTAAATTGAAACCCTAACTTTAAAACTTATTAAAACCTTTTATTTTTGTCGAAACCGTGTGGATCTAATTGATTTGACCTCTAATCGGTCCGAGTTATATGACTCAGCCGAGTCAACTCGCGAGTCGAGTTGACTCGGGGCGAGTTTTGGCTATTTTGTTTTTATTCTCGATCTATATAACTTGTTTCATGTTGTGTAGCTTGGATTTGGATTTTAGACCATTTTTGGTTTAGGTTTGGTCTAGGCCGTGGGCTGTGACTCAAGGTGACTCGAGCCATGACTCGTGGTGAGTCACGGTGCGTGCATAGGATTAGTTTGGTTTGTTTGTGAATAGTCTTGGAGTTGGATTTGGATTCGTTGTGTTTGGGTTCGGATGTGTTGTCGAGTAGGCCGAATGGTGCAACACTCAAATCGAGTCAAGCCGTGACTCAAGGTGAGTCACGGCATAAGGAGTAGTAGTTGGCTTGTGTGTGTGTGGGTTTGAAATTGTTTTGGGTTGTATCGGATTTGGTATAGGTTGGATTATTGTTGTGGTTAGGCCGAGAGCCACCACGGCTTGATGAGGAGTGAGTCGTGGCTCAGGGAAGTCGCGGCGTAGGATATTAGTTTTTGTTTAAGGTTTGTGTTAGGTTTGGATATTTTTGCTTAGATTCGGCTTGTGTTTTAACCGAGGAGTATATGACTCATATCGAGTCAAGCCATGACTCAAGATGAGTCCCGGCATAAAGTGTTGGTTTGTTATTGTGTTTGGCTTGGATAAGAGTCAAGCCGTGACTTGAGGCTAGTCACGGCAAAGTTGTTATTAGGTTTGTTATTGTATCGGGTTTGGTTTTGATTTAGTGATATTGTGTCCTAGCCGAGAGCTACCTAGGCTCAATGTGAGTCGAGCCGTGACTCATAGGGAGTCACGGCAAGAGTCGAGTCTATTTGGTTTAGTCTCGAGTCTACATTATAATAGTTTTGGTCTCTTATTTTAGTTTTTGTTACTTATTTATTTATTTGTTTATCGATTGGTGTTTCAGAAATTATTTGGATAATATGGAATATGATTTGTACATTGGACTTGGATACGTATTACTAACCTATGCTTGGATGAGAATTGCACGTTATTGGATTTACGGTATTAGCCGATGAACCTTATGGAAGATTTTGGTAATTGAGACGGAAGAGTATGTTAGACTCATATAAGAGCTTAACATATATGGACCCGAACATACACAAAATGGTCGATAAACTTGACAATTAATATATACGCGAATGATAGTGTCCAATTATATATATTTAACTTGTAAAATGTGATAATAAAACTTATATTCGAGAGTCGTAACGACTTGGAAATGCTTTATAAACGGACGCATCATGCCCAAATTTCGATAAAATCTTTTATAACTTAATCGTTTATGATTACTCAATATCTTAAAAACCTTTTCGAAACTTATACGTTTTCTTCCTAAATCATGATGTTTTATCAACTATTTGGGAAATGGGTAAAACACCGAAACAACCTATTGATGTTTTTCTTTCTTGTCTTTCTTATTTTATTCTTCTTCTTAATCTTAGTCCTTCTCTCTTTTAGTTATTATTTTATTCGTATCCGTTTGTGTTTGCCGACTTTTATTACTTAACTTCTCGTATCCACACGAGTCTTAAACGTTATTTCTCTCAAACGCCATTGAAACAAAACCTTTTCATTTCAGATACGAGTATTACTTTATAAATCGCTTTAAGGTTTATTGCTGAGACATATTATTCACATATTAGGTTGTGCTGAGGTTCATTTGTCGTGCTATCCCATCTGATCATATTGTGATATCTTATTTCATCTGCTGCTAAGGTATGATTCGTAGCCCCACTTTTTCTTTTAATTTGTTTATAAACCCATGGGGGAGATACATGCTATTTACTTATTTTTATGAGCACAATTGTTTATTGGTATGCTATTCCTGACTGAAATGATAATGCTAAGTACCGTCCTTGCCAAAAGCAAGTCCCTCGATCATGAACCATTAATCACTTGCGAGTGAGCGCGATTGTAGTTTATAGGCCTATAGGAATTGACCCTCCCACCATGTGGACTAAGGTCGGTCTACATGTGATGTACTATACTTGAGTTTTACTAGGTATCTGGCAAAGTACCTAGCTTTAGGGGCAACTATTATATTATGAAATTCCGCGGTTACTGTCGACTTACGCCAAGGTTATTGGTGCCGGTTAACGCTTCGTGTGTCATGAGCTTAGCAAAGAATTATTTGACGCTTACCCGATATTTGTATTTGTTACATATATCTTCCAGACTTAAAATCTTGTGCTCAACTATTATTTATTAAACCTATGGATTACACTCAACCTTTGTGTTAACTTTTTAGCATGTTTTATCTCAGGTAATTGATGCATATTTGTGAGCACTGGGAGTGGCTGAAGACTGTTGATGGCTATCTTGGGCTTTATTATCTATCTCTACTATCTTATCATTCGAACAACCTTTTTAAACAGTGTCTTTTAATTCCGCTACAACTATGTTTTATTTCCGCTGCAAACTATGTTTTATTCCGCTGCAATTTATGTTGAGAGTCTTTTAGACTCTAAATGTTTACTTTTGTATTCGAATGATATGTTTTTGCTAAAATGTCTCGTTATGAGATAGTTTTCTATGGATGTGACTGTCTTACCCTTCACGTAGTACCCCAAGCTCCGTTCCGCTGCCATATTCCGAGTTGGGGGTGTTACAGAATGGTATCAGAGCCACAATTTATAGAGAAAGAGGTCATACTCAACTATAAACATTTTTGTGTATGTCAAAACATTTTTGAAATCGATAGCCATCAGCCCTCCGTGCCACTTCGCTCTTTAATTGCTTTACTTAAACTTTATGTGTGCATGCTTTAGCACTATTATATGCTTGGATTTTCCGCTGCTATCTCGCTTCATATATAACTATTTTTATAAAAATTTGGCTAGAATTTTTATACTTTTCCCAATACTCCTTGTAGAGTATTATGCCTACACTAGTCCCTACCGGTCAGTTATCAGATGCACCCGTTGATTACCCACTTGCACCACCGAATCCAGAGGAGGACCCATACCCTATTGATGTACCTCACCCGGTGGATGATGAGATGGACGATGATGATGAGATGGACAATGATGAGGAGATGGATGATGATGATGATGACGAGGAGCCATTGGAGGAGGAGCATGAGGCTCTCCCCATGCCACCTTCACCAGCAGTGTCAGACATTACTTATGAGTCTGATACTTTAGATGCATTGGGTCATGCCTTAGCTACAGAAGTGACATCTACATTTGAGATCGGCGAGTCTTTGACTGCACATCGAGTTTCCCCTACCGAGCTCAGAGCCGAGCTGAGTCGTTTGAGGCAGGTATTATCAGTCTCTATGACCTCCCATAGATAGTAGTCAATCATCTGAATATAGTGCTCAATTCTCATTCTCCATATCTCATACTCACCAGGCTTAAGCATTGGTACCTTAGATGCAGCAACCATATGTGCAGACTCTGAATCCATGTCTTCAAATAAGATCTTGTATTAAAACAGGTTCTTCTTGATTACAGCTTCAAGATCACAAGCTCTTATACCACTTTTTGATCCCAGTTATGTACTTGATTGAATTCCCTTAGCTTGTAAAGGTTTAGCTATGCTAGATAAATCTAACACAACTAGTATAGAAACTGTCTTGGAATATACTAAAGTTTATGCGGAATCTGAACTTTAATCTTAAGAAGAACTTTGTAATGTATCAGTAAAACACAAGAACACAATATTTAACAAACAAAGCTTCAATATTATTACTAATACGAATATTGTAGCAACCTGTAAAATTCCCCATTTATTTGTAACTGTTAATCAAGAAGTAAATTACCATTACAGTTTATCTAATCATTTTTACGAGCAAAATTTAAAAAAAAAAATTGTTTATTATATTACAATGAATCAAAAACGTTGTTACGTGATTCACAATACTTTGGAACGAGCTCACACACGCACCACGACAATCCAATTCACGAATAAAAACCAAACGAATCCTTATTACTTATTTCTCAGCCCAACAGGCTAACCAAGCCCACTACTATTCAAGCCCATATCTCATTTTTCTTTTATTCTTAACCGAGCCACATACATTTACTTGGCCTCGATATTTTGATTATTCGACACACAAGCCATGCCACATTTTACATGGTTCGAATTACCACACTTCAAGGATTCATGAATGACAATCCATATTATTTGGTTCGAACGTTTGCTATTAAAACGAACCCTAAAGCTAAGCACCATTCGACCACCTTACAAACACTCATAAGTGTTAACCAACACTCCAAATCGTGTATTTGCCTAAGTGTTTTGCTTTGCATCTAGCCAAACGATTTCCATAAGCCACACCCCATGCTCCCTAGACTTTTTGGTCACGTCTACAAGTCATATGGACTTGTGACATATCGAATACAATTGAGACCAAGCCACTTGACTCTTATACACTAAACCGAAGCTCACTCACACACACCTCTCTTAATTAGAAACACTCAAGTGCCTAGCCTATTTTGATTCCCCAATCTTGCTATCCTAATCTCTTCGGCATCACTTCATCCTAACTTGTGCGTTTAAAAAAAAGTTATATTAGTCTCATGCATATAACTATATACGTATACTATCACACACTCATTCATTCACAAACAAATATCACACAAATATTTCCTAAGTGTTTTCTCTCTAACCGAGTCCATTCGAGAAGCAACACTCTTTTATACATACACATGATTTTCATTAGTTCATGCACATTATTATTTCAAACGTATCATTTCGAAGCTTTCGTTATATATTTTTGATCTCTCGTTATTTATTTTATTCACACATTTGACCTCCTAAATCTATAGATGGCTATACATGAAGAACTACAATCATTCGTAACATATATCAACATATAAAGATTTATCGAGACCCATTTTAAAACCATGTTGAATATCGAACATAAACATGTCATATAATTAAAATGTACCATTTGACTATGTCGAGTAGAAATCGAGCCATAAAACCTTTCCTAAACGTGTAACCTATCGAACTAACTACTCAACCCATTTCTCTATAATCTAAACTAATAAGCTGTGTAAATAAGCTACTTTGATAAGCTCATGGAATACCTTATCGAACCAATAAGCTAAGACCCTCGAAACTGGCTATAAAACTCAAATATTATCGAGTGGGCCTTAAAGCCCACTAAGCTCAAAATAAGCAGTCCATAAGCAGTTTGGATAAGTTAAAAAGACCATATTTTAAGCCCATAATCCAGCTCAAATGAATTCGAAACCCGTTGGACCCTTAAAATGTTAACGAGTCTGTTTTAATTTCCTTAAGGCCCAATAACTTAAAAATAAGCTCTTTTCAGGTAATAAGCTATTTTGTTGACTTAAATAAGCTGTTTGAGACTTATGAAATTCTTGGAAATGTTAAACTCTAAGGTTTGTGATTTTTGGACTATAAATGCAAATATTATGCAAATCGGGTTAAAAGTGTAAACTTTCATATAAATTAGTGTCAAACTGTCATTTTGGTAATTTAAGGATAGAAAATGAATATTCAGTAACCAAGAGTGTTAAAATGTCATATTTTTATAATATAGACCAAAAATGTAAATATAATATAACTTTGGACTAACGATGTAAAAGTTTCACCGATAGGGTTAAAAGTGTAAATTTCATATAACTTGGAGGATCATTCAGTAACTTTATTTCTATATATATTCCCATAAATGTTTTATACATTTTTATCATAAAAAGCCATTTATACATTTCGTAAAGATCTATTTAAAAGACGATACGTATATATATTTATATAATGAAACTTTTCACCATAACATAACTTATCATCCATCAACTTTTGAAGAGACAATATCTACGGATTCAATAAACATAAGAACAAGATAATATTATATATAATATTATTTTTGAACTTTAAGCATTTTAAACATATCAACCATCCTCATCACAAACCATTTCGTTATCCGATACTCTTTCCACAATCATTATTCGGATTAAACCAAGCTCAAATTACCGAAATTTCGGACTTCCCTATTATTCAGGTCGTGTGTTGGAGTCGTTCCCATGTTACATTTGACGTCAAATTATCTTTGTTAACTACATCCGAGATGAGCTCATAGTCCCACTTTTATCTTTTATATATTTTCAACTCGTGGGGAGATACATGCCACAAAACAGAACACAAGTATTTTTTTGTATGCTATACCCGATTGATATTGCCTAAGTTACCACTATTGCCAAAAGCCCCCCCCATCATGAACCATTAATCACTTTCGAGTGAACGCGAATATAGTGAATAAATCTATTGGAGGCTGACTGCCTATTTGAACTAGCCGGAAGATGGCCTTAGTTGCTAGCCGGATTAGTCAAATGCACTTTATTTGAAGGAAATAGGAAGATGGAAATCTCCTACACGAGGGCCACATACTTACACCATTTCGGTGGTGTATTCATATCATTTCGATGATACTCGTTAAGGTTTGCGTGTCATGAGACTTAGGGCAATATATCGAACTGCAATATTACTGTTTCTACTATGATTGTGTTTCTATGCAATTATACAAATTGAGACTTGTGTTCAAACTGATTGCTATATACAAACACTATGGATTCACTCAACAATTTTGTTGACTTTTAGCATGTTTATCTCAGGTAACTAATGGAGAATTTGAGGCACGGAGTGGGCAAATAAACTGATGGTTTTTGGTGTCAAATAAACTCTATCATTCATTTCAAACTATCATGTCTTTTGTGAGATATTAAACATTGGAATCCTTTTTGTATCTGAATTATTAAATGAATGATAATAACTTTCAAAACGCCTCTTTTGAGTCGTTTCTTAAGATTATGACTGTGATCCTTTAAGTAATACCCCAATTAGTCTTCCGCTATTAAGTTGAAATTTAGGGGGTGTTACAAACACTCAATAGTATTAGAGTTTACAACCTTGAAGCTAATCGACTCTATCAAAATTACGTATCTATCTCAATGCCCTAGAACCTTCTTTTATAAACTAAGGAGTCCTAGTTTGCTTACAATAACTTGTTCTCTGTGATAAATCTTTTCTAAATCTTTTCTATACTTATCTAAACATACTATACATATCAAACTGAATCTAACACTTCATCAGTCTTAATTTAACTCAAGCAGTCTTAATCTTTACTCTAGCAGCATTAACTCTTTAGCAGTTGTAACTTAGTACTAGCAGTACTAACTTTGTACTAGTAGCACTAGCTACTTAGTGTATATCCCTTGAAGTTCTTCAACAGTAGTAACTTCTATTAGCAGTCTTATCTTTACACCAACAGTCTTAAACACTTAGAACATTTATCATTGAAGTCCAAGAGCAGTCTTAACATCATAGAGCAGCAGTATCATCCATATGAGTAGCAGTATCATGTAAAAGCTTTAAATCCCAACATGAAATCTTACGTTATAGTGTCACAACATTTTGTAGGTTCTTGTGGAAGTGTTATATCTTGGATTAAGGCTTAAGGATGGGAAGAGTGTGTAAGAAGGTTTATATGTAAGTAGGAGCTTAGTGTAGAATACCGAGCTCAAAGTCAAAGTTGAACCCCCGAGCGTCTTTAAATGATCATATGTTTTGGTCGTAAAAGTATTGGTATTGTCAAGATCAAGTATGTCAAATGGTTGTTATAGTAATGGTTGAAAGTGTTTATAGTTTAATTAAAAGGGTGTTTGGTTTATGGATAATTATACCCATTTTGGGGTCAAACGGGTCAAGTTTCGTTTAATACGTTATAGTATGGGTGTTACAGTTTTGTATGATGAATGCACGTTTTGGTTCAGGTCATAGTATTGGTTGGAGTCAAATGTGTGTTATAGTGTTTGAAAGGGGGTCAAAAACGGGTGTTTGTCACAACACCCGTCAATTTGTAAAGTATGTTTTCGCGGGTCTTCTTGACCAAGTGTGTATTTGAAAATGAAGTATATGTTATGTAAATGAATTTGGAAAGTCATATGTCGTTTCAACTTATGGAAGTCGAGTTTTGGTCGTTTTAGTCAAGTATAAAAAATGGGACAGCATGTTGTGCAGAAAATGGGTCATGTTTGAAAAATCATATCTAATAAAAGAGTACCAGAAGGTCAGTTTTTGGGTCATGTTATTTCCATGAAAAGTTTTAATATTGGTCAAATCGGGCTCTGGGCGTAACAGTGTCGGGTTGGTCGGTTTCGGGTCACATCGGGTTCAGGTCTGCCCCATTTACAAAAATCACATAATTTTATTTCTTAAACTTAGTAGTTTGTTTGTTGCATAAGTCATATATGAACCCTAAGTTCACGTAGTCTTTTTGCTCCCGTAGTAATGCTTATACAAGTTGTTAAGTAAATAAAGTAGAACTAATAAATTGTAATAAATTATATTGTTGAATGTTACTTGAATATTGACTCTTATAGCATAAGGAGCCATAACTCAAGTTAACACAATTTTCCCCGTCACGTCAATGCCACATCATTTCAACACCAAATAACATAAAACAAAAAAATCACATGTTATAATAACACCAAATAACACCACCTTTTGGGACTCACTTAAAAAAAAAAATACAATTTACAAATTAACCCCTTAACTAATATTTCAATCATTAAATAAACCCTTCACTAATATTTCATTCATAAACATAAACATTACATAAACACTAAATAAACATTACATAAAATACAATATAAAATAATATACGAAATACGATACGATACGAAAAAAAAAAACCTATGATATGAAATACATAAACATATCCTAATCTGAATGCTCCCCGCATGTAGAATCATACTCAGGAGACTCCACATACCCAAATTCCTCAATGTACGCCGCCCGTTCTGCTTCTTCTTTCTTGAGTTTCTCCTCCCGCTCTTGTTGAAGCCTTGCTTGCTATGCTTCAACTTCTTTTAAAGCCTCATTGCCACACATAATTTCATACTGCTATTTTGCAGTTAAGCCAAAAGGATTATCTGCCTCGTCTTCATAACCCGTGAACTGATGATGTTGTTGCTCAACAAATCCATGTGCATCAGCCGAAGTTGATGCACTTAGGCCAAGTTGATTCATCTCTTGTGAAACCAAACCAACAATTTTGTTTTCTTCATAACTCCAACGTATTTTGTTACTGATGTTGGTTTGTACCTGTTAAACGCACATCCACAATGTTTCACTAATGGCCTCGTCTTTCTTGGCTTCATCACACAAAAATTAGTCAATCACAGCTTGTCTTTCCGCAGAAATGTTTTTGCATTTCGCGTATCGTTGTCTCAAACGATCTTTCTTTGCCTTTGTGAGCTGAAACTGGTTGATCACGTCGACAATAGCCTGTTGTCGAGCGGCATCATCTTGATCACATAGTTTTTTAATATACACTTGCATTTCTTCGACGAAATGGGGGAGACGACAAGCCATAATTGTGAAGTGTGAAAATGAGTTAAGTGTGAAAATATTTGGTAAAGGGGTGTTGTATTTATAGAGGAGTTAAAATTTAATTAAAAAAAAAAAAAAAAAAAAAAAAAAAAAAAAAAAAAAAAAAAAAAACTTACTATTATCCTCAAAGGGGGTGTTTTGAAAATATTTTGAATTTGAAAAACTTACCGTTCCATTCAAAAGTGATTTTTTTTTTTTTTTTTGTCCCTGCTACGTTTAAACTCACGTTGGTATACAAACGTAAGTTACAACGCCAACGCCAACGCCAACGCAAGGTCCAAGAAGTGGGTAACGCGAGTTAACGCATGCCATGTAGGCATTAACGCGGCTCCCACGTTATGTTTTCGTTTGCTCTTAACATCTATTTCTTTATTGATATCATAAGCCTGTGACGAAATCAAATAAAATAAGTTAAAGAATTGACCCCAATAAAGATACTTTAACTGCATTTATGTTCTTGAACCTTCATTATGGTTTGGTCACTCAGAAACATTGGTAATGATGTTGTTACAACAACATTTGATGATAATGAAATAACCAAAAAGGTAAACTATTGCCAAGAGAGACCGGGAACGCTGTGCCCTGCTTACGAAGTCTTATAAGTGAGATTTGATCTTTTTTAGCTGCCGAAGTTAGCTCGAATATTTAAAAAAAAAATGTGTAAGGAAAAAATAATTCAGTGATGCTATGTAAAAAAAAAAAAAAAAAAAAAAAAACACTCGGGTTAGGTCGGGTTGACCCGAACCCAAATAGGTAAAGTATTTTGAACCCGATACCCGACCCTATTTAGCATGTAGGTTACTCGGGTTGACCCGAATAACCAGAATTCAATTTTTGACCTGCATAACCCAACCCGAATATGCTTAGTCGGGTTCAGGTCGGGTTTTTTGACACCCATTCACCATCCAAGTTACACCACTGAGAATTTATGTTTCTTTCATCTTTGATCATCTATTTTTCTCACTATTACACCATATTCTTCGTGCAATCAAATAAAAATAAATAATGTTGCTAACCCATTAGAGTATGATCTAAACGTTGATCATGTCACAGCCATTTTTCGTTAATTCTTATCTAGGCATTTCATTATTAAAACAAATTTTAGCATTCATAAAAATAAAACATACCAGAGCAAGAAATAATCAATAATTATTATATATGGTCATATACAAAACAATACCCCAATGCCACAAATTAGAACCACATAAATTAGCAAGTCTAGCGTCGATCACGATCCAATCACTACGGTGGCCGAAGTTGATAAGGGCTCTCCGGTGATCTTCGCCGGCCATCATGATTGAAGTTTATATTCATCTTGTCCACCCAAATGTGAGTGTGAAAAATGATTACATAAAAGCAAAGAAGTTAAAAAGCAAGTCTCTATGAATAGTTATCTGCTATTTTAAGCCACTACAAGAAAAACTGGTTTTAGTGACAAGTGGGATTTCGTCACTAACAGCAAAAAGTCGTCACAATTCCTACTTGGTGTCGAAAACTGAGGTCATCATTTGTCGTCACATAGGTCCGTCACTAATTTGTTTTAGAGACGAAAATGCAAAAGGTCGTCATTAATATGTGACAAAATCAGAGTTGTCACTAAAATTTTTGACGACATCTTTCGTCACAAAATTTGTCACTATTGGCTGTAAGTCGTCACTAATTTTGGTCTGATTGACCATAAAAGGTCGTCACAAATGTACAACTTGGTGACCAAAGAGGCGTCACTACAATCAACATAATCTAGTCGTCACTGTTATGAATAATAAAGTCAAAGCTAATGAGTAATGACTATTTGACCATAGATACAAATGGAGATTTTACACGCAACATAATTGTATTTATGAAACGACATTATGGAGTGTACAATGTAAACAAGTTTGACGTCATTTCGCATCATACAATCTCGATTACAAGTATACATCATAAATCCTTCAAAATAAAGCTCTTTACATGTATGAAGTGTGTAATGTAAACAAAGTATATCTTCATAAAAGAAAGTAAATGCAGCAGTTTATGCTCAACTCCAGGTCTTGAAAGTATTTCTAGGTTATGTTCAACTCAATGTCTTGAAATCATATTGTATCCGTAAACTGAAATCATCACTGCAAAACAAAATAAGAAAATTGGATCAGGTTCGCTGTATAAAGTCAAAGAAAAGAAAAGCATACCTTATGGCTTCAATGAGCCACAAGGATTCTTTGATTAGAATGTTGGTTTAACAACCCAGGTGTTTCAAAACATTAACTTTATCTAAAACATGAAACAGAGCTCTCATGCACTCGTCTAAAACACATAAAAAGTTTCCACTAGTGTGAGTGTGTGACCTTAAAATAGTCAATTGCTCATAGAAACATCAGTAAACACACTCTAGTCTAATAGTGAGCAACTGAGTAAGCATCATCTGTATTTAGGTTTGCTTATCGTTGTCTGATTATTTGCTACTGAAATAAGCGACCCGCATACGTTCACCACTGAACATCCTAAAAGAAACACACTAGACTACTTTTATCATTTAATCCACATCCCTTAGCTAAAGATGTATGATCAGATAAGGAAAGATCATATTCACCAAGTGAGGTAGGCAGAACGCAAAATCGACGGATTCTTACAAGGGTTATTCAGTCGACACAGTTGCATCCTATAAAAAAAAATTACAAGCGGAAGGATCTCTAGCAAGAAATTAGAAGCCTTTTTTTATAACCCAAATCGGCTAATTATTATAACCTGAACCTGAGCATACGGAATTAGCGGAATATGCTCTAGGCAACTTTTAACTTGTTCAACCGAGTTGATCATTTTCTTTATTAGGGTCGACTAATACCCAACTAAACCTCTGTCTTTTAACTAAACATATTTGCAGCTCCTAAACCACAATATATCCGCTAATACCCAACTAAACCTGTCTTTTAACTAAACATAAAGGGAAAAAAACAAATTGGAACTAAACCATTTGTAAACCTAATAATCTTGTTCTATGCTTCTTATGTAAATATTATATTAAACGAAGGACCAAACATGTTACTTAGATAGATAATAACCGAAAGGTGGTTAATTCGGTTATGGTAGTTAGTAGTTATTTTCGGTTAAGACTGAAACGTCACAATGGTTCGAAGTATCCATTCGAAACCTATATATATGTAATAATACATTCGATGTAATGGTTAGACAATATACTTATTCATTTACACTTTGCAACTTATCATTTTCGATTAGAATTGGGACAACATTTGGCATCAAGAGCAAGGTTTTACACACGAAAACAATCTCAGTTTTTTGTTAACAAAATCTTAACGAGAAGCCATAGGAGGAACACGCTGAGAAACATCCTTGTTTTCTTAGTAGGAACGTTTGATTTCTTTATCTTCCAAAGAAACAAACAAACGTGAATAAGGAGAAACGTAAAGGAGATAGTGCACGATCTGTTTTGCGTAGAAGGTTGCAAACGTTCACATCAAACGTTATTGGTGGGACAAAACTTCGTTGGAGACATCGAAGGGAAGGAAGGAAACTCTTTAGCGTTGACAAGGAGACGTGGAACAAGAGTAGAAAAGGCGCTGAATTTTTCTCTTTTGTGTTTGGTATTAACGCGACATAGGAAAGGAGAAGGAATATACACTTCGTTTGGATTATAGAACGAGTGGAAGAATACTTTGTGAAACCGGTTGAAAACAAAACACAAAGTAGAAGGAAAACGTTGTTGTGGTGAAGGATAGAAGCGTATACGTGGGACAAGAAATAAAGGAGTACTCAAGGAAGTTTTTGGTGTGGAAGAGTGTCGGGACGACACAAAGGAATAACAACAACAACGAAAATCAGAAGCAAAGAAATTTATTTTGTTTCGGTGGAATAAAATCAGAAGCAAAGGTATTTTGTTTTGGTGAGGGATTACCAAGGAGTGGTACCAAAAGATTGTGTGTAGGAAACGTTTTATTTCGAAGTAAATAAGAAGGACAACGCAGAAGAAAAACGTTGGGAAACCGAGATCAAAACAACACACAAAGGGAGAACGCTAGTTACTGTCTCGTTGGTAGAAAAGCAATTCGACAACAACAAATAAGAACAAACAAGAGGCTGTAAGGTTTTGCTTTGGTTCGAAGTGAAACAATTCGAAGAAGTTGAAGGTCCGTTTGGTTTTGTTCGAATTGGAAGTTGGGAACAAAGACAATAACGAGACAAAGGGAATACATTTGTGGTTAAACACAACATCGAGGTCACAAGTTACAAACTTTCTGGATTTTCAATTATTAGAATAGTATAGATTTATTAGTTTGTACTATTAGGAAATCCCGAAAATTATTTATTGATCCCGTATTATTAGGAATTCCCATATAAGGATAACACCACACGTTAGAAGGTGAAGATATTAAACACAGTTAAGATGTCGGATGATGCTACAAATGGTACTACGCCACCAAAACCCACAACACCAATTGCACAATATCAATGCCCAAAATTGAAAACCACAAATTACACCGTATGGGCTATACAAATTAAGGTCATACTAGAAGCACAAGGTTTATGGGAAGCGATAGAACCTAAGGAAAACACGCAAGTAGATGAAAAGAAGGACAAGGCAACGATTGCCTTCCTATATCAAGCGTTGACCGAGGATGTAATTTTACAAGTAGCAAGTTGTAAAACGGCAAGAGAATTATGGGAATCATTAAAAAGGAGACACGTTGGAGAAGAAAGAGTGCAGCAAGCACGGTTACAATCACTGATGATTGGGTTTCAAACACTTCAGATGAAGGAAGATGACACAGTGGATGCATTTACGGCTAAACTAAATGGTTATGCCACGAAGGCAAAAGAATTAGGGAAAACTTTGGATGAATCACTTTTAGTACGAAAACTATTAGACTCCACACCAGATAGGTTCATTCACATAGTAGCATCCATAGAACAGTCAAATGATCTCGACGATATTACCTTAGATGAGATCACGGGAAAACTCAAGGCATTTGAGGAAAGGATAAAACTCCGGAAAGGAGGACAAGCTGAAAGCCAGGAAAACCTATTATTTGCACACGGCGAACACTCTAGAAAAGGTAGACGATTTAATAAACGTGGAGGTAGATCAAACTATTCACGAGGAAACTGGCAAAATAATAAGAACAGAAATAACTCACAAGGAGAGAACTCAAATCACAAAGGAAACTCAAATAGGTATACAAGTGAGAGGGATTTGAGTAAAGTAAAATGTTTCAAGTGCAACAAATTTGGACATTTTAAGAAAGATTGTAGAGGAATATCAACAACTCAGGAACAATCAAACCTTATCTTAGAAGACGATGAACCATCACTGTTAATGGCAACACACGAACACGAAGAAGTTTTGTTGAATGAAGGCCAAATTCAACCAGGAAATTATGTTACAGCAGACGCAAGCATATGGTATTTAGACAATGGTGCAAGTAACCATATGACGGGAACTAAGAGTCATTTTAAGGATATTGACGAAAGTACGTCAAGACGCATTCGTTTTGGAGATGGATCGTATGTGAATATAAAGGGAAAAGGCTCTATATTGTTAGGTTTTAAGAACAATGAACAGAAAATAGTATCGGATGTATACTATATACCAAATCTAAAGAGCAACATATTGAGTTTAGGACAACTCACAGAGATAGGTTGTAAGGTCATTATGGATGGAAACCAACTGACCTTATATGATAAGAATAAGAAGTTGTTGATGAAGGTTGAAAGATCGAAAAATAGACTTTACAGTATTAGACTGCAAATAGAAACACCTATATGCCTCTTAGCACAGTTAGATAACCAAGCATGGTTATGGCATGCTAGACTAGGTCACTTGAACTTTGATCAAATCAACAAGATGACAAGGAAGGGTCTAGTGGAAGGAATACCAAGAATAAACCATGCAGGACAGGTTTGTGATGCATGTTTATTAGGAAAACACAGTAGAACACCATTTCCAAATCAAACTAAGTTTAGATCAAAGAACCCATTAGACTTAGTGTATGGAGACTTATGTGGTCCAATAAGTCCAGCCACACATTCCGGAAAGAAATATATATTCTTGTTAGTAGACGACTGTACACGATTTATGTGGGCTTATTTTCTGACAACGAAAGATCAAGCCTTTGACACTTTCAAGAATTTTAGACAACAAATAGAAATGGAAATGAGACTGAAGTTGAGAATGCTAAGAACGGATAGGGGAGGTGAATTTACATCAAATGAATTCACAAATTACTGTAAAGAAAATGGAATAGCATGACAGTTGACATCACCTTACTCCCCACAACAGAATGGAGTAGTAGAAAGGAGAAATAGGACAGTGTTATCAACTACGAGGAGTATGATGAAAGCAATGAAGTTACCATTAATTTTTTGGGCGGAAGCAGTCAGACATGCCATTTATATACTCAATAGGGTACCTACACGAGCCCTGGTAAATAAAACTCCATATGAGGCACTCTACAACAGAAAACCAAATCTGGAAAACCTAAGAATATTCGGATGCACAGCTTATGCCAAGATAACAATACCTCAGTTGAAGAAGCTAGATGATAGAAGCATACCATTGATTTACTTAGGTGTAGAGGAAGGATCAAAAGCATGTAGGTTATATGATCCAATAGGAAAGAAGAAACATGTTAGTAGGGATGTAAAGTTTATGGAAACAAAACCATGGGATTGGAATAAGAATGAAGAGGAAGAAGGTATACAAGACTCATTTTGGACAAGTTTTGTGATAGAAGGAGTTGACAATGAAATACCTACACCAGTCAACACTAAAAACAATGATAACATATATCAAGAAGAGGATCTAATTCCAGATCCAACCTCACCAATTACCCCACCTACATATACTTACAACCTACACTCAGAAGAAGAAGAAGAAGAAGCTACTACTAGTTCACTTGGGAACTCAGATCATAGATTTGATGATAGACCAGTACGAGGTTTTAGAAATATATCGGAATTATATAGGGATGCACCTGGAGTTGAAACTACAAGTTTACTACTTACAGAAGAAGAACCACGTAATTACAAGGAAGCATCAACGGACAAGAAATGGATTGAGGCCATGGAGATTGAATTGGATTCAATCAACAAGAATAACACATGGACTCTTACTGATTTACCTGAAGACCAGAAAGCAATAGGACTTAAATGGGTTTTTAAAACAAAGAGAGATGCAAAAGGAAAGATTATCAAATACAAGGCACGTTTAGTAGCAAAAGGATATGTACAAGAACAAGGAATAGACTTCGATGAAGTATTTGCGCCAGTTGCTAGGATTGAAACAGTTCGGTTAATATTAGCATTAGCAGCATATCATGGATGGCAAGTACATCACTTAGATGTAAAATCAGCATTTTTACATGGAGATTTGAAGGAAGAAGTCTATGTTACACAACCTGAAGGATTCATTCAAGAAGGAAATTCAGGGAAAGTCTACAAACTCATAAAGGCTTTGTATGGCTTAAGACAGGCACCGCGAGCTTGGAATGTTAAACTTGATCAGACATTGAAGTCATTAGATTTCAAGAAATGTAATCTCGAACAAGCAGTTTACACCAAGAGAAGCAAGACTTCTACACTTATAGTTGGAGTTTATGTAGATGATTTGATAATAACGGGCACTCCAAGAAAGGAAATAGAATTGTTCAAATCCCAGATGAAGGATAAATTTGAAATGAGCGACTTAGGATTGTTAGCTTATTACCTTGGGATAGAAGTTACACAGACAAGAGGAGAGATTACAATCAAACAGGCAGGATATATTAACAAGATCTTGAAGGAAACAAGTATGACGGACAGTAATGATACGAAGATACCAATGGATACCGGTACTAAGTTGGTCAAGGCGGAAGATGGAAATACAATTGACGCAACTTATTACAGAAGTTTAATTGGAAGTCTCAGGTACTTATTACATACAAGACCAGATCTTAGTTACTCAGTCGGATTACTCAGCAGATTCATGCAAGACCCGAAGGAACATCACTTAAAGGCAGTAAAGCAAGTAATTCGATACATCAAAGGAACAAAGGAGCATGGCATAGTTTACAAGAAAGAAGGCGGCTGCAAGATTACAGGTTACAGTGACAGTAGTTATGGAATCAACACCGATAAAGGAAAAGGAACTACTGGGATAGTATTTTATTTTGGAGAGTCACCTATCACCTGGTGTACTCAGAAACAACCAACAGTGGCGCTCTCATCATGTGAATCAGAATTCATGGCAGCTACTGGAGCAGCATGTCAAGCCTTATGGTTAAAGCGATTACTTAGTGAATTAACTGGATGGGAAGAGAAAAGGATAACGTTGAAGGTGGATAACATTTCAGCAATAACACTTGTCAAGAACCCAATTTTTCATGGAAGAAGCAAGCACATCGACATTCGCTATCATTTCATTCGTGAATGCGTAGAGAATGGGCACATCAATGTGGAACATGTCAGCGGAGAACTACAGAGAGCAGATATTCTAACAAAGGCTCTACCAAGATTGAAGTTCGTGACTATGAGACAAATGCTCGGAGTTCAAGAATTAGGACGAAGCAACGATCAAGATTAAGGAGGAGAATGTAAACCTAATAATCTCGTTCTATGCTTCTTATGTAAATATTATATTAAATGAAGGACCAAACATGTTACTTAGATAGATAATAACCGAAAGGTGGTTAATTCGGTTATGGTAGTTAGTAGTTATTTTCTGTTAAGACTGAAACGTCACAATGGTTCGAAATATCCATTCGAAACCTATATATATGTAATAATACATTCGATGTAATGGTTAGACAATATACTTATTCATTTACACTTTGCAACTTATCATTTTCGATTAGAATTGGGACAACACCATTTAAATTACAAATGCAACCATGTTATATGAATTGCATAAGCTAACACTTTCGAGAGACTTATTGAAAAACTTCATGCAATGTGAGCAAAAAGAGTACTTGGGCAATGAATTCACTATCCTTCAACTTCTGTACCTCTCCAACCCATATAAGATCAGTGACATTATCCTAGAAAGGTTTCCACTGGAAATTATAGTTTATAGCGAGTATATAAGACCCCGACCCGACAAAGGTAAAGATATCACAACAATGGATCCATATCAGATAAAAACAAAGCATACTAATACAGTAATACAAAAATTCAAGGGTTACAAATGAAATATTGAAACTAAATGGTTACAATTAAAACTTCCAAAACTAGTTCTAAAACATAATGTCTTCAGTCCAACTCTAACCCAGCATAGCTATCCAATCTTCTATATCCAAGGTACACTCTTCACTCATTCCCAGCTTCCTACTAATACCTGCCGCGTGAAAAAGAAAACGCGGCTGAGCTACGAGAGCTCAGTGAACATATATATAGATAACAAGAAACGATAATGGATAACAGTACAAGGGAAAACAGGAATGTAGATCATACCGATACGAAATCAAAATGAAAGGAATGAGAAATGGATCATGAATAAAAGAAAAGCACAAAAGTGAATAAGATTTAAGAAAAACAAGAACACAGGAATCTATCACGAGCCCAGATAACATAGCATACAAATAATAAACAAACCTGTGTAGAGTGATCAGCTCTCCGATAATGTGAAAGACGTGTATCGCACACACCATCAGTCACCAGATATAATAAACAAATAATAATAAACATAAAATATAAACAGATAACAGATAACAGGTCAAATCTAGAGTGCACCCATACGCCCCACAGACAAATCAATAATCATAATTATAATGGCCATAGCAAATAATAAATAAGGGACGGAACAGGTCATCACTCTCCTGCCCTAGAGTCATGTCAGAGGTGCGTCAATGACATGGACATGAAACCCTCATGCCTAGTGATTGGCTCGGATATCAAACTGTCAGGTCAAAGGTCAAATATACTAGCATAATTAGGAAGTCAAATCTTAAGGGTACATGGCAAAAGGTTCATGTCAAACAGTTTAGAAATAAATGTCAAAGGTTCAAATCAAAGTTTATCAAATTAAGTTTTATATCAAAGTTTAAGTTCAGATTAAAAGGGCAATATCAAAAGGTTTTCAGAAAAGAGCTTTTCACAAGTTCATAATTAGAATTCGTAGCAAAAGTTCAGTTGGAAAGGTTTCTATTTAAAAGTCCATTTAAACAATCCTTCAAAAATGGTTTCCATAACAACTGATCTTACAAAATTGTTTTCTTCAAAATGGTCTTCCAAAACTTTTAATAGCTTTCATTAAAAGTGGTTTCGTTTCTTTTTAAAATAACCTTTCCCAAACAGTTTCATATATGGTTTAATAACAGTTCAAAATCATTTAGGTTCAAATAAGGATTTAACAGATTAAAGTTTATATCAAAATAAATCAAGTATATCGGATTTCGGTTCAAAACAAGGTTCACAGGTCAGGATCCAGGACAATAGGTCAAAACAAAGGGATTAAATAAAGATTCAAAACAAAGGGAACACATCAAGAGTTCACAAACAAAAGATCACACGAAAGGTGCACAAACAGGAGGGAACATAGCAATGGTATAGGGAATCCTAAACGAATCAAAATACGAAATCAAAAAAAATGAAGGCACCTTACTAGAGAATGGCAGAATATCTGTACCTTATTATGAATGCAAGAACACAAAGATAAACGTTGATAGAGATTAGATTACTCCTTCCTCGAACCTAAGGGAGTAGAAGACAAAATGACCAGTGGGTTTTAGTTATCTTTTCATTATTAATAATATCATAGATTAGGTTAAGTCCTTATTCAAGGCTTATTATGGTACTAAGGTATCTTTTAGCAGGTTACAAAAGTTTAGGGTTTCTTATGACAGATTTTCATAGTTCAGGGTTTTAATTGTAAGTTCAGCTAATTCAAAGGCATAAAGTGAAAATACTTTAAGTTACTGACTTAAATACTTATTTTATTCAGAATGACATCTTAATCCTTTTAGTTTCACCATTTACAGATTAAACCCCTTTAGTTATATAGTTTACAAAACAAACCCTACATTTACATAATTCATGTTTTAATCCTTATAATATTCATATTTTCCAAACAAGTACCTTATTTTACAAAGTTACAAAACATAACCTCAGATTTATATGAATTACAAATTAGATCTCTCAGAATTTACACATTTGGTCCCTTAACTTTACAAACCTTATAATTAGATCAAAATTTTATAACAATTACATATTAAGCCCATAAATACTCAAAATTACACAAAACACTCTTAATATCATTATTTACTCAAAATGACTTCAAGTTTCCAGAATTTACACTTTTAGTCCCTCTATTTTAATTAATTACAAAACAACCCTTATAAATACACTTAATTCATTATCTTGCAATATTTACACTTAGGACCCTCAAGTTATATTTTTCCTACATTCCTACAGACTTATATGACATTAAAAAAATATCCCAGAAGTTTCAAAGTTGGCAAAACATACCCTTATAATTTTTAAAACTCAATCGTATATACTTTTAATGTGCAAAACCAAACCCTAATACATCTAATCATTAAGTCATCATTCCCCAATCATTTTATGCATTTATTACTCAGATCCAAACCACAAAAACATAACCCTAATTCATTCTAGGGTTTTTCCTTAATTTTTCCTTATTTTCTTTTTAAATCCGATACAAATAACAATTTACATCAATTTATCCAGGCTTCTAAAAATCATGTGGCTATTTTTATTAGTTCATATTAATGTCAAAGAACATATAAAAATTATGGTTGCACCTCAGAAAATTAATATAGCACGATTTACAATTTAAGTGTATTTTAACCCTTTTAATTTCGTACGCCTAAATAAACATGCATGATTCGTGTTCTTTATTTTTCTTAGGTTATATTCGACATGTAGATCACTAGAAAAATACTGGATAATTTTTAGAACGTAAGAATTTAGCATGGAAAATCGTTACCTCTTGTATGATAAAATCGGATGAAAACAAATACCAAGCACAAACGAAGGCCTCTAAATTCTTGTTCTTATTTTTCTTAACTCCTTAATGACTCAAAGAACACCAGAGAATTTTTAGATTAGCTCCAGAAGTCGTGGTTAGGGTTTGGGGAATTTTTGTGTGTCGCTAGTTTAGGGTTTCGGTATTTTAGGTTTTATAAAATATTATGATTTGTTAAATAATAATAAACCGACATATGGGGGGGCTTAGGATCAGATTTTCGGTCCACAATTTGATAAGAATTAGGATTGTGATTTTTTTTGTAATATTTTCCTTAATTTAATTTGTATTTATCTTATTTATATTTAATTTACAAAACATAATTAATTTAACTAAATATATTTCGGACCATATAAAATGTATACAAGTGATTTCTAATCTTTGGACATTCAGAAATAATATTATGTTGTCCCAGAGATTTATTCGTTTCATATATGGTTCATTTTCAGAAGTTTGGAATCGTTTCAGAATTTTATAAATGTTTTATTTAGGTTTTATGATTTCAGGGGCAATTTGGTAATTTTATAGATTATCTGAATTTCAGGTATTACAACTTCTTCCCCACTAACAAAAAAATTTCGTCCTCGAAATTTGCAGGAAGTAGAAAGAAAATAGAACGGAACTAAACAAAGACATACCAGACCTAATAGATTATAATCGGATTCTCTCGAAAGAGACGTAAGAATTACACAGGATTCTGACGGATATGCCGTCCCCAGGATTTGATTTGACAAATCAGGTTAGAAGTACAGGAATAGATTATCGATAACATCAATTGGTAGAAGTTCTATAACAGAACCTAAGATTTTTATCGGGAGTCCAGAGGTCAGCAGAATGCGTGACGAGAATCCAGACGTATCAATTCATATTACGGCGAAAGCTGATTACGCGTAAAAATAGAATGAACTTAAGGTCTCACTAACGCAGATGATCTCAAACAGTTATCAGGAGTTCTAAAGCTCTAAGGCACTTCTCGAAATATCCTATGCCCACAACAAGTGCACGTTATATGATGTAAGTATTATCACGTTGGCCAGACGTCATAATAATGGCATCATATAAATATGCCCTCATGATGGTCATACTTTATCTCAAGTCGTGAACAGAACAACTTATCTTAATCCATCTAGTCTTCCTACGGTCTCAGAGGTCACAAAAATCAAATACCTTAACTAAGAGGAGAACGAATCACTCGAAGGAGTTAACGGAACCGATCTAGAATGTTTATCAGAATTTGGGCACATCATCAAAAGCATCAGGTCATCCATCATTCGTCAAATTTGACATATCAAAGCCATCATCCTACATACGCGGAATGAACACAAAGCGGAATTACTAATAGAGAACCTAAACCGTTCAAAGGATTTTATCATCAGGTAACCGAAATTTAAATAGGTCAAACGGAAGTGAACTACGTCATCCATTCAATACATGCTCTTAAATCTCTCTCGATTCCAGGCAGTCTGTCTATGTTTGTCCATATGGTCATCTGGTGAAAAGGATTTATAACTTGAGCCCGATCCCTCAGGCCTTCGGTACTTCTTCTTGGAACTGTGGTGTGGTAACATGAATCTCTGACCTAGTCGTTGTGTATTACCCATTCACGAGCCTGCTTCTACTCTCAATTCATCTTAGTACAACTAAAGTGAATAGAGAAGTAAGGCTGTGTGTCTTTGACAGGTCTCCTAGCACAAATCGAAATTCGCCAACTCTGATTGCTGTCGTCACCGGATGCCTGGTAGTATTGTCTGCTACAATCTCTGAAAGCCAAGCAAATTTACTCGTCCAGAAGAAAGGGTCATTCCTTAATACGAAAATGGTCTACATGTTCCTCGTTCGTCTCAGAGCACAAACATGTTGTCCTACTATGACATGAATTACTCGTGCAAACATGATTCTTATTAACCAATACTATTGGCATTATTTAAGACTCACAATGGTCACAATGAGTAAGAAAACAGTTTTCATGAATCGTTTCGGGGAAAACTTCATATCTAATTCACATCACCCATCTTTACTAATAAAACTGAAATACTTTACGGAAGTTGCTCTCAGTTAGTCATCTCCCATCTTATGAGTTCTCGTGGTTGCTTCTTCAGTCCTTCAAACATTAAATGAGGTTGTCTGATATGGGGTTTCAAGGTAGAACAATTTAATCAGTGACACGTAGAATTGAAAAGTGATTACGGTTAAAATTACGGTTAGATTTACGATAGTTGATATGCAGACGAAAAAATTTTCTCCTTCTTCTTCATAAATTAATAGAGTACTTAGAAGGAAACTTCGAGGTGGACAAAAACATATTACATCAGCTTCTTCAATCTCTCAATTTCAACAGTATCATGGTTCGTCAGCTGATATCGGTTCAAATCCAATTTTACTTCTCAATCAGGAGATATACCCAAAAGTTTCATCAGAAGCACCAGAAAATTTGTACAACAAAACTTCCAATGCCAAAACTTTCTAATGGTGGATACTAATAGGTGTCAGGAGAGTTTGACGATCAAATGAGATCAGGGTAAGTATTTCCATAGCAGTTTTAAGCTTAACATATTTGAGCGGTTAAAGGTTATCATAGCAAAAGTAGGGTGGGGCAGATTTAAGGATCACATTTCAATTACGGTAGTCTTATGGTAGCTCTTACGAAGAGCCAGCCAATCAGTAATCAAAAGATCTCCAAAATCAGGTATATCAATAGTAAACAGATACGCAGGACGAATATGGTTATTAAACCAGACGGATAGGTCATATGTCAAAGTTGAGTACATGGTTCAGTATAGTGTGGAGATTTACAGGCGAACAATTTAAGGTGTTGAAACCTTATTAGCTATTTAGCACAAATGACAGGTAGGTTGCGAATAATCGGTAATACAAACATCGTATACTGTCAAAGTGAGACGTATAGAAATATCAGTTATCAGCATTATCATGCTCTTTTAACGATTTCCTACGGAGATAGTATTTGCATCAAATCCTTCCAAAGGAAAACTGATTGGCAATAAGATTCGTCATTCAAGGAATAAACTTCCTAAATTCATGGTTAATATTCATTAGAGTCCTCATAGGAGTAGTGTGGAATTTGCCAGACAGAATAGTATCGGATGATACATTTATATCCAGCATGGAAAATGATTTATAGAAGGTGTCAACCACATTAGGGTTAAACGGCCCTCAAAATGGTCGGAAAATATTAACTGTTTATCAAACGGATTGGAAGTGAAAGTCAAAATCAGGTAGCGGTAGCAAGATTTAACAATCGGTAATCGTGGTAGAGGTTTCAAAATTGTTTTAAACGCCAAAGGCGAGATATAAGAGGATATTCGTCAATATTAGATGATCAGTCACTCAATCCTTATAAGAACACTATACTTCTTATGGAAACAGGGATGGTTAAGACGAAATTAAATAGTGTCAAAAGTTCATATATAATCATCGGAAGCAAGAAACAACTGACGGGATGTATCAAGTACATCATTGTCAAGGGAAATTCTCAGAATGCCCGAAGAGGCGTCAGGATGATTAACAAAAGGTTCGGAGGTTGGAGTCGGAATCTGAAAGCAAGGATCAAATAGTGTCGGATGACTACTATGCAATTTTCAATGCTTCAGGTTTTATTTAGGTTCAATTCTTAGGTGGTGCAAGGCATAAGCTCTAAATTTCCAAGTGTGTTTTCAATAGGCTTTAACCAAAGGCAAGGCACGAATCAGAGTGATGCGGAAGCAATACTACTTAAACATATGACTTATAGTCTACCCATTCCTCACTGGTCAGAATTTAAGTTCCTATAGGAAAATCCTAAAGCAAATTCTCAAAGGTTGTCCCACGAGCGCCTACAGTGGAAACTTAGTGGTCCAGGATTCACAGGTCAAGGGTAAATGTATTACGAGTCGCAGCCTGTTAGCTCTGATACCATAAATTGTAAACACCCCGACCCGACAAAGGTAAAGATATCACAACAATGGATCCATATCAGATCAAAACAAAGCATACTAATACAGTAATACAAAAATTCAAGGGTTACAAATGAAATATTGAATCTAAATGGTTACAATTAAAACTTCCAAAACTAGTTCTAAAACATAATGTCTTCAGTCCAACTCTAACCCAGCATAGCTATCCAATCTTCTATATCCAAGGTACACTCTTCACTCATTCTCAGCTTCCTACTAATACCTGTCGCGTGAAAAAGAAAACGCGGCTGAGCTACGAGAGCTCAGTGAACAGATATATAGATAACAAGAAACGATAATGGATAACAGTACAAGGGAAAACAGGAATGTAGATCATACCGATACGAAATCAAAATGAAAGGAATGAGAAATGGATCATGAATAAAAGAAAAGCACAAAAGTGAATAAGATTTAAGAAAAACAAGAACACAGGAATCTATCACGAGCCCAGATAACATAGCATACAAATAATAAACAAACCTGTGTAGAGTGATCAGCTCTCCGATAATGTGAAAGACGTGTATCGCACACACCATCAGTCACCAGATATAATAAACAAATAATAATAAACATAAAATATAAACAGATAACAGATAACAGGTCAAATCTAGAGTGCACCCATACGCCCCACAGACAAATCAATAATCATAATTATAATGGCCATAGCAAATAATAAATAAGGGACGGAACAGGTCATCACTCTCCTGCCCTAGAGTCATGTCAGAGGTGCGTCAATGACATGGACATGAAACCCTCATGCCTAGTGATTGGCTCGGATATCAAACTGTCAGGTCAAAGGTCAAATATACTAGCATAATTAGGAAGTCAAATCTTAAGGGTACATGGCAAAAGGTTCATGTCAAACAGTTTAGAAATAAATGTAAAAGGTTCAAATCAAAGTTTATCAAATTAAGTTTTATATCAAAGTTTAAGTTCAGATTAAAAGGGCAATATCAAAAGGTTTTCAGAAAAGAGCTTTTCACAAGTTCATAATTAGAATTCGTAGCAAAAGTTCAGTTGGAAAGGTTTCTATGTAAAAGTCCATTTAAACAATCCTTCAAAAATGGTTTCCATAACAACTGATCTTACAAAATAGTTTTCTTCAAAATGGTCTTCCAAAACTTTTAATAGCTTTCATTAAAAGTGGTTTCGTTTCTTTTTAAAATAACCTTTCCAAAACAGTTTCATATATGGTTTAATAACAGTTCAAAATCATTTAGGTTCAAATAAGGATTTAACAGATTAAAGTTTATATCAAAATAAATCAAGTATATCGGATTTCGGTTCAAAACAAGGTTCACAGGTCAGGATCCAGGACAATAGGTCAAAACAAAGGGATTAAATAAAGATTCAGAACAAAGGGAACACATCAAGAGTTCACAAACAAAAGATCACACGAAAGGTGCACAAACAGGAGGGAACATAGCAATGGTATAGGGAATCCTAAACGAATCAAAATACGAAATCAAAAAAAATGAAGGCACCTTACTAGAGAAGGGCAGAATATCTGTACCTTATTATGAATGCAAGAACACAAAGATAAACGCTGATAGAGATTAGATTACTCCTTCCTCGAACCTAAGGGAGTAGAAGACAAAATGACCAGTGGGTTTTAGTTATCTTTTCATTATTAATAATATCACAGATTAGGTTAAGTCCTTATTCAAGGCTTATTATGGTACTAAGGTATCTTTTAGTAGGTTACAAAAGTTTAGGGTTTCTTATGACAGATTTTCATAGTTCAGGGTTTTAATTGTAAGTTCATCTAATTCAAAGGCATAAAGTGAAAATACTTTAAGTTACTGACTTAAATACTTATTTTATTCAGAATGACATCTTAATCCTTTTAGTTTCACCATTTACAGATTAAACCCCTTTAGTTATATAGTTTACAAAACAAACCCTACATTTACATAATTCATGTTTTAATCCTTATAATATTCATATTTTCCAAACAAGTACCTTATCTTAAAAAGTTACAAAACATAACCTCAGATTTATATGAATTACCAATTAGATCTCTCAGAATTTACACATTTGGTCCCTTAACTTTACAAACCTTATAATTAAATCATAATTTCATAACAATTACATATTAAGCCCATAAATACTCAAAATTACACAAAAAACTCTTAATATCATTATTTACTCAAAATGACTTCAAGTTTCCAGAATTTACACTTTTAGTCCCTCTATTTTAATTAATTACAAAACAACCCTTATAAATACACTTAATTCATTATCTTGAAATATTTACACTTAGGACCCTCAAGTTATATTTTTCCTACATTCCTACAGACTTATATGACATTACAAAAATATCCCAAAAGTTTCAAAGTTGGCAAAACATACCCTTATAATTTTTAAAACTCAATCGTATATACTTTTAATGTGCAAAACCAAACCCTAATACATCTAATCATTAAGTCATCATTCCCCAATCATTGTATGCATTTATTACTCAGATCCAAACCACAAAAACATAACCCTAATTCGTTCTAGGGTTTTTCCTTAATTTTTCCTTATTTTCTTTTTAAATCCGATACAAATAACAATTTACATCAATTTATCAAGGCTTCTAAAAATCATGTGGCTATTTTTATTAGTTCATATTAATGTCAAAGAACATATAAAAATTATGGTTGCACCTCAGAAAATTAATATAGCACGATTTACAATTTAAGTGTATTTTAACCCTTTTAATTTTGTACGCCTAAATAAACATGCATGATTCGTGTTCTTTATTTTTCTTAGGTTATATTCGACATGTAGATCACTAGAAAAATGCTGGATAATTTTTAGAACGTAAGAATTTAGCATGGAAAATCGTTACCTCTTGTATGATAAAATCGGATGAAAACCAATACCAAGCACAAACGAAGGCCTCTAAATTCTTGTTCTTATTTTTCTTAACTCCTTAATGACTCAAAGAACACCAGAGAATTTTTAGATTAGCTCCAGAAGTCGTGGTTCGGGTTTGGGGAATTTTTGTGTGTCGCTAGTTTAGGGTTTCGGTATTTTAGGTTTTATAAAATATTATGATTTGTTAAATAATAATAAACCGACATATGGGGGGGCTTAGGATCAGATTTTCGGTCCACAATTTGATAAGAATTAGGATTGTGATTTTTTTTGTAATATTTTCCTTAATTTAATTTGTATTTATCTTATTTATATTTAATTTACAAAACATAATTAATTTAACTAAATATATTTCGGACCATATAAAATGTATACAAGTGATTTCTAATCTTTGGACATTCAGAAATAATATTATGTTGTCCCAGAGATTTATTCTTTCATATATGGTTCGTTTTCAGAAGTTTAGAATCGTTTCAGAATTTTATAAATGTTTTATTTAGGTTTTATGATTTCAGGGGCAATTTGGTAATTTTATAGATTATCTGAATTTCAGGTATTACACTTTATAGCGAGTATATAAGACCATTGACATTATTATCCTAAAAAGGGCTACCAATGAAAGTTATAGTTTATAGGTATTCACCTGCTTTGTCCCAACTTTGGACTTGGCAAGCTTCTGCAAAAATATACACACAGTTACATTGCAAGTTGGGCACAATTACATGATAGTACATTTGGATCCTAATTATTTTTGGAAAACTAGAAGGGGGTTGAATAGTTTTTACCGTTTTCAAAATTAATTCGCTTTGAATCCTTAACGTGATTTCAACTTAATGCAAGTAATCAAACAATATAAATGAAATAAGTAAGGAAAGAAACAATCAAACCACAACATGTATGTTTATAGTAGTTTGATCTACAAGGACTCTCTTCCTTGCCCTACTCCACTCCTCGAGACTCTAACTCGAGAGTTTTTCTTCACTAAGAAACAAGCTCCCTTCTAGGCAGAGAAAACCTTTACACGTCGCTTACTCTTTTTCCGGTACAAAGCTAAATACCGAGTTCTTTACAAGGGTACAACCACTCCCGACGTCGCTTACACTTTTTCCGGTACTAAGCTAGATACCGAGTTCTTTACAAGGGTACAACCACTCCCGACACTCTATGTGTTTTGAGGACTAAAACACTAACCGATCACTACTGAATGTTTGGTATAACAATGATATGTGAATTACTACTAAATCACACAGTGACTATACTAACAGGTTTACAACAGTATGTTGAACCTTGATGCTTGATCTCTTTACTACAAAAGAAAGATCTCTACAAATGAAATGAATGAATGAATGGGTTAGTAAAGTAAGAAATAATGTATATGCAATTTATGCTATGTGAGTGATGAGTGAACTTGAATGATCAGCTTGCTATTTATAGGCAAACTGATCAGACAAGGCACGGATTTGGCGGACCCAAATTCAGGGTTCCGCCCTTTATGCTGTTTGGGTCCGCCGGGACATGACAGCTAGATCTTACCATATCTTACCAAGATCTTACACAATCCAACTCATTGCTTGAAGATCTTTCCAAAATATTTTACTAAATCAACAAGTTATCTAAATGACGTATGCCATGATGTCATGTATATATTTCCATTTTAAGATTAAAATGTAAATAATGTAAATGTATATATGTATGTAACATGTATCCTAGTGATTATGTAGCATGTATATGATGAGTTTAAAAAGCTTATTACTATAAATGTAAAATACTTTAACTTATATTTATGCTTTGCTAAAGATAAAATTTATAATTGTCATTAACACAATATAGCAAAGATCGTAAAATATAAATAACGTTTTTAGGACGATATTTGTATTAACAATCTCCCTTTTTTTGTTGATGATAAAACATAAAGTTTATTTTTAAGCAATGGAATAAGTAAAGTGTAAGTCTTTTAAAAATATAGATTAAAACTAGTTTTATGCAAATTTTGAAATCAATTTTGTCATAAAATATGTATGCAATGTACGATGCAATGTATGAGTTTAATCTAACCAATCTCCCCCTTTTTGTCGAAACAAAAAGAAGAAATGCATAGCAGAACGTGATGAATGGCCCTTGGTGATTACTCCCCCTAATTTGGAGTACCAAGTATAATGCATGGATTTTGAGAACTTAAAAGCTCCCCTTTGGATAATACTCCCCCTAATTGGAGTGCCAAGGTTATGATGAATGATCCTACAAAACAAAAGTTAGTGTATGTAATGCTCCCCCTTGATCAATACTCCCCGCTACTAGGGTACCTACGTATGTGATTCAAGGATTATGAATGCTACAAAACAAGGATTAGTACATGATATGCTCCCCCTTAATCAATACTCCCCGTTGCTAGGGTACCAACGTATATGATTCGAGGATGATGAATGCTACAAAATAAGGATTCGTATATGATATGCTTCCCCTCGATCAATACTCCCCGTTGCTAGGGTACCAACGTATATGATTCAAGGATGAGAAATACTACAAAATAAAGGTTAGTTGTAGATGATCCAACCAAGGAATATGAGTTCAACCAAACATTGTAGTTCAACCCGTTTGACTAAAAAAAGTCAACTAAGTACACTTTGTTCAAACCAAGCACAAAGGTCAAACAAAGTCAATACTTCAACCAAATAAAGATGCAAAAATTAGTAGTTCCATCCAACCAAAATATAATGCACAAATATTGATCACACACAAGCATAACCATAACATCCTTCCATTGAAAAATTGTTTGTGATCAAAGTCACAAAACAAGGTGTTACAAAATAAAAAGAAAATATACTAGAAATTAAAAAAGAAAAGTCCTAAAAAGTCCTATAAAAGGAAACAAAGGAGAAACTTCTAATATCTATTGCGGAGGATGGGATAGAGCATTAAGGCACTCTAGGATGTGGTTCAAAATGAACCACATTTCGTTTTGTAACTCGTGAACCAAGTTGTTGGTCCGTTGAGTTAAGTGGGTGGTCCTCTCGCACATGGAACATCCATGTCTAGGTGGTGGAAGGGTTTGTACATGAGTTGTTGGTGGTGGTGGTTGGTTGTTTGATGGTGGAATGTAGGTTGGAGACATGATGGAAGCCATCAAAGTTGATTGCAAATCCATAGCCTCATTAAGGTCGGAATCCACCATATTAGAGAAGGCATAAAGACGATCAAGTTCTTCATTGATCTCGCCTTGGGTATTGGGTTGGTTAATCCACATTCCCTCGTCAATGGCATTGAGGGTGGACCTTGGTGAAAGGGGTTGAGGTTACGGTTGTGGTGGTGCTTGATCACGGTAGAGAGGACCGTGAATATCCCTATAAATGGGATGGAAAAGGAGTGGTTCTTGACCCTCAAAAGTCAAGGGTGGTGGATTTGTGGACTTAGGAGGTAGGTCTTCAAGGGTTTCTAAATATGGGTGAGGTGATGTAGGTGGAGTTGCAAACAACTCAATGGGCTTAAGTTGGGGTGAATGTGGAGGTGATGGTGATCTAGTTGGTTGAGATGGAGCGGGTGGTGGTGTGGTAGCCACTGGAGTTATGGTTGGTGGTGGAGTGTTGATGATCACATTAGGTGGAGTTGGAGTTGAGAGAGTTAGGAAATTCTCATTGGCAATAGGTGATGAAATGTTTAAGGGAGATGACTCTTCTGATGAAGAACTTAGATTCACAAAACAACAGGGTCTGACACTCATACGAGTTGTCCTTCTTGGTGGTCTGGTTGTTGATGAGTTGTTGGACTTAGTCATTTTTGAGATTAGAAGGATTGCTTAGAAGTGAAGGAATAATGCTTAGAGATAATAGTGAAGGTATGAATTGTGATCATCTAAGGCTTCTAATTTATAGGCAGTAAGGTTTATGGAACTTTGTGTTTGGATTTGATGTTGATCCATAGAGAAATGTTGGTTCCTAATGATTTGGAGCAAGAAATTGAACTTGTCATATCACCAAAGTCAATCCATAGAGATGGAGTTGAGTGAGTTTGGGAAGATATGCAGTAAATGCAAAGGGTAAGTGGGAAATCTAATGATTTGATTGTCCCACGGATTGAAAGGAACCAATTTGAGGGTTCCTTGCTTGTTACAGAAAGGTAACTTTGATGGAAATTTGAATTTTCAAGTTTTGGTGGGAAATGGATTTCTTATAGTTCTAAGTGTGCCTAAATCATCCTAATGATCAGTAGAATAATCCTAAGAACTAGAATCAATAATCTAAGGAGCGGGATTAGACGAGAAATTTGAAAAAGTTACTGTTTGAATGGCGGATCCAAATGATAACAAATGCGGACCCAAGTTTTTGGTTCCGCGGAATCCGTTGGGCAAGTTTTGGCGGAGCCAAAATTTTCAACAGACGAAACCCAGAAATTGGTTTCGCCATATCCACCGATTGAAAAATCTTAACAGTGGGCATTTTAAACTACCCGAAATCCGTTGAAATCCCGAAAATTATCCTAAATCATATGTAATTAATTAGTTGTGATTGTTTAAAAACAAATACACAGGTTCTAACACATGATAACACATAGATCAAACGTATAAGGAGGTTAAGCCAAACGGTGGCTTAAACACGGAAAATCGATAACATCAAGTGTTATCATCCTGCATTGTCACTTTAGTTCACATAAATGTGTAATACCAACATAATATACTAAAAACACAACAATTCACCACATCATTGTTTGAAATTGTTTATACCAAACACTCCCTATTCCTCACTACTTGTTGATCTTCTTGTTGAGCTTCATTATCCAACGTCCAATATTCTTCATCATTCCTCTTGTTTGTCGGAATTCCTCGGATTGGTTCTCGATAGGAGGAAGTTGGCTCATGTATTCAGGTGGAGGAATCCTAGAATTGGGAAAACCATCATCCTCACTAACCGATGATGATGATGATGAGGTTGGAGGATGAGCACGTTTTCCTCTTGACACGGCTACTCTATGGTCACTAAGAGGTACAAAAGTATGTGGAATTTTAGAGTAGTCGGGAAGGAAACCTCTAGCATTTGGAGGAACGGGTGAAAAATCTCTAAAGAGACGGGTAAAAAGCATCCCGTAAGGCATGGCGGTGGTACCCAAAACCGGAATATCAACCATTCACTTGGCGATATAGTAGGCTAAGTTGAAGGGTTGATGGGTGGACACACAAAAGAGCATGTAGCAAAGGCTTGCATTTAGGGGATCCCTATTTCCTATGGTGCACAAAACGTTAGCTCTAAGGATCTTTTCCAAATTTTTAAATTGAGGCCTAAGCTCATTTAGCTCCATGCCAAACGGGTCTTTATCAACCTCTTTACCACGACTTGTCCTAGTATGGGTGGTCCTAGGTATGAAGAGATGATCACGGATGGTCTCTTTTGGAGTTAATGGTGTGTCGTATGGATTCATACGATCATGGAGAGAATCTACGATTGACAATGACCACTTGTCAGAATAAAGGCAAGTGCCTTGACTCGGAATTCCTAAGTGTAAGGATCAAGATACATGTTCAGGAGGTCGGGGATGCTCAAAATAAAGATTAAACATGGTATTATTAGGATAAAGAATGGGGAGGTGTGTGTATTTTCTAGAGAGAGAAAGAGGGAGAAACCACACACACCTCAAAATACAAAGAGACATCCACCCTCCTAGTTATGACTAGGAGAGGTATTTATACTAGTTTACAAACTAATCTTTGACCTATTGGCAAGACTAGCCCTTGAACTTAATAACTATGCAATTCCAAATATAACATTACTTTTAAGGCTAACAATCTCTCCCCAAAGTGATGTTATACGGGAATTGCTTACAATGTTCCCTACAAGTAAAATATAAACCATTAAGCGCAGAGAATGGTCTTCAAACTTCATTACTTCGTTCAGCTTGCAGAATCTTCTCAGCTTTCATTTCTTTACTTGCAGAAGAACGTGAGCAAATCTAATTAGGGTTTAATTCTGGGTGCCCTGAGTGCTCTCCCCTAATTAGTGCTCTCCCCCAAACAAACAACCTTTCTGATTACTGCCGTGATTCTGAAGAAGTCTTTTGATAGTTAACTGCATCCCGTCTTTAGTCTTCTAACACGCAGCGGAAAATGTAGAACAGACTGTAGACTCGACCTTCTTCAAGATTATCCATTCGGGGGAAATCGAGTATCAACATCTTCATCTCACAAAATGCATCCCAGTTATCTTTCCTATGATAAATCAGCCCATAACGTACACATGAAATGATAACATCAAAATAACAAGTGGAACCACTAATCATCTTGATTTTGTTGCCCGAAATTGGTGAAGGTGGATAAGGTAGAAGTGCGTAGAATAAGATGAGTGGAAGATAAGACATAGAATCAACCAATCTCCGACATAAATCAAATCATTTCATAAATCATTAAGCCCGATCACGTGAACTTGTTGTGCGTCCTTGATGTACACATTTCTCTCCCCTGCTGGTTACGATTAATCGGAAGCAGCATAATGATGTGTACGTGAAGTATTAACTGGAAGCACTTTATCATTAAACCAATCAGCCTGTGAGAAGATGTCGATAAACCCAATCTACTAACAATACCATTTAAGATGTCTAACTCTTTATCAACCTCCTGTATCAAAAACAACGGCTTTTTGTAGTAACCACATGAGAAGATAACCCAACACGACGAACTTGAGAATGAAGTAAAATCACCCAGATTTGTGACTTAATCTTGTACGATCCTTGTGACTAAGAACGGTGTACCCTATACCCTTAACAAAAGTATTAGTACAAAACCTCTTGACGTATCCTAACTACTTTGTGAGTATAGAGAGAAAGAATCACAAAAGTAGCTAGATATCCAAGTCTTCGTCATCATTAATATAAGCCCAAACAAGTCATCTTCGCGGGAGGGTAGAAAGAAAGAAGATGAAATAAGTACACGCGTCCATAAAACCTTACTTCAAACCCAAATAAATAATAACGAATCATCCCCGTAGTCACATTTCTTTGCAAACTTTAGCCATTGTCTTTTGATAGTGAATCTTGAGCAGGATCGTTTAAGCAATACGTGGTGTTTTGAGGATGTAGGCCAATAATATTTTTGAACAACTCACTTCACATGCAAACTTTTGTCGGATCAATCTTGTAAAAACTCTTGTCAACACGTCAAACCACACTTATGTATAATAGTATACACGTGACTTTGTAATATAGTGAAGTTATTGCACACTGAATCTCAAAAGCAAACACGTGATACATGAATACATTTGATAAAATCGTCATTGTGTATACACCAATGAACAAACACGTCACATGCAAAGCACTTTACATGCAAAACACGTCCAAAAGTTGATGGCAAATATTAAACTTATACGCACCAAACTTCAATACGTGTATTAGACGTGTCACCTTTCTTAAAACCCTTGCTAATGCACACGTCAAAAGTTGATGAACCATGTCAACAATGCCATCTATCATGCAATACGTTTCATGCACAGCAAAGTTCTACTATAATAATAGAAAGTTGATACTTGATAGTCTTCTATATTAAAAAAAACACAACTCAATAAGCCACAACTCATATTCGACAAACTGCATGCCTACTGATGAAGCCACAACTCAATGAAGCTCAATATTACGTTCAACAATCTTAACTGCATGCTTACTAATGAAGAAATATGAGAAGACCACAAATAATTCGAACTCGAGAAGACTACAAAGTTGCTAGATGAAGGTTCCTAGTTCAACTAAGTGAGTATGTTGTTCGATCAAAGATGCTTCGATGAAAAACTAGTTGGATTAAACAAGTTGTTCGATCAAAGTTCGATGAACTACTAGTTCGATCAAACAAGAAGTTCGATGCTTTGAAGTTCGATCAAGAAGTTCGGTGATTTGAAGTTCGATCAAATAGTTCGATCAAGAAGTTCATCGGTGATTTGAAGTTCGATCAAATAGTTCGATCAAGAAGTTCTTCGGTGAAATCCAAGTTCGATCAAACCAGTAACTCGATCACTTAAGTTGTTCGATCATTCCATAGCTTGATCACAGAAGTTCGATCATTTCATCTAACTCGATGAAAAATGAAAGTTCGATCACTAGACTTGATCGATGAAACATATTTTTATGAAGAGATTGTTCGATGAAGGATATGTTCGATGACCTTCGAAACTTGTTGACAAAGTTCGATGAAAGAAGTTCGACTACCTTGAAGTTCGACTAATCTAGCTCGATTAATCTCACACAAGTTCGATGACAGACCAGTTGTTCGATGAATCTAGAAGTTCGACTAGAAAAGAAGTTCGATCAATGGTGAAGTTCGACTAACTCTAGTTCAATCAAAGAAGAACTTCTGATGAACAGTAGCACTTTTTACACCTCAAAACCCACGAATCGCCCTGTTATCTCTGGTTCAATTGTTCAATGGAAAGATCAAGATACATGTTCAGGAGGTCAGGGATGCTCAAAATAAAGATTAAACATGGTATTATTAGGTTAAAGAATGGGGAGGTGTGTGTATTTTCTAGAGAGAGAAAGAGGGAGAAACCACACACACCTCAAAATACAAAGAGACATCCACCCTCCTAGTTATGACTAGGAGGGGTATTTATACTAGTTTACAAACTAATCTTTGACCTATTGGCAAGACTAGCCCTTAAACTTAATAACTATGCAATTCCAAATATAACATTACTTTTAAGGCTAACACTAAGACTTTCGTGAATTGGTTCAAAGGGATGGTGAATTCATGTTGGTTGACTTTGAAATGGATGCTCATGAGACCATATTCGTTTGAACTAATAACAACGCTAGCATAAAATTCTAGCACAAATCTAGGAACAATGGGTTCATCTATGTCTAGAAGACAATCAAATTGGATGGCAGCTAGTTGTTCTCGGATGTTGGTGCCTTCTAAGAATGAGGGATCTACGGTTCTACCCTCGTGAACATATCGTTTTTCTAAAGCCTTAAAGATTTTGACTTGGTCGTTTGTGAGACCTTTTGTCTTATGGTGTTTGGGTAGGTAATTAAGGGTTTCTTTGTGATCATAGTATGTTGCAGGAGGCATGATTTTATCCTAGACATGAAAATTACATAGTTTAGTTAAAACTATCGAAAATACATATATAAATTTCTAGTGTGTGCCTACATGAGGATAATGTGGAGGTGCGGTTATCTCAACTCCTTTTGATGCATGAAAATTTCGTTTATGCAAGTTTTATAACAAAACGAGAGATAACCCAAACGCTCCTACATCAATGTAGCTTTGATTGAATGTACCCAAAAATACATATTAGTTATGTATTCCATTTAGTATTCAAGAGACATTATGCATATGATGGTTAAAACATAACGTTTTTATTTGTATGAACAATGTGCAAAAACCGTTTTTCCTAGTCGTGAGAAGATTTTTGCAAGTATTTGACATGGGGTTTTTGATTAATTGTCATAAGGAAAACATGATTTGTTATGCAATTCAGTAAATATGCTTCATGATTTTGCAAAAAATATGCATAAACCCCAAGTTTTGATTTTGTGCAAGAAATAGAAATCCTAGACTCAGATCAGGAGTGTAGATATAGTTAGGATACTTACAGAGAGGTTAAAAGCACAAATTGATTGTGGAGGATGACCTAAATTCTGAGATTGGTTTGCTATGGGTCGAGTTCCAGTAGCTTGTGAGTTTTTGGGGAATGTGGCAAACAGTACATGGGTGTTTGTTTTAATATAAAAACTGACTCAGGAACCCACAGATTTGGCGGAGACAAAATGTGGGTTTCGTACGTGTTGTCGATTGGTTCTGTGGGAACCTTTTGACAATTGGTTGTTTTTGACGTGTTTGGTTAATCTAAGGTTCAAGCTAAGGTTCTAACTACACATTTGGTTCCATTAATCCTAAACCAAGTATAAGGAAGTTAAAGGGCACTCTCTTAAGAGGTTTTGTGAGAATATCGGCAATGTTGTCCTCTAAGGATACTTTCTCGATTGAGATGATTCCTTTTTGAACATTGTCGTGTAGGAAGTGGTGACGTATTTCTAGGTGTTTGGTTCTAGCCTGTTGGACTGGATTTTTGCTAAGGCCGATAGCTCCTTTGTTGTCGCAAAGAATAGGAACGTCGTTGAGTTGAACTCCATAGTCGACGAGAGCTTGTTTCATCCACAGTGCCTGTTGACACGTCTTTCCTGCAGACACGTACTCGGCTTCGGTTGTTGAAATTGCTAGAGCCGTTTGTTTCTTTGAGAACCATGCGGTAAGACAATGTCCAACAAAAGTACAAATACCACTTGTACTTTTTCTATCAACATAGTCACTGGCATGGTCTGAGTCGGCATACACTATGGTTTCAATTCCCGTTCCTTTGGGATACCATAATCTTAAATGTGTAGTACCTTTAATATATCTAAATATTCGTTTGACGGCTTCAAAATGGGATGTTTTGGGATCTTCTTGAAAGCGTGCACATAGGCAAACACTAAACATAATGTCGGGTCTACTAGCCGTTAGATAGAGTAGACTACCAATCATTCCTCTATATTTAGTGCTATCTACGGATTCACCTTCTTCATCCTTTATGAGTTTGGTTTCGGAGGACATGGGTGTTTTCATGGGTTTGGAATCTTCAAGACCAAATTTCTTAAGCATATCCTTGATGTACTTAGATTGGTTGAAGAATATCCCATCATCTAATTGTTTAATTTGGAGTCCTAAGGAAAAGTTTAGTTCCCCCATCATACTCATTTCAAGCTCGTCATGCATGATTTTTGAAAAATCATCGCATAACTCTTGACAAGTTGATCCGAATAAGATGTCATCCACATACATTTGAACTATGATTATATGTGATCCCTTTTTTCTTAGTGAAAAGAGTGTTGTCTACTAGGCCCATGGTATACTTATGGTCAACTAAGAAAGTCTTAAGTCGATCATACCAAGCTTTTGGTGCATGCTTAAGTTCATATAAAGCATTTTTAAGTTTATAGACATGATTTGGTTTTTCAAAATCGGCAAAGCCGGGAGGTTGTGCGACATACACTTCCTCATTAATAAAACCATTAAAAAATGCACTTTTGACATCCATTTGAAAAAGTTTAAAGTCATGTGCACATGCATATGCAAGTAGTATTCTAATTGACTCAAGCCTAGCTACCCGTGTAAATGTTTCGTCGTAGTCTATACCTTCTTGTTGATTATAGCCTTGAGCTACTAACCTAGCTTTGTTTCTAGACACTACGCCATTTTCATCCATTTTATTCTTAAACACCCATTTTGTTCCGATTATGGTTTGATTTTTAGGTTGAGGGACCAATGGCCAAACGTCATTTCTAACAAACTGATTTAATTCTTCTTGCATCGCTATGACCAAAGATTCGTCTTTTATAGCCTCATTTATATTTTTAGGCTCAATAGTTAAAACAAAACAAAAGAAATTACGTTGGTTTTGGACTTTTGATCTTAATGTTCTTTCATTAATTTCTCCTATGACATTGTCTAATGGATGACTTTTGGATTCTTTGATGTTGACTATTTCTCTATTCATGGGTTCATTTTCTTTGTCATTTTTTACATTTTCTTGGTTTTCAACCATTTGAATTTCAACTAAGTCATCATCTACCAAAGGTGATGTTTTAGAGGGAGGTAGACTTTCGTCGAATGTTACGTTCAACGATTCCTCGACTCTTGAGGTTTCTTTGTTCAAGACAATGTATGCTTTACTATTTTGTGAGTATCCAAGGAACACACCTTCATAAGACTTTGGGTCAAACTTGGTGAGATAATCCTTAGTATTTAAAATGAAGCACTTGCTTCCAAAAACTCTAAAATATCCTAAAGTAGGCTTTTTGCCTCTATAAAGCTCATATGGTGTTTTCTTCAAAAATGGCCTAATTAAGACTCTATTTAAGATATATGTTGATGTGTCAACGACGTTACACCAAAACGTTTGTGGTATATTTTGTTCGTTTAGCATTGTTCGACTCATTTCTTGGAGTGTTCTATTCTTACGTTCTACTACACCGTTTGATTGAGGGGTTCGAGGAGCCAAGAAATTATGAGTTATGCCATTAGCATCACAAAAAGCTACGAATTGAGTTTCGTTATCAAATTCACGACCGTGGTCGGTTCTCATTGACACAATGCTATTTCCTATTTGATTTTGAATTTTCTTACTTAGAATTTCAAATTTATCAAATGTTTCGTTATTAGTTTTCAAAAACTTAGTCCAAGTATACCTAGAGTAATCATCTACTATTACCAAAGTATAGAAATTTCCTCCATAACTTTGTATAGCGGATGGACCAAACAAATCCATATGCAACAATTCTAGACACCTAGATGTAGACACCATGTTTTTAGCCTTATGGCTATTATGAACTTGTTTCCCAATTTTGCAAGCATCACAAAAGTGTTGATCGTATTTCAAGTTGGGTAGGTTCCTAACGAGTTCCTTAGATTATAGAGATTGGATGAGTCTCATGTTTGCGTGGCCTAAGCGTCTATGCCACAGAGTTGAGTTGTCGTCAAAGGAAGTGAGACAAAGTTTGTCTTTAGATGTTTTGTCTAATTTCATAACGTAAACCTTATTCTTCAAAACACCTTTTCCTACGGTTATGCCATTTTTAAGTATATTACTTCCGTTTTTACTGAAAAGGACGTCATACTTTTTACGGCATAATTGACTAATACTAAGCAAGTTAAAATCTAAGATATCTACATGAGCAACATCATCAATAGTGAGAGAGTCATGAGAGATTGTACCTTTTCCGATGATTTTACTTTTAAGCTTGCTACCAAACGTAACATTACCTCCGTCGTACACTTGGTAGGTTGAGAAAAGGCTTTTGTTTCCCGTCATGTGTCTTGAACACCCACTATCTTTAATCCACTCGTCCGGTTCTAACCTGAATTTCAAGTACACCTAAGTTAAAGAAAAACTCAAGCGTTTGGTCCCCAATATCTCATGGGTCCGTTTGGGTTAAACATAGCATTATCTTGATTCATGTATGGAAACTGTGGATATGGGTTCCATGGCATGTAGTTGGGACCATGATAGTCCCTAGGCATGTTTGGGTTCCAACTATTTTTATAATGATGTTGTGAGTTGTAGTTGCTCTTTGGAAAGGGGCGTTTGGGAATAGACGTTCTAGGTCTTTGTTGAACTCTTTTAGTCATAAACTCATTTTTAACTTGTCCTAATCCTATAGCAACTGCTGGTTTTTGTTTGTTAACAGTTGTACTAGTGCTAGGTTTTCTTGTGACTTTAACAAATTCAGTACGATCCGAAGTACAAGCCTTCTGTTCATCAACAGTTCCCACGGAACCTTTGGCCACTACTGGCGGAACCAAATTTTTGGTTCCGTCAGATCCGTGGGTGTCTGAACTTGTTGGAACAATTTCTTGTACTTTCACTGTTTGTTTCTTAAAGCTACTTAAGTCTCCTAGTTTCATGAAACCTAATCCGGTTTTAACATGAGGCAACTTTTGAACTTTCATTAGATCATCTATGCAACTAATGTTTTTATCAAACCTTTTAAATTTAGAATTTTGTTTGATAAGTTCTTCCTGTGTGGACTTAAGTGTTTCTAGTTCTAGTTTAAGTTCCTGACATGACACACATGTTTCTTTAACATCTTTAACCTTTTCTAATCATAAAGCTTTCTCTTTTAACCAATAAACTTTGTTTTCCAAAAATTCCTTTTTGGTTTTTAAAAACTTGTTTTTGTTTATGATTTTTAGGGTAATTTCACACAGTTTGTTATATTCTATTTCTAAGGTGTCATCATCAATAGAGGAGTAAGATGAGTCAGATTGTACCTCGTTAGAGTCATGAGCCATAAGAACAACTTCGTCATTCTTTGGCTCTTCGTCATCATCTTCACTGTCATTCCAAGCAACACTAACAAAGGCTCGTTGAGTCTTGTTCTTGGGTGGCTTCGGACAATCTCCTATTAGGTGACTAGTATCCCCGCACCTAAAACACTTCCTATCTACTTTGCCTTTCTTATCATCACGGTCTTTCTGGAGGGATTTCCTTTCTTCTCGAGGTTGTCTAACAAACTTTCCTCGTCTTCTGAAGAACTTCTTGAAATCTCTCACGGCCATGGCATACTCTTCGTCTTCGCTACCTGAGCTAGACTCTTCATTATCACTTGACTCTACCCTAGCTTTTAAGGCAATGGACTTGAACTTTTCCTTTTTGCCTTTAACTATTTCTGAATCTTTTTCCATGACCATCTCATGAACTTTGAGATTTCCTATGAGCTCGTCAAGTGGCATGCTTGAAAGATCCTTGGATTCTTCAATGGCCGTCACCTTTGCTCTCCGCTTCGGATGAAGTGCTCTAAGAAATTTCCTGACAAAGTTCTTACTAGAAAAAGAATTGTCAAGTGCTTTAAGAGAAGTAACAATAGTATTAAACCTAGCAAAAACACTATCAATGGTCTCATCTTCAGAGATAACAAATTGTTCATATTATTGAACAAGAAGATCAATTTTGTTATCCTTTACTTGTGAGTTCCCTTGATGAGTGATAATTAAGGATTTGCCAAATATCTTTAGCGGTTTTGCACATAAAAATTCTTTCATATTCTTTCCTAGGTAAAGCATTATAAAGCATCATTTTAGCTTCATTATTTTTCGTAATTAATTTCTTTTGCTCATCACTGTGACGAGTAAGAGAACTATCCTCATCCCGACCGCTTGATATATCCTTAATTATAGGTTTATGGCCACCTTCTACAATTATGTACCATAGATCTATATCCTTTGACTTCACATAAGTTTCAAAGCAATTTTTCCAATATATAAAACTATTTGCTTCAAATAGTGATGGTCTTTGCATAGATTGCCATTCTTTGTAGTTTTCAAAATCCATTGATCGTTTCAAGTTTTAAAATACAATATATTTTGAAAATCTTGAGTAACGTAGCTCTCATGCCAATTGTGAAAAACTAGAAGGGGGGTTGAATAGTTTTTACCATTTTTAAAATTAATTCGCTTTGAATCCTTAACGTGATTTTAACTTAATGCAAGTAATCAAACAATATAAATGAAATAAGTAAGGAAAGAAACAATCAAACCACAACACGGATTTTTATAGTGGTTCGGTCTACAAGGACTCTCTTCCTTGCCCTACTCTACTCCTCGAGCCTCTAACTCGAGAGTTTTTCTTCACTAAGAAACAAGCTCCCTTCTAGGCGGAGAAAACCTTTACACGTCGCTTACTCTTTTTCCGGTACAAAGCTAAATACTGAGTTCTTTACAAGGGTACAACCACTCCTAACGTCGCTTACACTTTTTCCGATACTAAGCTAGATACTGAGTTCTTTACAAGGGTACAACCACTCCCGACACTCTATGTGTTTTGAGGACTAAAACACTAACCGATCACTACTGAATGTTTGGTATAACAATGATGTGTGAACTACTACTAACACACAGTGACTATACTAACAGGTTTACAACAGTGTGTTGAACCTTGATGCTTGATCTCTTTGCTACAAAAGAAAGATCTCTACAAATGAAATGAATGAATGAATGGGTTAGTAAAGTAAGAAATAATGTATATGCAATTTATGCTATGTGAGTGATGAGTGAACTTGAATGATCAGCTTGCTATTTATAGGCAAACTGATCAGACAAGGCACGGATTTGGCGGACCCAAATTCAGGGTTCCGCCCTTTATGCTGTTTGGGTCCGCCGGGACATGACAGCTAGATCTTACCATATCTTACCAAGATCTTACACAATCCAACTCATTGCTTGAAGATCTTTCCAAAATATTTTACTAAATCTACAAGTTATCTAAATAATGTATGCCATGATGTCATGTATATATTTTCATTTTAAGATTAAAATGTAAATAATGTAAATGTATATATGTATGTAACATGTATCCTAGTGATTATGTAGCATGTATATGATGAGTTTGAAAAGCTTATTACTATAAATGTAAAAGACTTTAACTTATATTGATGCTTTGCTATAGATAAACTTTATAATTGTCATTAACAAAATATAGCAAAGATCGTAAAATATAAATAACGTTTTTAGGACTATATTTGTATTAACAATATTGATGCAACAAGTACTCATACTGGGCATCTGAGCTAACCTTAAAATAAGAGTAAACATATTCCAATTACATTTACTAACCTCGAGTAGTCAAAGCACTTTTAGTATAAGTTGTTTAGTTTTTTGCATTAGATACAACCGTTAACACATCGTAATAGTTGAGATGACCCTCAATAAAGGAGTTTTTATTCCACTTGTTGTTGTGGACTTGTGGCATAGACAAATTGAAAGATTATACCTTTAGGGTGTTGGCAACCGTGGAGTCTTGCTTTAGAATCATGGCAAGAGTACTCGGAGTCTACACCGCCGCCAATAGGTAAGACTCTAGAATCATGCAACTCAGAATCCTACCTAAGACTCCGAAGCTTGGTCCAAAAGGGAGCAAAAGGACAAAAAAAATTTGGACAGTTGGGAGTTTTGTGTTTTTTTTTAGGCATGATTCCGAATCCTCTAGAATCCTCCCACTGCCAACAGTTTTATCTTCAGAATCCTCCAGAATCCTCCTGCCACATGGCACTCTGTGATTGGTCGGTGGGAATCCTCCCAAGACTCCGAGTCTTGGGTTGCCAACACCCTTAGTCTTGTAGCAAGCAAACATGCATCAGATAGGGGACAATTCATGTCGCGTTTCTACCGCATTTAATTGGTTTCCTTGCTAATTAAAGCTTGATAAAGAAATAAAACCTACGAGGTAATGTTTATTACCTGTTTGCATTAGATGCTGGTTTTCACTCCCAAATTTGATTGCATGTATACTTCACTTTTGAGTTGTTCGACTAATAAATAATAATATCACTCTTGAGTCCTTGCCCGCCAAAAGCTACTCCAAAATCCTGACCCATAGTCAACATACGGAAATAGTTTTATTTTAAATCATCAAAAATCGAACACTTCAAGACTAAAAATAAGTAACAAAAGTGCCTTCAAAATACCAAGTTAATCAAGAATGGTTTCAAAGGAAAAAAATATCAATAAGGGTGTTGGAGTGCAGTGAGATAATATTATCCTATCTTTAGTGGATACTATTCATAAAAAATCATGAAAACGAAACCACTACCTTCTCAATATTACCAATAATAATCCTTTTGACCAGTTTTGACAATATGGCTTAAGAATCAACTCACAAACTAATGCTAACGCTATTTCTTAGTAAGTATTAAAACAAATGGTCAACTTGAATGCAAGGAGTAAAACTACAATAAGCTACTGAAACGGGCCTTATGTTGTCAGATTGATAATTAAGTTGTCATATTGTTCATTTATAGTTTTGGTATCGACTTTATGATTCAATTTGGATGGAGCAGAGAATGAAGTGCCTAATCAATTAATAACAAAATATCGTCACTTAAGGTGAAATTTGTTGCTGCTGAAGTTTACAAGCAGGTAACCGACATCTAAAATTGTTGTTCTAATATGTTAAGTGTTAGGTTTGTGGATTAAAATTAATATGTTTATGTCCGGTTTCGAACCCGAGACTCGGGATTGCACACAATAACGTGAGAGTTCCAATGGATGAATAAATTAAATATGTTTATGTATTTTATTTATTCATTTCACAAACAAATACTTAACGACAGTTAGTATTTAACGGAGTTAGAGATAACGACCGTTAAAGGACTAAAAGTGAAAAGAAGGATCTAGAACCATGAGATTGGGTTGGATCGGCTGGAATCCATCTTGGGTTGGGTTGGCCGGATATTTGGAAGAGTAGGGAACAAGTTTGGTGCCTTAGGGTTAGCCTATAAATACAATTCATTGTGTTTAGGGTTTTACTAATCTTGAATCCCTAATTGCCAAACTTCTCTTCTCTTCTTCCCTCTTGCTAGAACCGATCGGACCTTTTCTAAACCCACTAGGGTTTGCCGATTCATAGTAAAGCAAATAAAGTGTTTGGTTGTTTGTGATTCTTGAACCTAGCTTATCCCATTGGAACGCTAGATTACGTGTGTACAAGAACGAGTGACTAGTTTATTTTAACTAGTGTTTTTCCTTGACATTGGATCGACATACCCTATTATTGTTTAGGGTTCTTGCTTGTTCTTGGTGATTGCAAAAAGGTATGTATCTATTTAGTTTTAATTAATTACATGTTCTTGTAGATCTTCCGTTGCGTGTTCTTTGATGTTCTTATATGTTTATAGTTTTTATGATTCATATAATCCAACAGTGGCATCATGAGCCTCGTTTAGAACTATGTAATTAATTACTAAAACCTAAAAATTGGATCTTGATTAGATACATGCTTTTATGATCTAGGGTTTTTATATGAAACCCTAATTTTAATTTATGTGGATCGATCCACAATTTTTTTTTAGGGTTTATGTTTAGTTTTAATTAAAACTTAATTAGAAACCCTAGATTATGCATGGTAATTTTTAGGGATTAATTAGTGTATACCGTATGTGATGACACCAATTAATTAGATACGTACAAGGAATTAACATACTAATATGGATTTCATGATTATGTGTTAATATGGTATCCATGACAAAATCTTGCATGTTTTGTCATGGTTTGTTATATGGTTCGATTTGTATGTATGTCTTTGCTACATGTTTTGTTTAATAAATCTTTAATTGGGGAAGACCTCAATATATTAATTAATAAATTATGTGCAATGTGGTATTAAATTAACTAAAACTTACGCGGCCAAGCTATTTGGCGTCTGTGGACCATTGGGCACAATGAGCTCGAAAACCAATGGGAGTTTTGTTAGTTAAATACATATTTAATTACACATAGAATTAATAATATGATTTATTGGAAAAAGGTTTGCATGTGGCTATATGATATTGTTATGATCATATATTTGTTATTATGTGTTTATTTTTTTTTTAATTACTTGATCTTTTGTGTTTATATATTATGATGGATTGCAACACATAAGAGGGTAATTTTCATAATAAAAATAAACAAGACTAATAACTATGAAACCTTTGTAGTAATTTTATTCATTGCCAAGTCTTATGTGCCGATAGTGGTTCGCTTCGCACGGTAATTTGCTCCCAGGCGAGACTAGCAATTAATAAATTATTACATAAAATTGTTTTAGCAAGAAAATCATATTTTTTTTAGTTGATTGATTGCAACTGTACAAAAGTGGTCGAAGCGGCGGACCTATTATTGACAAACTATAAAGTGGGTTTAAGGTTGGTACACATTAAATTGTGACCTTAAAGGGGCACGGTTTTAACCAGCTTCGGCGGCTGTCGTCCCTCCGCTCGCCTGTGCATCAATAATAGACTTACCAAGTACACCATGAAAAAGTACGAAGCATCTTAAGGCAATGTTGTAATTTGCTCAACGCCTCAATTAAAAACCTTGATGATTTGAGCTACAAATGAGTAAATGGATTTGTTTTGAAAATATATATATGATACAAAGATGAATGCATGACATCTTTGTACATATTTTTTGATTTTACACATCAAAATTATTACCCTAAAATTTAAGTGATATGCCGACCAATTAACATGGAAACACCTAAGATGACATGCTATCATTACTAGCAGCCTCAGCTGATGTGATGATTCAAAGAATGAAGTCAATAGGGGTAAATTGAGCACTTCCATTACTAGCAGCCTCAGCTGATGTGATGGAACGGCGTCAATTTACACGTTTCTAAATTGGTTAACTTAATTGAGCACTTCCATTACTAGCAGCCTCAGCTGATGTAATGAAACGGCGTCAAGGCATAAAGATTTGTGGATGAAACATGCTTACATTTTGCAACTGATGTTGGCAATATAATGTAAGTCCCAAGATTTCTAGGAATTGCAATTTGACATTGGCAATTGGGTGATCCCGTACCTTGTTGAGTACTTTCATTGCTAGCAGCCTCAGCTGATGTAATGAAACGACGTCAATTAGGATCCTAGTTTTCAGTGAAAATTAAATGGTTTTTAACCAATGGGTGTTTAATTTTCATGAAATGTTTAATTATCGAAAGTACTAACTTTTGAACTTTTTCTGTAGAAATGGCCCAACCCGGAAACTCGTCAAACCTAACCTCCTGTTTCAAGATGATGCTTGAAAAGGAAAAATTGTCTGGCACTAAGAATTTTAACGCTTGGTATCGAAATCTAAGGCTTGTTCTTAGAATTGCCAAACGTTCTGAATGTCTTACAGAGGACCTTCCAGAAGCTCCTCCTGCAAACTCGCCTAATGAAATACTTAGGCAATGCAATGAAGCCTATGACAAGCACAATGATGCGGCTTGTCTCATGCTATCGGGGATGGATGATCAACTGGTAAAACAGTTTGAGAAATATGGCCCGAAAAACATGATTGATGAACTGACACGTATGTTTCAGAAATCTCCTATGGCTGAATTGTATGATGTACTTGACAACTTGGGCAAGTGCAAGCAGGACGCGACAACACCCGTAAGTGATCATGCGATTAAAATGAAAGGTTATCTTGACCAACTAGATGCACTTAATTGCGGGTTTGTGGAAGACGTTAAAGTTGGCCTCATCAACAAATCCCTCAATGAGGAATTATATGGTGATTTTGTGTGCAACTTTAACATGCATTGCAAGGGGAAGACATTTTCTGAATTGCATGCAATGCTTATTGAGCATGAGAAGGCACTCACTAAGAAAGCTCCTACACCTGCTGTTATGGCAATAAGAGGTGGTAAAGTAGCTAAGCCCGGTAAACCGAAACATGTGAACAAGAAAGGAAAGGGCAACGCTGACAAGGGCAAGCAGATTGTGACTTATCAGCAAAAGCCAAAGAAGCAAAATCCTCCTTCCAAGAAGGATTATCCCAAAAAGGATGCGGCTGCTTGTCACCACTGTAACACTCCTGGACACTGGAAGCGTAACTGTCCATTGTTGCTTGAGGAGTGTCGCAAAAATAAGAATGCCAAGGCTGGGCAGGGCGCCAGCACTTCAGGTATTTTTATGGTTGAATTATTTTCTTTTCCTCGTAAGCAAAATGCCTGGATATATGATACAGGATGTGGTACTCACATTTGTAATACATCGCAGGGGCTTAGAGGAGCGAAGAAGCTGAACTATGGGGAATGCTACTTGTACGTGGGAAATGGAATACGTGCAGCAGTAGAAGCCATAGGGACTTTTGAGCTAGTTTTACCTTCTGGTTTAATATTAGTTTTGAACAATTGTCATTACGCACCTTCTATTGTTAGAGGTGTCGTATCAGTTTCTTTGTTATTGGATTTGGGTTTTAAGCATACTTTTAATGATAATGGAATTTCTATTTCTTTAAATTCTGTTTTTTACTTTAATGCTATTCCATTAATTGGTGTGTTTGAAATTGACATGGAAGACCATGTATCCAATAAAAATAATTCTATGTATAGCATCGGGAATAAGAGAGTCAAGTCTAACTTGGACTCGTCATATTTATGGCATTGTCGCCTTGCCCACATAGGCAAGAAACACATGGAAAAGCTGCTAAGTGATGGGCTTTTACCTAATATCAATGATGATTCAGTTGATAAATGCGAATCTTGCATATCTGGGAAGATGACGAAGAAACCTTTCCATAGCAATATGGAGAAGGCTTCGGATCTACTTGGATTGATACACACGGATGTGTGTGGTCCACTTAGACACGTGTCAAAACGCGGTGCTACCTACTTCCTAACCTTTACGGATGACTATAGTCGTTATGGTTGTGTTTATTTACTTAAACACAAACATGAAGTCTTCGAGACATTAAAGATTTTCAAAAATGAAGTAGAATTACAACTCGGAAAGAAGATTAAGGCCCTTCGATCCGATCGTGGTGGTGAGTATTTGAGCCAAGAGTTCAAAGATTATCTAGCTGAGTGTGGCATTGTCCAACAACTCACTTCTCCTTATACTCCACAACAAAATGGTGTATCTGAAAGGAGAAATCGTACCTTGCTTGACATGGTACGATCTATGTTTAATCTTACAACTCTTCCCTTATCCTTTTGGGACTATGCTCTTGAAAGTGCTGTTCGCATACTAAATATGGTTCCAACTAAGAAGGTTGATAAGACTCCATATGAATTATGGACTGGAAAAGCTCCCAACTTGTCTTACTTAAAGATCTGGGGTTGTGAGGCGTTTGTTAAACGTGACTCACCTGACAAGCTCCAACAAAGATCTGTTAAGTGCATCTTCGTAGGATACCCTAAGGAAACAAGGGGTTACTACTTTTACTTCCCACCAGAAATATAAAGTCATTGTGGCTAGATATGGTGAATTCCTTGAGGAGAGTTTCTTGACTCAAGAATTCAGTGGGAGAGTATATGATCTTGAAAATGATCAAGAAGATGTGTCACCTTCTGAGAACACTAACACACTTCCTGTGGAACCTGAAAGCTTAGGTCCTCCACCTGAAGTTGAAGTGGTACCCGTCCGTAGGTCTTCAAGATCTACAAAGGCTCCTGAACGTCTATGTTTAAACATAGATGATGAGGAAACTATGCTATTGGATCACATTGATGAGCCAACTAGTTATAAGGCTGCCATTAATAGTCCTGAAAAGGATAAATGGCAGGTAGCCATGGATGGGGAAATGCAATCCATGAAAGACAATAAAGTCTGGATTGAAGTAGACCTTCCACCCAATGCTAAGGTAGTTGGGTGTAAATGGCTCTTCAAGAAAAAGACTGACATGGATGGCAACGTACACATCTATAAAGCTCGTTTGGTGGCCAAGGGCTTTACCCAAACATATGGTGTTGACTATGAGGAGACCTTTTCTCCTGTGGCCGACATTAGAGCTATTAAGATTCTTATAGCCATAGCTGCCTACTATGACTATGAGATTTGGCAAATGGATGTCAAAACCGCCTTTCTGAATGGTCGCCTAGATGAAGACATCTATATGGCGCAACCTGATGGGTTTGTGAATCCAGAATTTCCTGAGCGTGTATGCAAACTTCAAAGATCCATTTATGGATTGAAGCAAGCATCCAGGCAATGGAATAAGAAATTTGATGAGGAAATCAAGAAGTTTGGATTTACTCAAAATTTCGATGAGCCATGTGTATACCACAAAGTTAGTGGGAGTAACACTACTTTTCTTGTCCTATATGTCGATGACATATTAATCATGGGAAATCACGTACCTAGTCTTGATGAAGTTAAGGCTTATCTATGTGAATGTTTTTCCATGAAGGATTTAGGAGAAGCAACGTATATTCTTGGAATCAAGATCTATAGAAACAGATCTAAACGGTTAATCGGATTAAGCCAAAGTGCTTACATGGATAAAATATTGAAGAGATTCAATATGCAAAATTCCAAGAAGGGATATTTGCCCATGCAAGTGGAACACGGCTTATGCAGCGAAATGTGTGCTTCTACACCTGAAGAGGTGGCATACATGAAGAAAGTTCCGTATGCTTCGGCAGTAGGATCCATCATGTATGCAGTTAGATGCACAAGGCCAGATGTGGCGTTCGCTCAAAATTTGACCAGTCGTTATCAGCAGAATCCAGGGAAAGATCACTGGCATGCTGTAAAGAACATTCTTAAGTATTTAAGGAATACTAAAGATATGATTCTTGTTTTCAGGGGAAATCCAGATGCAGAACTGAATGTTACAGGTTTCTGCGATGCGTCCTTTCAGACTGATAAAGATGATACGAAGTCTCAGACGGGTTACGTTTTTGTTATAAATGGAGGAGTTGTGGACTGGAAGATTAAGAAGCAGAGTACAACGGCCATGTCTGCTACAGAAGCTGAGTACATTGCTGCATCGGAAGCAGCACAAGAAGCTGTTTGGATAAGGAAATTCGTTAAGGATCTTGGAGTGATGCCTTCAATAGAATTACCTATAAATGTGTATTGCGACAACTCTGCTGCAATCACATTCGCCAATGAACCTGGAGTTATGAAAGGCGCCAGACACTTTAAAAGAAAGTATCACTATGTTCAAGAACAAGTCGATGATGGTGAAATAAAAGTACTCAAAGTTCACACAGATAACAATCTGGCTGATCCTTTCACGAAGGCATTACCTAAGGAGACGTTTAATCGTCATGCTCAGGGTATTGGTCTTCGTTTAGCAGATAGTTTCATGTAAATCTGTTGGATTAGTATTTCGATAGGGACATGTAAACAATTATTGTTTTAATGAAATAAAGTGCGGATAACGTTTATTATCATTATTAATATTTGTGTCATATATTTGCATGTTTAAATCCGTGAATAATTTATTTATTCTAAATAGTCCATTGTCAATTAATAATATGGGAATATTATTGAACTAAGACAAATGTGAGGATTGGTAGAATGTACTGTAAAGTTAAGACACCAATGTCACATGATATTCAATATTGGATAAATTGAATATATGACTTATCCCAACTACATGATTATACTTTATGGATCATAGTCATTAAGTATATCATGAATATTTATCCTCTGACTTAAGATGCCAGATAATTGCCGAGGATGTAGCTCATTTTCTGTGAGATAGTCTAACGCTATCCGTAAAAGGTAGTTATAAGGGCTATTTTCAGAAATGATATGAAGTTCAAGGGTTATGCTTGCAGTCAATAAGGGATTTGTTCCTTCAACTTTGTGTTGAAGTTTAATACTGCTTGGCCACTCGTGTGATTAACAAGATGTTTGCGTGCGCACGCCCAAAGTCTATCTGGAAGACGTTCAGATGTTTTGGTAATCTTGTTCAATTATGTATAAACGAGAAACTACTGTTAATTATGGAATGACAAAGATCCATATCCAAATTAACGCGGTATTAGTAACAAAAGGATAAGTATGATGATTTAATTCATCACGTGGTTTTTCCAGGAAAACCATACTCGGATCGAGCTGGGGCATTGGGATCTGTTAAGCTAGACTAGCCCATGTCATTAATATTATTAATATTAATCCAAGTGGGAGCTGTTAGGTTTGTGGATTAAAATTAATATGTTTATGTCCGGTTTCGAACCCGAGACTCGGGATTGCACACAATAACGTGAGAGTTCCAATGGATGAATAAATTAAATATGTTTATGTATTTTATTTATTCATTTCACAAACAAATACTTAACGACAGTTAGTATTTAACGGAGTTAGAGATAACGACCGTTAAAGGACTAAAAGTGAAAAGAAGGATCTAGAACCATGAGATTGGGTTGGATGGGCTGGAATCCATCTTGGGTTGGGTTGGCCGGATTTTTGGAAGAGTAGGGAACAAGTTTGGTGCCTTAGGGTTAGCCTATAAATACAATTCATTGTGTTTAGGGTTTTACTAATCTTGAATCCCTAATTGCCAAACTTCTCTTCTCTTCTTCCCTCTTGCTAGAACCGATCGGACCTTTTCTAAACCCACTAGGGTTTGCCGATTCATAGTAAAGCAAATAAAGTGTTTGGTTGTTTGTGATTCTTGAACCTAGTTTATCCCATTGGAACGCTAGATTACGTGTGTACAAGAACGAGTGACTAGTTTATTTTAACTAGTGTTTTTCCTTGACATTGGATCGACATACCCTATTATTGTTTAGGGTTCTTGCTTGTTCTTGGTGATTGCAAAAAGGTATGTATCTATTTAGTTTTAATTAATTTACATGTTCTTGTAGATCTTCCGTTGCGTGTTCTTTGATGTTCTTATATGTTTATAGTTTTCTAAACCCACTAGGGTTTGCCGATTCATAGTAAACTAATGCTAACGCTATTTCTTAGTAAGTATTAAAACAAATGGTCAACTTGAATGCAAGGAGTAAAACTACAATAAGCTACTGAAACGGGCCTTATGTTGTCAGATTGATAATTAAGTTGTCATATTGTTCATTTATAGTTTTGGTATCGACTTTATGATTCAATTTGGATGGAGCAGAGAATGAAGTGCCTAATCAATTAATAACAAAATATCGTCACTTAAGGTGAAATTTGTTGCTGCTGAAGTTTACAAGCAGGTAACCGACATCTAAAATTGCTGTTCTAATATGTTAAGTTGATAAGTAAAATGGAGTATGGCCATGATTTGTATAGATATGTAAACATTACTACACTATTCCTACTAGTCATTTAATAATTCCCCTACAACATGGGGGATGAACAAGGCACGCACAGAGGAACTTGAGCCATACTCTCATACTCTATTTTTGACAATAAGAAAAAGCTAAGTAATAAGTATAATTAAAAAATGACCAAGTTACATGTTTAAAGAAATTGTAGATCAATTAGCCTAATGTGAATAGATGGAATGACCAAGTGCCGTAACAAGTTTGACATGAGTGTTCATATTGAGTATTATCAATAACGCTGCTGAGAAAAACATAGAACAGATATAAGGCTTTGAACCACCTACTCACCTATGATTCACTTTTTGACCTCCCAACCTTGTTATCCCTTTGTGCCAACATCTTAAGACAAACCATTTTAACAATAGTAATTAACAAAACTGCATTTCAGTACTAACTTATCTTCAGCTTAATTTGACAATTAAATAAGCCGCAACAACATTTTAGTTAATGCATTTATGTGCTCATTCACGATAGTCAATTTTCACTTTAGTATTTCATTAAACACCTTGTGTTCAACAATCTGATCCGCTAAACCTACACTTTCTAGACTCAAATCAGCAATCAAATCACATAAACATACAAATAAACACAATTCACCCTAGACCTCATCGAATTAGGTCACAATCAATTTAGGTTCTAAATAATCTACTCCTAAAATGAGCACATCAACAATTTCGACATCAGTAAACCAAATACAAATAAGCTAAACAGTTCATAATCAGTTTTAATAAGCTATTCTAAACGCCAATCGATCCTTATACAAATGCGCATCTTGTACTTTTACAAATCTGTTTAAACGTCTCATCTTATACATTAAACAAACCGTAATCAAATTATCAAATTAAAAATTAAAACATCGAGAATCAAAAGGTGAACAAATCACTACCTCAGCAACAACTGATTGTAGCGGAACAAATCAAACTAAACACCTCAATCGAATTCATACCGTACGATCACCAACACTAAATTCAAAACTCAATCGGTTATTGGATCTATTGCACATGATGTGTTTTGAGATTATTTACCGCACAAAATTATACTTATAAAATAAGATGAATTGAATTGAGATGGAGGTACCGTGTGAATAAAATGAGATGGAACGACATAATTATCACCGGATTGTACGATTGGATCCATTGAGTATGTAAAATTGGCGGGAAAAACCTGCAAGAAAAAGACATTAGTGTGAGTGAGTGTTTGTAAAATTGATGACGAGTATTTATTTCGTCACTAAATGGTCCAATTAGTGACGAAAATATGAGTCATCAAAAAATTGTTTGTCACTAAAAGCAATTTTTCTTGCAGTGAGCTGTGTCTTTTTTTTAAGCCTTTGACAAAATGAACTTCTTTTTATTATTATTATTATTATTATTATTTGAACATAAAATTCTTTTTATTTAATAAGAAGAAAATTTCGGTGGTGACTAAAAGGATTAGATAGATAGGTTAATTTCGTGTATAGATGTGCACACAAAGCACAGTAAATATGTATCCATTTTCTTCTTCTCCATACCAAAAGACAACAACTTGCACTGCACATTATCCTCCTATATCCTCTTCTCCAACTAACAACTTCTACAGTTAACAACTATTAAATGCGGAGGTGTAACTTTTTTGTGGCTATACAGTAAAAACAAGCTTTCCATTTTAGGTAGATAGATATCATGATCATAACTTGTATAATTTAACACGTTGTTCTCTATATTGTACATCATATATATTTTAATCATTAAAATAAATAAAGGCGTGTAAATAGAACGAATATGAAGCATTTATATTTGAAATTTGGTGTACATGCATTGTTTAATTTAACACGTAGTTACTTATATCGTACATCATATATATTTTAATAATGTAAATAAACAAAGGCGGGTAAAAAGACAATATGAACTATGAAGCTTATATATTTGAAATCGATGTACATGTATTGATGGAGCCAAAAAGCAAAATGCAAATCCGTCTCATCATTCTTGTGCTCATACTGCAATCGCACATACTACCCTTTTCACATTGCAAATCAATCGTCAAAAACCTCCCTAGCTTTTCCGGTGATCTTCCTTTCACTCTCGAAACCGGGTATGTACCAATATTTATGCTCTTTTAACTTTTTGAAGTGGATTTTCTTTCATGTTGTGTTTTCTTTACGTCTATTAATATTACCTTATACTTCACATATACCTCAATGGGTGCAATCGAACCCACCCATAGTAATTATTGTTGAGTACTACTAGTATTTTAGCGTATGAAGACCTTTAGAATAGCGGTATGTGAATGTGACCATCTACCAAGTGGTTATGGTTTCAACAAGGTCTCGTTGGAGACGTTTTTGAAATAGTATGGGAATATGTGTGTGAAATAACGCTCTATGCTAAAAAAAAAAAAAAAAAAAAAAAAAAAAAAAAAAAAAAAAAAAAAAAAAAAAAAAAAAAAATCAACTTAGTATTGTAGCGTAATTATGTAATGGTAACATTAAGAAGTTTACAACAAAAATTTCACTCTTTATATGGATTGCATTTGTGTTTGAAAGTTATGTTGGAGTGGGGAAACACGAAGAAGTGCAATTGTTCTACTACTTTGTTGAATCTCAAAGGAACCCGCAAAAGGATCCATTGTTTCTTTATCTCACCGGTGGCCCGGGAACTTCTGGCATTCTTTCATTACTTTATGAAATTGGTAACTTTCTTCATCTCATTAGTTACATGAGTTAGGCCCATCTATCGCTACATTTTAGCTTATGCAAGATATTTGCGACAGTAATTTTTATATGTAATAACAGTGTAGTTTTTTTATAAATTATTCCGTTATTACAATGCTGTGTTATCAATAATTCCGTTACAATAAAGTATATTTGTATAAACACACAACGTTTAATTATGTACGTACTTTTAGTAAATAAATAATTTTATTTTTTATAGAATAAAGAAGTCGTAAATTACACTCTATAACGTAAACCACACAAATGTAGATGAGAATTGATTTGCACGCTCAATATTTTGATTGGAACACTATTTTATGCATAAGATAGTTTTTATATGTTATAAAAGTGTAGTTTCCGATAGAGTGGTAATATATTATTTGAAAATTTTAAAAATCTTGTCACATGTCACGAGGACAATCTATATAAACGACACACAACGTTTAATTATGTTACTCGTACTATTTAATAAATAATTTTAACTTTCCAAGTTTAATTATGTTACTCGTACTATTTAATAAATAATTTTAACTTTCCAAGAATAAAGAAATCGTAAATTACACTCTATATGTAGATGACCCCCATTTTATATAGGAAGACTAAAATAGAAATTTACTGAAACCTAATCAATACGCTATTTTGTTTCACCTAACTCAATAGACGTGGCAAGTTGTTTCACACCTAACTAAAGTAGAAATTTTAGACTGAATATTTGTTTTAAAATAGTTATTGACTAAAAAATCAAAAAGCATTTAGAAAGCATTGTTTTGGTTTATTTTAAAACAGGACTCCATCCGTCTCAAATTTATTGTACTCTTTTGACTTTTAAAAGTTTTTTATTATCAACTTTAATCTTTAATTTTTGTTTGTGTTATACAATAATTGATGAAAATTATATCAATGGAAAATACATTTTAAAACAAATTCATTCATATATTTTACAACAAGTATTATATAACACAAACTAAAATGTTTAAAGATTAAAGTTGAAAAGATCAGATTTTAAAAAGTTAAAAAAGGACAATTATTTTAGAACGGAAGGAATAATTGACTAAAATTTTGGGTTAATTTCATACTGATACTATAGTACAATGACTATACTTTTACAAAAAGTTTGCTTTTTGTTTTTAATCAATAGTTTGGGACGAAAAAGATATTACTTAAATTCGCCTCATTGCAATAAACATTTATTAGTACTTCGAGTAAAATTGCCTCCAAACTTTATTCTAAATTGTGTTAGAAAATTTGTGCTCGTTTTTACCCAAAAAAAAAAAAAAAAAAAAAAATCAAAGTACTAATTCAAAACGACAAAAACAAATTTCTAGATTACTCAATAATAATCATACTACAAAATGAGAACACTGATATATTTGATGAACTTTTTGCTCTAGGTCCACTAAAGTTTGTATATACGAACGCAACGAGAACTGATGTTAAATTGGAACTGAACCCATATTCATGGACAAAGGTTCGAAGTCTTTATCTTACTTACGATATATGGACATGTCCAAAATGTATCCGTGTATCGCGTCTCAGAGTCATCAAGTAACATCTAACTTGATTTTGTATGTTTGTAGACGGCCAACGTCATATTCATCGATCTACCTGTTGGCACTGGATTTTCATATGTCAAGGCCAATGAATCGTTGAGGAATAGTGATTCCCTTGCCGTTACTCATGCGTATGATTTCATAAGAAAGGTAAGACAAGATAAACACAAAACTCGTAACTTTCCTCCATTTAATCTGTTGTTTAATGATTCTTTGTATTCATGAATTTGTAGTGGCTCATGGACCATCCCAAGTTTCTCAATAATCCATTGTACATCACGGGGATTTCTTACATGGGACTTTTCGTTCCCAGAATCATTTCATATATATACGATGGTAATAATTGTTTTTCTGGTTAATATGGGTCGATGATATTGTATATGATTTCAAAATACAGAGACAACTACATCGTTCTTGCAAAACGTTACCGGTATTAAATTAAGGGTCTTAAAACATATTGATTCTTCTAACCAAATTTTCTTTCTTAGGCAATGATAGAGGCGTTCCACCAAAATTGAACATCAAGGTAACTCATAATCTCCTACTAACTTAAACAAGACTGTTATTAGTTGTAATCAAGTTATAGCTCATGTCCTTGGATGCATGCATGTGCAGGGTTTTTTGATCGTGAGCCCTCTTACGGATAAGTTCATAGATTTTAATTCAAGGACTGTATTTGCTTATCGAGCTGCACTTATAGAAAAAGAGCTTTATAAGGTACTTTGAGTCATTTACTTTATAACACAAATGAAATTAATAGAGCAAATTCTAAAAATAGTACAAAAAGTTGAGTTGTGGTCACCAAAAAGTACAAAAATAACACCTCTTCTTAAAATGATCATGTGCGAATATGCGACTCCATTGAATGTACGATAAGTGTCCACTTTTTTAATAATAAAGTACAATGGTAGGTGTATGTTTTCTCAAATACTCCTTTTTGTCTTACTATTAACGGTGTTAAAAAACCAAAATACCCACACCTTTTATATAAAATAACATTTCTTTCATTCTCTCTCACTTATTTTTTTCCACCCTCTTCTCTCTCTCATTTTTTTTCCAGTCACCATCACCACCACAGATCTGTCATCACCACCACAGATCAACACCACCATCACCACCACAGATCCGCCATCACCACAACAGATCTACACCACTGTCACCACCACAGATCCGCCATCACCACCACAGATCAACACCACCATCACCACCACAGATCCGCCATCACCACAACAGATTAACACCACCATCACCACCACAGATCCGCCATCACCACCACCACCCCGTTGCTCGACCCAATAGATCCGATTCAATCACCATCACCACGTCGTTGCTCAACAACCACACACCACCAGATTAATAAAAAAACACCATTGTACAGATCCAACAACATCACCACACTTCACCTACAGATCTGACACAATCACCCACATGCACATCACGCTTCACCACTTGTACATCACGCTTCACCACTTGTACATGGGATGCTCTGTTATTATTTTTTGGGGCAATTCTACAAATAGCTCGGTAGTTTAAAGTGTTCGGCTTTTTTGGCCCCAAAAAAGTCGATTTCCCAAAATGGCCCAAGCAAAAAGCGACTAAATGTGGGAGTGACATGCGGCGTGTACTTTTTGGCCCATAGCGAAAAGTCGCTTAAAATCTAGCAAAAGTCGCTTAAAAAAGTTAAAAAGTCAAACTTTTTGGCTGCAAAAAGACACAAATAGTAGGTCGCTTAATTGACAAAAAAGTCGCTTTTAGCGACTTTTTGGAAGTAGCCTATTTCTTGAGCCATTTTGGGAAAGCGACTATTTTGGGGCAAAAAAAACCCAACACTTTAAGCTACCGGGCTATGTCTATATTTGCCCCTTATTTTTTTTTTTAGGATGCACTGTTTTGTTTGGATCAAATGCTAAACATCAATGGTGGATTGACTTTTTATAAAAAAAATATCTGGTTTAGCATATTGGATCAAGTGGGGTATCATAAGATAAGCATGTGCGTACAAACATCAAATTTGATTTCTACTCGGTGTGTAAAGAAATAGAAAAACAGAGACATAAATGTGTTGAGCTGTATTGGAAAAAATGAAATTATTAATATTTCTTAACAAATGGGAAGTGATGTATGGTGGTGCGTCATGGGGTGGTAGTGAAAGGATGGTGGTTATGGTGGAAGGGAATGGGTGGTTATAAATGTGGAAGTGAAAATATATGGTTGGTTGTGAGAGAATATATATTAAAAAGAGGGTTATTTTTTGTTCGTATGCTTTTTGTATGATGGAATTATCGTCGGAATATATGAGTATCGCCGGAATCTGGAAATAAAGCGAAGTCGCACATTCGCACATTTAATGGGGTAGCACAGTCGCACATTTAATTGACTTATATAGAGATGAGGGTAAATAAGTAATTTTGTAATAATAGAAAAAAAATATTTGGGAAAACACCCCCCGCAAATGTATTTTATTATTAAAAAAATTGACACTTGTCGCACATTCAATGAAGTGCACATTCGCACATGACTATTTTGAAAACATGTGTTATTTTTGTATCTTTTGATAACCACAACCCAACTTTTTGTACTATTTTGAGAATTTGCTCAAAATTAATATGTTCTATTTTTTTAATTCTATACATGTTAAAATTCGTTCAATTTTCATTTTTGTAGCTTGCAAAAGAAAACTGTAGAGGTAAATACATAAATGTGGATCCAAATAACACTTTGTGTCTGAACAGTCTTAAACCCATAAATGAGGTAAGTAGATAAGTTAACGATCTCTTTTTTGTTTTTCTTTTGTTGCCTACATATTAAGCCCTCGTGTACGTACGTTCTAACTTTTGTATATTGACAATCGCAGTCACTAAGTCGAATTAACATACGTCAAATCTTGGATCCACTTTGCGACGCACAAGCAGATCCAAAGACAATCTGTCAAGTGAACCATAAACCCTTCCGTGTATTTGTTTACTTTCAACATGTATTTTAGTTGAATAACATCTCTAATGATAATACTTTGAATTTATCATTAGGAATCCATTTTGGACTTTTCTAATACTTGGGCAAACACAAAATCTGTCCGGCAAGCTCTCCACATACGCAAGGTAAGTCAATCATATGTGTTAAATCAAACGTTAGCTATTGAAAGTGGCTGTTTGTCCTTGGTTATACATTGACGATTTAACTTATAGTGCATCTCTATTTACTATCATTTTGTGGCATTGATTATTAGTGTTTAGTGGTTTTAGCAACTTTGAATAAAGTATGACTGTGCAGGGAACGGTCGAAAACTTTCAGCTCAGTAACTCGAGCATCAGTGACTTGCTTGGGGATTCACACTCCATATATTACACCCATGATATCTACAGTAGTTTGGCATACCATATGAAACTTCTGACAAAAGAGTGTCATGCTTTGATCATCAAGTAATGTCTCTCTCAAACTCATTCTACAAGAACATTTTTTTTCTTTCTTTTCTTATAGAAGTATACATGAACAAGACTGAACCTAGGTTCGGTTTGATTAGTATGATAGTTAAGGACATGTTACTAAATTACTGGATAATGGGCAAAATATAATTCAATGATAGTGATTATTGTTCTTTACCTAAGAAAAAAAAAAAAAAAAAAAAAAAATTATTGTTCTTTACCTAAAAAAAAAAAAAAAAAAAAAAAACCTAAAAGGACCAATTCTAGTGGCTTGCATTACCATACAAATAAACCATAGGTATATAGTGGTATCAGAGTGGTCTACTCTGTAAAAGATGGTCATTTTAAATCCAAGTCTGAAAATGGTCAAGTGTTTGAGTATTTTGCTTTCTAAAGTACTTATTGCCAAAGACCAAATGTGGAAGCTTTTTTTCTACCATCTTTAATATTGGACTAAACGTGTTTTGAATTGGTTAATATGCAGTGGTGATCATGACATGACGTTTCCATACGTGGGCACGCAGAAATGGATAAAGAGTCTCAAACTTAGAGTCGAGACCCCATGGAAACCATGGTTTATTCGTAATCAAGTCGTTGGGTAAGTTCAAGTTCTTGATGTTAGACTTATATGTACTATTTTTTATAGGGCTAATTCCATTAAAAAAAAAAACATTATACTTATAAAAAAAAATCAACTTTAGAATAGCGAACTAAAAAAAAAAAAAAAAAAAAAAAAAAAAAAAAAAAAAAACTTTTTTAAACACTAATGTTGACATTTTTGTCTTTATGTGAGTAATAAAGATAAAAATAAAATTCTGTGATGACCATTTTACCCTTGAATTTTTGAAAATTGCATAAATGGTCCCTGTGCTTTAACAAAAATTGCATTCACAGTCCCTAATATTTTTTTTGGATCCGTTACATTTTTATATACGTTTTTTCTATGTTTTTATATGTTTTAATCCGTTTTTATACGTTTTCACCTGTTTTTTTTATTCACTTTTGATTTTTATTGTTACAAGTGAATTTTATCCAAAAAAATTTTTTATTAGAAAATATTACAAATAGAAAATTCACCAGCGCACTTTCGTTTTCCCTTTACTAGTAGGGGTCCCGTGGTTCCTATGGAGCCGCCTTTCCCGGTCCTTCTCTTTTAGTGCTTCGACCCGAAGCGATAGCTTCTAGCGAGTTCAGTGGATAAGATTTTTTTTTCACCTGTCACGAAAAATAGAATTTCGAAAAAAAATTACAGAAAAAAAAAAAAAAAAAAAAACGAATTTCAAAAAAAAAATTTGGAAAAAAAATAGGGACGGTGGACGCAATTTTCTCCCAACGACAGGGACTATTAATGTAATTTAGCGTACGGACGGTGGATGCAATTGTCGCAAACCCACAAGGACCATTTATGTAATTTGGAAGGGTAAAATGGTCATACTACTTAAAGAAAGACAAAAGTGTCAACATTAGTGTTCACAAGAGTTTTTTTTTTTTTTTTTTTTTTTTTTTTTTTTTTTTTTTTTTTTTTAGTTCGCTACGCAAAACTGTCATTTTTGACAACTATGGTGGTTTTTTTTAGAGAATTAGCCCTTTTTGATATTCTACAATAATTTTCACTCTCCAGATTGATTACAAAATTTAACAAACGCAAATTAATTAATGTGTTTTTATGTCTCTAAACACAACGAAATTAACAGAAATAGCACCTGAAAATCTTGCTAAATCCAATAATTTATAAAATTCTCACGTAGTATTTATAATCAAACATTATAATGTGAAGTGCCCTTTGTTTTTATGTAGATATCAGAAGACATACTCGAAAGCCAAATACTCCATGAAATATGCAACTATTAAGGTAATCAAGGACGTGATCATAATAAATACTTATTGGCAATTTACTTTAATTAATTATTTTTTCTAACATAAATCATGAATGATATTCAATTAAAAGATTAAATAAGTTCCTTATGCCGATTAAATCTAGATGAAAGTTATATGTTCTTATACTAAGCATGAGTAAATGATATGTGTTTTGCAGGGTGCTGGTCATTCAGTGGCAGTTTATAAGCCTGAAGAAGCCATGGTCATTGTAGAGACATGGCTTGCGTCTCATACCAATTAGATAAAATAGACTTTGTTAGGAATGAAGTGTCGATCATTCCGGAATACTTAGTCGTGTCATAGCTAGTAATGTATGGTTTGTAATATTGGTTAAAGTGTCTTGGGCCGTAGAATGAAACTAGTTCATTAATGTAATTATTGTAACAAGAAAGGCCCAAGCCTATAGCCCATTTGATATTGTAACCGAACATAAATAAACCTCCTTACACTTGGTGAGGAGGTATGAATCTCATTTGGTTAATAACATTTTCACGTAGTTCTCTCGCTCTCTAGTTTTTCTCTCTAGGAGCACTCCTAATTTCTACCTTATTGTGTGTGCTTGATCAATGTACTTAGGATCCTACAAGTGGTATCAGAGCTACACAATGATTTAGGAGTGATTTATGTGTTTGTTAAACGTTTAAAGATTGATTTTTGGTTCGAAAATGGGGTTTGAAGTTCATACGTGATCTTCTTTACAAAATCGTCTTTTTAGCGTGTTTTTAGTTTGTTTTTCAAGTAGTTTTAGTGATTCTAAGTTCGAATCTTCAAAAGAAACGGAGTAAGAAGGTGTTTTTAAACGTGTTTTAGGCAATTTTTAGTGTTAAGTTGCGATAGTTTGCTATTTCAATTCCTGTTAGGTTCCAATAGTAGCAATCAAGTTAGCCCTATTTCGATCTTTAGTACTTTAGCTAGTGGAAATAGTACTTCCTAAGTGGCAGAATCGAGATAGTGAATCGTGTTACACTTTGCAAGATCGAGATATATTATATTTCGATTTCTAGTACTTTAGTTAGCTGAGATAGTACATCCTACGTGACAGAATCGAGAAAGGTGATCGAGTTAGTGAATTGAAATACGTTTTTTCTTTTAAAGTTTTTTCTTCTTGTGAAATCGAGATTCAACATCGAGATAGCGCATCGAAATACAAGAGTCGATATACCTTGTGTAGATTCTAGTTCGATTATTTTCCAAGTGTTAGTGGTCTGATGTGGCATCGAGATACAGAATCAAGATAGACAAGAATCGAATTAGCAAGAATCAAATTAGCAAGAATAAAAGTAGCAGCAATCTAAATAGCAGGAATCGAAATACTAGCTAATCAAGATTGAACTTTCACAACAACAACAACTTAACTTAAATTACAACAAACACAACTCCTTTATCGTTAAACCGATCCCGATTAAGTAAATCACACAACATTTCAAAATGTCTCAACAAAACACTCAACCTATATCAAACGGACACCAATCAATCATCGATGCTGGTTCTGAAACCCGTCCTCCAATGCTTGAAAAGGGTAGTTACGTCCAATCGTCAAGTAGATTTTTGAGGTACATTAACTGCAAGCGGGATATTAGAAAGTACATGAAGAAGTCTATCATGGATGGACCATATGTGATGAAGACAATCACTATTCCAGGACCATATGTGATGAAGACTATCAATATTCTAGGAGATCCATACTCGTAAGGCAAACTCAGAATCTAAAAGAGGTGAACTATGATCATTTGTTTGACTGCCTGAAACAAAACCAATATGAGACTAATTAAGTCATAAATGAGAAGATGGCAAGGAATCGTGACCCACTCGCACTGGTTGCTAATACTTACACCACACCACAACCTTACTATGAACCACAACAACTCACTTACCCACAACCACACCCTGCTTATGATCCACAACCGAACTATTCTTATAGCCCACAACAAAACCCAAATTTAATCCACAACCGAACTATGTATATAACCCACAACAGAACCTTGCTTATGATCCACAACCTTCATCCAGTAACTTACTCACTAATGAAAAAGGAACACAATATTATGATCCTTATGATCCACAGACTGAAGCTTATGATAATGATGATCCTTTTGAGAACGTGAACAAAGTGATGATGCTCCTTGCTAAGGTATTCACACAATACAAGACACCTACTAACAACAGACTCAGAACCTCGTCAAACACCAGAAATCAAGTATTTATGCAAGGTGGAAGTATTGATGTACAAGGGAAGAATGCAAGAAATGCTCAGAGGTTTGTTGGAAATGCAGGGAATGCAGGTTATGTTGGGAATGCTGGTATAATGGGAATCGACAAAGGCTTAGTGGAAATGCTTGGAATGCAGGTTGTGTTGGAAATGTTGGGAATGCAGGTTATGTGGGAAATGCTGGAAATGAGAGGTGGCAAAACGGGCGGGCCGGTTGGGCACGGGAAATGGTTCAAACGAGCTACGGGCTAAACGGGCACGGGCTAAACGGGCGCGGGCCAAACGGGCGCATGTTATACGAATCACTTTAGAAAAGACCCAAAACGACGAAATAAATTCCTCAAACGTAACACCTCATTTATATTTAGAAAATTAAATATATTATATCTGTAAGTTTTTCTTTAAAAAAAATTGTAATGTTCTCTAATTGAGAGAAAATATGTGCCCGTATGTGCCCATTTAACTTTTAAATGGGCAATATATGCCTATTTCAAAAAAAGAAGGGGGTTAAATGTGTCCGAATCTTTTACAAATTTGTACAAATTAGCCAATTTTTTTTATTTTGGGCACAAATTGCCACTTCTACTGGAAACTGGGGGAATTTTCAAAAGAGAATTGGAAATACTGAAAATTTTAAGATACTCATTAATCTAAACACATATGGTTATTGTGATTTTGCCGAATTATGTAGAGAGAGAAGTTGGGAGCCTTTTAGAGAGAGAAAGTGAAAGATATTAGATTGAGATAATGAAAGGTCCAACCCTCTCCCTTGGTGGGAAGAGGGTATTTATACAAGTTACTTAACGCCCCACGTGGGCTATGGAGCGGGCTACAGTGGGTAAAGACTGTTAGTGCAAATATTACGATATTTAAACTAAACGGTTTCTTCGGTTTTAATAATGACAAACATGTAACTTGTAATACATAACGTAAAATGTGCAAGTTACTTGTAAACACAAATCATCAATGCATACTTACATCAACACCTCCCGACGTCTCAAGTATGCTTCAACGAAGTCGTAGATTTCCATCCCGGCGTGGTTTTGTAACCTTACAACAGGTTTTACCTCTCGAGGGATCTCAAGAGGCTTACAACCCCACCAGGCAGTGTACCTGACCGATGTAGTATAGTGTAGTGGTAAGTACGGGGGATTGATCGTTCTCCACAGGGAATAGTGTTCGTTAGGTATGAAAGACTACTCTAATTAGGTCTGAGGGTTGAGGAAGATTCTTTTTATGTTTTTATAGTTTTTATGAAAGCAAGTAAAATCTCGGTTTTGATAGAGTGGGCGGAATTAGTTGCTAGTCAACTAACCCAAATTACTACGAATGCAAATAAAATAAAATAACAAAAATGAAAATGTGGTGAGAAACTTATGTGTAGAGAAATGTGTTTACTTAGATTTCCTTACTCCCTAACTATCTTTTACCGGTTAATTAGTGTGTATTAGTTGCGTGGATGACGGGTGTATTCCTTAATACCATTCGTGGGGTGGCGTACTTACTTCCCCAACTCTACAAGCTCCTACTTCACTCCTATGTCGAGCCGGCTAGGAAGCTCCTAACATGGGATCACTAGAATTCGCTTGTGCATTAAATACAACCATAAAAACCTTTAGTACGCATTTGGTTCATGTTTCTTAAGACGTTCAAGCAAGTTACCGAATAGGAAGTTAGCCAGTTTTCTTAAGCCTAACATAGATAAACAATCATCCAATACAACTAATAACACACTAACAACCAATAATCAATAGCTAGGTTTCATTAGATCTAAGCAAACACAAGATAAATTTAGCCTAACATGTTAAACAAAAGACAAGAATAAGATAGAATCAAACAACACATAGACATATTGAATGATTAATTGATAACTTATCTTTCAATGAAACATGGAAGATCTCAAGGCAAAAAGCCTTGAAAAAGAAGCTGAATTCGTCCTAGGGTTTTCTCCCAAAATTCCACACACAAAGCTCTACTTAATGACAAAAAATTAGAAAACTATATATAGATTTTTGGATCTGACGGCGTCACCTTATGGAGTGTGACGCCGTCACCTCGCCGCTTTTAGGGTTCCCGGATGACCTTCTTGACGCCGTCCCTCTTTAGCTCTTCAAAAATCCATTCTGGCTTATCAAGGCTTGACGCCGTCGAACCATGAACGTGACGCCGTCCCCTTATGATTTAAGCCGTGACGCTCTCGATCAAGTTAAAGCGTGACGCCGTCAGAATTCACATGCTATTTTCACTGGCCCGTCATGAGTAAATTTCACGTCCAACTTTTCTTGCCAAGGCATGACGCCGTCCAGAGTAAAGTCTGACGCCGTCAAGAGTAACTTTTAGCCGATTTTTGAGACTTTGCCGTTTTCTTCACTTTAATGCTCCAAAAACGTCCAAAATGCCTCCTTTTCCAGATTTCTCCTCAAAAGTACCTAAAATGACAAAAGGAACGATTTAGGGCAATATTTGATCAAATAAATACGATTTAAGGCTTAAATGACCCCTTAAAAGCGGTACACTTTTCGCTTCATCAAATACCCTTACACTTGAGATTTGCTTGTCCTCAAGCAAATGCGCTTTTATTCTAATCAAAATACAAGTTAGGGGTCATTTAATGCTAACATAAAAGTAATTACAACAAATATTCGTTCCACTTCAATCATAATAAGCACGGAGATTATAAACTAGCACCTCACAAGTAGTGTTTAGATACTCACATCTCTCAAGTGTCATCAAAATAAATCTCATAAATGAAAACGGAAAATATCTCTCACTACCTGTCATAGCAAATAGATTACCATAGGCTTGGGAAAGGATCGAAAACCTCCTCCACTAGGCGTAAGCACCAAAGATAAACTATCAAAGAGGGCTTTTAAATGGGTTATAACGTTAGGTGTAGGGAAAAGGAAAACACGGTTTTGTTGGATACGGGATATTTTACTGGTGGCGAGTTAAAGATCTTGATCAATTACATGTACTATACAATGTTGCTAAGCCAAGACTAGACTCGATCTTAAGCTAGAAACGAAATAACAAAATAACAAAAATATAAAACAAACATAAAATAAAATGGGATGGTAGTCCGTATGTTTTTTCTATTTTTCATTTTCTCATTTTTTTGTGTTTTTCTTGATTTTTTTTTTTTTTTTTTTTTTTTTTTTTTTTTTTTTTTTTTTTGCATACACTCTTGCCCTACCATCCAAAATAATACATCATAGGGGCGTTGCATTCCCCTTACACTTGAACTTTTACATAACTTTACAAATAACTATTCTAATGACTCGAATTAAGATAATTGAAAAACTTGGAGTACTTTTAAAATATTTAGCACATATGGGGGTAATAAATGATGTTCATCCCCATTACTCTATTATACTAGTACTTTACCCATGAGTCCCAATCGTCCCAAAACAATATGTACAAGGATATGACTCGACTTAGCAACCATGTAATCAACTAGATAATTAACTTGGGTTTAAACAAATGTTGTAACAATAATGCACTAAAGATGAGTGCATACAAGGTAGGCTAAGGCGATTTGGGTGTACATTTTAGTGGGGTGTAACAAATTCTTCCTTTAAGTAAAATGCTTAAAGGTCGAAACGAAAAGATAGGCTCTGAGGGGTGTACTAGGGGTATCGTGTACTAAAAATGAGTACAACGCAAAGGGTGTGGGAGAATTACTTGACCAATGTAGCCAATGTAATTGTAACAAAAACACAGGTGTGAAACAATGGGTTAATCCTAATGCCTCTTATCATGTAGTAAATCTAACTACACGAATGTAGTCTCACTTGTGGCCTCGGAATGGTCCTAACGCAAGTTCTAGAATCTAAGTGCTACCGGTACACACATCATAGCATAAATGCTTTTCCTACCAATTCTAGGGGCGAACCTCACATATTTGGGGTGGAAAATTTTTTAGTGGTACGGTTTTTGTGCTAGTCATATAACTCCTATCCGTGAGACGCGCATTAAGATCAAAGTTTCACTCCTATATGTTGTAAAAAATTTTAAATTTGGCACTAAAATTACCTTAACAAGTATTTCTCTCAGTTTTATTACACATCTACTATTAAACAAACAAAAATCAAGCGCAATGGCATTCTCTAAAATCGTACTTTTACCCTCCCCTTACACTTAAGATGAACATTGTCCCCAATGTTCAAATAACAAGATGTAAAAGCAAAAAGTAAAAGAATGAAATCAAATACTCCCCTGATTCGCTCGGCGGATAATGAAATTACACGGTTAAATCTTCCTCCAAAGAGAATGTTGAAACTCCATGACTAATGCATCGCCATAAGCTTGATTCCATAAACATCTCCTTGTCCAAAATAACCTGTTAAACCTGAGAAAACAAACACGAAAACCTGCATAACATCGGCGGGAAAAATCTATATATAAGGATATAATGCTTGTGGAATGATAATTTTGCAGATTCCTGGAGATTATAAGTTGGAGATTTTAATAAAAACTTTTTATGAAAACAAAACTTTCAAAAATTTCTGGAAATTAAATCTGACGCCGTCATGTTATAACCCCTGACGCCGTCAGAAATGACCTGACAAAAATTTTCATTTTAAGTTTCCGGAAAATTTCTGGAAAAACCTTTACCTTACTTCCTGGAAATCCTGCAAAACCTCATTATGACTCGATACAAGCATTTGACTCAAACAAATACTAATATGTATGCTAATTTATTATTATTATGATTCACGTTCATTTGTGTTCTAACAAACCGATTTAGATTTCCCTTACACTTAACTTTTGCAAAATACCTTTATATGTAGTTAAGACGAAGTTAAAAACAACATAAAGCATTTTCACAAATTACTTTTGAACATGAATCAATAAAAATAAAAATTAAACACACATACGGAAAATAAAATCAAACAAACAAATAAATAAACACACAAAGCAAATAAAACAAATAAAGCTTGGGTTGCCTCCCAAGAAGCGCTTTTCTTTATTAACGAGTCTTGTAGCTAGACTCAAAGTCACGTACATTACGTGACTCCATCATTCATAATGACGTATCCCTGATAGATATGATCCTTGCTATCAGGGTGGTGGTGTCTCAATCGCTCGACATTCGCAGTTACTTCACCTCCTCCTTTGCTGGTCAGGCTTACTATCCCATCTTGGTGTAAACTTTTAATTGTGAATGGTCCGTACCACCAAGGACTTAGTTCATCGGTAGGTGCTTCTGTTTCTGAATGCCTTAGGAGCACTGAGTCTCCTTTTGTAAATTCAACGGGGTTATTGGGTTGCTCATCAGCCTCAATATAATCGTTATTTCCATCCTTACATTCTCTAATCTCATTTTCCATATAACTCTTAATCCTTGCCTCCCATGCAAGAATTTTCTCTCGAACATTACCACGGACTATATTAGTGTTAGCCTCCATCTTCTTCTGCAGAGCAACATCTCGCATATGTCGTGGGATCGTTGGGAAGTTTACTGTTTTCTTCCCCTTCTTCATTTGGATGGTGCTATTTTCGTAATTGATTTGTGCTCTAGTGGTAGCGAGAAAGGGTGCCCCAAGGATTATGGGCATATTCATATCATTTCTCTCAATGATCATGAAGTCGACCGGATACAGGAATCCGGCTACGTTGACCAACACATCTTCTGCAATTCCTAACGGATACTCATAAGAATGCTTTGCAAAGGAGAGTTTAGTATGGGTGATGGATGGCAATTCATCGGTTAACTGAACATAAACGGATAAAGGCATCAAATTTACGTCGGAACCTTGGTCAGCTATCGCATCCAGATACTTGTGTTTTCCAATGCTGCATGGTATTTCAAAGACCCCGTAGAATTTCTGCTTTTCCACTAACTTTTGTCCTATGAGGCATTCATACAATTGCCCACCGGGTAATGTGTCAGATTTATCATCCGGTTCCACCTTCTTGGACTTCTTGTTGGGTAGATGAGTACGTCGATAGTTTCTCACCCAATCGTTTATGGTCTCCTTGTTTATTTCGTGCTTCAAGTAATGCTTCACTTGTTGTGACACTGGTGGTTCAACCAATTGGCGCTCCTCAGAGGGCGCCTCCTCTCCTTTGTCGGAATCGCATTTGTACGCATTGGTGTTTCCATTATTAAGTGGGATGAGGTCAATTTTGTTAACTTCCATAGTTATGGATTTCCCTCTTCCATCATTTCCGCCTTCTTGGACGACGGAGGTGGCCTTGACAAATTTAGTGATAGGAACATCAGCGTCATTCCTCACCAATACTTTTTCAGGGGCTTTTGTATTTGTGTATTCTTTCAAAAGATTCATCATCTCCGCCATCTTCTCTTCCATTTCCTCCTTTTGTTTGTAGACGGCTTCCTCAAATTTTGCCAACCGTTCGGAGTGTTTTGACATGTACTCTCTCATTCGAGCTTCGAATGTTTGACTAAGTTCCTGAGGTGGTGAGTTGGGTGGAGCGTGCTTATGGAAGGGTTTAGTATTTTCCCTACGGGGTGATTCGGACAATGGTATTTGCTTAACGCTTGAGACTGAGTTAATTGTTGCTTTTTGTGGACTTAAGGGTCTCTTTTGCTTTTCCATAAGATATGCAACCCTTTTGTCAAGTTCACTAACGCTTTCCTCAGTGATTTGATTGGCTGTATCGGGCGATGAATATGTCTTGACTGCCGAGCGCACGTCGTGGGAGACTTGCCACAATTCATCATCGTCGGATGCAAGCTCATCAATGATCTCCCATGATTCCTCGGCGCTTTTGTCGCACAATCTGCCCCCGGCGGCTCGATCGATGGCACGCTTGGTGTGGTAATCAACATGGTCATAGAAGATTTGGATTTGAAGCCATAGATTTATGCCATGGTGAGGGACTTTTTGAAGTAAGTCCTTGAATCGAATCCATGCCCCGTAGAGGGTTTCGCCTCGACGTTGTTCAAACATCAAGATATCCTTCCTTAGCTTGGTAGTTCTCCCCGGTGGGAAAAACTGAGCAAGGAAACGAGTGGTGAGATCATCCCAAGAGGTGATGGATCCTGCGGGTTGACGTTCTAGCCACTGACTAGCTTGGTCCCGCAGAGAGAATTGAAAGAGACGCAATCGGGTCGTCTCTCGAGTGGCAACATCAAGGTCTATAGAATCAACGATTTTAAGAAAGTCCTTGAGATGTTGATTAGGATCTTCAGAACGAAGTCCATGGAATGCGCATCCGCTTTGCACCAACCGGATGGTGTCGGATCGCAAGGGTGTGATATTGGCTCCTTGAGTGAGCTCAATGGTGTTTCGATAGCCATGGTGGCTAGGACGGGAATACTCTCCTAAAGTACGGGCTCTAGGAGGTGGTTGTGGTTGTTGTGGTGGTGGGTTGTGTGGGTTAAGGATATTACCATCTTCCATGATGTCGGATGGTATGGTTACGAACAAAGACACGAAGAAAATTGATAGACTAAAGAAATCCTAGAAAAATAAAATAAAAATCTCACTAGAAAGGAATCTAGTGAGTAGACCTAATAGAAATAAAAATTCAACCTAAACAATAACTATTCCCCGGCAGCGGCGCCAAAAACTTGATTTCGTGGTTTTGTAACCTTACAACAGGTTTTACCTCTCGAGGGATCTCAAGAGGCTTACAACCCCACCAGGCAGTGTACCTGACCGATGTAGTATAGTGTAGTGGTAAGTACGGGGGATTGATCGTTCTCCACAGGGAATAGTGTTCGTTAGGTATGAAAGACTACTCTAATTAGGTCTGAGGGTTGAGGAAGATTCTTTTTATGTTTTTATAGTTTTTATGAAAGCAAGTAAAATCTCGGTTTTGATAGAGTGGGCGGAATTAGTTGCTAGTCAACTAACCCAAATTACTACGAATGCAAATAAAATAAAATAACAAAAATGAAAATGTGGTGAGAAACTTATGTGTAGAGAAATGTGTTTACTTAGATTTCCTTACTCCCTAACTATCTTTTACCGGTTAATTAGTGTGTATTAGTTGCGTGGATGACGGGTGTATTCCTTAATACCATTCGTGGGGTGGCGTACTTACTTCCCCAACTCTACAAGCTCCTACTTCACTCCTATGTCGAGCCGGCTAGGAAGCTCCTAACATGGGATCACTAGAATTCGCTTGTGCATTAAATACAACCATAAAAACCTTTAGTACGCATTTGGTTCATGTTTCTTAAGACGTTCAAGCAAGTTACCGAATAGGAAGTTAGCCAGTTTTCTTAAGCCTAACATAGATAAACAATCATCCAATACAACTAATAACACACTAACAACCAATAATCAATAGCTAGGTTTCATTAGATCTAAGCAAATACAAGATAAATTTAGCCTAACATGTTAAACAAAAGACAAGAATAAGATAGAATCAAACAACACATAGACATATTGAATGATTAATTGATAACTTATCTTTCAATGAAACATGGAAGATCTCAAGGCAAAAAGCCTTGAAAAAGAAGCTGAATTCGTCCTAGGGTTTTCTCCCAAAATTCCACACACTAAGCTCTACTTAATGACAAAAAATTAGAAAACTATATATAGATTTTTGGATCTGACGGCGTCACCTTATGGAGTGTGACGCCGTCACCTCGCCGCTTTTAGGGTTCCCGGATGACCTTCTTGACGCCGTCCCTCTTTAGCTCTTCAAAAATCCATTCTGGCTTATCAAGGCTTACGCCGTCGAACCATGAACGTGACGCCGTCCCCTTATGATTTAAGCCGTGACGCCCTCGATCAAGTTAAAGCGTGACGCCGTCAGAATTCACATGCTATTTTCACTGGCCCGTCATGAGTAAATTTCACGTCCAACTTTTCTTGCCAAGGCATGACGCCGTCCAGAGTAAAGTCTGACGCCGTCAAGAGTAACTTTTAGCCGATTTTTGAGACTTTGCCGTTTTCTTCACTTTAATGCTCCAAAAACGTCCAAAATGCCTCCTTTTCCAGATTTCTCCTCAAAAGTACCTAAAATGACAAAAGGAACGATTTAGGGCAATATTTGATCAAATAAATACGATTTAAGGCTTAAATGACCCCTTAAAAGCGGTACACTTTTCGCTTCATCAGTCGTAGATTTCCATCCCGACATAAATCACTCAAGGTATGGACAAACAAATCTACTACTTGACAAATGATCAAAGGATTATATTTTTCTAAACTTCACATTTTTATAAATGTGACAAAACATTTTTCAAAAATACATTTTACAAATTATTTTTGAATTAAAAAGAAATGTTTTATTTGGAAAAATCATTTCAAATTATTTTGAATTACCAACAGTCATTTTTCCCCCCAAAACAGCTCCTAACTTCCCCAAATAAACCTTCCCCACTAAAGACAAAAAAGGGAGCGTCCACGGCACCTTTAAGTATGGACGGCTCCACTAAATTTAGTGGAGCCGTAGGTCTCTAACGGTCAGATTTTCCTTTGCCTATAAATAGTGGACCATTCCACACTTCCAACTTGATTTTTCCAGTCCTTTTTCTCTGGTCTAATCCCTCCTCACTTAGATAACTTTCTTTGATCATTTGGAGAGTCTTAGGTTGTTTAAGAGTGATCCAATCATCCACTCAAGTGATCCTCTTCATTCCTCTTGATTAGCAAGAGAAGAACACAAAGTATCCTAGATACAAAGTGTTGTCATCCCTCTTGATTAGCAAGAGAAGAACACAAAGTATCCTAGATACAAAGTGTTGTCATCCCTCTTGATTAGCAAGAGAAGAACACAAAGTATCCAAGTAGATACAAAGTGTTGTCATCCCTCTTGATTAGCAAGAGAAGAACACAAAGTATCCAAGTAGATACAAAGTGTTGGAGTTGTTAGGTCTTGTAACATTTGTTACACTCTTGATTGTATCATAGCATACATCAAGATTATTTTTCTTTTGTGAGAGAGTGAGTCAAGATCATTGTGATCTTAAGAGATAGTGAAGATCTCTTGAAGCCATTGGGCTTGTGTGATTGATCATGTGGATCAAGGGTAGATCGGGTAGATCGTGGTAGATTGGTGCTAGCTAAGATTAGCACTCGACATCTAGCTTAGTGTCGGAAATAGGATAAGCGACGCATAAGGTGTAGATCGGGTAGATCGTGGTAGATTGGTGCTAGCTAAGATTAGCACTCGACATCTAGCTTAGTGTCGGAAAACAAGTTAAGCGACGTGTAACGGTTTTCTCCGCCTGAAGGTAGTTTGTTGATTAGTGAAGTAACTCTCGAGTTGGGTACTCGGGGAGTGGAGTAGGGCGAAGAGGAGCTTCGTGACTGAACCACTATAAATCACCGTGTCCGGTTTGCGCCTTCTAACTTATCTCTTTACTTTCATTTTATTCTTTATCGCTTTATGTTTATATTTGCATTGTGTTTATGCTTGTGTGACTAGTTGCTTATGTTATGTATGTGTCATGATTGATTGTGCTTGTGTTGTAGTTTAATTTATTCATCCCTAGATGATATATGATCATTGTTGATATACTTTTCATATTACATCACACTTGATCGGGTGTTTGATACAAAAAGTTTTAAGTTTTTAAATGGAAACGTATTCACCCCCCCTCTACGGTTTCCACAATTGGTACCAGAGCTACGTCGCTCAAATTTTTAAAACAAATGGTTTTCAAAATTGAGTACGATCCATGTATCAAATTACCAATGAAGGTGATAAAAATATGAAAAGTATTTAGTTACTTAATACTTACAAGTTTTGTTGTTAAGTATATGTTGTCATACTAGCTTGAAGGTTTTCCTAAATTGATAAAAGTTAGTTATGTTCAAAAACTGATGTCAGATGTACGGCACCGTTAAATATAACGGACGGCTCCATTAAGTATGGACGGTACCGCTAAATTTAATGGTACCTTCGTCTGTTTTTCAGAATTCGGTAATTTTCAAAAATTCGTATAAAATCAACCGTAAGTCCGTAGGAGTCGTGCCACCTATCGTTTTAAACGTAATTGAGTCTACTTTCACTTAAAAATATTTTTAGAAAGTGATTGTAAAGTGAAATTTACGGATGTCTTTAATTCGTAACAAAGAGTCTTTTCCGGTCATGCCGATTGCACAAATTTTTTGTCAAATCACAAAGTGAACATCACACGTTGATGCATTCATGATTTCAAAGTGTTGAACTTGATCAAAAATCTTTGAAATGGGGAGGAAACAAATTCATTGTCAAATAAAATCAAGCTTAGTATACATTGTTATACATAATACACAAAATGAAGATAAGTATTTTTGTGTGTTAAGCTAAATTGCTATTTGCTTGTTATAGTTTTTTGGTTTATGCATTTATAAGGCTCATGCTAAATCACTTGCACTATATTAAGTAATTAGTTTGCATTGCATATAGGCATCAACCATTTGTCTTGCATTTGTTGCAAGTTCTTAAAATGGTTTAGTAACTTTCTTAGGAATAGAAACTAAGTTGGTAGATCATGTGTGTAGAAAGATATTGTCTTACACAATTATTTTTCCAAAGGTTTAAGTGTAAAAAGTATATCACCCAAAACACTTAACACTTTCATAAAATCCGTAACATGATCTTTAAAACATTACATCATTTTGTCTTGTTTGACCATGGGTTGTCTAAACAAGATAAAAGGTCAATCTAATACATTAGTACTTAAGTAAAGGAAAATGTATTAAACTTGAATTGATCTAACACACATACAAAATGTTTTAGACATTTAGTATTTTACGTATGTTGTATAAAAATAGTTAAGATAATTATTTTTATACTAATGAGGTGTCGAAAAACTAAAAGTATTATACTTAATAATATAAATAGTTTTTCTCAAATAAAAATAAATGACAATATCAAAGTAGTAACTTAATATGTCATTAACCTCACACATACAACTAGTATTAGAATAAATGGAACACACTCCTTAAATTTTTATTTTCTTTTTAAAAAGGAGTGATCGTGAGGGTCAAAAAAGATTTCGAGTACATATCAATTCATTATTCAAATTATGATTGATATCATCATCGTATCTAATTGACAAGTTTTCGAGTGTGGACATGAAATTGGAGTCATTATTTGTTTTGTTTCAAGATAACATCAAAACATGATGAAACATATTATCTTGAATCTACATACTCAATCACACTCGATTGTTATGAAAATAATGACGTCCTCTCAAGACTAAAATAATATGCATCGGATCATAACTCACACTTGTGTTGAAGATGCCATGTTAAGTCTTCTTGTCCAAAGGTTGTGTTCCAAACTTTAAACTAACATGTTTAAAAGATACATAAAATACACAACCAAGTAGGATTGACAACTTGGATGTTTCATCCGAAATATACAAGTAATTTACATTGAAATGCAATTAGTAAATGTGTCTTTCCGAAAAACCAAACAAGAGCAAACAAACAACATATGTAAACTTTGCTCATGAACAACTCAACACTCAAAGTCACATGTCTAGTAAAAGTGTCATACATAATATGTTATTAACTATTATGTAAGTCATCAATCTTTGAGAATATCACATGTATTTCTCTTATCAAAAGATTGACAAAGGATAACTTATATCCTATGCATCTTATTTTCTTTGTGACATGAATGGTTATGTTACAAGAGAATACATTGCATCCTGTTAACAAATATAGGATATTAGAGTTGAATAATAACCTAATATGACATGTGTCATTTCATAAACAAGTAAAATTGGTCATACACTAAAATACTTGTTTCACAAAGCATTCTTAAGAGTGATAAGTTTCCTCTTAGAAAAGCATACTTGTTGAAATAAACAGTATGTCTCATTTCAAATAAAATGCTCACGAGATCTATTGAGGTAAGTAACCTTTACTAGATTCTCACTCAAGATATGCAAAGGAGCATTCTTGAAACACACACGATGTAGTAGATTCTACATTGTATCACATTAGAGTGTCTCTTGGTTCTAGGAAACTAAATCATGTTAAAATAACATGTAACAACTCAACAAACAAAGATGTTGTCCAAGAGATCATAAAATACACCATCTCCATCAAATAACCTTTAAATCTCAAACACATAATTTAAAACATTTCGCTTGCCTTTGTTAGGAGTTGTGTAAGACATGTCATTCTCTTAACCAAATTTGAATGTGTGGTTAGTTGAGTCATATTAGGCCATATATTAGCGAAACAAGCTAATATCATCTTTGCTATACTTCGATAGGCAAATATGGGAATTTGAATTTTTCTAACATGAGAATGACTACTGGAGAACCTATCGCACTAGAAATTCAATTTGACCTAACGGTTGGATTGCTTCCAGGAGAGAAGTTGGGTTCGTGTATAACCCGTAAAAATGGTCGTGTTTAGCCTTAATTGAGCACCACTAGTGATAGTCTCATACTCATTCTCTAACCTGAAAATTTTTCATTCCTACATTTGACTAGAGATAGTTTACATCGGTGAACTTTATCTCCCATTAGGATATCATCTTAAACAGGTAGTAATTAGGATCTGCCTTAGCAAACCTAGAGTGCTTGCATCCCACATACGTGTTTCAAAATGATAACATGTTCTCATAAGACATGATTAAATGTCTTCATGATCTTAAATGCTAAATGATTATCATGTTTTGCATGATGGTTGCATTTACTCCTTATATGCATTTTACATGATTTGTTTGTAAAGTTTGCACCCACACTATGCTCTTTTGACACATTAGGAATTAGGTATGCCTATCACTATGAACCCTTAGAAGTCATAGAGTCATACACTAGTGTCAAAACCTATAAGTTAGAGTAGTCGCGAAGTTGTCCTAATTCCCCAGTCATCACTTCGCCTTCTTCCAAGTAATACACCCTTTTGTCATGGGAAGGTTAGGAACAAACCTAGTAGAACTCGGAGTAGGGTTGACAACTTAAATATTTCATCCGAAATATTCAAGTAAGTTTAACTTGCGATCGCAATTGTTAAATGTCATATCCGAAACATCATACTCAAGCCTTTTAACAACATATGTTAAAACGCTCATCCCAAAGCTAAAAGCTAACATCAACCCTCGGGTGACAAAGGACTCACGAGTTGCTATTTAAGTGATTAGTAGTTCCTTTCATCCATGTGTGAATATACACGTCTTAAGATCCCAAACCCTGCTGCAAATCAGCACCATAGGCCTAGCTTTACATCTTTCAAAACCCCATGAAACACTCACGTGCGAAGCACATCAAAAACCATGAATCAACCAAACCTCTCAACCGAGAATCCCCTTACCATTTCCGTCTAGGTCTAGGAATGATGGAACATATTCCATAAATCTTATGACCATTTAAATATTTCACTGGAAATATTGAAGTCATCTCGTGTGTCTCGTCTCATGACTCTTTAAATATTTTACTGGAAATATTGAGTCATTCTTCACATCACTCTAATGACTACCTATGTATTTCCTCGGAAATATAAAAGTCATTTCTTCTCGTCCAGTACCGTTCAAAGAATTTATTAGGTATAAATTCTCTCCTCGTATCGAAAAGTCTCACTAAATCAGCGAGACTTATTCGTAAAATCCTCTTAAATTCTAATGACAACTTAAATATTTCATCCGAAATATTTAAAGTATATTTAATTTGCGAAATGCAATTAAATGTCATCTCTCGTTCTCGATCAACATTCACCTAATCCCGTTGGATTCATTCATAAAAGAATTTATTCGGTATAAATTCTTTTAATCTAAAGTCCAGAAAAATCACAACATATGTGAATTTTCTTTGTCAAAAATCTTGCTTCCCACTTGATGTAGTCTTGAACCTAAAACCGTCTCCTATCAGAATAGATTGTATCTATCATCTGATTCCTTAGCCTTTTCCCTCACACTTCCACATGGTACTAAACACTACCAATGCTTCCGCATCCCACACATCTTCCACACACTTCAAACGAAGAACCATTAGGATACATTGAGATAACCCTCCTTCATCAACATAGATAACCCTATAACCTTATCACCTACCTCACAACCCTGAAGATTTTATCTTCTTAACCCTTAAGATATCTCCAATTAATCACATGCCTCATCATGTGAATATTCGATGAATATTCACAATGATTGAGAAGAGCTACGTGACTTCAAAGGTGAAGTTTGTCGCATGCTATCCACCACTTGTCATAACGTTACTAAGCTCATCGCTTTCGTTAACGTTTGTTTTCCTTTTTATCTTTTACCACTTGTCCGGATGGTCATAGATTAAGGGGGAGCGAAAACACACTCCTATAGCCTTTCACCAAACACTCTCAAGAACACACTAATGTGATTCTTATTCCCTAGGAAACTTCCCTTTAGCTGCCCAGAACTAGGCTGTATAGGAAAATTCATGACCTCCAGGTCACGGTACCGTTAAATAGGCCACGGTATCGTTAAATTTAATGGTATCGTGTGGTATTTAGTGGTACCGTGCCTATGTTTGACGAATTTTCACTGTTTCCTTTAGATTCCTGCATCCCTAACCTCAAACCTGCAAAATTTTGCAAACTCACATACACCCTAGGATTCCCTCACTACACCATAGGACTCTAACACCAACTTTAGTTCGAATCCCACAACTCTTACCTATATAAGGCCTCACCTTTGCAAGCTTATCTTGCATCTCACATTCAAACCTTTTAGCTACACTTCACTCTTGACAGTGATAGCTAGTCTAAGAACCTTCAACCCATAGATCATCACACTCAAACCTTACAACCTTCAACTCATGGATCACCACACTCAAACCTTACAACCTTCAACTCATCAATCATCACACTCAAACCTTACAACTAATCCTCACTTTGGATAAGTGATAGTTAGTTAAACAACCTCCAACCCTCACAATCACACAAAACCTTTCATGCACCAAATTATCTCTAACACACAACTAGGATCATCCAACCTAGAAACCTAGAACTTCGTTACCTTAACCCCGTTAGAGATATCCACCAACAATCCTGTTAGGATCACATGCACCTTTTCTTTTTCCCTTTTGAAATATATCATGCATCTCATTGTCAGTGCAAACGATATATTAACCTAAACCATCCTTTCCCACCTTTCCTCAAAGGGCAAAACCAACATCTCCAACCACATCATCCTTATCACCATCACCATCACCACAACCTTTAGCTCTCACACTAACCTTATCACTATCACCTTCACCACAACCACTAATGGGTCATCCCATTATTTATCCCCTACAACCACATAACCCAAGTTGTCCTTGTTGTCACCACAACCAACACTCTCCCACCTTATGGAATCATTTAGGTATAACCTCTATCGAGTCTACTTTATGGCACGACTTGTCATAATAGTAATCATTTAGAGTATGTCTTATCAACAAACTATCCTTAACATCAATCATCTTAGGTAGATGATTATGTTGTTCAAAAGGTTTGTTAGAACTTTCCTTCCCAATGACAACTTGGAATAAGTCATTTAGTGCGTCAATCAATGAACGAATCTCGTTCTTGATTAGTGTGATTGAGTGAACAATTACACCTTAGGTTTTCGGTCGGGTTGTGACACTTACGTGTTAACATAGTTTAACCCATGCATGTCTTGCTATGTGTATTCTATCCCTATAATGTTGCTCCTATACTGTTATATATTATGCTGCACGAAGCTAACCCTTGATGTAGGAAAAGCCTTTGTAAGAATTTGATCCATGGATCCGCTAGATACTAAGGTAAATAAACAAGGGGATTAAGTCACCATAGGGGAGCATTGAGCTAGGGGGAGCTCGGGAGTATTTGAATACATAGCATGGAGTCGTCTTCACAAGTGTTGATAGAAGGCTTCACTGGAATGATGCAAGCTCACCTTTCGGGGGAGAAAGGATAGTAGTGCAATAAGGGGGAGTAGGAAGTAAATCCAAGGAAGCGCTCGAGGCAACTACCTTTTTGATTCGACAAAAGGGGGAGAAGGAAGTGTAAACAGGTAACTTTTACATTTTACTATGTCTTACGGTTTACATATTTGTCATCATCAAAAAGGGGGAGATTGTTAGTGCAAATATTACGATATTTAAACTAAACGGTTTCTTCGGTTTTAATAATGACAAACATGTAACTTGTAATACATAACGTAAAATGTGCAAGTTACTTGTAAACACAAATCATCAATGCATACTTACATCAACACCTCCCGACGTCTCAAGTATGCTTCAACGAAGTCGTACATTTCCATCCCAACATAAATCACTCAAGGTATGGACAAACAAATCTACTACTTGACAAATGATCAAAGGATTATATTTTTCTAAACTTCACATTTTTATAAATGTGACAAAACATTTTTCAAAAATACATTTTACAAATTATTTTTGAATTAAAAAGAAATGTTTTAGTTGAAAAAATCATTTCAAATTATTTTGAATTACCAACAGTCATTTTTCCCCCCAAAACAGCTCCTAACTTCCCCAAATAAACCTTCCCCACTAAAGACAAAAAAGGGAGCGTCCACGGCACCTTTAAGTATGGACGGCTCCACTAAATTTAGTGGAGCCGTCGGGTATTTAGTGCAGCCGTAGGTCTCTAACGGTCAGATTTTCCTTTGCCTATAAATAGTGGACCATTCCACACTTCCAACTTGATTTTTCCAGTCCTTTTTCTCTGGTCTAATCCCTCCTCACTTAGAAAACTTTCTTTGATCATTTGGAGAGTCTTAGGTTGTTTAAGAGTGATCCAATCATCCACTCAATTGATCCTCTTCATTCCTCTTGATTAGCAAGAGAAGAACACAAAGTATCCTAGATACAAAGTGTTGTCATCCCTCTTGATTAGCAAGAGAAGAACACAAAGTATCCAAGTAGATACAAAGTGTTGTCATCCCTCTTGATTAGCAAGAGAAGAACACAAAGTATCCAAGTAGATACAAAGTGTTGGAGTTGTTAGGTCTTGTAACATTTGTTACACTCTTGATTGTATCATAGCATACATCAAGATTATTTTTCTTTTGTGAGAGAGTGAGTCAAGATCATTGTGATCTTAAGAGATAGTGAAGATCTCTTGAAGCCATTGGGCTTGTGTGATTGATCATGTGGATCAAGGGTAGATCGGGTAGATCGTGGTAGATTGGTGCTAGCTAAGATTAGCACTCGACATCTAGCTTAGTGTCAGAAATAGGATAAGCGACGCATAAGGTGTAGATCGGGTAGATCGTGGTAGATTGGTGCTAGCTAAGATTAGCACTCGACATCTAGCTTAGTGTCGGAAAACAAGTTAAGCGACGTGTAACGGTTTTCTCCGCCTGAAGGGAGTTTGTTGATTAGTGAAGTAACTCTCGAGTTGGGTACTCGGGGAGTGGAGTAGGGCGAAGAGGAGCTTCGTGACCGAACCACTATAAATCACCGTGTCTGGTTTGCGCCTTCTAACTTATCTCTTAACTTTCATTTTATTCTTTATCGCTTTATGTTTATATTTGCATTGTGTTTATGCTTTTGTGACTAGTTGCTTATGTTATGTATGTGTCATGATTGATTGTGATTGTGTTGTAGTTTAATTTATTCATCCCTAGATGATATATGATCATTGTTGATACTTTTCATATTATGTCACACTTGATCGGGTGTTTAATACAAAAAGTTTTAAGTTTTTAAATGGAAACGTACTCACCCCCCTCTACGGTTTCCACAAAGACCCGACCCGACTCCATGGTGAAACGATATCTAAACTATAGCAATAAAGCCTACGAGCTATCTAATGCCAAAAGATACTCGAGGTGACCGAGTATCTTTCATATGAATATTTATATTCCTAAAAATCTCCCCCTAAGGGAGGTCACCCCGGAAAATACACTTTGAATTCTAGCATTCTATTACATGACTGTAAATTCCTAGCTCATAGTCTTTTGATTCTTCAAGTTCAGCACACTTTGTACTTCGAGCAATGATCGTGTGATTAATGTTCGTTTGGCATATGTGATCTTTGAGCATTCTTTGAGATCATCAGCCACCGTAAATCTCCTACTTCATCCTTTGTAGTATCGCCTTCATGTAATGTAGTGACCAGTGGACCGACATGCTCACACTTTTCTGGATCAGGATACTTTGCATCAAAGTAGCGAAAGCATTGTTGTAAGTCTCTCAACTTTCATAATCCTTTGATAATGAATTGGTCGTGTGAGCATGGGGTGTGGATTGACATGTCTCTGCTGGAATTAGGTACCGCCATCACCATCTTTATATAAATCTGAAATAAAACAGTTAGCAATAAAGTTGGAGAACAAATATGGCTTTGTCATTCGCTCGGTGTTGTTGGATTAACCTTCGGTTCCGTGAGGACCGACCTGTGATCAGGTAGAATCCCCTTTAAAGAAAATTCTCCTTGACAGGACTTTCCAGCTTGTTGTAAAGAATCATCCAACGAATTAACATCAGAATCATCATACTAAGCATGTTCTCATACCGGAACATCTCAAAGTAGACAGCACGGTAGAGTGAATCAGTGAATTAAATACCCACTGATTGATGAGAAATTGATTAGAAAAATCACTCGCGTGTCACTGGATAAACATTTTATGCAACATGACGAGGGTTTTATAAATTGAATCACATTTCTGTCATAAACACTTTTGTTTGAAAATTTACACAATCAATGTGCTCGAAACTCAGTTGGTGAGCACATTGAAAGGTTTTCCAAAAGCATCCGTCAATCCATTTCCTGGAACAAGTTTGATTCAAATGTGAATCGCCCATCGTTTCTTTCCAGTTGTCACTAGTTTGATCCTTGAAGGATCTCACATGTCATCTACTACCAAGAGCTTGTTTGATGTTCGCTCTAGAAGGATTTCCATCTTCATTGTGAATACTTGCATATCACTCAGATGTTCTGGCAATACCACGAGGGTAATGCGTAGGACTCTTAATGTATATATATTTCTTGTTTTTCACGGTTTATGAAATAACAAGCACATTTTAAGTGTGTCCTAATGAGATTTAGGATGATCTCTTGGCTCTAGACTCAATAGTGCATTTTGATTTAGTGATCGGAGGCTGGAGAGGACTGCCACCTTTTCAATATCGTCTAACTCGGAGTGAGAGAGACGATAGAAATGTATTGGTCTCCGTGACAAATGAAACAAGAGTCCTTTGAGGTACCTTGAGTGGCTAGGGAGGGTTGTGCAGCGTATCACTGGGTCCATGATACTTGTCTTCAATGTCAGCAATCAACTAAGTGATTCTTACAGCATATGTATTGACACGGTTTCTGCCTAAAGTGTAAGGAGGGCTTCTTTCTTTTCACCCTTTATCTTTACATTTCTTTTTCATTCTTCAACCCCTTCAGCGCTTACCGAGACTTCATCACTAGTACCTTGTTGGGTTTGTTCCAGTACTAGCTCCATCTCAGTCGGCACTCTTCCCTTATTCTCACTTTTCTCCTTTTTAATCGTTCCTAAGGACTTCTATTCTAACTAGAGGATTGTCCCTGGGAAGATCCCTCCGGTTCTGGCTTGATCATAGGAACTGATACCTAACCTTACCATCCTTATAACTCCAGTACATTAAATAAAATGGTCGGTCTTTGGTATTCTTCCACAATTGCCATCATAAATCATTTGCTCCCCCTCAATATGTGCATCGATAAACGAAAGAGTTTAGCACATATGAGAGAGCCTACACTTGAGTCCAAAAGATCACATTTTATCAGTTTTCATATTTAAATCACATTCTCTCCCCCGATCAAAAATTTCAAACCTTTTGAGATTTGGGATCTCAATTGATTTAAATAAGTTAGAAAATTTGGGAGACAATGTGGTCTGATTCAATGTATTCTGATAATGGAACAATTATGATCCCCCTCAATCAATGAGGGAGAATGTTAGTGTCAGGTATGATAAGTTTGAAAGATATTTGAATGAAACTCATACACTGACACATAACAACAAATTTTATTCACTTGCTTATTATGTACAAAGTGGCGTGTTTTGATGATATTAAATTTTGAAATCACTCTCCCCCTCAATCGATGACCTGTTTTCTATTTAAAGAGCTGTAGTCATTGATTGAGTGACAAATTTTATGAAAAACTTCAAGTCTGATTGATTTCAAAAAAAAATATACATGGTACCACCAAGTTTAGCACAAATACTTTCCTGAAGAATCATAGATGGAAAAGTATTTGCGATGTAAAGAAGACTTCTCTTCTTATACGAGAAATGATGCACTGAAACATACATCAGATCGAGAGTGCATGGATGTAAAGTAATCCATGCCCGGGAGAACTTAATCACCCGTTGTTAGGGACAGCCGTCTTTTTGGCGACGTGCTTTCCTCATTTTGAAAAACGGGTTGCGTAATAGCAAGCCATTTAGACATGTTTTGAGAAACAATTTGAACTTCTGCTCGAACTTCATTTAAAGACCCGTGTCATTGTTGAATGACATTTCTAGGACCGTAAATGTTATCGATACCAGAAGACATGCCTTGAAAAACTATTTTTGGAATTTTCTATTTTTCTGATTTTTATGGTTTTTGTAGGTTTAAGATATGTACAACGTGGAAAATCTTTTTGAGTTTTTATGATTTATATATATACATAGGATACATGAAGAATTACCACCTCTATTCTTCCTTAGATAGATAAGAGTTCAATCAGATCGTTTTCCGCCGACTGGTATCGGATGTCCATGTGAATCAAAGAAGCACCATTTGGCTTGGGTTTGTAGTTGACTTCTTGTCGAAACAGGTCTAGAAGGATTGCCAATCACATTCTCCAATGGGTGAGCCTTTGACCACTTACTGATATAATGAAACGATTGATTGAGCTGATGAGAATCTGATCGAATAACCCTTTGTGAAGATGATTCTCCAGAACTCGGGTCTGGAGTAAGATTATGGAGGAGGGGTTCATTATCAATCTCGGGAGGTAGAATTCCATGAATTTATTCTTCAACACCTTGATGAATGACTAGAGACATAATTTCATGAGTTGTTGGAGAAGTACTAACAGATGGTACTTCTTGAACCATTTTGGTTCATGAAGGAGTACCGGTTGTATCAGCAGATATCTGTGCATCAGCGGGAAACATAGGAGATACAACACTTGATGGAGCTGAAAGTATTCTTCAAACCAATGATTGAAATAGTATATCTTCTTTCTTCATGGACGATGGAACATATAGTGTTGAAGAAACTTGGTTTGCACGACTCCTGAACTGATGTATTCAGGACCCGTATGACCATTTCTTCAAACCAATGATTGAAACAGTATATCTTCGTTCTTCATGGACGGTGGAACATATAGTGTTGAAGAAACTTGGTTTACACGACTCCTGAACTGATGTATTCAGGACCCGTATGACCATTTCTCAAGCATCAATCAACATGTAGTTTATTCACCATTCTCCCCTTTAAAAATTGCATATGACTGCCATTTTTGATTGAACGAGTGAATAAGAATACCATCAACTGTAAGTAGATCCACTTGATGACTGACATTTAGTTTATTCACCTTTCTCCCTCTCAAAAATTGCATATGACTGCCATTTTTGATTGAACGAGTGAATAAGAATACCATCAACGGTAAGTAGATCCACTTGATGACTGACATTTAGTTTATTTACCCTTCTCCCCCTCAAAAATTGCATATGACTGCCATTTTTGATTGAACGAGTGAATAAGAATACAATCAATGGTAAGTAAATCTACTTGATGACTAACATTTAGTTTATTCACATTTCCCCCCCCCCTCAAAATTTGCATATGAGATTGCCATTTTTGATAGAACAAGTGAATAAGAATATACTCCAATGTACGTTGATCCACTTGATAACTGAATGAGCATGAGAAGAGCATGAAGCTTGTTGATGAGAATGGTCATAAACAAGAAGATTTCTCTTCTTCCGAAGATAAAGAGCACTTAAGCGTACACCTTTCTTTTCTTTAAGGAACGAGGCCTGAAGTGTTGTCTGCAGACGCCATTATGTTGACATTGAGGCCCGAGGCTTGAACTACAGAGTTCAAACGTCATTGTCGTTTCCCTTCATATGTTGTGAGCAGCCTGAGTCCAAATGTCAAAGGACGATCTGTACGACCTGCATTTGAAAACAGACGAAAGAAGAGAGTTTGGAGTGCCAGATCCCCAATTTAAGTTGGGTTCCAGTTGGTTAGTGCAAACAATCTCTGGAGCTGCTGAAACCATATGTGCCTTGGTTTTAACAATAGGGGCAACACTAGTAGATGCAATGGACCTAGTTAAAGGGCATTGTGTATCTAAATGGATAACTCTACCAGTTAGCTTCCATTCCTTAACAGGCACTACTCTAGGCATGGTAATCCTCGTTAAAGGGAAATGTTCGCCTAGTGTGAATATTCGGCCCGTGGGCTTCCACTGAAAGCCACATTGGTAAACATTTTCCCTGTAGGTTTCCAACATTGCTTAATTTGTCTAGCTCTCCAAACTTTCTTAACTGGGGGTTTGTTCGACAACTTCAAAAATTTCTCAACACATTTATCATGATTACCCTAAATCAAACAATCATTACATGTCTTGCAAAGTGAATTAGGAGTTGAATTATGATTCCTTTTGTTAAAATCCGACTTATTGTTCCTCATGTGGTCTTCTACTTTCTTCTTAGGAACACTTTTAGCTGGTGAAGTCCTATAATTCTTTATATTTCTCCTAGGTTTTGACTCGCTAGCCTTAGTGTCACTGTTAACTCCTGTAGAATGACTGATGGGAATCTTAGTCTTTTTCACTTCCGGTTGTTGAGCATGTTTTGATGTGTTGGGATCTGAAGTTTCCAAAGGTACCTTAAAGGTTACATGCTTGTTCTTAGGCATCGTGGAGGATGCAATAAATCTATCTCGCTGGGTACCTATTTTAGGACATGTGCCAATGACAAATTCAAGGAGTTCCTGAGACCATTTAGCGAAGATGCATGCATCAGCAATTGCACTATCAAGAGGTTTTTCTATTCTATCATCTTCTATGATCTCACGAAGGGTATCAAGGCTATCTTTAAGGTGAGTGAGATATACTTGATGAGCAGACCTATTGTTCGTAAGGGGAAGCGGAATAGGCACAACATCAATTGCATACTTACTACATGCAGAAACCTTTGGAACATCATTATCACTAGTGATGATTGGAATTTTCCCTTTCACCTGAGTCTTTAGATTCTCAATCTCATTTAGCAAATAAGTTATCTTGTCATTGTGATTATTACGTGTGACTTTAATCGAGTCATATAACTCTTTGTAATGTAGTTTAACTTTTGAATTTTCAGCTTGAAAACAATCATTTTCCTGTTGCAATTTATTGATGATGTCTTGAAATTGAAACTTCTGAGAATCTAGAGGTGGTGGTTTAAGGGTGCCAATCACATCACTACTATTGGCCTTCAATTGAGAGATTTGTGCTTTCAATTTTCGGATCGTGTTAGTGTGAGCTTGAATCCGTTCATCTCGTTTGCTTATTTCAAAATATGCATTAAATTTAGGAGCATCCAACGATGTCTTGGCATTTGAAGTTTTATTTCTTTCTTCTAGATGTTGAAATTTTAATTGCAAATTAAGATTATCAATCTCTAATTTAGACAAATGCCTGACCATGTTATCATGATCATCGTTTTGGATTTTCTCATACAATTTTTGATTCTCGGCTTCAAGCTCAATGACACGATTCTGGGCAACTTTAAAAGCAATCGATAGATCATAAAATTGAAAAGCGGCTAACGCAGAATCAGTAGCAGTATAATACACATCCTGAGCAATACATCTCACAATCAAATTCTCATTGGTGATGAGAATGTTCTTTCTCTCAGTACATTGATTTCCATCAAAGTAATATAAACCATCCATCTGCCTATCAATCCCCAGAACATTCATTCCCCTTAAATCCTGAGGTAAAACATAACACATGGTTTCATCAAAAGTAATAAGAAACTTGCTGTCTCTAGCCACTTTATGAATAGACATTAAACTGACACAGTATTCTGTAACAACCCAAACACATCATACAGAGTTAAATGTTTGGTGAGAATCATATTTCTAACCTTGGTAATTAAGGCTTCAGTTCCATTAGGATGTGAAACCTTAATTCCAAGCTTGGAAATATCAATAACATTTACCAAAAATTTATCAGTGTATGTTAGATGTTGATTAGCACCAGAATCAACAATAATACCTGCTGCAACCAAGGCAACTCTCATTTTACTATTGTGACAAAAAAACTTTTTAAAGTTTTGATTAAAGAATTTACTCTTGTTGAAAATAATACCTGCCATATTGGCATGCACACTTTTTCCATTTCCATCAGAACTAACAGAGTTTTCTTTGATCAAAGAAATAAGTTTTGAAATCTGTTCATCAGAAAAAGAAAAAGTGGAACTAGAACCAAAAGAGTTGTTATTATTAACAAATCTTTTGTTAAAGTTTTGAGTACTTGGATTATTACCAGATCTTTTATTCTTTCCAAAATCAGCAGGGTACCCAATGATTTTAAAACATCTATCAACAGTGTGACCATTAAACCCACAATGCTCACAAACTAAGACAAGACCACCAGCAGTCATTCTATTATCATTATTTCCAGGGCCATTGTTAGGTCTGAAAGAACTTCCAGAGGTTGGAGGCCTCAGTGAGTTCCCTCAATTGGGCACATTGGAGTTAAACACAAATGACTGAGACCTTTGGGAAGTCACAGATCTGTAAGATTCCTCACTAGATATGATGGCAAAAGCCCCTTTAACATCAGGAAGAGGATATCTAGATAAGATGTTACTTCTTATTTGCATATATGAATCATCCAATCCCATTAAATTTGCATTAATTTCATCAATTGGTTATGTTTTTTAAAATCCTCAGATGTATGACAAGTACATCTAGGTAGTTTCACTAATGCATCAAACTGTTTCTACAGAGTAGACAATTTATTAAAGTACTCAGCAATAGAGCTACCATTTTGAGAAAGAGAGTTGATTTTATGGTGCAAGTTAAAAGTAACTGAACCATCAACTCTATCAAATGTTTCTTTCAATTCATTCCACACATCAGAGGCCCTTTTTGAAAAGATTTGACCCAAAAACAATTCTTCTGATATAGAGTTTAAAATCCACCCCAAGACCACATCATTAACCCTGTCCCATTGTCTTCCTAAAACATCATTCACATTAGACATTTTACAAGTTCCATCAATAAAATCATTTTCATCTTTGCCCTTTAAAGCCAATAACATGGCATAAGACCACACATTATAATTTTCAGTACATTTCAATTTAATGGACACAACAGTTAATGAAGCAGAATCATTAGTGTTAGGTCCTAGATTAAGCTTAACACAAGTATAGTAACAAGTATAAGAGAAGAAGAAGAAGAGAAGTGGCGGATTTATATCACACGATAGAATGGCATAACTTCATTAGCATAAGTGATAAAACCAACAATTACAAGTGATACATAACATGGGTATTTATAGGCAAGTGTTAGGTCAACACTTTGCCTTAATCCTTCTAGAAACTAAGACTATATCTCACGGCCCATAGGGCTTCTAATAGAGCCGTGAGATGTATTACAAACATAAAGCCCATAAGCAACCTAATTAATATGACCAAGACTTGATTACATAAGAAATGTGTTCCCAAAAATATCCCCTTAAGGATTGGTCATCAAGGTTGCTTGACGTCTTCTTTGCTTCTTCGGCTTTGACGTCTTTTATATCTTTGTTCTTTGTTCTTGTTGTGAGTGATATGGTAATGTCTTGATCTGCCTTCCACCAACGTTCTTTAATCACGATGTCTTTACTTCTTTTCCACCATGCTCATACTTCTTTTGACTTTTGATCTTCATACTTCAAATAGTTCTCACTTCTTTAGCTTCAATCTTTGACTTTTGAACGTTTGTTTTGCCTTGACTTTTGACTTCTTTGAACTTTTTTTTATGCCTTAGACTTTGTGAGAACTTTTCTTCGTGATATTTGCATGAGCATGATGGAAATGGTGGTGGTGGAACTCCTGGTCTCCATAAGTACCTTCAATTAAACAGTTAGCAATAAATCATCCGGCACTTACAGGTTTGGACTTCGAGATCTTCAACAGCATAGTGTGAAGACTTTCTCTAATCCTTGCCAAGGCCGTTCCTGAACCGGATGCCCCCAAGGGAGCTAACTCAGATACACCGAAGTGTATCAACGATTCAGGTGAGCCGCTGAAGTATACCGAAATGTCACTTCATGACTATAGACCGTTTGGAGCCACCGTGAACACTAAGCGTAATCCACAAGGGATTACCGAAGTGACCTGCAGTCAGGGCTGTTTGATGTTGACCCTGGCAGGAATTTCCATTCAATCACTGAGAATCACAATATGTGAATTCCCTCATGAATGTTCTAGGCAGATTACTAAGATCTGCGTTGTAAAACCCTCATTTTCTATATATTTGAATTTCCCAAATTACCCTCTAATCATTTAACCTTATAAGAATACAAAGAATTATAAATGAGAATTACATAACTATATATCCTATGTTAATAAACTAATTAAACTAATTATAATACATTACATTATAAATAAAATAAATCCTAAGCTATGTACATATAAAAGAAAACGCCCTCATTTTGTATCTACACAAGATTAAAGTCTAGATTCATTTTCTTAGAAGGATAACTATTGAAATATTCTTAAAGATCACACAAAATCAGCATGTAATATTCCCTTATTGATATCACACGTTTTCCCTTTCATTCACTGGTACAAAAAGTGGCTTTCGTCACACCAAAAATGTATGACGATATGCATATAGTCACACACGTTTTTTCAGGTGTGTGTGACGAAAAGTCGCGCCACCGTAGGTAGCATATGGTCACATTGTTTAGTTTGTGGCCGTTTACATCGAAAAAGAGTGACCAAAAACCCGAATATGTGTGACAAATTAGGCACAAGTTTTGTTGGATTTATTGGTATGTGTGACTATTTCCCATCCGATGGCCACATGAATATATAACAAATGTGACGTTTGTGATGATTTAGTCACACAACGTGTGTCGTTTTTTTCGAGTTAGTCACATACAATTTAAAAAACAGTGGCCAAAAGTGTTAATAAGTGTGACCATATACTGTTTAAAGTGAAGAAATATGTATTTTGTGTGACTATTGATCATCCAATGGTCACATGAATTTTTAGTTTGTGTGGCCTTTTGTAATATTTAGTCACACAAAGCATATTTGTTTTGGGTATTTAGTCACATACAATTAAGCATAAAGTGGCCAAAAGTGTTAATAAGTGTGACCATATGCTGTTTAAAGTGAAGAAATGTGTATTTTGTGTGACTATTGATCATCCAATGGTCACATGAATTTTTAGTCTGTGTGGCCTTTTGTAATATTTAGTCACACAAAGCATGTTTGTTTTGGGTATTTAGTCACATATAATTAAGCAAAAAGTGTGACCATATGCAGTTTAAAGTGAAGAAATATGTATTTTGTGTGACTATTGATCATCCAATGGTCACATGAATTTTTAGTTTGTGTGGCCTTTTGTAATATTTAGTCACACAAAGCATGTATGTTTTGGGTATTTAGTCACATACAATTAAGCATAAAGTGGCCAAAAGTGTTAATAAGTGTGACCATATACTGTTTAAAGTGAAGAAATGTGTATTTTGTGTGACTATTGATCATCCAATGGTCACATGAATTTTTAGCTTGTGTGGCCTTTTGTAATATTTAGTCACACAAAGCATGTTTGTTTTGGGTATTTAGTCACATACAATTAAGCATAAAGTGGCCAAAAGTGTTAATAAGTGTGACCATATGCTGTTTAAAGTGAAGAAATGTGTATTTTGTGTGACTATTGATCATCCAATAGTCACATGAATTTTAGTTTGTGTGGCCTTTTGTAATATTTAGTCACACAAAGCATGTTTGTTTTGGGTATTTAGTCACATACAATTAAGAATAAAGTGGCCAAAAGTGTTAATAAGTGTGACCATATGCTGTTTAAAATGAAGAAATGTGTATTTTGTGTGACTATTGATCATCCAATGGTCACATGAATTTTTAGTTTGTGTGGCCTTTTGTAATATTTAGTCACACAAAGCATGTTTGTTTTGGGTATTTAGTCACATACAATTAAGCATAAAGTGGCCAAAAGTGTTAATAAGTGTGACCATATGCTGTTTAAAGTGAAGAAATGTGTATTTTGTGTGACTATTGATCATCCAATGGTCACATGAATTTTTAGTCTGTGTGGCCTTTTTTAATATTTAGTCACACAAAGCATGTTTGTTTTGGGTATTCAGTCACATACAATTAAGCATAAATTGGCCAAAAGTGTTAATGAGTATGACCATATACTATTTAAAGTGAAGAAATGTGTATTTTGTGTGACTATTGATCATCCAATGGTCACATGAATTTTTAGTTTGTGTGGCCTTTTGTAATATTTAGTCACACAAAGCATGTTTGTTTTGGGTATTTAGTCACATACAATTAAGCATAAAGTGGCCAAAAGTGTTAATAAGTGTGACCATATGCTGTTTAAAGTGAAGAAATGTGTATTTTGCGTGACTATTGTTCATCCAATGGTCACATGAATTTTTAGTTTGTGTGGCCTTTTGTAATATTTAGTCACACATCGAATTAAACAAAGAGTGACCAATAATGTTGATAAGCGTGACCATATTATGTGACTGCATCTTTTAGTCACAAGGTTACTACTGGTATTACTAAGTTAGTACTGTCGGAGCAGAGTTGCTACAGCTAGTACTAAGTTAGTCCTGCTGAAGCAGAGTTACTACTGCTAAAACATTATTAAAAACCACAAGAAATTTCAAATTGAATTAAACTCGAATGTACATAACTGAACAGAATATACAATTGTAATGTCGTACTTAATTAATCAAGTTCTCAGGTAACATAATCTAAATACTTTTGAATTTTCACCGGCTTAGCAGCGTGTTGCCTTAAGTCGTTAACAGATATATATTGTTTCTTCGATGGTACCGGTGGTACACATTTAGTCACAGGGTTTGTTGCTGTAACCTGTAGTAAACAAAAGATGCTTCTATTAAACATTGAATTAAATATGAAGATTATATATATGTAGGTTTAAAAAACACATGTATGTACCTCCTCTTCAAGAATAACTTGATCATTTGGCCATGCAACGAAACCACTTACGCACTCCTTAACTGTTTTTAACCCATTATTTGCTACGTCCGGTATGCATGCTGCATCAACTAACGATGAATCAATTGACACTCTTTAGCAATCATTTTGGGAGTGGTCGGTTATGCAGCATTTTCTTTCCATTAGCCTGGTATACGGTACCCAAAGCAACGATATTTCTTTTCTTTACGTGCCACAATTTGCACTTAAATGTCTACAAAAAAAGAATTTTTGCATGTATATTTTAGAAATTATTTAAACAAAAGAATAACAAGAAACATGTTGAAATACATATTGTTAGTAGTGCTTGTGTTGGAGACACATTTTGTTGCGATTGGGAATCTGGAGACCCATTTTTTCGCTTCTTAGGCTTTGTCTTGGGTCCGACAGTTTTAGCATGTTCCTATGTGTATAAATAAAACACGTTACATTATATAAACAAAAGAGTAACAAGAAACATGTTGAAATACATACTGTTGGTACTCCTTGTGTTGGAGACACATTTCCTTGCGATTGGGAATCTGTAGACCCTTGTTAGCTTACATCTGAGGCTACTAGCAATTAAGATGACAAATTTAACTGCACCCCTTGTTGACTCAACTGTGCCATCAGTTGAGTAAGTATTCTCTTTGTTTCTGTAATCTCATTGGACAATTTCTTGATCTGGTCATCAGATTCTTTCTGCACAAAAAATATAGGAAATGTTGGGATTAAAAGTCTTCTTGATGCTGTTAGAGTAACTGATGCTCTTATTTGTGTCAATGCTGCTCAGCTGGAGTTAGTGCTGCTCATGAACTTCAATGAAAAATATGGCTAGTGTTTACTACTGCCAGTACACAGATACTTCTATTAGTACGCAGTTAATACTGCTGGTATACAAGTTACTACTGCTGCTAGTACACAGTTAATGCTGCTGGTATATAAGCATAATAATAGAATTTGCAGTCAAACTTACAAGTTTATCTCCCACTGATGTAATCTCATCATCTGGAAATTCACCGTCTTTGTTTACCCTTCCTTTCAACCACATTATACCACGCGGGGGTTCTTCATCTGCTTCAATCTCTTTATTTCTGATCTAATAAACATCAAATGCATACACATGTAAAGTTAAAACAAGATAAACGAAAATATGAAGATGCATACACATGTAATCTTACCATTTTCTCTTTCAAATAAACATATCCACCTCGTCCCATTTTATGCTGATAAATATTTTTGGAACGCGACATTTTAGCTGTATCAGCTATCTCCTAAAAACACAAAATCATAAGGCATTTACATGCGGTAATGCTGCAAACTGAAAATTATGAAATGACATATAGACTTAAATAAAGATGACTAATTAAAACCTTGTACGCATCGTTGGTCGTGTGGTTTACGAACTCGACCCAGTCTTCTGATTTCACAAATCGACTATACTTCGCCGGGACTTCATTCAGTTTGGAAGGTGTATTTAGGTGGGGCAAAATGTATTCTTCTCTGAGCTTCGTTCTGAAAGTCCTTAGCAGTTTACCAAGACGAGTCATTACCAATTTTCTGAATGTCACGTCAACATCAAAATATCGCTGCAAAGATTAACACAATGTTGTTAATTAGTTGCACATAATGTAACTGCATAGATAAAATTATGTAGTACTGGGTTAAAAAATAGTATATATGTACAGTGATTTCAGTCCATAGTTTATCTCTTGATTCTTTATTCACATTCCTCCAGGAAAGATTCTTCAAACCTATGTGCTCACGAACCAGATCTCCTAAAAAACTCGAAAACAGTGCTCTGTGTAACCCTGATACCCTATTCAATGCATCGAAGGTTACCTTGAGCTTTATTCCACCAGGGTTGCCATATTTCATGCGAAACTTAAATAGCCTGGTTATGCCTCTCTTAGCTAGTATCCGATCTGATTGGTTGGTTCCAGGCGCATCTAGATCTTCATCATCAGAATACTTTTCGGATTCATAGTCTATGTTGTTATCATCATGTTCATTATCAGCAGGAAGCAAAAGATGATTATCAACAATGGGTTGAATTCCCATGACTCTTGAGTAACAATGGGTACAAGAAAATGATTCTGGCTTTGAGAGTAATGGTGATAGAAGATTTGATTTTTGTGTTTTCTTTGCAGTCTTTTTTTAGGAGAGAAAAGAGGATATAGGAAGAATATGAATCGTACCTTATTCTTGGTAACTGCTTCTAATTAGGCGATTTCACAATTTTGGATGAAAATTTTGGCTCCAAATTCTAATTTCAAAATAACAATTGAATTATTTAAAATTTTTGCCTTTAATTTGAACCTGTTAAGTAAAGCATAAACTTGAATAAATCAAAATTTTGGCTCCAAATGTTATATATCATTATCTTAATCGCAAATCATGAAACAAGATCTAGAACAAAGATCATGAACAAAAACTGCATATCAAATCAAGAACTCAAATTTACACAATTACACCAAGATCATGAGCACAAACTGACACCATTTAACACAAACTGCTACCATTAAATCATAAACCAACATGAAATCAAGAACACAAACTGCTACCATTAAAAAAATATGTGCAATCATCAAATCAATAACAGAAACTGCTACCATTAAATCTAATTGTGCAATCATCACATCAAGAACACAAATTGCTACCATTTAACAAACCAAAATACTATCATTACAGTTATAAAATAGATATAGTTAAACTACTAATTACCAGTTATTGTACCATTAATAATTACATTTAACCAAATTAAATGTCTGAACTACTACTACCATATTAAAGTACCAAATACCATTTACACAAACACAAAAGCTGTTAATGGATGTCCTAAACCCCTAAACCATCTTCTTACACGGCAGTCCCAAGACAATATCCTGAGTAAATTTCTTTTTGTGTGCCTTTTCAACTGGTATTTGAGAGGATTGAGTTTTGGGAGTAGCTTGAGAGGATTCAGCTTTGTCATTTACCTACAAGTTGAACGAGTATAATGGATTAAGTCTGGAGAATGTCATAAAAGTAGCGAAACAACACTTAGTAAATGGACCATTATTACCCCTTTTGTGTCAGCATCACCAGATTCTTCATCGCTAGAGAAATAGAAAGGGCTCTTTCTCTTCCAATCTGTGTTTTCCCATACCTCCTAATAGTTCAACATACCATGTGTTTAAAAAAATTTAATGAATGGTATAAAGGTATACAACTTTAGCCACAAACACATAACAACTTTAGTATACCTTGTTGGAAATGATTTTGAATTTGGACCTAGGGATATTTGCCTTTGAACCTGTTAAAGCATAAACTTGAATAAATTAAAAATTCACACAGCTTTACATTCAACAATAAATTCACACAGCTTTACATTAGAATCGGTAACAACCCCAAACATCACCATTTATAGATCAAAAGCCTGTTACTAATTATTGTACAATGAATCATCAACTGATATGTGAAAACATTAAAAAACATACCTTTGTTGTTATTTGGATTCATTGTTTGCTTGTTTGTGTTTGCCAGAAGAATGTGTGTTTTGATTAGGGTTTATTGATTATTGTGTGTGTTTACAATTGATCCGGTAAAGGGATTAATTGCCGGATGACTATTGAGAAGGATGCAGTAACCCTTCTAAAGCGTATTCGACGATTCTCTATGACTCAAGACAATGGGGCGCGTGCTGTGGTTCATATTTTTAATAGAATTGGTTTTGCTATTGCTAGAGGTGTGGGGGCCCAGTTAGTTTCTCGGCTTCCCACCAATTTCTTGTAAATTCTATGAGTTTTTAATGAAGTGATGTTTATAATAATAATAATAATAATAATAATAATAATAATAATAATAATAATAATAATAATAATAATAATAATAATAATAATAATAATAATAATAATAATAAAAACACTAATGGTTTTGACGTGGCGGTGAAAACCGGCTATAGCAGGTAACTAGGGATGGCAACGGTTCGGGTTCGTGGCAGGTTTTAGTGTACCCGTACCCGAACCGGTTTATAATATACCCGTACCCGCCCCATATCCCACCGGATACCTAATTAATATTATCCATCGGTTTTTCGGGTTTCCCCGCGAGTATCGGTTATCCGTAATTAAAAGTTAAAGAAAATGAATATCGTATCAAACGATTTAACGCAACGCAACGTACTCGGCACGATATTCACCAAAAAAATCAAATGCGCAAGAGGTTTCAAAAGTTAATCATTCTCATTTCAAAAAATAATCTCGTTTTAGCCTTTTAAAAGGGTTTGGTATCATCATTTGTGTAACGGTAGAGAACACGGACTCACGAGTACTCACTCCAAAAAAATGAATAACCGAATAGTCGAGAAGAGTATTGACAATAACTCGAGTCGAGACGAGATGAAGAAAACAAGTCAAAGAGATAACTAACAACAAACATATCAAATAAGATGAGTCGATTGGTAATCGTCGGTATTTTCCCATAATCCCGTTTATTAGTACAAGGTATACTCGTTTTATGATTTAAAACAAGTTTGGACTTACGACAAAATTAATCTTTGGAAATAACAAAATTTCGCCATGACCCTTTCATTTATGGAACGTTTCCAAGTCAAAAGACTTTATTGAAAATCAATTTCCCGAGTAATTTATAATATAACAAGTATTTATATAAACCCTAAACCCTAAACCCTAAACGCTAAACCAATCTGTAACTCAAACAATAACCAAACGAATAGTCCAATAAATCCAAATGTGTTAGTGTACGGGTAGCATGTCTTGAATAGTCCAATAGCCCTCGTGTGTTCCGTTTTTATCCCAAATGTCACACGCAAGGTTTTCAAAATCGGGATCCTACTTAAGATCCTATATATGGTAAAGATCGGGATCCTACTTACAAAGGATCTTTAAAAGCTTAAGATTTTATAGGATCCCGATCTTTACCATAGGATCTTAAGTAGGATCCCGATTTGGAAAACCTTGCTTGTGACATTTGGGATAAAAACGGAACACACGAGGGCTATTGGACTATTCGAGACATGCTACCCGTACACTAACATATTTGGATTTATTGGACTATTCGTTTGGTTATTGTTTGAGTTACGGATTGGTTTAGCGTTTAGGGTTTAGAGTTTAGGGTTTAGGGTTTATATAAATACTCGTTATATTATAAATTACTCGGGAAATTGATTTTCAATAAAGTATTTTGACTTGGAAACGTTCGATAAATGAAAGGGTCATGGCGAAATTTTGTTATTTCAAAAGATTAATTTTGTCGTAACTCCAAACTTGTTTTAAATCATAAAACGAGTATATCTTGTACTAATAAATGGGATTATGGGAAAATACCGACGATTACCAATCGACTCATCTTAAGCTTTAAAAGATCCTTTGTAAGATCCGGATTGTTTTTGCTTTGCAGTATCGTAAAATCGTAAGATCCTAAGATTAGGATCGGGATCCTGACAACCATGGTCTCACATACACTTCTAATTTCCTTACTTCGTTATTAACCAAATTTAATAACAAATATCTCTACAACTTTTAATTTAACAATTGTTTTTATTTCTTTCTTTTATTTTTGTCCAAGTCGAGTCAATATCAAGTCGCAACAAATGAGTTACTATTTCCTTTCGAGTCACGGTCAAACATTTATTCCCTCGGGTCAATAATAATGAACCCGATCCCAAATCATCCTAAACATCACAAACAACTAGTTGGAAATATTGAGTTTGGAAGTTTATTATTCACAAAGCGTGATATACAATTAGTTGTTGCATCAACTCATTGTACATGGAAAGTCAATACTTGGTAAAAGGAAATTGGAGACTTTTTCATACAACTTCAATTCACGGTTTACTTTTGGCGCGCGCCATTGGTCCCTTTTCCCACCTAAAATCTTGGGAACCATTCAAAGAAAACTTCACTGATGGCAGCAAATAATGGTAACTTTCAAAATGATGCTGAAGAGTACGAGTGGGTGTTAAACAACAATTTGCTGTTCGACGCAGTGTTTAATGCATTCGGGTATGAACCCATTGCAGAATCTGGGTCGTATAGGAAGGTAGATACGTGGATGATGTAACACCCTCGTTTTCGATATACGCAGCGGAATATAAGTTTGGGGTGCTACTTCAAGGTTCACAGTCATGATAATAGAAAATGACTCAAAAAGAGACGTTTTAAATATAATTGTTATCATTCATTTATTAAATCAGAGTTTACATATAGAGGTCCCAGCGGGAGGTTTCGAAATATGTTATAAAAGATACATTATTTGTTGAATGATAACAAAGTGGGCACCCTTAAAAGAAAGTCCACAGCCACTCCGTGCCAAAGCCATACTCCTAGTTCCTAAGATAAACATGCGAAAAGGTCAACACAAAGGTTGAGTGAATCTATCGCGTTTAGAATTATAATAAGTTTTGAACACAAGCTAAAATAAGAGAAATCAGTTATATCATAATACGGAATATTGCACTAAACCTCATGACACGCAATGCGTTGACAGTTTCCAGTCTCACTAACATAACAAAAATGAAAGTGGTTTGCCCCCAGGATTAGATATCAAATATAATGCATCTGTATAACCGGCTACCACGATGATATCCATCCAATTAGACAAATGGGTCGTCAGGCCAATAGATCTATTCACATATTCGCGCTCACCCAGCAGGTGACTAATGGTGCATGATATGAGGGTCTTTTAAATAATAACGTAAACAAGGGACAGTTAGCCTAGTGCAATAACAATCAAGAAAATACTTGTGCTCGGTTTGGTAGCATGTATCTCCCCACGAGTTTAGAAAACATATAAAGAAAAGTGGGACTATAAACTCACCTAGACAGTCTGGATGGAAAAAAAAGTTAAACAGAGTTGATAAACGTCTCCGGCACGCAACCTGGTTCGTTATGTCAAATTTCAGTAATTGTTTCTGTATATTTATAAGTTTTATAATTCGTTTCGTAACGTTTTCGGTTATCGTTTAAATGTTAAATTTGAGACAACATGAAGTCTCTTCAAAAGTTATAAGATTTATCTTATTTCTTATTTTTATGTTTTCGTTCCGTTCGTTCGTTAAATAGTTACTTCGTTTGTTTGTTATCGAAGAAAACGTATTTCGTTTATTTATAAAGTTTCACAATTTTTAAAGGCTGTTTGGTTATTGAAATAAATTCTCAAAATCGATCGAGTGAGACACAATTTAATAAAACTGAAACAAATAAGTTTAATCCTATTGATAGACAGATTTTTGGATTTAAATAACTTTTTAACCGTTCCATCTTTTTATTAAATTCTTCTTCCTAAAAATAGTTAGCTAGATGATCTTAATGTCGACCAAGTTTCACAATTTTTAGAAGTCTTTAGAGGGTCGAAAAATAAGTTCAAAGTGGGCGGTTTGGGCTGTTACTCGACCAGACTTAAAAATAAGACTCAAGGTTTTCAGTTAGCGATAAGGGGCAGATTTTGGGACTCGATATCTTGGTGATAGATTAACCAATTTACATCGATCTTTTTCCTGAAAATAGTTAGCTGGGTGATTTATAATGAGGCCAAAATTTAGATTTTATTAAGGTCGTTTAGTGGTCGATAAATAGGCTCAAAGTTGGGCGTTGTGACTGTTTTCTCAACAAAAAACAGTGAAGGAAAACTTAATAGAGTTTTTCGATATTTAGGATTTCTAACTAACTTTTAACGTATAATATGATGAGATTAGGTATATTAAACTTATTTCTAACATGTTTTATAGTTTCTTGATTTTTTTTACCAAAAATCAATATATAGGGTTCATTTGGTTTCTGTTTCAAACAGGTAGAAAAGGAAAAGAAAAATATTTAGTTTTTGATCTTGTGGTTTATTAGAGATTTATCAACAACGTTTTTAAGAGTATCTGAGATTGATAAAAGGAATAAAATGAAACTAGAATTACTTACTAGATGTTTTGTTCGATCCTAGGGTTTATGGACAAGGTGGGTTTTGCGAATGAAGACTAATGTTCCTTCCCTTCTAGGCTTCTCAAACTTCCTTCCTAGTTTTTCTATGGCTGTTGTGATCAGGGGGTTATTGGGTTTGGGGCTGTTTAATGTGGTTCGAGTAGGTGTGAGGGAGAAGAGAGAAAGTATAGATTGGTTTATATAGGGAAGGGTGGATTAGGGTTTTGTGGTTTAAGGAGGGGACAAGGAGGTGTGTCAAATTCCTATTGGATCCATGTTTGAGGACAATTGTGAGGAGGGGGAGGGAATGTCATGGCTTATATGGGAGGTGATGATGTGTTGCATTTAAATCCTTACAAGTATCCTACTTGGTGAAGGCATGATGATGTGGAGGAGGGGGGAACTAAGGAGAGGACATATAAGGTAGGTTATATTTGAGGAACTAATTTGGTTATGGCTTAGTTAAGAATTCAAACTAAGAAGGGGAAAATGGAATCGAATGGCTTCTTATGGGGGTACATTGGGTTTAGAATGTTGTACTTAGGGTATAAGGATGTAGTTAAGTTAGTTCAAGACTTATGTTTTAGAGTTTGTTGCATAGAAAAATATCTAGGGTTTGTAATTACATATATGAATCGAATTTTATTTAAAATAAAAGGAAATGGGTTTGTGCTTGTAAAGTTTGTACTATAAGCTTAATAGGGTTGTAATTAGGGTTTAGAAATTTAGAAATTATAGTTTTAATGTTTCCTTAAGTTATATAATTTTTATGTAATTTTTATTATGTTTAAAATGTATATAAATGGGATTTTAGGATTTTGTGCATTAGGCACTTGTACACTAGGTTTAGAGACTGGTACTAATATTTAATAAGTTTAGGAAAATATATTTTTAAGGTTTATGCATGAAAGTCTTGTAAATTGTGCTTTAAATTAATTATAAATAAGATTTTTATTCATATATGGTTTTTATGCATAAAAGACTTGTACTTTGGCTTAAATGACTTGTACATTAATATTTTATAAAAATCTCTTATAAATAAATTAGGGTTTGTGAGTTTTATACATAAAATCATAGTTTAAATGAAATTATGGTTTTACCGGGAGTTAAAGCGGAATTAGGGTTTCTGGGCTTTAGATGCTTGTACCTTAGTTAAATGAGTTGTACTTTAGTATTTTTAGGGTTTTGTTACTTACATTTGTTGTTATGATAGTTTAGGGTTTTATAGAACTCTTATTGGATAAGAAACGTTTAGTTTATACGTACGTTAACAATTTAACGTAAAATGGCAAATGAGATATTATAAAGTTTTATATGAAAATGTTTATCTAAAATAACATTAAGTACGTTGAGGTTAGGTTGCATGCGAGCACGTTTATCGAGGATGTGATCTACGTCACATAAGATAATGGTTATGATCAGATAATAATAAAAAAAAATTACACGTAGAAAAGGATAAGTATTCTGAATGATAGTTTATCATAAAGTGGAATTTTTACAGTGGTTACAGATGAGGGGTACAATTTTGAACTGGCTGCATGCGCAAGACTTTTACTGGGATGAGTTTTGGGGAGTGGATGAGGTGGAGGAGGAAGAAGAAGATGAAGAGGAGGAGGAAGGTGAAGAGGAGGAGGTGGCTCAAACTGAGGTGGTGCAGCAAAACCAGGGGGAGCAGCAGCAAAATGTTGTCCACCAGCAAAATGTTGTGGTGCCTCAAAACCAGGTAGAGCAGCAAGATGGGTTTCAAGACCCTTTTGATCTAGAAAAGAGGATTCGCGATCTTGAAATTTTGTTTAAAGGACTCGAGGAAAGGAAGAAATTGATGGGAAGCAGGGAAGAGAGCTCTGGTTCTAATAAGTTGGGGTGAAATGGAGTGAAGCAGTTTAGGATGATGGTGTTTTTATGTTTTTAGTATGTTTAGTATTTAGGTTGGATAATTAGATGTATATATGGTTGTAGCTTTTAAAAAATATCAATGAAATATTTGATGTTTAATTAATTGTTTATGGTTGCTTGTGAATGTTTGATTTAAGGAAGTCAACAAACCAAAATTTGCATAAGGGTAAGTGGTGCAAAAAATGTGGAGGGTTGTGTTTCCCCTGATGTTAAAGGGGTGTTTGGTTTCTTGGATAATACAGTCTTTTTAGAAGACTATTAACACTTAAACAGTAAACTGTGTTGTAATGCAAGAACAACAATATCACCAAAACTAATTAAGTGTCTTCCTTTACACTTAATCACCTCCAAATGTATGAGCGCAGTATTGTTTTAAAATAAAATTTAGTTCATACTGCTGAGAAAAAGTTTTTGCACAAAGTTTGTACTGCTAGGCAAACGTTTGTACTGCTAGCATAAAACTTTGTACTGCTGGGTAGCCGTTAGTACTGTCTGGGTTTTAACCGTGGTTTATTTCTAGCCGTTGGGGTAATTTTTGTCAATTACTTCGCTTTAGGGTTTCATAAATTGGATAACTCTCTTTCTTTATATAATTTATACGATTTCTTCAAACTTAAGAAACAATTAATTGAAGTTGGTCCAATCATAACCCAGCACTCTAATCAAGCATTTAATCAATTTTCATGGCAAGTTTAGAGTTTTGTGATACACATAACCAGGTTGCATTCTTGGAGAAACCAGAAGGGAGTCAAGACTTCCATCAGATAGTAGATTTTCTAAACACTACCCACATCAGGTATGCTCTTACAGTCAATCCTACTATCTATGTCTCTCAAATCAAACAGTTTTGGCAGACTGTTACTACCAATACATTTGAGAATGAAGACAAAGAGTTAATTGCAACAGTTGATGGAAAAACAATAACTATTACTGAGGCATCTGTTAGAAGGCATCTCCATTTAGCAGATGAAAATGGCATTACTTCTTAGCCTAATACTGAAATTTTTCATCACCTTTCCAGAATGGGGTATGACACATCTTCTCAAATTATGACTTTTCAAAAAAGATGTTTTGCCCCACAATGGAGATTCTTCATACATATCATCCTTCATTGTTTAAGTCCAAAGAAAACCTCATGGGAGCAATTCAGTAGCAATATTGCAACTGCTCTCATTTGTTTAGCAACAAACAGGACTTTTAACTTTTCAAAATTCATTTTTGATGGTATGGTGAAAAATGTGGATAACAAATACAAGTTTTTAATGTATCCAAGGTTTATACAAACGGTTTTGAATATAAGGAAAAGTTTGCTTCTATCTCAAAAAATTGTTTATCCAACTCCTTGCCTTACTCAAAAACTTTTCAGTAACATGAGCATGGCTTCTAGGGGGTTTAATGGGATAATAGTTCCACTTTTTGAAACAATGTTGGTTCAAAATCAAAACATTCATGGTGAAGGATCAACAAGCCCAGTTGAGTCCCATCACATACCCATATGTTCATATGATTCTCAATCAGCCTCACAACCAACTTTAACACACCTGGAAATGCCCTATGATTCACCTCTCCCAGGAGGTAACACAATTAGAAGTGATGAGGGCAGAGTGTTACTAAAGGAATTGATGGATATTTGTACCAAATTGACTCAAAGGGTGCCTGGCTTGGAGAAAGAACTCAAGGAGACAAAGAAAGAACTCAAGGAGACAAAGCAAGAACTCAAGAAGACAAAGCAGTTGTATAGTACTGCTTACAAGAAGCTCATTGAAAAAGTGAAGAAATTGCAGTCTAAAGTCAAGTCACTTAAAGCAAAGAGAAAGGCAAATATTGTGGAGTCTACAAGCTTAAATGATGATGATTCAGATGATAACATGGATGATTCTTCCAAACAGGGGAGGAAGACAGCTGATATTGATCAATACCCCAATATTTCTTTGGTTGAAGAGAATGTTGAGTTTCAGGGGAGGCAAGATATGGGTGAAGAAAATTTTGATGCTGAAAATATTGGTACTGCTAATCAACAAGTTATAGCTGTGTCTGATAGAAGACAAAGGGCAGATAAAGGAAAGGGCATTATGATTGAAGAAGAGCCACCAAAGAAGGACAAGAAGAGTGTTCTTGCTCAGATTAGTTTTGATGAAGAGGTAGCTAGTAAAGCACGGGAAGATGAAACAGAACAATTTGAGATTGCAAATTTCCTTGATAAAAAAAGACTTGCAAATCAAGCATATGAAGCAATGTTTAATCACGCTCAACAAGTTCAGTCTATGATTGCTGCTAATGATGTTTTAAAGGAAAGGGTTGGTGAACTCAGAGCAGATGAAGTGTTGTCCATTGAAGAGAAGTCAAGACAACTTGCTGAACTAATAAATTCCAAAAGAAAGTCTGCTGCAGAACTAAAAGCCAAAGAAAAGAGGAGTAAACCACCTAGTCAAGCTGAGCAAAGAAAGACCATGTGTCTTTACATGATGAACATGGCTGGATACAAAAGGAAGCATTTCCAAGGTAAAAGTTTTGAGGAGATCAAGAGTGAGTTTGAAAGGGTTTACAGAAGAGTGAACACATTTATTCCCATAGGAACAGAAGAACCAACTAGAGCTACAAAGAGACATGGTCTAATATTGGAGTCTGAATCTTCAAAGAAACAAAAGATTGGTGAAGAAGAAGTACCTACAGCAGAGGATTCAAAGAAGCAAAAGACTGAAGAAGATAAAGAAGATCAAGCAGTTGAGGAAGAAGAAATAGCAGAGGAATTAATTGATGAAAGGCTCAAGCAGCATATGATTGTTATAATCCCAGAAGCATTGAATGTTCATCATCCTATTGATTAAGCTAAATGTCCAATTATTGATTTGGAGATACACAAAGATACATTTGGGAAAGCTTGGAAGATAATCAGGGTAGGAGGACACTCAGAATTTTATAAGTATTTTGAAGATATGCTAAAGATTTTTGATAGAGAAGACTTGGACAAGCTATGGAGTCTAGTTCAAGAAAGGTTCAGATCCTATACAAGACAAAGAAAAGGAGCTATGGGTGGAATTAAAGAGGTTGTATGAACCTGATCCTAAAGATATCTTATGGCATTTTCGAGCTCATGAGTTGAGTACAAAATGAAGACTGTATGATACATGTGGTGTTCACCATGTATCTACAAAGAATGGAGTGGATGTCTACATGCTGACAGAAAAAGATTATCCATTAAGGGCAACTAGCTTATTTGTTATGTTAGATGCTAAGCTCACAGTTACTGATGAAGACTCAGTAATGGCAAGAGACTTACTGAGAAAGATCTTCAGACAAGCAAAAAGGAAATAATGTTATTACTGCTAGTGTAAATATTAGTACTGCCAGGTTTAACTTTGTACTAACAGGTTTAACTTTGTATAGAAGATATTTGGATTTTGTAACAATTTTCTTTAATAAAACAGATAGTCTATAAGAGGAATACAAAAGAAGGTATAATCGAAAAAGACCCAAGGGCGGAGATGGTTGAGTTGTTGGTGTTGTGAAGGGGAGGTCACATGTTCGATACCTGTGGCTTCCTTTTTAGTATTTCCCTCCCCAAAATTTTAAAAAAGTCCCCCCATTATTTTTTTAGCAAATTTCAAAATTAAAGCCCCCCCATATTTTTTTAAAAAGCCCCCCATATATATTTTTCCAGCAAATTTCAAATTTCGCACATTTCTCACCAATCACAGCCACCAGACACCAATCACAGCCACCAGTCACCATTCACGAGTCACGTCACAGCCACCGGTCACCATCGGCCGTTCACCAGTAACCACTCACAGCCACCACTCGCCGGTCCGGCCATCAACAACGGAGGGAGGTTCATTTAGATCTAAATTAGGTACTTTTTTTAATTAGGAAATCATTTTCTTTTAGATGCAATGGTGAAATTATATTATGCTCAAAATTATTTTTTTACAATTATAAAGATAGCAAATTCTGCCCAGACAGATTCCAATTAGTATGTGCTTGATGTTTGTGATCAAAGGGAATTTTGTGTATCACTACAATACACACTGTCCATTGTAACAAAATTTTGCATACATAGATGCATTGTTGATTGCATAGTTGATTACATACTAGGAGAAAACATAGTACTTGTTACAGTAGCATCATAATACACACTGTCCATTGTAACAAAATTTTCCCTTTACCCTTAGTGAGTTCAATTGGGCCTTTTCCCTTTATCTTCTTTGCTTGGATTTCTTCCCAAGTTTCCTGATTTGGTAGGCCTAGAACTTGTTCCCTTTTTCCTGGGATTGACAGAGTGTGAACTGGAGGAGGTTTTTTGGAGATTGTGGCTTTTTTTGAGACAGCTTCATCTTCAGATGTTGAATGATAGCTAGAAACCCAGCTATCATTAAAAAAGCTACTGTTAAAGGAGCTAAAATCAGAGCTTGAGTCAACAACCTTTCCCTTAGGTGGTTTCTTACCAAAGCTACCTGTAGGAGGGTAGGGGAAATTCCAATCAGGTTTAGGAGACATTAGTTCTGATGAATCAGAGGATATTTCAATAACATTTTGCTTGGAAGTCATTATGGATGAGGTTTAGTGTTTGACAGGTTTTTGATGGTGTAATGTTGTGTGTAATGTTGTGTTTATGTAATGGCCATTTAAAGTAAAGAGGATCACATAGTTCAATGTATAAGTAAATGCCATTAAAGGCTTGGTTGGTATGTGCTGGTAACTTCCTGCATTTAGGTGTAATAAACACAGTTAGAATTTGACTTTGACTTTCTTATGTATATTTTAATTTTCAATTTGCAACAAAAATCATTAATACTAGATTTTACTAATGCATAGTTGTAATATTTTCAAAATAAACATTTTATCCCACATTAGAGTTGGGCCCAAACGTATCTAACATTTAGAATTTTATATTGGTTTAATTTGTGACTTGTACTAGCAGTACTAACTTTATACTAGCAGTACTAACTTTCACTAGCAGTAGTACCTTTTGTACTAGTAGTGGTAAATACTTGGATTACTTATGCACAAATGATTTGATGCTTATATTGGTTTAATTTGTGACTTGTAGGATACATACGTTACCATTTGACCTCAACAATAGCATGGACAAGTCTTGGATGAGAACTAGTAGGACCAAGAAACAATATATTGCTGGAGTAGAAGCGTTTATTAAGTATACAGAACACAACTTGCAGAAGATGAGGAACATCGACCCACGAGGTAATAAACAACAGCTTAAGATGCCATGTCCGTGTATCTCATGTTTAAACCGCATAAAGCATAAAGTGGAGGATGTGCAGTTCCATTTATTCTGCCACGGGATTAATCAAAGCTACATAAAATGGGATAAACATAGAGAAAATGATGAGCAAGCAACAACTGCCCAAATACCTATTAACGCTACAACAGAGGAGTTTGTTGACGACACGGATTTCACTAGCAGTAGTACCTTTTGTACTAGTAGTGGTAAATACTTGGATTACTTAGGCACAAATGATTTGATGCTTATATTGGTTTAATTTGTGACTTGTAGGATACATACGTTACCATTTGACCTCAACAATAGCATGGACAAGTCTTGGATGAGAACTAGTAGGACCAAGAAACAATATATTGCTGGAGTAGAAGCGTTTATTAAGTATGCAGAACACAACTTGCAGAAGATGAGGAACATCGACCCACGAGGTAATAAACAACAGCTTAAGATGCCATGTCCGTGTATCTCATGTTTAAACCGCATAAAGCATAAAGTGGAGGATGTGCAGTTCCATTTATTCTGCCACGGGATTAATCAAAGCTACATAAAATGGGATAAACATAGAGAAAATGATGAGCAAGCAACAACTGCCCAAATACCTATTAACGCTACAACAGAGGAGTTTGTTGATGACACGGATTTCGACATGGATTTTGGACCAGAAATTCCAACAGATGGCCCAGCAACAGTAAACATGGTTAATGCTACAAAAGAATGTTTTGATGAGGATAACCTTGCAAGTTTCAACAACTATTATTAGACGCGGAGAAGCCACTTTACGAAGGATGTCCTGACTTCACAAAGTTGTCCGCAATAGTTAAACTACTCAACTTGAAGGGTAAGTATAGAGCTTCTGATAAGTTCTTTACTGAATTACTAGGATTGTTGAAAAAGATGCTACCTGCTGGTAACGAAATGGTTGAAAAAACTTATCAGGCCAAAAAACTAGTGAGAATGATGGATTAGGATACAAAAAGATACATGTATGTAGCAACAACTGCATTCTTTACTGGAAGGTTAACAAGGAGTTGACTGTTTGTCCAGCTTGTGGGACATCAAGATGGAAGGTGGATAGTAAGACACATAAAGTGTACGAAAATATTCCGGCAAAGGTAATGTGGTACTTTCCAATTCTACCAAGACTGCAACGCCTCTTTAAGTTAGAAAGTATTTCAGAAGATCTAACATGGCACGCAACAAGGAGGATAACATATGGTGTTTTACGTCACCCCGCAGATTCACAGGCTTGGCGTACCATAGATGAAAAATTCCCCGAAATTGCTAAAGATCCGAGAAATCTACGGCTAGGAATATCGGCTGATGGGGTTGACGTCAACTCAGGAAATAGGCATCACAGTGTATGGCCAGTTTTATCTGGCATATACAACCTTCCTCCATGGTTGTGTATGAAAAGAAAGTTTATCATGCTTTCGGTATTAATATCGGGATACCCGGGAAATGATATCGATGGATTTTTAGAACCGTTAGTTGATGATCTGCATACCTTATTCGAGGAAGGGGTTGATACATATGATGCTTCCAAAAAAGAAAACTTTAATCTGCGTGCCGTTGTGTTATGGTCGATAAATGATTACCCTGCACTTGGTACATTATGTGGCTGCCCATACAGTGGATTCAAAGGTTGTGTAGTATGTGGGAAAGATACACACTGTGTTAGACTTTCCACCTCATCCAAGCAAAGTTATGCTGGACACAGACGATATCTACCATACAACCATCCGTTCAGAACGCAAAGGAAGGCGTTTAATAGGCAAGAAGAACCACGTCATGCTCTAAATCCATTGATCAGGGAAAAAATATACAACGAGGTACAATATATCGAAAATAAGTGGGGAAAAGGAAAAACCTCGAAAAACCAAGAAGATACCAGAGGCAGAGGTGGGAAGATTAAAAAGCAGAAAAGGAAAATAGTAGAAGAAGAGGGTAGTTCAAGCCAAGCAAATGAAGCATATTGGAGGAAATTCAACATTTGGTATCGAAAGCTAAGGTATTGGAGGCATCATTCTGTTCCGCATTGTATTGACTTAATGCATGTAGAAAAGAATGTTGGTGAGAGTCTACTCGGAACTTTGCTGAATGTTCCTGGAAAGACAAAAGATGGAATGAATGCTCGACTGGATCTGGAAGAGTTGGGGATAAAAGAAGAGTTATTTGCTAGGCAAGAAGCAGACAAAACAACACTACCTCCAGCAGGCTACACATTAACGAATGCTGAAAAAAGACATCTTTTGTGAAACGTTAAGCAACATCAGGGTACCACAAGGTTATTGTTCAAATTTCTCTAGTTTGGTCAGCCTAAATGATAGGAAGCTCATTGGACTTAAATCGCATGACTATCACATGCTAATGCAAGAGTTTTTGCCCATTGTTATTATACGTTCAGTCATGCATCCGCCCACACGATATGCTATTATCAGGTTTTGCTTTTTCTTTAAATCTATATGTAGGAAAGAAATCAGCTTGTAAGAATTAGATAAGAAGCAAGAAGAATTTGTTATGACACTGTGCCTACTCGAGAAGTTCTTTCCTCCGTCAATTTTTGATATTATGATACACTTGACTGTACACCTAATTAGGGAGGTAAAATTATGTGGTCCCATATGCTTTTGGTGGATGTATCCCTTCGAAATATGTATGAAGGTTATTAAAGGACATGTGCGAAACAGAAATATACCAGAGGGATGCATTGCTGAGGAGACTATCGCGGAAGAAACAATAGAGTTTTTTAGCGAATATCATAAAACCATGAAAACTATTGGTATCCCAGCTGATAAACATGTAACCAATGAAGATGAGGACGAAAAGTCATTGTCGGCTGGCAAATAAAGTGAAGTTTTCGGAGAATCCTTTCAGAAAGCACATTTGTATGTAATACAAAATACAGATGAAATTCAACCGTATATCGAGTAAGTATTACTAACACATGTCGATTTCGTTGCTTAAAATGTTCTACCAAATATAATAATCAAAGACATTTATTTGTTTCAGGCGACACAAGGAAGTTTTGAAAATAAAAAACCCGGGTAAAAAAATGGCATTGCTGGAGAATGAGCACAGTAAATCTTTTGCTAAGTGGTTACGCGAAGAGGTAATTACTCATATGTTGTTTATAATTGTTTGTTTGTTGCTATCATCATAATTGTCCCTCCTGTATATGACATTAGATAGAGGTCCACCAGCACACCATTTCATTATCCCAAACACTCCTATTCTTTAATTGTTTGTTTGTTGTTCCTACAATTTAAAGGTAATATATACTTGTAATGAAATTCAGGTTGAGAGAGAGTTAGCGATATCCAATGATAGTGTATCAAAAACTGTGAGGTGGATATCATTTGGACCACGCGCCAGCATAGTGAAATACGAGGCGTATAACATCAATGGGTATACATTTCGTACGAAAAGTAATGATGGCATAGTTTACCAGAACAGTGGGGTTAGTGTTGAGACAGTAGATCTTCACATATCCAAAGAAGTTGCAACCTCAAGAAAAGCATTTTACAAGAGATATGGGTACTAGATTACCGTTTCAGGCAAATTCCTCTTTTCAAATGTGATTGGGTTAATCGCAAAACTCATGGGGTCAAACACGATACTCTTGGTTATACGTTGGTAGACCTGAATACTTTCGGCCACAAGGAAGATCCATTCATATTAGCGTCACAAGCAACACAAGTGTTTTATGTGAAAGACCAGGTACAGAAAAATTTGTCCATTGTCTTTAAAACACCTACCAAGAATTACAAAGATACATATGACGAAGTCGATGAGGAGTTTAGTACAGTCATTCACGAGCAAAATGAAAACATATTGCCACGTGTAAATAAAGAAGACTTGAGCAAGGAATCACGAAGTGACTACTATCGAACCGACTGTGAAGGTATTGTTATACGAAAATCCAAGTGAAGCATGTCATGCTGCAAGTTAAGACTGCTGGTTGAAGTTAAGACTGCTGCTCAAGGCTAAGTGCAAGGTTACTGCTGGTATTGTTAAGTTAGTACTGTTAGATGATTAGCAGTTTTAGTATTAAATAGTTGTTTCTGTAATTTAGCCTGTTGTAATGGATTTTGACTCAAAAAAGTCAAGCTTTTCAATGGCAATGAAATTTTTTGCGGTTTTCACTGTTATATATCCACTTGCAGTCAAGCTTTATTGTATTTGCAGTTTCCATTTATCATGTATATGCACTTGCAAGCACTTTAGTAACATGTTACTTCATTATAAAGTTGAAAATTGACTTTAGAAAGTCAAGTAACCTGGTTCCTAGGGGCAAGTAACATACTTACATACTACTGCATTAAACTAGATAGACTATAAAATCCCAGCATTGTAATGGGGCAAATGAAGAGTCATGACTAATAGTCTGAACTTAATTCAGTGAATATCAAATTAGACTCAAACTAGATAGACTATAAAATCCCATATCTAACCCCTCATAATTACATAAGTTATCAAAAATGTGTGACCATATGTATCGAATTGTGACTACACTTAAATAATGTGTGAAAAAATATGACTCTATGATTTAGACTCCTAAATAAATACTTCATGTGATGACCATATGTAACATCTTGAATTTAGTCACACAAACACTCAATGTGACTAATATCAAGGTTAATTGTAACTGAGTTCACATTTTGCTATAAATAATAGTCACATGAATATTTCACAGTGTGACTATTTTGAATGTATTGGTCACATATAATACCCTTATAATGTGGCCATAAACATAATTTAGATACACATTTGTGATATGGTGTGACTATGGAATAGCCTATAGTCACATGATTCTGATACAATTAAATGTGACCATACACATTAGGATTTGGCAGGCAAACATACACTAAACTTTAGACACACATATTAACTTACGAGACCATATCTATCGAATTTTGGTCACACTTAATCCTGTATGCCTATGGTTTAGTGTGACCATATATGACATTTGGTCACACTGTTCAAGTGTGTGACATACATTTGTCACTTTTAAAAGCATATCGTGACTAATGCTTCAAAATTACTTTTCAGTTGTCACACATTTCAAATTCATATGTGGCTAAATCTATAACAAAAACTAGCAGTCACGTTTAAATAATGTGTGACAAACTTGAGTATATGATTTAGCCACATACACAATTACTTCATGTGACCATATATGGATTTTGGTCACACTGTTCAATTGTGTGACATATATTTGTCACATATGTATATATATAGTGTGACTAATGTTTCAAACTTATTTGTATCCGTCACATGTCCCAAATTACAAGTGACTAAAAAATTAAAAAAAAAATTACCAGATACGTATAGTCACGAAAATATTCAAATGTATGGCTGTAGCCTCAGATGTAATTCCGAAATGGTCACACAAGTCGGATCAAGTGTGGCTGTCAATTTTATTCTTGTACATTTAGTCACACAAATAAGTTATTATGTGGCCGTTCAAAATACCACATGTGTGACCGTAGGCCAAATCTGTACTAGTGATTCTCCACACACAATATACGGTTTTCATTTATTTTTCACACACAAAATCTTTTCTCTCTCCTCTCCATTATTTCACACGACACAAGAAGGAAGAAGACCAGGTTATTGGTGGTTTTTGGTGGTGATTACAAGGCAAGAAAGGGTTCTCTACAAGGGTTCTACACGGTTTGATTACAAGGGGTTTTGGAGGCGATTCTTGGTGTTGTTTTCTTTGGTTTTTGAGTTTCTTTTGCTGCCACGGGAAGGTGATTATCTCATGTCCATCATATGTGTTTAATTGTTCTTTCCTCTTCATCTATTCATGCTCCAAAAATTGTTTTCCATGTCTATAACCATATGGATCTCTACAATGAATTAATACCCTAAAATACAATCGGTTTGATTAATATATATAAAGACCCATATGAATTGTGTTAGCCAGAATATAATACTTTTGAAATCAGTAAATAAATGGTACAAATGATGGTATGAAGATTGGAATAAAACCCTAGGAAATAATTGTGAGTCGAATTGGGTTTAAAGGGTTAGGGTTTGGTTGTGATTTTATGAGTTGTTGCTGTGCAGAATTTTGGGTCGGGTTGTAAGGTGGATAAAAGAATGATCCCAACGTGTTTTTCTAAGTTTATTGAGTCAAAAACTAATTTTAAAGAGTTTACTAACTGATCCAATTGGTTTGGAGTCGTTTTGAGTTAATTACATCACGTTTTTAAATTTTAAGAGATCGGGTGTCAAATTTGAAAATCTGGAAATAAAATTCAGTCGAATTCTTTGATTTTTCATTCTCAACCCATAGAGATTTAAGATATCTCCTTTTACATTAGTAATATCTAAGTCATGTGGGACTTCCTGGAATTTTTGTACATTTTTCTGAATGGTTCTCATGGGGTAGCCAAATGCAAACTTTCTGGGTGTCTGTGCAGTAATCTTTCTGGGCAGGTCTGGGAAAACGATTTTTGAAAGCATACTATCACTTGGAAATAAAATCTAAGAAAATTACAGTGGGTTTCCAATATGTATAGGTACCATTGATAAAAATCTTAGCTTCCCAGTAGACATTTAAGTATGGTTTAAAAATTCATAATATCAGGACCAGAATGTGATGAAAATCTGAACCATCTTTCAAGTTAAGAATTTAGTATAACCTCAACCCATTCAATGTGTTTTGACCTAAGTATCATTTTAACTTTAATTCGGATACTCTTAAACATGTGTTAACTTACTTTGTAATGTTAATGCGGATACTTTTGGTCATATGTTAATCTAATTTTCGATAATGAAACCCTAAGTTGTTAAATTGTGAATTGTGAACTTCCGATCTTACTGATAAGACGGTCATTAATTCGTGTAGATTCGCTGAAGAAGGAGTAACTTCCGATCTTTGTGATATGGTTTTATTTGCGGATTAAGGCACAGATATTCTACCCTTTCTCAGTAAGGGTGTCTTCTCTCATGACTCTTGATCCTTGACTTGATTCATTTGCTTTGATATGATGTGATTCCTTTGCTATGATCCTTTGTTATGATCTTTTGATATGAGTCTTTGATATGAGCTTTGCTATGATCCCATTTATGTGATCCTTTGTTATGATTCAGTTGATATGATCCATTGCTATGATTCCCTTTTGTATGATTCTACGATATGATATAATTTGTTCTGTTTTGTCGCCCGAGCTAACTAGCCATGGAGGTACCATGGCCATGTCATTGAGGCACCAATGGCATGACACTTTCTGTGGAGGTGTGATTGATCCACGGCTTCCCCATTTGATATGATATGATATGTGATGCGTGCGATGTGTCGTTGCGGTTTAGCAGTTTTAATGCCTACTCAAGTTTTAAATTTATATTTAGCCGACTTATCAATAACACACACACTTAACGAGCAGTGTACCCAGTCAGTATGAATATAATGGTAAGTAGAGTGTCGATCACTAAGAGTGGAACGTATTATCTCGTTATTCTAATCAGTATTTTAATATATTAAGTTAGCTATACAACCTATTCTAACGCAAGGGGGTTCAGCCTGAGAGACTGGCACGATTTGGTTACAATTAAATAATAAACTAAACCAATAAGCACGAATCAGCAAGTAGCACACACGTACACAGATAAATACTCGAGACAATAAGAGGGCTGTCCTTATGATAAGTAGTTTGTCACTTGTTTTATTGCTAGTGTTATATGAAGTGTATAGTTCGATGCAACGCACCGAGATTAAGTCCTTTCTCGTTGGTTCTAATCTTATCGGCGAGTAAACCCTTAATGATTACTTATGACTATCCTATTTATCCTTCTCCTACTTTTCTACAGACCATAGAATGCATAGGCGATCTAATAAACAGGCGAGGGCAGAGGCATGGCGACCCGATCAACGCTCAGCTAGACACAGAGGTTATCAATGCACTAATAAAAGTCACCAAAGACATCAACATATAAACTTTAATTAATGAGAAAGCAGTTTTAAGGGAGTGCAATCTTTCCGTTGTCACATTACACAAGCCACCAATCTTGATGAATTAAAGTTTACTAACACAATAAAACAAAACTACTTAATGAATTAAACACATGCAGCACCTTCTTACAGCTCTTGTATCTTTGATTTGGGTGTGTCTTGTGCTGCTGCCTTGACTGAATTCGTCCTAGGTTTCTGGTCTTCGGTCTTCTGTTAAAACTTCGGAACTTCGGAACTCTTAATTCGTCTGGTCTTTGGGGTATTTATAGTTTCTGTCTGAGGGTAAGATGCGGCGCATCTAGTAAGTAGATGCGGCGCATTTACTTAACTTCGCGTGGGGTCCAAGATTATAATATTCAGGAATATTCGTACACCGCCAGAAGATGCGGCGTAACTCCATAATTAGATGCGGCGCATGTCCTCTTGAATCTTGGATCGTATCTGGTGAAATATTGATAGTGATGCGCCGTATGTGATAAGCAAGATGCGGCGCATCTGGAGCAGATTGGTCTTGATCTTGTACATTTCAGTAGACTCTTAACTTCTTGCATGTTTTGCCCCATAATTAGTCCAAAATCGCCAAGTTTCACCAAATGCTTGTTTTCAACTGAGAATTACAAAAGTAAACGATTAAGTATCAATCCTCATACATAATATAATAAAAAAAGTCAAATTAATAGGATAAATGATAGTAATAAAATGTACTTATTTGAGTTCATCAAATATCCCCCCACTTGAACTTTACTTGTCCCCAAGTAAACCTTAGAATTAATCTTATGAAAATGTATCCTAAAAGATATTAGGATTTATTTTTATATTTAAGCATGTATTCGTTTTTGTCATAATCACACAACTAAACACTTAACGAATTAGAAGTAAAATAAAATATTTTGATAAAAGCAAATCTAATCGTTTAACTGTCCAATCGTGACGAATATTCTATCATAAGCTTGGCAAGTATACACATCTCCTCCACTAAAGCCAAGGAATAACAAGTCTAAAGCGGTAAAAAGGGTTTTTAGGCTTAAGGGTTAATTATTCTTAATCTCTATCGATCTCAAATTCCAGAAAAGGCGACAAAATCACAAATACATGATCGAATCCACGAACACGATACTTGCAATTGCTCAAATCCTTAACTCGAATAGGCTAAAGATAGGTCCAAACTTCACCAATAATAATATATCAAAAAGGGCGACAAAATCATAAATACATAGTCGAATCCACGTCTACGATACTTAAGATTGCTCAAATCCCTAATCTCAATAAATCAAAGGTTTGGTTGGATAAAGAATAATAAAGGGTATGGATAATTTTTGGGATATAAATTGGTGTAAAATGAAAAATAAACAAAACAAATAAATTAAAATCCTAAGTGTGGTTAATCACTATCCCAACCATCCTATGAATAAGACTCATATCATTGAATAACTCACGCTTTAACACTTGAAACACACGCTTTAGGTAGACACGAATTATACTCAACAAGATCTTAATCAAAGAATAAACCTTAGTTGACGTTCCCATAACTGTCAACTCCCATTCAATCCATAGATATAATATACAACAAATAGTGGTGATATCGACCACTTACATAACTTTACATCGTTGGTTAAAACAAACATCCAACTTTTCTTCTTTTTTTTTCTTTTTCTTTTCTTATTTTTTTTCGATTTTTTTTTTTTTTTTTTTTTTTTTTTTTTTTTTTTTTTTTTTTTAAGAAACATAAACATAGATGTGTAAAATTTCACCACATCACTATAATGATAATTCTGGATAATTTTTCCATACTTTTCATAACTTCAGAAATAACGGTAATAGTGAAAGTAGTAAACACACGAAAAATAAACTCAAAGATATACAATATTTACTTTCACTCCAATCGCATTGTGCAATTTCCCGACCTAACCATAGATAATGAATTACGCACGCGAACACAGGTAATGTAAGGAAACACACTTTGCCTATAGCAATTAACCAACCACGGATTCTAATCTACAGGGTAGGCTAAGGTGTAAGGTGTAACGAAACATTTTAACAAAGGTGTAAGAAACGAAAGGAATGGCTCTGAGTGTTTTTCTAGGGGTATCTTACTCTAAAAATGAGAGTAACAAAAGGTTTATACGGGGGTTAACTAACCAGTGTAGTTAGCTAATATCACATAACATATAAGGCTATTTGGGTGTAATCCTAAAAATTTACCAATTTAGACAAGTCATTCCAATTATATAAATAATACTTATTATGGTGGTCTCGAATAGTATACAAGCCAAGTTCTAAAGTTTACAAGTCACCGGCACACTCATAGATTTGTGAATTTTGAAAAATCACAATTTTTGAAAATAACGTCATGTGTGCAGCTATGCAACTTAGACTTTAAACAAAAACATGCTAAAAAATTTTAAAATTTTTATATATTAAGCACTTTTTAAGCATATTTTGAAAAGTTTAGGACAAGTAAATGTTAAGTGTTCTAATTCTCCAATCCCCCCACTTAAGTTAAACAACGTCCTCGTTGTTTGTATCGAAGGTTAAAAACTGGAAAATAAAAGAATTAGAACAGAAAAACTCCCCTGAGATTTGCTCGGTATGATCCTCCATTATTGTTAGAGCAAAAATCATCTTTCTTGTGGATTAGAACGTTTAAGCTTCATATTAGATGTATCCACAGGAAATGCAGGAATCTATAATACCACCAAGGCTTTAAAACACACCTAAGATAAGAAAGGTTCAAACTTGCATAACACATTAGTAGTTAGGTAAAATAAATCATAAAAGTTAAAAATGAAAATCATCAGGTCAGTCGATGCGCCATATCTTATTGAAGAAGATACGCCGTATCGAGCCTGGAATAAATACGGATCAGAATAAAAGATGCGCCGCATCCTTAACCAGGGATGCGCCGCATTAAAATAAACTGATAAAAAGTTTTAAATTTGAAAATAAAAATAAATGCAGAAAAATTAAAATAAGATATGACCATTGCAGGAGATGCGTCGCATCTCAGGATTGAGATGCGCCGTATCCTCTGCGGCCTGACTGACTCGACACAACATAAAATAAAATAAAAGATAAGCATGGGTTGCCTCCCACGAAGCGCTTGTTTTTGTTCGAGTCACGAGCCTGACTCCACCCTTATTTACTGTGTAATAGGGTGTTGTGCCCCCCACTTGGGATCAAGTGCGGGTGATAGTAGTAATAAACACGAAAAGAGTGTAAATTTGCTATTAAAGATGGATGAAATACATAAAGATCATACCTTGGCAATATGTTTACATCTTGCCTATTCATACCCGGTTTGGTTGATAAATTGGATGACTTGACCACTTCATTGGCAAGAGTAGTATGTTGAGGAAAAATGAGTCTCCTTTCTTCTTGATTAGTCTCTTTGGTAGTAAGGCGTCCTTGACTTCCGCAGAAGATGAGAAAGGGTCTTTGGCAAGTAAAAGTTTGAGTTCCTCAATAACCTTCATAGGGTCGAAATCATCATCTTCATCAATCATTGCAATGTTTAAAAGCTCATCACCAAATTCTTCCTCGAGCTCCACCAAAAACGGGTTGATCACAGGTGCTTCATGTGCTTCAATAGGTAGTGTAATGAATTGCACCTCATCATCTTTTTGTTTTGCAACCTGTTTAGGAAAACTAGCAAGATTATTAGTAACGGGATTAATAATATTAAATAAATTTGTACCACTTTGCGTTGTAAGTGATTCCAATTCATCTTGTGAATCTTCAACTAGTGGTCTTGCAATTTCAGCATCGTCCCGAATTTCATCCTTAAATAAGTAATCCCAGATTTCTTCAAAATCTCTCGTTGGGTCAAAATCTGGTTGAGGTATGTCATCATAAACTATGGCGTCAAATGGTTCGAAATCGAAATTAGAATACTTTTCATCTTCATCCGATGGATTGCCTAATGGTGGTAATACGATTGCAGAATATTCTTCAACGTAAGGTTCCGTATACACATCATCTTGTGCAATCTCCGGAGAAAAAGTACTATCAAGAACAATTGCCGGAATAGGTTTCACGGTATATGAATCTTCTTCATCATCATTTGACATACACCAAGTGTGTTGAAATGGCAATTTGTTTCTTTCTTTCTTTGACTTAACCATTTCCAGTAACAAGTATTCTTCCATCGTAATATCCGGATCGTCCATCTTCCTGAAATAAAACTTACTCGTGCAAAAGAAGGGTGAAACGATCAAAGTAAAATAAAAGCTACTGATATCTGCTGACGATGCGCCGTATCCAAAAAGTTGGATACGCCGTATCTTATAATCGTTAAAATTTAATCAGACTTTTATTCAGAAAATAGATACGCCGCTTAGAAATTAGAATGCGCCGTATCTGTTTTAATAATCAAAAATCGATATTTATTTAAAATTAAATGCGTCGTATTAACAAAAGTTAATGCGCCGTATCTTCGTTACGTTTCAAAATATAAGATTTTTGATTCAGAAGATGCGCCATATCGATAAAAATCGATACGCCGTATCTGTTTAATAATTCGAAAACTGTTTTTAATTAAAATAATAGATACGCCGTATCTGCTAAAGCAGATGCGTCGTATGGCGTTAACGTTTAGAAATTTTTTTTTATCAAAAACAGATACGCCGTATCTTGGGGAAAGATGCGTCGTATCGAATTAATTAAACGCGTTGTATTTTATAAAAAATTTAACGCAATACGCCGTATCTGAGAAATCAGATGCGCCGTATCGTTCGATTTAGCTCAATACAACGATAGCAGAATACAAAAAAATACGAAAAATTAAAACAAATAAAAACACACGAAAATAAACACAAACAAAAGCAAACAAATAACACACAAAAACAGAAAATATGCAAAATAGTACAATGAATGCAAATTAATCTAATACACAACAAAATTAGCGGTTAGATAAAAAAAAATTAAAAACCTAATTAAAATACTAATCAAATTAACAGATAATAACAATTCACTCCCCGGCAGCGGCGCCAAAAACTTGATGCGTGCGATGTGTCGTTGCGGTTTAGCAGTTTTAATGCCTACTCAAGTTTTAAATTTATATTTAGCCGACTTATCAATAACACACACACTTAACGAGCAGTGTACCCGGTCAGTATGAATATAATGGTAAGTAGAGTGTCGATCACTAAGAGTGGAACGTATTATCTCGTTATTCTAATCAGTATTTTAATATATTAAGTTAGCTATACAACCTATTCTAACGCAAGGGGGTTCAGCCTGAGAGACTGTCACGATTTGGTTGCAATTAAATAATAAACTAAACCAATAGGCACGAATCAGCAAGTAGCACACACGTACACAGATAAATACTCGAGACAATAAGAGGGCTGTCCTTATGATAAGTAGTTTGTCACTTGTTTTATTGCTAGTATTATATGAAGTGTATAGTTCGATGCAACGCATCGAGATTAAGTCCTTTCTCGTTGGTTCTAATCTTATCGGCGAGTAAACCCTTAATGATTACTTATGACTATCCTATTTATCTTTCTCCTACTTTTCTACAGACCATAGAATGCATAGGCGATCTAATAAACAGGCGAGGGCAGAGGCATGGCGACCCGATCAACGCTCAGCTAGACACAGAGGTTATCAATGCACTAATAAAAGTCACCAAAGACATCAACATATAAACTTTAATTAATGAGAAAGCAGTTTTAAGGGAGTGCAATCTTTCCGTTGTCACATTACACAAGCCACCAATCTTGATGAATTAAAGTTTACTAACACAATAAAATAAAACTACTTAATGAATTAAACACATGCAGCACCTTCTTACAGCTCTTGTATCTTTGATTTGGGTGTGTCTTGTGCTGCTGCCTTGACTGAATTCGTCCTAGGTTTCTGGTCTTCGGTCTTCTGTTTAAACTTCAGAACTCTTAATTCGTCTGGTCTTTGGGGTATTTATTAGTTTCTGTCTGAGGGTAAGATGCGGCGCATCTAGTAAGTAGATGCGGCGCATTTACTTAACTTCGCGTGGGATCCAAGATTATAATATTCAGGAATATTCGTACACCGCCAGAAGATGCGGCGTAACTCCATAATTAGATGCGGCGCATGTCCTCTTGAATCTTGGATCGTATCTGGTGAAATATTGATAGTGATGCGCCATATGTGATAAGCAAGATGCGGCGCATCTGGAGCAGATTGGTCTTGATCTTGTACATTTCAGTAGACTCTTAACTTCTTGCATGTTTTGCCCCATAATTAGTCCAAAATCGCCAAGTTTCACCAAATGCTTGTTTTCAACTGAGAATTACAAAAGTAAACGATTAAGTATCAATCCTCATACATAATATAATAAAACAAGTCAAATTAATAGGATAAATGATAGTAATAAAATGTACTTATTTGAGTTCATCAATATGATATGTGAGCTCTTGGCCATTTTGATATATGCGTATGCTTGTCTAGTACATGGTACGTATATAATTTATTTTGTGGGGGGGGGGGGGGAGGGGCGTATGGATGCATCCTAGGCTTATATGATTTGATATGGATATGATATGATATGACTTAGTGACTGGTTGTACGTGCCTTGTACCCCATTTCACTTCTGGGAGCTAGCTACTCCATTTGGTACTTAGAGGTCTCCCCTCTCCGTACACTTATGATTTAAGATGATATGTAAATGTGATTATGTGGTCTATTCGAGTGGCTCGTTTAGACAGGCTCGTGCCTATCTGTTATGTATCTTTGATCCGTTCGAGTGGCTCGTTTGGACGCGTTCGTTGCCATTTTTATTTGACTCTTAGTGCTATTCTGACTCATGATATTTATGCATTTGATCCATTTGATTCATTATGATTATCTGTTTCGTATTATCTTATTTCTCCATTTCATTTGACTTATGATATTTGTTCAAATGGTCTTTGGTCTCTCTTTCTTCTGACAGATGATATTTGTTTCAGCAGGAGCTTGTGCTTCCTTTTCCTTTACATATATATGTTTGATTATTCGTTTGTTATATGTGTTTTCTTTCTCTCAATCTCACGACTCTTAAGTTCTATTGCATTTTGAGACACTTCGTTTTCCATAACATTAAACACCTTTTTCATTTCTTTTGCCTCAGCATCTAGGGATTTTTGAATACCCTCAAAATGTTCTTTGAGTAGTTTAAAGAATGGAATGACCTCAGTAAGATAGCACCGTTTTGTTTTCTCAAATACCCTTTCCCTTTCAGTAATTCCCGTTGGTGTAATTCTCTTCTTATATGTTTTTATCAAAATCAGCAAATAGTTGACTAAGTACATAAATGCCAATTAGAGTTTTACATTATGTGGGAAGAGTTCTAGGAACTAAATGCATGGGTGTATTAGGTGGGTACACCGTTGCAGCAGGAAACCCGACCGGGTTTGTTTTTTTTCAATTTTTTTAAAATAAAAACCGAGGTAACCCGGCGGTCGAACCGGTTGACCCGGTCAAAAAACAAAAAAAAATTTTAATGCAAAACCGGGTTGACCCGGCGGTCGATCCGGCGGTCGATCCGGTTGAACCGGTGCCCGGTGACTCGATCGGGTCGATTAAAAACCTGGTTTTTAAAACATTGCTCTATACTCAGCCTCTGCAGAAGACTTAGAAATGGTATTTTGTTTTTTGCTTTTCCTAGAAACAAGTGAACCATTTAAGAACAAGTAGTAACCAGTGACAGATTTTCTAGTAACAACACACTTTGCCCTGTCTACATCAACAAATGCTTCAAGAGAAACATTTGGGCACCTGGTAATATGTATCCCCTTTCCAGGGGAACCCTTTAGATATCTTAAAACTTTAAGAGTAATTTTTAAATGAGACCTAAGAGGCTTATGCATAAACTGAATCAAGTGAGCAGAGTATGCAATATCAGGCCTAGTATGAGTCAAATAAATTAGTTTTCCAATCAGTTTTTGATATTCTGTCAAATTATCTATCACTGGATCACTAGCAGTTGGTTCACTAGTTAAAAACAAGTTTTGCTCAAGAGGAAAAGCAGATGGTTTGCAGGCTAACAAGCCAAACTCAGTTAAAAGATCCAAACAATATTTTCTTTGAGTCAAACACACTCCTTGATCAGTGTCAATCACTTCAATTCTCAAAAAAATATTTAAGCTTTCCTAAATCCTGTATTTGAAACTTGGATTTCAAAAAAAAACTTTAAAGCTTTCAATTTCTTTCAAATTATTACCAGTGACAATTATATCATCCACATACACAAGCAAAGCAACAAAGTTACCTGAGTCACTCTTTGTGAACAAAGAATAATCATTTTTACTCTGCTTAAAACCATTCTCAAGAAGTGCACTAGTAAACTTAGCATTCCATTGCCTGGGTGCTTGTTTCAACCCATACAATGACTTTTTAAATCTACAAACCCTCTTATCATTTACATCAAAGTAACCCTCAGGGAGAGTCATATAAATAGTTTCATCACCATAAAGAAAAGCATTATTAACATCAAGTTAAAATATGGGCCAACTAATCTGAACAGCAAGATTAACAATGCATCTAACAGTAACAATTTTCACCATAGGAGAGAAAGTTTCATCAAAGTCAATACCATCTTTTTGATTAAACCCTTTAGCAACTAATCTACCCTTATATCTCTCTACCTCTCATGTGGATTTATATTTAATCTTAAAAACCCACTTATTACCTATGGCTTTTCTACCTACAGGCAACTCACAAATTTCAAAAGTGTCATTACTGTAAAGAGCATGCATCTCTTTATACATTGCATCTCTCCAATGCTGATTCTTACAAGCTTGTTTATAAGTTTTTGGTTCAATAGACTTATTCAATTCAGACACAAAACAAAAGTTTTCAGAACTAAGTTTTGAGTAATTTACAAATTTTTCAAGACCAAACTTAACTTTGGAATCAACCACAAATTCGTTATACTTATTTGGAAAAACAGATGTTCTATCAGACCTTCTTAAAGGCTGATTATCATTTTGAAAAAATGATTCTGCTGCTTGTTCAGGAAAGGGACTACTGTCACCCTCAGAAAGAGTCACACCAAGAGGTGTTGTAGCCATCTCACCTGCACTGGCAACTTCATTGGAACCAAAAGAGTGTCCCAAATCACTCTTTTCATGGTCAATAGTTAGGCTGCCTAGATGCTGAGAGTTGATGCCCTCTCCCACATGATGATCATTTAGATTGTTATTACCCAAAGGGGTACCAGTTTGAATATCATCATCATTGGGTGTGTCAGGGTTATTACATGAAACTTCATCAAAGAAATTAGCATGATTCAAACCCTGACTGAGATGGTCAGGAGCAGCAGAAGAATTTTTAAAAAATTTAACATCTCTAGAAAATATAAATTGTTTCCTTTCAAGAATGTACAGTTTGTAGCCTTTTTGAAAGTTTGAGTATCCAACAAGGACACACTTCTCAGCTCTACTTCTAAACTTATCATTGCTGGTAAGTATAGTAGCAAAACAAAGACATAAAATAGTTCTTAAATGACTCAAAACAGGTTTTTCATTAAAAACAAGATTGTAAGGAGAACTTCCACTCAGCACTAAAGATGGCAATCTGTTAATCAGGTAAGTGGCAGTTAGAATGCATTCAGACCATAAGTATAAAGGCAATCCCCCCTGAAACATAAGGGATCTGGCAACATTCAAAAGATGCCTATGTTTCCTCTCAAGAACCCTATTTTGTTGAGGAGTGTAGGCGAAAGAGGTATGGTGTATAATGCCCTTTTCTTTACAAAACTTATTAAAACTGATTATTAACAAATTCAGTTCCATTATCACTTCTAAAAATCTTAATTCAAACTGTGTTTTAATGAGATTATAAAAAATCTGAATACAGTCAAACACCTCATGCTTACTCTTAAGTAAGTAAACCCAAACAGCCCTGGTGAAATCATCAACAATAGTGAAAAAATATTTGTGACCTTCTTTACTTTTAACTTTATAAGGGCCCCAAAGATCCAAGTGAACAAGTTCACCAAGAAAAACAGTTTTATGATCACTTAAGAGAAAGGGTTCTCTTGTCTGTTTAGCCTTTTGACAAATGTCACAAGGCTCATTTTCATTATTATCCTAAAAATTGATTTCACCCTTAAACATTGCTAACACTTGGTCAGAAGGATGACCAAGCCTGCAGTGCCAAGTTTTCTTAGGCAGACTAAAAACAGACTCAAAATTCTTAACCTCTAAGTCAGTACATTGATTTCCATCAAAGTAATATAAACCATCCATCTGCCTACCAATCCCCAGAACATTCATTCCCCTTAAATCCTGAGGTAAAACATAACACTTGGTTTCATCAAAAGCAATAACAAACTTGCTGTCTCTAGCCACTTTATGAATAGACATTAAACTGACACAGTATTCTATAACAACCAACACATCATACAGAGTTAAATTTTTGGTGAGAATCATATTTCTAACCTTGGTAATTGAGACTTCAGTTCCATTAGGATATGAAACCTTAATTCCAAGCTTGGAAATATCAATAACATTTACCAAAAATTTATCTGTGTATGTTAGATGTTGATTAGCACCAGAATCAACAATAATACCTGCTGCAACCAAGGCAACTCTCATTTTACTATTGTGACAAAAAAACTTTTTAAAGTTTTGATTAAAGAATTTACTCTTGTTGAAAATAATACCTGCCATATTGGCATGCACACTTTTTCCATTTCCATCAGAAATAACAGAGTTTTCTTTGATCAAAGAAATAAGTTTTGAAATCTGTTCATCAGAAAAAGAAGAAGTGGAACTAGAACCAAAAGAGTTGTTATTATTAACAAATCTTTTGTTAAAGTTTTGAGTACTTGGATTATTACCAGTTCTTTTATTCTTTCCAAAATTAGCAGGGTACCCAATGATTTTAAAATATCTATCAACAGTGTGACCATTAAACCCACAATGCTTACAAACTAAGACAAGACCACCAGCAGTCATTCTATTATCATTATTTCTAGGGCCAATGTTAGGTCTGAAAGAACTTCCGGAGGTTGGAGGCCTCAGTGAGTGCCCTCTATTGGCCGGCACTTTGGAGTTAAACATAGATGACTGAGACCTTTGAGAAGTCACATATCTGTAAGATTCCTCACTAGATATGGTGGCAAAAGCCCCTTTAACATCAGGAAGAGGATCTGTAGATAAGATGTTACTTCTTATTTGCATATATGAATCATCCAATCCCATTAAATTTGCATTAGTTTCATCAATTGGTTATGTTTTTTTTAAATCCTCAGATGTATGACAAGTGCATCTAGGTAGTTTCACTAATGCATCAAACTGTTTCTAAAGAGTAGACAATTTATTAAAGTACTCAGCAATAGAGCTACCATTTTGAGAAAGAGAGTTGATTTTATGGTGCAAGTTAAAAGTAACTAAACCATCAACTCTATCAAATTTTCTTTCAATTCATTCCACACATCAGAGGCCCTTTTTGAAAAGATTTGACCCAAAAACAATTCTTCTGATATAGAGTTTAAAATCCACCCCAAGACCACATCATTAACCCTGTCCCATTGTCCTCCTAAAACATCATCCACATTAGACCTTTTACAAGTTCCATCAATAAAATCATTTTTATCTTTGCCCTTTAAAGCCAATAACATGGCACAAGACCACACATTATAATTTTCAGTACCTTTCAATTTAATGGACACAACAGTTAATGAAGCAGAATCATTAGTGTTAGGTCCTAGATTAAGCTTAACACAAGTATAGTAACAAGTATAAGAGAAGAAGAAGAAGAGAAGTGGCGGATTTATATCACACGATAGAATGGCATAACTTCATTAGCATAAGTGATAAAACCAACAATTACAAGTGATACATAACATGGGTATTTATAGGCAAGTGTTAGGGCAACACTTTGCCTTAATCCTTCTAGAAACTAAGACTATATCTCACGGCCCATAGGGCTTCTAATAGGGCCGTGAGATGTATTACAAACATAAAGCCCATAAGCAACCTAATTAATATGACCAAGACTTGATTACATAAGAAATGTGTTCCCAACAATCTCCCCCTAAGGATTGGTCATCAAGGTTGTTTGACGTCTTCTTTGCTTCTTCGGCTTTGACGTCTTTTGTATCTTTGTTCTTTGTTCTTGTTGTGAGTGATATGGTAATGACTTGATCTGCCTTCCACCAACGTTCTTTAATCACGATGTCTTTACGTCTTTTCCACCATGCTCATACTTCTTATGACTTTTGATCTTCATACTTCAAATAGTTCTCACTTCTTTAGCTTCAATCTTTGACTTTTGAATGTTTGTTTTGCCTTGACTTTTGACTTTCTTTGACTTCTTTGAACTTTTGTTATGCCTTAGTCTTTGTGAGAACTTTTCTTCATGATATTTGCATGAGCATGATGGAAATGGTGGTGGTGGAACTCCTGGTCTCCATAAGTACCTGCAATTAAACAGTTAGCAATAAATTATCCGACACTTACAGGTTTGGACTTCGAGATCGTCAACAGCATAGTGTGAAGACTTTATCTAATCCTTGCCAAGGCCGTTCCTGAACCGGATGCCCCCAAGGAAGCTAACTCAGATACACCGAAGTGTATCAACGATTCAGGTGAGCCGCTGAAGTATACCGAAGTGTCACTCCACGACTGTAGACCGTTTGGAGCCACTGTGAACACTAAGCGTAATCCACAAGGGATTATCGAAGTGACCTGCTGTCAGGGCTGTTTGATGTTTACCCTGGCAGGAATTTCCATACAATTACTAAGAATCACAATTTGTGAATTCCCTCATGAATGTTCTAGGCAGATTACTAAGATCTGCGTTGTAAAACCCTCATTTTCTATATATTTGAATTTCCCAAATTATCCTCTAATCATTTAACCTTACAAGAATACAAAGAATTATAAATGAGAATTACATAACTATATATCCTAAGTTAATAAACTAATTAAACTAATTATAATACATTACATTATAAATAAAATAAATCCTAAGCTAAGTACATATAAAAGAAAACGCCCCCTTTTTGTATCTACACAAGATTTAAGTCTAGATTCATTTTCTTAGAAGGATAACTATTTTTCACACACAATATACGGTTTTCATTTATTTTTCACACGTTTTCCCTTTCATTCTCCACACACAATATACGGTTTTCATTTATTTTTCACACACAAAATCTTTTCCCTCTCCTCTCCATTATTTCACACGACACAAGAAGTTAGAAGACCGGGTTATTGGTGGTTTTTACAAGGCAAGAAAGGGTTCTCTACAAGGGTTCTACACGGTTTGATTACAAGGGGTTTTGGAGGCGATTCTTGGTGTTGTTTTCTTTGGTTTTTGAGTTTCTTTTGCTGCCACAGGAAGGTGATGATCTCATGTCCATCATATGTGTTTAATTGTTCTTTCCTCTTCATCTATTCATGCTCCAAAAATCGTTTTCCATGTCTATAACCATATGGCTCTCAACAATGAATTAAAACCCTAAAATACAATCGGTTTGCTTAATATATATAAAGACCCATATGAATTGTGTTAGACATCATATAATACTTTTGAAATTAGTAAATATATGGTACAAATGATGGTATGAAGATTGGAATAAAACCCTAGGAATTAATTGTGAGTCGAATTAGGTTTAAAGGGTTAGGGTTTGGTTATGATTTTATGAGTTGTTGTTGTGCAGAATTTTGGGTCGGGTTGTAAGGTGGATAAAAGAATGATCCCAGCGCTTTTTTCTGAGTTTCTTGAGTCTAAAACTAAGTTTAAAGAGTTTACTAACTGATCCAATTGGTTTGGAGTCGTTTTGAGTTCATTTGGTCACGTTTTTAAATTTTAAAAGATCGGGTGTTAAATCTGAAAATCTGTAAATAAAATTCAGTTTCTCAAACCATAAAGAGTTAAGAGATCTCCTTTTACAGTAGTAATATATAAGTTATGCGGGACTTCCTGGAGTTTTTTTAGATTTTTCTGAATGGTTCTCATGGGGTAGCCAAATGAAAACTTTCTGGGTGTCTGTGCAGTCATCTTTCTGGGCAGGTCTGGGAAAACAATTTTTGAAAGGGTACTATCACTTGGAAATAAAATCTAAGAAAATTGCAGTGGGTTCCCAACATGTATAGGTACCTGTGATAAAAATCTTAGCTTCCCAGTAGACAATTAAGTATGGTTTAAAAATTCATAATATCAGGACCAGAATGTGATAAAAATATGAACCATCTTTCAAGTTAAGAATTTAGTATAACCTCAACCCATTCAATGTATTTTGACCTAAGTATCATTGTAACATTAATTTGGATACTCTTAAACAAGTGTTAACTTACTTTGTAATGTTAATGCAGATACTTTTGGTCATATGTTAATCTTATTTTCGATAATGAAACCTTAAGTTGTTAAATTGTGAATTGTGACCTGAGGTTGGAAACTTACTGAATCCGGAAACTTACTAATGATGGAAACTTGCTAATTATGGAAAGTTACTAATTAGGGAAAATTACCCAATTCGGAAAACTCACTTAATTAGGAAAGTTACTAAATCGGGAAAGTTACTAATTATGGAAAGTTACCAATTTAGGAAAGTTACTAATTATGGAAAGTTACTAATTATGTAAAGTTACTAAATATGGAAGGTTACTAAAAATGGAAAGTTTCTAAAAATAAAAGGAAACCCTAATATGTTACTCTGCTCAACAACAAGTGATGAATCAGCAATAATGATGAGGCGAAAAGTGTACCGCTTTTAAGGGGTCATTTAAGCCCGAAATCGTATTTATTTGATCAAATATTGCCCTAAATCGTTCCTTTTGTCATTTTAGGTACTTTTGAGGAGAAATCTGGAAAAGGAGGCATTTTGGACGTTTTTGGAGCATTAAAGTGAAGAAAACGGCAAAGTCTCAAAATTGTGCTGAAAGTCACCTTTGACGGCGTCAACATTAACTCCAGACGGCGTCATGCCTTGGCAAGAAAAGTTGGATGTGAAATTTACTCATGACGGGCCAGTGAGTTTGCATGAGAATTCTGACGGCGTCACGCTTTAACTAAATCAAGGGCGTCACGGCTTAAATCATAAGGGGACGGCGTCACGTTCAGGATCCGACGGCGTCAAGCCTTGATAAGCCAGAATGGATTTTTGAAGAGCTAAAGAGGGACGGCGTCAAGATGGTCATCCGGGAACCCTAAAAGCGGCGAGGTGACGGCGTCACAATCCATAAGGTGACGCCGTCAGATGTCAAAGTCTATATATAGTTTTCTAATTTTTTGTCATTAAAGGAGAGCTTAGTGTGTGGAATTTTGGGATAAAACCCTAAGACGATTTTAGCTACTTTTTCAGGGCTTCTTGCCCTGAGATCTTCCATGTTTCATTGAAAGATAAGTTATCAATTAATCATTCAATATGTCTATGTGTTGTTTGATTCTATCTTATGCTTGTCTTTTGTTTAACATGTTAGGCTAATTTTATCTTGTGTTTGCTTAGATCTAATGAAACCTAGCTATTGATTATTGGTTGTTAGTGTGTTGTTAGTTGTATTGGATGATTGTTTATCTATGTTAGGCTTAAGAAAACTGGCTAACTTCCTATTCGGTAACTTGCTTGAACGTCTTAAGAAACATGAACCAAACGCGTACTAAAGGTTTTTATGGTTGTATTTAATGCACAAGCGAATTCTAGTGATCCCATGTTAGGAGCTTCCTAGCCGGCTCGACATAGGAGTGAAGTAGGAGCTTGTAGAGTTTGGGGAAGTAAGTACGCCACCCCACGAATGGTATTAAGGAATACACCCGTCATCCACGCGACTAATACACACTAATTAACCGGTAAAAGATAGTTAGGGAGTAAGGAAATCTAAGTAAACACATTTCTCTACACATAAGTTTCTCACCACTTTTCATTTTTGTTATTTTATTTTATTTGCATTTGTAGTAATTTGGGTTAGTTGACTAGCAACTAATTCCGCCCACTCCTTCAAAACCCGAGATTTTACTTGCTTTCATAAAATTATAAAAACATAAAAAGAATCTTCCTCAACCCTTAGACCTAATTAGAGTAGCCTTTCACACCTAACGAACACTATTCCCTGTGGAGAACGATCAATCCCCCGTACTTACCACTACACTATACTACATCGGTCAGGTACACTGCCTGGTGGGGTTGTAAGCCTCTTGAGATCCCTCGAGAGGTAAAACCTGTTGTAAGGTTGCAAAACCCACGCATCAAGTTTTTGGCGCCGCTGCCGGGGAATAGTTATTGTTTAGGTTGAATTTTTATTTCTATTAGGTCTACTCACTAGATTCCTTTCTAGTGAGATTTTTTATTTTATTTTTCTAGGTTTTCTTTAGTCTATCTTTTTCTTTGTGCCCTTTGTTTGTAAAACCATTTTCATTTGTCACTATGGCGGATGAAATTCCATTTAGATCATTGACAATAGATGAACAATTATACTTCACCAAGAGATTTGTTTCCTATCATTCCTATGAAGTTGGGGGTAAGGTTAGATGGGTTTAATGAATTCTATGCATGTGATACTTCTCTTAGACAATCATTATCTGGATCAATTCCTTTTAGTAAGACCCTTTGGATGAATTTTGAGGAAAGCTTCCTAACGATGACCCATAAGTGGAACGAATTGATGGATTCGTATGAGCAAAAAGACCTAGTTTCCAAGGACATGGACTTAGAGTCAAACCAAGATTCTGAGATGGTTAGAGTTGAGCCACCTAGCTGCATGTCATGGTTAGGCACTACCATAATACAGGGTGAACACTTAGGTGATCTTGATGTGATGGAGGATCTAGCCGAGCATGATCACATTGATCAAAAAGACCTAGGTTTTATGATCGATGACGATGAATCTCAAGAAACACATGATGAATCTTTTAGGCAGTTTGAATATAGCAGTCAGAATATTGAGGATGATCCTTATGATTCGGACATAGAAGTTGAGATGCCTAGAGAAGCACTTGAGATACTTGGGAAAATGTTAGGGTTAGATCCTACTAAAACACATGATGAGGATATAGGTGATCTTGACATAAGAAATGATGAGGTAAGTAACATAAGCCCACCAAGTACCCCACAAGTCCTACCATCATTTGAGGCATACACACCACCCATGACTTACCCGGAAGAAGTAGAAGAGACTATAGGAACCCCAATAGAGGTAGAGCCCTTGGACCAAACAAAACTAGAAGAAATAGGTTTGAATACTTGTAGTCATAACCTTTCTTTTAGTTCTATGGAAGTTCCTAGTTTTGATGAACCGGAGCCTCAACCAAAACCGTTACCTAATCTTCCATCCTTTGATGTGAATTTAGGAATTGAAAAAGGTTCCGATCCACCCATCAAACCATATAGTCCGGGTAGTGTTACGTTGAAGGTATTAGACTCTAAGCCTTGTAGAGAGGAAGCTAATATAGGAGTGAACCATGACCTTTCATACTTACATCACCCATTCATGATTGATCACAAGAAACATTATGGGTTTAAACCAGGTTTATTAGGTCAAGATGGATTCCCAACTAGGAATCTCTCGAAGTTGATAGAAGATGATCCCTTTTTAGGAGAAAACTTTAATTCACCCATTGACCAAAGTGAACTAGGTAAGGTTATGATGAAAGGAGCACACCCCTTTGAGTATATAATTCATCCACCACTCTTTCCTCACGTGGCATACTCATACCGAGTCGATGTGTATCGCTACTTTCACCCACACTTAATCCTAAGTGTAGGGAAAACCTCCACTATTTCCGTTAAATAAGGGTAGAGTCAGGCTCGTGACTCGAACAAAAACAAGCGCTCTTGGGAGGCAGCCCATGCTTTATTTGCTTTATTTGTTTATTTGTATGTTTGCTTGTTTTTATTTGTTTCGTATGTGTGTTTAATTTTTATTCTTATTGATTCATGTTCAAAACTAATTTGTGAAAATGCTTTATGTTGTTTTTAACTTCGTCTTAACTACATATAAAGGTATTTTGCAAAAGATAAGTGTAAGGGAAATCTAAATCGGTTTATTAGAACACAAATGAACATGAATCGTAATAATATTAAATTAACATACATATTCGTATTTGTTTGAGTCAAATGCTTGTATCGAGTCATAATGATGTTTTGCAGGATTTCCAGGAAGTAAGGTAAAGGTTTTTCCAGAAATTTTCCGGAAACTTAAAATGAAAATTTTTGTCAGGTCATTTCTGACGGCGTCAGGGGTTATAACCTGACGGCGTCAGATTTAATTTACAGAAATTTTTGAAATTTTTGTTTTTAAAAAGTTTTTATTAAAATCTCCAACTTATAATCTCCAGGAATCTGCAAAATTATCATTCCACAAGCATTATATCCTTATATATAGATTTTATCCCGCCGATGTTATGCAGGTTTTCGTGTTTGTTTTCTCAGGTTCAACAGGTTATTTTGGACAAGGAAATGTTTTGAATCAAGCTTATGGCGATGCATTAGTCATGGAGCTTCAACATTCTCTTTGGAGGAAGATTTAACCGTGTAATTTCATTATCCAACGAGCGAATCAGGGGAGTATTTGATTTCATTCTTTTACTTTATGCTTTTACATTTGTCATTTGAACATTGGGGACAATGTTCATCTTAAGTGTAAGGGGAGGGTAAAAGTACGATTTTTGAGAATACAATTGTGCTTGATTTTTGTTTGTTTGATGGTAGATGTGTAATAAAACTGAGAGAAATACTTGTTAAGGTAATTTTAGTGCCAAATTTAAAATTTTTTACAACATATAGGAGTGAAACTTTGATCCTAATAAGCGTCTCATGGATAGGAGTTATATGACTAGCACAAAAACCGTACCACTAAAAAATTTTTCCACCCCCAAATATGTGAGGTTCGCCCCTAGAATTGGTAGGAAAAGCATTTATGCTATGATGTGTGTACCGGTAGCACTTAGATTCTAGAACTTGCGTTAGGACCATTCCAAGGCCACAAGTGAGACTACATTCGTGTAGTTAGATTTACTACATGATAAGAGGCATTAGGATTAACCCATTGTTTTACACCTGTGTTTTTGTTATAATTACATTGGCTACATTGGTCAAGTAATTCTCCCATACCCTTTGCGTTGTACTCATTTTTAGTACACGATACCCCTAGTACACCCCTCAGAGCCTATCTTTTCGTTTCGACCTTTAAGCATTTTACTTAAAGGAAGAATTTGTTACACCCACTAAAATATACACCCAAATCGCCTTAGCCTACCTTGTATGCACTCATTTTTAGTGCATTATTGTTACAACATTTGTTTAAACCCAAGTTAATTATCTAGTTGATTACATGGTTGCTAAGTCAAGTCATATCCTTGTACATATTGTTTTGGGACGATTGGGACTCATGGGTAAAGTACTAGTGTAATGGAGTAATGGGGAAGAACATCATTTATTACCCCCATATGTGCTAAATGTTTTAAAAGTACTCCAAGTTTTTCAATTATCTTAATTCGAGTCATTAGAATAGTTATTTGTAAAGTTATGTAAAAGTTCAAGTGTAAGGGGATGCAACGCCCCTATGATGTATTATTTTGGATGGTAGGGTAAAAGTGTATGCAAAAAAAAAAAAAAAAAAAAAAAAAAAAAAAAAAAAAAAAAAAAAAAAAAAAAATCAAGAAAAATACAAAAAAATGAGAAAAAAAAAGAAAAATAGAAAAAAAACATACGGACTACCATCCGTTTCATTTTATGTTTATTTTATGTTTATGTTTTGTTATTTTCTTTCATTAGCTTAAGATCGAGTCTAGTCTTGGCTTAGCAACGTTGTATAGTACATGTGATTGATCAAGATTTTTAACTCGCCACCAGTAAAATATCCCTTATCCAACAAAACCGTGTTTTCCTTTTCCCTACACCTAACGTTATAACCCATTTAAAAGCCCTCTTTGATAGTTTATCTTAGGTGCTTACGCCTAGTGGAGGAGGTTTTCGATCCTTTCCCAAGCCTATGGTAATCTATTTGCTATGACAGGTAGTGAGAGATATTTTCCGTTTTCATTTATGAGATTTATTTTGATGACACTTGAGAGATGTGAGTATCTAAACACTACTTGTGAGGTGCTAGTATATAATCTCCGTGCTTATTATGATTGAAGTGGAACGATTATTTGTTGTAATTACTTTTATGTTTGCATTAAATGACCCCTAACTTGTATTTTGATTAGAATAAAAGCGCATTTGCTTGAGGACAAGCAAATCTCAAGTGTAAGGGTATTTGATGAGGCGAAAAGTGTACCGCTTTTAAGGGGTCATTTAAGCCCGAAATCGTATTTATTTGATCAAATATTGCCCTAAATCGTTCCTTTTGTCATTTTAGGTACTTTTGAGGAGAAATCTGGAAAAGGAGGCATTTTGGACGTTTTTGGAGCATTAAAGTGAAGAAAACGGCAAAGTCTCAAAATTGTGCTGAAAGTCACCTTTGACGGCGTCAACATTAACTCCAGACGGCGTCATGCCTTGGCAAGAAAAGTTGGATGTGAAATTTACTCATGACGGGCCAGTGAGTTTGCATGAGAATTCTGACGGCGTCACGCTTTAACTAAATCAAGGGCGTCACGGCTTAAATCATAAGGGGACGGCGTCACGTTCAGGATCCGACGGCGTCAAGCCTTGATAAGCCAGAATGGATTTTTGAAGAGCTAAAGAGGGACGGCGTCAAGATGGTCATCCGGGAACCCTAAAAGCGGCGAGGTGACGGCGTCACAATCCATAAGGTGACGCCGTCAGATGTCAAAGTCTATATATAGTTTTCTAATTTTTTGTCATTAAAGGAGAGCTTAGTGTGTGGAATTTTGGGATAAAACCCTAAGACGATTTTAGCTACTTTTTCAGGGCTTCTTGCCCTGAGATCTTCCATGTTTCATTGAAAGATAAGTTATCAATTAATCATTCAATATGTCTATGTGTTGTTTGATTCTATCTTATGCTTGTCTTTTGTTTAACATGTTAGGCTAATTTTATCTTGTGTTTGCTTAGATCTAATGAAACCTAGCTATTGATTATTGGTTGTTAGTGTGTTGTTAGTTGTATTGGATGATTGTTTATCTATGTTAGGCTTAAGAAAACTGGCTAACTTCCTATTCGGTAACTTGCTTGAACGTCTTAAGAAACATGAACCAAACGCGTACTAAAGGTTTTTATGGTTGTATTTAATGCACAAGCGAATTCTAGTGATCCCATGTTAGGAGCTTCCTAGCCGGCTCGACATAGGAGTGAAGTAGGAGCTTGTAGAGTTTGGGGAAGTAAGTACGCCACCCCACGAATGGTATTAAGGAATACACCCGTCATCCACGCGACTAATACACACTAATTAACCGGTAAAAGATAGTTAGGGAGTAAGGAAATCTAAGTAAACACATTTCTCTACACATAAGTTTCTCACCACTTTTCATTTTTGTTATTTTATTTTATTTGCATTTGTAGTAATTTGGGTTAGTTGACTAGCAACTAATTCCGCCCACTCCTTCAAAACCCGAGATTTTACTTGCTTTCATAAAATTATAAAAACATAAAAAGAATCTTCCTCAACCCTTAGACCTAATTAGAGTAGCCTTTCACACCTAACGAACACTATTCCCTGTGGAGAACGATCAATCCCCCGTACTTACCACTACACTATACTACATCGGTCAGGTACACTGCCTGGTGGGGTTGTAAGCCTCTTGAGATCCCTCGAGAGGTAAAACCTGTTGTAAGGTTGCAAAACCCACGCAATCAAATAACTTATGAAATAGTTCTTAAATAATAAGACGGTCATTAATTTGTGTAGATTCGCTGAAGAAGGAGTAACTTCTGATCTTTCTGATATGGTTTCATTTGCGGATTAAGGTTCAGATATTCTACCCTTTCTCAGTAAGGGTGTATTCTCTCATGACTCTTGATCCTTGACTTGATTCATTTTCTTTGATATGATGTGATTCCTTTGCTATGATGTGATTCTTTTGATATGATTTTTTGATATGATTCTTTGATATGAGCTTTGCTATGATCCCATTTATGTGATCCTTTGTTATGATTCAGTTGATATGATCCATTGCTATGATTCCCTTTGGTATGATTCTATGATATGATATAATTTGTTCTGTTTTGTCGCCCGAGCTAACTAGCCATGGAGGTACCATGGCCATGTCATTGAGGCACTAATGGCATGACACTTTCTGTAGAGGTGTGACTGATCCATGGCGTCCCCATTTGATATGATATGATATGGGAGCTCTTGGACATTTTGATATATGTGTATGCTTGTGTTGAAACTTAAAGACCTTGATAGATCTTCGTGAGCTCGTGGATCGTTAGTAATGTTTATGTAATCACAAACACACTAAAAGAAAGTCTAAGTTACTTGTATTCTATAGCGGAAAACAAACACAAGTAAGAACACGATTACTAAGAACGATTTGATCCTCTATGGATCTTTTAATTAATACTAAAAGTGTTTTTCTAAACTCGTACATAATACATAAAGACGTGTTCCTTTTATAGACAAGGAACCCTAAACAACCCTAAACCGTTTCACAAGAAACGTATAATCTAAAAACTCTCTAAGATATGCAATATCACATTCTAAATAAACTCATGCATATCCTAACTAATAACAAAATACGCGGAAACTATCAATCAGCAGAAACACATTCCGCACAATCTATACTTCGGCAGTAACATTCTTCAGCAGAATCACAAAGCTTCAGCAGTAACCATCAGCAGTAACCATCAGCAGAATTCTTCCTTAGCAGAATTCCCAACAATCCTCCCCTAATCTTGAATTTGACTACGTTAAGTTCAAGATTCCTGATAGATCGTTAATACTTCAGAAAAAGAGGATTGAAATTGAACAGCAACAGCAAAGAATCAAATGAACCATATCTCTATGAATGGCAAAACTTTAAACTTCAGGTCTTTGCAGCAACACATGACAAAGTGTACATCAAAACAATTTAGTTTCATACTATTCTCATCACATCCAGGTGTGTTAACTCCTGTGAGAGGTGAATCATTGAAAATAATGGATTTGATGTCTCTTTACCAATAGCCATCACTACTGGAGTAGCCAAATGTTTAAGTTCGGAAACTATGGTACACTGATAACCATCTGATTTATTAGCAAATCAGCAACTATAAACGGATTTGAGATGTCTTTACCTGTAGCCGTTTGCTCAGGACTACCAATCCTTTGGTTTCAACTGAACCTTGGTGAATTGAATACCAAATATGGATACCAAATGTCTTTACCACAAACCATACTTTTGTGGACTAGCCAATTCTTTGGATCCCAGAAAGGGTTACATCCATGGTGAATTGAGAACCATGTCAACTCTCAGCAATGAAGCATGGGTGAGTTGAGTACCCTATAGCTTTTAGCAAGCTATTATAGCTATCAACAGATTTGATGTGTCTTTACCAAAGCTGTACCCTTTGGACTAGCCAACTCTTTGATGGACACAAGTCACATCTGGTGAGTTGATAACCATCAACAGAGTTATACAACAAACCTGCATAAAAGTTAGTATACAAAGGAATTTTTTTTTTTTTTTTTTTTTTTTTTTTTTTTACTAAGAATGAAAATAAGAGAGAAATGAAATAAAGAAATAGAAAATATACAAATAATATATAATACCAGAATCAAGTAGAAGCTTGTTGTTGCAGAAGCTTGGACTTGATAAACCCAACCAATTGTTCAGCATGTGTCCTATCATTAGCAACTGGATGAGGAGGAATTTCCAACTTCCTTTGGAGCATTCGATTCATCAGTGTCATGGACAATGGATATTGTTGATCAGAAAACATACATACTCTTATCCCAGACTCAGTCTCTACCACATGGACATTGGGAATGGGATAAAATCTCCAAGTATCAACTTTCCACCTATGGGAATTCTTCCAAATCGAATAGCCTTTCCCCTGTGGAGTTTGGGAGTCAAAGAGAACCTGAAGATCTCCCAATAGATATAGGCCTGCACCTTGTGGAGTATGTAGAGCATAATACTCAGTGACCAATTTGTAAAGAGTCTGCAGATCTTGTCTATCCACCAAATGAAGAATTTCTTGCAAGAAAGTGAAATTCTTATAGGATTGATCTTGCCTGTAGATAGTGTTAAGTTGTCCATCTGTGATAGTCCATCTGATCAACACATTGTATGATCCTTCAGGAAAAGTGTCAGAAGTTCCTTCCTGAATAAATGAATCATCAGTAGCTTCTAGGTCTACTTGCTTTGAAGAACTACTCATTTGAGCTCTGAGAATCTGCTTAGCCAATCTAACTGATCTTCTACTTGCAAAATGTTTGCCTATATGTGCCATTCTCTTCTTCCTTCTACCTGGGATGTAAATCCCCATAGAAACATCTTCATTAGCAATAGAAGAAGTATCTTCAGTAGGAATAGGAGAACTTGGATCAGAAACCCCTGTTACATGCAACCTGTCAGCCATTTCCCTGGCCTGTTTACCCGTAGCAGCCGCCTGTTCAGCTTGTTTAACCTTTTCTGCATTATAATTTGACAAGGATGAATCTTCATGATCAGCAGATGTTGCAGCAAAAGTTTCAGCAGAAGTGGGCGTAGCTTCAGAAGAAACAGGAATCCCAGATGAGTGTCTCTCAGAAGCTTCATCAGCAGCAATGGTAGGAGTAACAATAGGCTCAGCAGATTGTAAGTCTTCAGGAGTATCTTCAGCAATATCAGTAGAAGGACTCAGAGGTACTTGATCTCCAGGAGATGAAGTACCTATCTCCACTTGCTTCAGTCTTTTAGAACTTGGAGCTTCCAAACTAGCAGCAGTCCTCTTAGGTTGAGTAGCAGAAGAATGAATAGACTTCATAATCTGATCATAAATCCTATTCAACTCAGAATCAGACAAAGCCCAAACTTGCTTCTTTGTCAAACCATAACTGTACACAGATGTATACTGATTATAGACCACATTCCTCCGATATTGTTTCTTCTCTGCTTCAGTCTGAGGTCTATCTCTCTTAGCTTATGCTTTCTGAGCAGCAATAGCCTTCCTCCTCTCTGCTGCAGCTTTCTTCCTCTGTCGCCCAAGAGCTACCATTTGTGCAGCAAAATTATTACTATCAAAGTTAGCTCCTAAGATACTTTGAGCCAAATTAGGATTGGATGCAGCTTGTTGAGTGTAAGAGTCCCATTGTGCATCAGTAAAATGAGCTGATTGCTCATCTAGCTCCCTTTGCCTTTCAGGAGGCAAATTTGAAGTAAAATGATCAGCCATCTGTTTTGCTAAAGCTTGACTCTTCACAAGATCCTCATATTCTTTAAACAACCTATCTTGCTCCTTCCTTTCTTCTTCACTAACAAGATCTGTACCAAGATCTTCTCCAACCACCCTTCCTTGCTCAGTTCCAGAAGTATTCATACTAGTAACTCTGTCAATATCTTCAGTAGAAACTCCAATAGAAGCATCAGCAGAAACATGTTGAGTTGAAGATTCAACATGTGGAGCATGAACTTCATCAGTAGGATCCAAGACAAATGTTCTTCCAGCAACAAACACTTCAGCAGACACCTTGGAAGATGTAACATCAGCAGAAGCCACATGACCAACATCAATATGTTCTTGAGCAACATGCAAACTTGGCATTGTAGACTCCTTGCTCAAATACTGTCTTCTCCTTTTTCTGGAGAACTTAATCTGATCCCTTTGATGAGAGGATTCAGCAGCTTTAGGTGAATGAGTAGAAGTCTGCTGAGCAGCTTCAGCCAATAAATCAAGATGATCCCAATAACTAGCCTCCTGCTCATCATCAGATGCAAACACAAACTTCCTCTTCTTTTTCTGTCCAAGTTTATCCTCTAATTCTTGAACCCTTCTTTTCAGCACCACAATCTCATCACCAAGTGATGTTTTAGTATCTGCAAGTTCCTTCTTCAACTTCTCAATTTCTTGAACATTCCTGTTGAATAAAGTATACAGAGAAGTGAGAGTAATAGGGTCCTCAGCTCCACCAGCAGATGTCTCAGTGGTAAAGGGAGCTTCATTGGGCCTTTCAGAAGAAACATTTATATTCTCAAAATTAGAAGTGTTCTCATCTATTGGGTCTCTAAAGGGGCTAGGTGTGGACAGTCTTGGAATCTCATCTTCAAGAGGTGTAGGAATATTAGTATCAAGAGACTGAATTGTCTCCTCAACCTCAGGAACAAGCTCTTCAGGAGCTTCATGAGATGGTGATGGAATAGGTGAAGGTGTAGGTAGGTCAGTAGAAACAATAGGTACTTCAGCAGCTAAGGATGGGCCCTCAACCCTTTCTACTGATGGAGTACCATCAGCAGTATTGGGAGCTGGCGGAGCATCAGCAGTATTGCCCTCATCAGCATCATCATTGCCATGTGGCAACATAGCTGGTAGAAGAGGGTGATATTCCCCAACATAATGAGTTCTCATAGAAGCAAACAACTTGGCACTAAGGGCTCCTATGGGATAATGTCCTCTATCCTGGGTATTTATGTCTAAAATTATCTGTAAAAACCTAGGGTACATCAAAAACTTATGCCTTTTCTTTTGAATATTTTCTACCAAATTATCAAAAATAAACTTAGAAAAATTATAAGTCAAACCCTGTGAAAGACACATTATACCACAAGCCACTTGAGTAGAAAATTGATCCCATCCTCCGGATTTGTTGCTGATACATTGAAGTAATGTATGTACCAAAAATCTCCACTTGGGACAAAACTTGTTCTTCAGCCACATAGTCGTATCCACACTTTGATAACCTGCTGCTCTTAGACCAGTAAGAATCTCTTCAGTGTGAGTGTGATAAACCCCATTTTCATCATCCAACTGCAATCTTTCCCTAATCAAAGCTTCAGTCACAACATACTCAGTTCCATCTATCTTTGCTACTATCTCTGTCTCAGACCGCTTCTCAGCAGATGCCCAAAATTGTTTGACCAAAGATTCGTGGACTATATCCGGATAATGAGTCAAAGCAAAATGAATCTTTGATCGCTTTAAGAAATCAACCATTGGGTCATATATTTCCTGTCCCTTCGCTTTTCCCAGAAAAGCAACTTTATTGTGATCCTTCTTGAATTGTAGGGACTCCATTGAAGAAAGTGTGAGAGAATGAAGAATAGGTTTAGAGTACTTGAAGAGGGAATTAGTTGTTTTGGGCGAAGATTATATGAATAGGTTATAAATAGAAGTTACCCAATTATGGTCAAAATTTATCGGAACAAATGGTTGACCTTATCTGACGTGTAAGGTAACTTCACCATTCAAAATCAACCCTTCAGCAGAAATGATGGTCAAACTGCTGAAGTGAAGAGTCAATCAGCAGAATCAACTCAAGAGAATAATATCTTCGGTAAAGATCTTGAGTTTTAATTTGCCACCCAACTAGCATTAATTAGCATTTCCACTTGACTTCGCCTATTTAATAACCCCAATTCACAATCCGCACAAATCACTTAACCCTAATTTACCATCAAACCTTCATCCAATCAAAATCACTTATCAACACAATGAATAACCAACCCGAAGTCATCGATCTTTCTTCTGAATCATCAGCAGATTCAGGAGATAACAAACCTCAATCATCCACACAACCTTCACACAGAAGGTATGGTATCACCAAGGAACAAGCCCGCAAGAAGAAGCATGATGTGGGCTCTTCAAGCAGACCCAACAATCCACCCAAACCTCCATCATCATCTTCTTCATCTGAGGATAGTCGACCTCTATTTCGATATCCTCACCAAGACGAGCCACCTACAAGGAAGTCCCCTTTCCTTCCTTCTTCAGAAGATGATAGTGTGGTGGATCCAGATGATTCATCTAGGGGCTCTGATGACTCCACAGAGCGTCTTGAGCCAATCTTTAATAGGTTGGTAAGAGAGGAAGAGGAGAGGGAAGCAGCATCAACCAGGGAAGAGAATCCCCAACCTTCACAACCCCAACCAAGGCCACACACCAGAAATCCACCACTCCCAAAGACAAGGGAAGTGGTTATTGGTCTTCCTGCTCCAAGGACTGGTGTTTCATACCATAGAGACACAGGAAAGGGCAAGAGTGCAGAGGTGACTGGAAAGGGAAAGGGTAAGATGGAGTAGATGATGATGAGATGTTGCCAAGGACCAAAGATATAAAACTAGGTTCTTCAGCATCTTCAATCATGTCTGTTAGTCTTCCTGGTGCATCAGTAGTTGATAGGAACTTGTGTCAATGTAGATTATTTTGTATAGGATTGGTCTTTATGAAGTTGTTTGTAAGCTGTAATCTCTTTTGAATGAATGAACAACTTTTCTTTGATTATTACTTGTACTATGTTTCAGTACTTCCATTCAGCAGAAACACTCTTTAAGCTTACTTGACCATGTCCCATAAAAGTAATCTTGGTGAACTTCAACTTAAGATCATCAGTATCAAGGCAGTTCTGCAAAACATACACATAACAGCAAACAAACCAAACCATACAAACTAAAATTACATTGGTGGATTAGTGTGTTAGCAAACATAATCAAAAATCTATAAAATAATACAAACTTTACAATCACAATCCTCCCCTGAGGCATATGCCTCCCCTGAGGCCTATGCCTCCCCTCAAACATAGCATTTAAGGGTTAACCATCCCAATATGGACCACTAAGTGTTGAAACCTAGGTCCATCAAAAGCTTTAGTCAGCAAATCTGCCACATTATCATCTGTGTGAATTTTAAGCACCTTAATCAAATGTTTTTCATATGCATCTCTTATAAAATGGTGCCTTATCTCAATATGCTTAGTCCTATTATGAAAAACTGGATTTTTAACAATGCATATGGTACTTTGGTTATCAATAAAAATTGTGGTATTCATGAAATTAAACCCATAATCCAACAATTGATTTTGTATCCAAAGAACCTGTCCACAACAATTGGCAGCAGCAACATACTCTGCTTCAGTAGATGAGGTAGCAACAATGGTTTGTTTCTTGCATTGCCAAGAAATCAACCTTCTTCCAAGAAATTGGCAACCTCCAGTTGTGGATCTCCTATCCAGATTTGCACCAGCATAGTCACTATCACTATAAGCTTCCAACTTGAAAGGAGACTCTTTTGGGTACCAAAGTCCTAGCTTGGGTTGGCCTTTGAGATACTTAAAGATCTTCTTGACTGCATTCAGGTGGGAAGTGAGTGGTGTGACCTGATGTCTAGAACAAGCACTCACAGCAAATGTGATATCTGGCCTTGAAGCTGTCAAATACATTAAGGAACCAATCATGGACCTGTACAGGTGAACATTCACTGCAGGATCTGGTTCAAGGTTATTCTTTGGTTTGGGAGCTTCATAGGGTGTAGTGGCAGGTCTAACATTCTCCATATCAAACTTCTTCAACATATCTTGAACATACTTATCCTGACTAATAAAGATACCATCTGGTTTCTGCTGAACTTGTTAGCCCAAAAAGAAAGTGAGCTCCCCCATAGCACTCATCTGAAACTCTCCCTTCATTAATTCCTCAAATTCCCTGCACCAAGCTTCTTTAGTGGAGCCAAAGACAATGTCATCCACATAAACTTGAACAAGTATGATATCCCTGGAATTCTTCTTAATGAAGAGTGTTTTATCTATAGCACCTCTTCTGTATCCATGCTTCAGCAGAAATGATGAAAGCCTAGCATAACAAGCTCTCGGAGCCTGATGAAGGCCATAGAGAGCTTTGACAACCCTGTAAACATGCTTTGGATTATCTGGGTCTTCAAAACCTTTGGGTTGAGATACATAAACCTCCTCATCAATTTCTCCATATAGAAAAGCACCTTTGACATCCATCTGATACACCATGAAGCCCATGTAAGATGCATAGGCCAAGAAGATTCTGATGGCCTCAACCCTAGCTACAGGAGCAAATACTTCAGTATAATCAATGCCCTCCTCTTGTCTGAATCCTTGTGCCACCAATCTTGCTTTGTTTTTAACCACAATACCCCTGGCATCTCTTTTATTTTTCAAAATCCACTTGGTACAAATAGCAATCTTCCCTTCAGGTAGTGGTACCAATAGCCAAACTTTCTGATTCTTGAATTGTAGCATCTCTTCCTGCATTGCTTCAAGCCAGCTGGAGTCTTCAAGAGCTTGACTGACACATGTTGGTTCCACTTGAGAAAGATAACAAGCAAACAGACAATGCTTAAAGTCTGTGTGATTGTCCCTTTGCTGAGATGAGACATAAGAAAGAAAAGCCACTTGACCATACTTAGAACCTTTCACAGAGCTTCTAGTTCTAACAGGTGCTTGAGGGTCACCAAGAATGTTGGATTGAGGATGAGCAGTATGTATCCTTTTGGTTGCATTGGGGTTGACTTCAATTGTGGTATCAAGATTGGTCATGTTTGGTCCAAATTCACTGTCATAGGAGGCTGAGTTGAAGATACCAGCTTTGGGTGAGTGATTTCCAAGATCAGAAGGACCTGGAAAGCGTGTATAAGGTTCCTCAAAGTCTGTGGACACACTATTAGTCATTGGAGAACCTTCAGAAGACCCACCAGTAGATTTGGCAACCTCAGCAGAAACATGAGAGGGATCAGTAGAATCCTGGTTTCCACTGAAGGGTTGTGCTGACTCCTCACTAAGTCTTTCAACTTCTTGATTGGCTGCAAATTCTTGTTTCTTGAGTCTAGCAAGGTCCTCTGCATAGTGTGATAAATCTTCAATCTCCCCAGAAGTATCTCCTTTAACATGGTTAGGAGGAAAGGAAGGTACAACAATAGTATGTTCATCATGCTCAGACTCACTTCCTGAGTCCTCTTCCAGGGTACCTGCATTGTTAGTAGGAGACTCTTTTGTACCTGTAGATTGTTCAGAAACATATCTAGTATAACCCAAATAATCAGTTAGGTAATCCAAGTCAAAATACCAAGGATGACCTTGTCCTTGAACATGAGGCTTATTTTCTAGGTATCTCAGATTAAGGGTCTCCTCTATCTTTTTAGAACTTAAATTATATACCCTATAAGCCTTACTATGAGCTGAATATCCCACAATAAACCCCTTATCTGCCTTTTCATCAAACTTTCCTAAGGGATCACTAGTGTTCAAAATGGTCACCTGACAACCAAAAGGTTTAAGGTAATGAATATCAGGAACTTTCCCAGTGAGAAGTTCATAAGGTGTCTTGATATGAGGTCTAGTGATGGATACCCTGTTCAAAACATAACAAGCAGTACTTACTGCTTCAGTCCAGAACATAGTGGGTAATTTAAAGTCTGCAAGCATGGATCTTGCTGCCTCTATTAAGGTCCTATTCTTTCTTTCTGCAACCCCATTTTGCTGTGGGGTTCTTGGAGTGCTATAGTCCCTTTTTATCCCCTTAGACTGACAAAGTTCTATTAACACAGCATTTTTGAACTCTGTCCCATTATCACACCTAATCCCTTTAACCTTTTTATTTAGCTGGTTTTCAACAAGGGTAATATACTCTTTTAAGATTGGATATGTTTCATCTTTAGTTCTCAAAAAGAATACCCAACAAAACCTGCTATAGTCATCAGTGATAACCAGGCAGAAGGATTTGAGATCAATACTCCTGACTTGAGCTGGACCAAAAAGATCCATGTGCAGCAACTGAAGAGGTTCTGAGATAGTGCTCACAGCTGTAATGGCTTTGTATGAAGCTCTGTGTTGCTTCCCTTTGTTGCAGGCAACACAATTGTGTTCATTGGTGAAGACTTTGGAGGGAAGCCCATGAACTAGACCAAGCTTAGATAGTTTGTTAATGGTCTTGAAATTAACATGAGCCATCCTTCTATGCCACTTAGTTGACTCATCCAGGGATGCTTTAGCCACCAAGCATGTCAGATCACCTTCAGGTTGGACTTCATTCAAGTTGAATGTGTACAAATTGTATCTTCTGGGAACTTTTAGCAGAATTGTGGTATCTTCTGGAAGCTTGAATTCTTTGGAGAGTACAAGACATTCATCCTCTGAGAAGAAGACCTTGTTCTTTGTATCACATAATTGAGATACTGAGAACAAGTTGAAGTGTTGCAGTTCCTTCACATAGAGCACATTTGCAAAGTCCAAGTGAGGTGTTCTGATGGTTCCATACCCAGTGATTTTGCCATCTCCTCCACCAAAGGTCACATTGCCTCCTCCTTGAATGGGTACAAAATCATGCATCATATCCCTGTTACCTGACATACTCCTTGAACAACCACTATCTATAATGCCAACATCTTTACTTTTCAAAGGATGATCCTACATATACAACAAAATTATACAAAAATTAGTACACATTGGAGACTCAAGTCATTACTGACTTGAGCCTGCCTTGTGGATCATAAGAATTAGGCCATGTAGATTGATAAGATCCACCATTGTTCTTGGAGTTTCTATTAAGATTAGGTCTCTTGTGAGTCCAAAAACAACCTGCTGAGGGCTTAACAGCAGTATCCCAATATCCCATACCCATATTCATTGGGTCAATAAAGCCAGGCCAATAACCATTATGAAAATAAGAACTAGTGGGTTGCACAAATGGTCTAGTAACATATTTTCTCCTAGCAGACTGAAAATTTCTATCAGCAGAATGTTTCTTAGGAGAATGTCTATCAGCAGAATGTCTATCAGCAAAATTGCAGGCCCTATGAGATGCCTGTGGGACATATGGTGGAATATTCTGAACATTTATCCACATTGGTCTAGGTTTAGTCTGACCAACACCCATTCTTTGCTCATGAAAATCACAATCCTTGATTAGATGAGATTTACTTCCACACACAAAACATTTCTTCTTTTTAGAAGATTTATTAAAAGAAAAAGATGTTCCATTACAAGTAGAATTATTCAAATTACTAACAGAAACAGGATTGTTTTTGACACAATAAGAAACATTATTTTGCAAAGAATTAAAAGACAAGTCTTCAGAAGAAACTGTCTTGGACTTGACATCCTCAGTAGCAATTCTAACAGACTTGTAGGGTGTCTTGGGTGTAGGCTTGGGAGAGGTCTTTGTAGGGTCTGACTTTTCACTTGAATCACAACTGGTATAGGTGGTAGACCCTTGGTCAGAGGACTTGTCACTGTCAGAACAAGAGACAAAGTCAGTAGAATTAGAGTTAGGGTCTGGCAAGTCACTTGACTTTTTGCCATATAGATGGTGTGATCCATCAAAGTCAGAGGTGATGGTGCTAGATGGCATGTGTTCTCCCCTAATTGGTCCAGGCACAGCATGTAATTCACCTTCCTTGACAAACTTAACAGGAACTTGATAGTCTACAGGTTCAGGGTCAAAAACACTATACTCATTAGGGTCATATAATTGATCTTTCCCTATGTAGTCACCATACCCTAAACCAATCTTAGTTTTTACAGACATAGAACTATTAACTAACCTGTTTAGATTTTTAGATGAATCTTTCCATTTATCAAACCTAGCCAAGCTATTGTCTAGTTTAGTCTGCACTTCCTATTTTTCTAACACTACCTCTGCTTTTTCTTTCTTAGTACGCTTTAAATCATTTTTAGCACAAAGTAAATCTCTCTCTAACACCCCTATCTTTTCATCATAAGCAACCTCATTCTTCTGAAACCAAACTTTTTGTCTTTCTAGAGTTTTTAAAGAGTGTTTATAAGCCTTAACATCTATATAACATTCATTATATTTAAGTTTTAATTCATCATATTCCTTTTTAAGTTCATTATACCTTTCACTACAACCAAATAACAATTTTGTACCTGAGATATGCCCATAAAGGCAGTGTGACTATGCTTATCCTCTGAAGAACAGCTCGCCATCAATCCATTCACTTCAGTATTATCATCATTCTCAGGTTCATGCACCTTCCAGTTAATATGATCATCCAGAGTGACCAAGGCTTTGGGGTTTTCAGCATTCACTTGATTCTTCTGATAGCTTGAATACCGAACTTCATCACCAGTCTTCCTATCCTTGCACTCTCTAGAGAAGTGACCCAACTGACCACATGAATAGCACTTGATCTTCCTTCTATCAAACCTAGCTGGATCTCGTCCCTGAAACCCAAACTTTCTTCCAGACTTCTTTTCAAACCTCTTGAAATTTAAAGTAAGCATGGCCACCTGCCATTTTAAATTCATCTCTTCCAAATCAAGAGGATCCACCTGTTCAAAATCCTCAAAAGCCAGATGCTGCTGATGTTCATAATCAGCAACAAAAGAGTGGAGTATATCCTCCATTACACCACTGGATTGTGGTTGAGAGTAGGAAGATATTACTGAGGAGCTTGAACTTGAAGCCTGAGTCTGCTTGTTGGAGGTGGTGCTCACAAAAGCTGAATAAGTAGGGTTTGATGAACGAACGGGGCTTCTAACATCAGGCTCAAGAGTTTTGAGTTTGTTGTAGAGATCATCAAAAGAAAGCATATCAAGACCTCCTTTTGTTTTGAGTGCAATGCTCACTTGTAGCCATGAGGGAGGTAAAGATCGCAGGAACTTAGCATTGCAGTCCTCATTATCAGGTCTAGCCTTCAGCTGGTTCATCTGGCTCAAAATTTTATGGAACCTATCATACCCCTTGTGAATTCCTTCCTCTTCAGTTATTTGGAACTCTTGAAACTGCTGTTTCAACATCGACTTCCTCATCCTTCTTGACTCATCGTTCCCACCAAACCTAGCCTTGATTGCCATCCAGATATCTTTTGCTTCCTCTATGTAGTGAAAGTCTCCCATGTGATCATCTGGAATAGCCTGAAGGAGAATGGTTCTCACTTTATTTTCTCTTTGTACTGCAAGAACCTCTTCAGCAGATTTAGGAGGAAGAATTGAAACAACACCATCAGCATCTTTGGTGTGCTTCTTCAAACTATTTCCTTTACGGACAATTTCCCAAAGATTCCAATCAATATTGGTGATCCAGTTCTGCATCTTCATCGCCCATAATTCATATTCTTCCTTCTTAAGGTAAGGAAACTTTGCATTGCTGTTGGTGAGATTGAGTTGTTGCATAGATGTGGTGTTTTGGTTGTTATTGTTGTTGTTGCTGTGAACTTCAGATTCATCGTCTGATCCAGGCATTGTTATTGTGATAGGGTGTGAGAGGGTGTAAACGTAAAGGTGTTCTTAGTAACACAAAGACTCTCACGAGGCTCTGATACCACTTGTTGAAACTTAAAGACCTTGATAGATCTTCGTGAGCTCGTGGATCGTTAGTAATGTTTATGTAATCACAAACACACTAATAGAAAGTCTAAGTTACTTGTATTCTATAGCGGAAAACAAACACAAGTAAGAACACGATTACTAAGAACGATTTGATCCTCTATGGATCTTTTAATTAATACTAAAAGTGTTTTTCTAAACTCGTACATAATACATAAAGACGTGTTCCTTTTATAGACAAGGAACCCTAAACAACCCTAAACCGTTTCACAAGAAACGTATAATCTAAAAACTCTCTAAGATATGCAATATCACATTCTAAATAAACTCATGCATATCCTAACTAATAACAAAATACGCGGAAACTATCAATCAGCAGAAACACATTCCGCACAATCTATACTTCGGCAGTAACATTCTTCAGCAGAATCACAAAGCTTCAGCAGTAACCATCAGCAGAATTCTTCCTTAGCAGAATTCCCAACAGCTTGTCTAGTACATGGTACGTATATGATTTATTTTGTGGGGGGGGGGGGCGTATGGATGCATCCTAGGCTTATATGATTTGATATGGATATGATATGATATGACCTAGTGACTGGTTGTACGTGCCTTGTACCCCATTTCACTTCTAGGAAGCTAGCTACTCCATTTGGTACTTAGAGGTCTCCTCTCTCCGTACACTTATGATTTGAGATGATTTGTATATGTGATTATGTGGTCTATTCAAGTGGCTCGTTTAGACAGGTTCGTGGCTATCTATTATGTATCTTTGGTCCGTTCGAGTGGCTCGTTTGGACGCGTTCGTTGCCGTTTTTATTTGACTCTTAGTGCTATTATGACTCATGATATTTGTGCATTTGATCCATTTGATTCATTATGATTATCTGATTCGTATTATCTTATTTCTCCATTTCATTTGACTTATGATATTTGTTCAGATGGTCTTTGATCTCTCTTTCTTCTGACAGATGATATTCGTTTCAGCAGGAGCTTGTGTTTCCTTTTCCTATACATATATATGTTTGATTATTCATTTGTTATATGTATCTTTTCACTGGGCTTTTTAAGCTCAGCCGCATTTCTTTTCCTGTGGCAGGTTTTAGGTTGGAAGCTAGGTTTGACTGAAGAGTGCATAGGAGCTCTTAGTGGACTACCCCGATGATAGATTTCCTTTGCATTTGGATTAGACCTTGGAGTTATCTTCCATTTAGATTTGATTCAGACTTGTATTCTAACTTGATAGTTATTATTTCTAAGATTTATTATGTCCTTAGTTTCATTTTGAACCTTTGTAACCTTAATAATTATAAAAGTCTTCCGATTGCGTTTGTTCTGTTGACACCATAATTTGGCATTTTGACCCTTGTCGGGTTGGGGTGTTACATGCGTAGGACTCTTGTAATTTACAACTGGTGTTCTTATTGTTGAACAACCATTGTAGAAATGTTAAGTGTTCCTATGAGATCTTTTTATGTATCTCGCGGCTCTAGACTCGATTTAGTGCTCATTGGTTTTTTAGTCGTCAGAGGCATGGAGCAGAATGCCTCCTTTTCAATATCAACTCATCTCGGAATGAGAGGTCGATAGATAATGAAGGGTTCTCTGTGAGAAATGAAACAAGTATCTTTTGAGTGACACTTGAGTGGCTAGAAAGTTTTAGTGCTGTGCGTCACTGGGTCCATGACGGCTTAGTCTTCAATACCGGTGTCACCTTAGTAACAACCAGTAGCATATGAGTTGAACCCAGTTTCTGCCCTAAGGTTGAACATATGGAGGGCTATTTCTTTTCACCCTTTTCTTTTACTTTCCTTTTTAATTCTTCAACCCCTTCTTTCTCCTTTCATTACTTTACTCCTTTTTTATTAATCATACCTAAGGACTTTCTAGTTCTAAACTATTGGTATTGACCATGGGTAGATCCCTCCGGCTTTGGCGGATCATAGGACGGTTTCCTAACCTTAGTCACCTTATATCTCCATGACTATCCTAAGTTGCCATAAAACCAATCATTTGAAAATCTCTCAAAGTGTTTATGACTGTAAAACATATATTGTTTATACTTTGAGAGTTTTGTATTTTTCAGAAATACTCCCCCTTCACATGTGCTCATAAATTTTTAATATAAATTTGCACATGTCGGGTGGAGTTAGCACTTTTTGAATTGATTGATTTTTAGTGAATATGACCTTTGCGAGACACGTTTACATCACTAGTTAAACTAGCTTGAAATTATTACCCGTCCAGGTCATATTCAAAGAAGAATCTCTCGAAATCGGTACACTCTACTCAGACAAGTCCTTTGTGAGATACGTTTACATCACCAGATAAACCAGCTTGAAATTATTACCCGTCCAGGACATGTCTTTTCGATTAATGACATATGATATTCGTCAATTCGAGGGTACAATCTGAGTCGAGCTCATGCGAGATTCCATACTTTAGTTACCATATTTTAATCACATACTTATTCTCCCCCGCAAAAATAGCATATTCATGTTGTTTTTGGAAAACTTTTGATTAAAATATGCTTTTTGAGGTTTGTGGGATGAATTTCAACAAGAACTTTTGTGTTTTGAGCAAAGATATTTGTTTCAAGTACTCCCCCTTAACAAGGGCGTACTTGTTCTTTTGAGCAGAATTTTGAAAAACTTTTCAAAATTTTGATTAATTCTGCTCAAAAGTAAGAAGCTTTCGCTCCTTATATTAGGATTGAGGCACTGAAGCGTACCTCAGGGTCCTTTCTTTACAAGTACGGGTTGTGCACTGTTATCTGTGCACAAGCCATAATAAACAATCCCACAAGCAAGTATAATCAATAAAGAACAATCCAACTCTTATATCATTTCGTGCTTCTGAAGACAGTGAAAACTGGATCAGATCTTTGAAAATTCCTGATCGGGAATGATGGCCTTCCTCCAACATAACTTTCAAGCCTCCTCATCTGATCCCTATGCACAAGCCTTTTTTCGATCTTCAGAATGAATTGACGAACTTCTCTTAATTGAGAAGCTGTCCACCTGCTGGTCTTGTATAACTCCCGATCTCGTACTCGTATCACCAACCCATCACGAACTTTCTTCAGCGTGTAGTCACAGAACTTATGAACCTATTTGTACCCCATGAAGCAGTTGATTGAAAGATCGCTCTTGTAGACTGTTGGGAATTAAACTAATAGTTGGTACTGCTCATACATAAATTAGTACTGCTGAAGATCGTTCAAGAATACACTATCAGTACTAAGCCAGTTAGTACTGTTGGTACAAGAAGTTAGTACTGTTTATAAGATAAAGATAGAGTCGTGCATGGATAATTATAGAATAGATATGATGTATATCTTATTATTATAGATTGATACGTATAATAGTTTTACTTGTATAGGACTCCTTGTTCTGTAAAAGGAGATTCTAATTAGGGTTTCAAGATACACACATCCCTAAGTACGATTTTATTGTAAGAGCTTCAAGGTTATCGAACCCTGGTGATATTGTAGATCATCCGTATTAATATATTGAAGCTAATTGCTGTGTTAAACATTGTGTTATTACTTTTACTGTTACACATTCATACAATCACGTTCACATCACCAAACACAAAATCTTCTAAGTGCTTTGTAGTAAGTTCTGCGTGCTACTTAGCATATACTCAAAGTATCTATCTAACACAAGGCGTGTGTTTAGTTCCGGTTAAGTGGTATCAAAGACAGGTTTCTGATACTTTGATTTAGAAGATCCAGAAGTACTTACTCTCTTGCAACCAAGAAGATGGACATGGAGACACCTCAAACCTCAATCCTTGCTAAACTCCCCATGCTAAAACAGAATGAATACGATCTATGGCGGCTCAGAATTGAGCAATATTTCATGGTGCAAGACTATGCATTATGGGATATCATAATCAATGGTGATTCCTTCATACCTACTACTTCTGAGGAAACACATGCTGATAGTTCCAAGACCACAAAGCTTAACACTGAGCCTGTTACTAATGATGAAAGAATTAAGAAGAAGAATTATCAAAAGGATAGGAATCTGTTACTCATGGCAATACCTAATGACCAAGTGTTAAACTTTAATCAATATGAGACTGCTAAGTCACTCTTTGAAGCAGTTGTGGAGAGATTTGGTGGTAATGAAGCCACCAAGAAGGCGCAAAGAACCTTGCTTAAGCAGAGTTATGAGAACTTCAGTGCCTCAAGTTCTGAAACACTTGATCATATCTTCAATAGACTTCAAAGGATTGTCAGCCAGCTTACTGTTCTAAAAATTGTGATTCTACAAGAAGATCTTAATATGAAGTTTCTCAATAGTCTACCTGCTGAGTGGAACACCTATGTGGTTGTCTGGAGCAATAAGCCAGAACTGGAAAAGATGTCACTGAATGAATTGTACAACAATCTCAAGATTGTTGAACAAAAGGTGAAGAAATGAGGAAGCACTAGTTCTAGTTCTGGAAACACAGCATTCTTATCATCTTCCAACAATAATAGTCCTGATGATGTTGAAGCAGTTGGTACTGCTAGCCCTAAAGTTAGCACTGCTAGTGTAAAAACTAGTACTGCTGGCTTAACTGATGAAACCATATATGCATTTGTATCAGAACAATCTGGTGGATCTCAAATCTTCAATGAAGACCTTCTTCAGATTGCTGAAGATGATTTGGAAGTTATGGATTTAAAATGGCAGTTGGCCTTGATTAGTATTAGGGCTAAGAAGTATTATCAAAGAACTGGGAACAAGATTATCTTCAATGGAAGAGATGTTGCTGGGTATGATAAGTCCAATGTGGAGTGCTATAATTGTCACAAGATGGGGCACTTTACCAGAGAATGCAGGAGCCCAAGACAGCAAAACAACAAGGGTCAAGGGTTCAAGAGTCAGCAAGGAACAAGGAGAACAGTGAATGTGGAAGATGGTTCTTCCAAAGCAATGGTGGCTGTTGATGGAGCTGGATTTGATTGGAGCTTCATGGAAGAGGAAGAGCAGGAACCAGCTAACTTGGTATTAATGGCTTTCTCAGACTCTGAGGTACATATTGTTCAAAAATGTTCAAATTCCTGTTCTGCTTTGAAAGATTATGAAACTCTTAAGAAACAGTATGATGATCTTAGAGTAGAATTTAATCAAGTAAATTTTAGTCTGTCTAATCATAAAAGAGGACTAGCTGTTTTGGAAGAACAACTTGATTTTTATAGAAAGAATGAGTCTAACTTTAATGATGATATAGCTGTGTTAAAGAGAGATTTGCAACTGAAAGATGACAAGATGAGTGGACTTGTATATGAACTAGAGACACTTAAGAAAGAAAAAGAAAATATAAAGTTAAGTGTTGACACTCTAGAGTACACATCAAAAGGGGTACAGAAAATAGTAGAGAGTCAAATACTTAATAAAGCTAAATCTGGTTTAGGTTACAAGTCTGTTACACCCCCAAATAGAGGAATGTTTGTCCCTCCAAGAATTGATTTGACTCATATACAGGTTTAGAAGAGTTTAAGGATATGGATTTTCCTGGATATGGTGCTAAAATTAGTGAGAATCCTGTTAAATTTGTTAAGGCTGAGGATTCTTATGTTAGTGCAAGTGATAAATCTCTCTCTGAGGAAAAGATGTCTTCTGGTAGGAACTCAGATGCACCAACTATAGAGGATTGGACATCTGATGATGAGGATGATCAGGTTAAGGTTAAACCTGATGTTGTTAAGGTAGAAGTTAAACATGCTCCTAAGGTGGTTAAAACTGAAAACATAAAACCAGTTAGAAAAAATGTCAAGTATGCTGAGATGTACAGGTCTGCCCTTAGTTCTTCAGTTCCTAGGGGTAACCAGAGGAACTGGAATGGTTTGAAATCTCAACAACTAGGAGATGAGTTTGTGATGCAAAACAAAGTATGTTTTGTATGTGGATATTTTGACCATTTGGCTGCTTATTGTGACTTAAACCCATGGAAAAAGAGGGTTTTTGGGAATTCAAGGGTGAATAGGAATAACAATGCTAGGGTAACTCAAAATAGTCCAATAAGATTGACTGACCTAATGTGAATCATAAAATGTCACCCAGAGCAGTTATGTTAAGGTCTGACATCAAAGCAGTTTCAACTGTTAGATCAGCAGTTCCAACTGCTAGACCAAACAAATGGTTCAATAACAAACAAACTGTTACAAGTGCAAAACAATTTAAAAATCATGCACAAACAGTTAAATGGCTCTTTTATCAGAAAACATCTTTGAGTAATAAAAAATGGGTGCCTAAAGTTAAACCAGCAGCTCCTACTGCTAGGCATGTGAGTATTAAGGGTCAAAAGGGCAATGTTGTAAAGGCCTCAGCATGTTGGGTTAGGAAACCTACCAAACCCAATGGTGCATCAATGATGTTCAATAAATATTCCTATATTGATGCACGAGGCAGATCCAAGTCAGTGATGGCTTGGGTCCCCAAAAGAAACTAACACCTTTATTTTGTGTGCAGGAACATCCTACAAATGGTGAAGAAGATAGAGGATACTCAGAAAGTGGATGTTCAAGGCACATGACTGGTAACATGTCATACCTTTTAGACTTCATAGCCTTGGATGGTGGACCAGTTGTCTTTGGTGGTGGTGTTGGTGTTAGGATTACTGGTAAAGGTGTAATTAAAATTGGTAATCTAGACTTTGAGAATGTGTATTTTGTACCAGAGCTAAAGTACAACCTTTTTAGTGTATCACAAATTTGTGATAAACAGAACAAGGTTTTATTCACTGATGCTGATTTTCTTATTCTTTCTCCTGATTTCAAGCTACCTGATGAAAGTCAAGTGTTGCTTAAAATCCCCAGAAAGGGTAACACATACAGTGTTGAGATGAATAAACTTGTTCCCAAAGAAGGTCTTACTTGCCTTGTTGCAAAAGCCACATTGGAAGAGTCAATGTTGTGGCACAGAAGGCTTGGTCATGTTAATTTCAAAACCATTAACAAAATTGCTAAAAATGGTTTGGTAAGAGGTTTACCTAACAAGACTTTTCAAAATGACCAAACCTGTGTTTCTTGCCTTAAAGGTAAGCAACACAGAGCTTCTTGTAAGCCAAAGATGCATAACTCTAATAATCAAGCTTTATACTTACTTCATATGGACTTGTTTGGTCCAACTTCTGTGAATAGCTTGAATTTTAAAAGATATTACTTGGGTTTTCTTTTTGAGAACTAAGGATGAGACTAGTGAGATCCTTAAGTCATTTATTGTTGAGGTAGAAAACCTAGCTGATAAGAAAGTAAAAATAATCAGATGTGATAATGGAACAGAATTCAAGAATAGGGTTATGGATGATTTTTGCAGAGAAAAAGGTATTAAAAGGGAATTCAGTGTAGCTAGAACCCCCCCCCTCCCCAGCAAAATGAAGTAGCTGAAAGGAAGAATAGGACCTTAATAGAGGCTGCTAGGACAATGTTAGTTGACTCTAAGTTGCCTATTTCATTTTGGGCTGAAGCAGTTAGTACTGCTTGCTATGTTCAGAATAGGGTTCTAGTAGTGCAACCTTACAATAAGACTCCTTATGAGCTTTTTAAAGGTAGAACTCCTGCCTTAATCTTCATGAGACCTTTTGGTTGCCATGTCACTATCCTTAATACCAAAGACCAACTAGGAAAGTTTGATGGAAAATCTGAAGAATGTTTCTTTGTTGGTTATTCTTTGAACAGCAAAGCTTTTAGGGTGTACAATAAAAGCACCAAACATGTTGAAGAGAATCTGCACATTGAATTTCAGGAAAATATACAAAATGTTGCAGGTGTTGGTCCAGATTGGTTATTTGATCTTGATATGCTTTCAGATTCTATGAACTATGTGCCTGTTACAGGTACAAATACTAACCATGATGCAGGTTCAAAAGAAGATGATGAAGAGTATATTTTGATGCCAATTTTGAAGGATAGTCCAGTATATGATTCTTCCTCAAAGGATGCTAATGGAGAGAAGAATGATGGTGCCTACAATGGACAAGCTGGAAAAGAAACAGAAATTCCTAAGAGCAGTACAAATGGAATTAGTACTGCTGAGCCAGATAATTGAACTGCTGAGCCAAATGTCTCTACTACTGAACCAAGTCAACCTATTCTTGATTCACTAGTTACTACTGCTCAACAAGATGATGATATTGATTTCTATGGAGCTGGTTTACACAATATGCCCAGTACCTATGATATTCCTTCTACTCCCTAAACAATAGTTCACAGGAATCATCCACTTACCAATTTAATTGGAGATGTACAATCTGGAGTAAAGACAAGAAGACAGATTCAAGATCCAGATCACCATGGTTTTCTTAGTGTTGTGTATGAGGAAAAACATCATGAAGATGAGCATGAGTGTATGTTTGTATGTTTTCTATCTCAGATAGAACCCAAGAATGTGCTAAAGGCTCTAGAAGAATCAAGTTGGGTTGAGGCAATGCAAGAAGAACTGCTTCAATTCAAAATTCAGAAGGTTTGGGTTCTGGTTGATCTACCAAAGGGGATGAGAGTGATTGGTACTAAGTGGGTATTCAGGAACAAAAAGGATGAAAGAGGTATGGTTATCAAGAACAAAGCAAGGCTTGTAGCTCAAGGCTATACTCAGGAAGAAGGGATTGATTATGAGGAGGTTTTTGCTCCTGTTGCTAGGCTTGAAGCAATAAGGCTATTTCTTGCTTATGCTTCCTTTATGGGGTTCATGGTCTATCAAATGGATGTGAAAAGTGCCTTTCTGTATGGTACTATTGATGAGGAGGTTTATGTTTCTCAACCTCCAGGTTTTATAGATCCTGACCATCCTGACGAAGTTTATAAGGTGGTTAAAGCTTTATATGGATTGCATCAAGCTCCAAGAGCTTGGTATGGAACTCTTGAAACTTATCTTTTGAAGAATGGGTTTCATAGGGGAAAGATTGATCAAACTCTGTTTATCAAGAAGAACAAGAGTGATATACTACTGGTTCAAGTTTATGTAGATGATATCATTTTTGGTTCTACAAAGAAAGAAATGTGTAAAGAGTTTGAAAAGCTTATGAAAGATCAGTTTCAGATGAGCTCTATGGGAGAGCTTACTTTCTTTCTAGGACTTCAAGTACAGTAGAAGTTAGATGGAATATTTATCTCTCAGGATAAATATGTTGGTGAAATATTGAGGAAATTCCAATTCACAGATGCCAAAGTTGCTAGCATACCTATTGATAAAGAGACACATTTGTTATTAAAATATCACAGTAGTAAAGATGTGGATGTGCACATGTATAGATCTATGATTGGGTCTTTGATGTATCTTACATCATCCAGGCCTGATATTATGTTTGCAGTTTGTGCCTGTGCAAGATTCCAAGTCAATCCTAAGGTGTCTCATCTAACAGCTGTAAAGAGAATCTTTAGGTACCTTAAAGGTCAATCTAACTTAGGTCTATGGTATCCTAAAGAGTCTGCTTTTGATTTGGTGGCATTCTCAGACTCTGATTATGCTGGTGCTAGCATGGATAGAAAATCTACAACAGGTGGTTGTCAATTCTTGGGTTGTAGATTGATCTCTTGGCAGTGTAAAAAGCAGACTATGGTGGCTACTTCTACTACTGAGGCAGAATATGTAGCAGCTGCAAGTTGTTGTGCTCAGGTTCTCTGGATTCAAAATCAGATGCTTGATTATGGGTACAATTTCTTAAATACAATTATATACATAGACAATAGCAGTACAATGTGTATCATTAAAAATCCAGTTCAACATTCAAAAACTAAACACATTGAAATTAGACATCATTTTATAAGAGACTGTGCTAAAAAGAAGTTAGTTCAGGTTGTCAAAATTCACACTGATGACAACTTTGCTGATTTATTAACAAAAGGTTTTGATGTAGGAAGATTTCAGTACTTGGTAACAGGTATTGGAATGCTAAATCCTTCAAAAGATTAATGTCTAAGTGTTTTTGGTTTTTGTACTGCTAGTTGTGCTATTTGTATAATTTGTACTGCTTGATTATTTTTAGGTACTGCTTATGGAATTTGTTAGTCATTTGTGATAACTGTTAAAAAGAAAATATTGTGTATTGTGTTTTCTTTGGTTTTTGACTAACATTTGCAGGTTGCATAAGCAAATTGGTTGGAATATGTATTGTGCTTTGGAAAGAATGGTGGTTTGAAATGTCAGGTGTGAAAGCTTGTCACACAAAAAATGGTAATTGGTTCACCATGTCTAATCCACATAAGAACCAACTAGTCTAGATCAAACGGTTTCTGGTAAAGACTACTCAAATCCGTTTATGGTTGACAATTTGCCAAAAATTGTATGGTAATCAACTCACCATATCTTATAGTGAAGAGTTGACTAGTCCAAAGAAAACGACTATTGGTAAAGACATATCAAATCCGTTGATAGCTGATAGTTTGCTAAAAACTATAAGTGGACAAAAATGTTTTCACGTCCACATTGAGTTTATCCAAATCTCTGAAATTTTTTGCTAAACAGTTTGTACTGCTAGTTTCGACTATTTTGTATTGTTCATTCAAACTTGGTTTCATACTGAGTTTATGCTCTGTGATTCACCTCTCTTAGAAGGTTACACATCTGGAAGTATTGAGAGCAGTTTGAAACTACACAACTGAATTGATGGAAACTTGTACACATTGTCATATTGGAAGTTAAGCTTAAATGTCATATGATATAGTTAATCTGATGGTGAAGATTCTTCCAAACAGGGGAGGAATTAAATTTTGTTCAGTTGCTGTTAAAGATAATTATGTATCTCAGGGGAGGATATCAACTCAAAATCAAGGATGAGTGTGGAGTTTATATTGGAATACTTACTGTTAAAGATAATTATGGATTCTTCAAAAACTTATATGTGAAGAAAATTCTCAAGTGATTCAAGATTGAAGATAAGTGTTTGAAAGAATCCACCCCATCATCAAAATTGGAGTTTAATTTGAAAAACTTAATGATTTACGCAGAAATCATAAGTTTAGAGGAGGATTATTGGGAATTAAACTAACAGTTGGTACTGCTCATACATAAATTAGTACTGTTGAAGATCGTTCAAGAATACACTATCAGTACTAAGCCTACCCGAAGGTTTGTTCTTTCTTCATGGTGTACTAGGGCTCTTGGTTGATCTTCGGAAGATGTAGGACTGGTGCAGTTAAGTTGATGTTCCTTTGATAGCTCTCAGCCCCAAGCTGCAAGTCTTCTACACGTTCTTGAATAATCTTCCTTCTTATGAAGTATAGAAGTGAAGTGCTGAACGCGTAGTTAAGATCAGTGGAGAAGTGTTGCATTTTCCCTTGAACCTTGATGAGATACATGTCTTCAAGATCGTTAAGGTTCAAGTCTGGGAAATCTGTTTCTGAAAATGTATACATCTTCTGATCTTGTCTTCTAACCTTGATTTCTCGTAGAAAAGTATAATCATACCTCTTTTCTACTTCAAGACTTACCACAGAAATTATCCTGAGATCACTCATCACTGAAGTTGGAGATTTCTTTGTGAGTTTACTCTTGTACCATGTTCTCCTCTTCTCAAACCAGTGATAGATTCCCAGTTGCGCATCTTGATCGTACTGCACTCTATTTGTAACGAAGAGTCTTGTGGCAGTTTCTTCGATGGCAGGTTGTGGATAACTTGCTGCAGGAATTAGGGTTATGGAGGTTGCATATTTGGGTTGACATTTAATACCGTGCACGAGGAGTTCGAGATTGTTGTTGAAGAAGAATTTATAAGGGACAGCATGTTGATCTGAAACTCTAATCACCGGAAAAGGCTTTGTCCAATCCGTAATGTGTGGTTGGTTGGGTTGAGAAGTGCTATCAACCACATGCACATCCGGATTGGTCCAACTGAATTCACTAGTCATTGCTCGTGTAATGTTTTCCAGGTGATATTCTAGCTCAACTGCACTGAAAGACCTATCTTTAAGCAAATTGAAGGCATCATTCTTGATTCGACGAAGTTCTCCTTTTGTGAGCTTCTTGATGCACTGGTCACGTTTGAGTTTTTGCGTGAACTCAAGCATGCGACCTTCGATCATGGAGTCATCGTCTACATGAGGTTGAGCACTGACAAGTTGATCGAACCATTCATTCCCTTTTGACGAGTCTTCATCCATCCATGAGACAACAGTTGGTTTCTTGGAAGTTGTCTTCTTGCCAGGTTTAGACGTTGTTGCTTTTTTCTTGGGAGGAGAGTCTGGTTGATCTTGGTGTTGTTGAAATTCAAATTCCTCAGTTGCAGTGAACTCAAACTGATGCTCCATTGCAGTAGGTCCAGAGCCGGAAGCCTTTGGTGGTTGGGAAGTTGTTGTGTTTGCTGAGGGTCCGACAGGTTCTTTGAGTTGAGAAGTAGATCCACCGACACCCTTTTGTTTCTTGGCTTGGGAGTTTGGATCTGGGTCTTCATTCTCTCTTGGACGTTTACCTTTTTCGGCCTCAGCTTTGCATGACTCCTTATCAATATTTGCCTTTATAGCCTCAGTGATGGCTGTTTGCTCTAGAGTTGGTGAGGTAATGCTTGTTAGTCTTTCAAAAAGTTTAAGTTGAAGTTCTTTTAGAGTTGGTTCTTTAGGCTGCGTCGGTTGGGATTGAAAGACAAGTGGAACTGTAGCCACAATATTCTTGACTATTTCTTCGATGTTCGGATCAAGATACTCTTCCACCTTCTTAGATGCAATCTTAGGCAAGTACTTTTTTAGGTACACTTTAGTGTTGCCCTTGATCGCAGTGAGCATCCTTTCTTGAACGTCGTCTGTGAAGAACTCATCGACACGAGCTTTAGTGCTTTGAAGCTCGTTCACTTGTCCGACAAGGCCGGTGACCATATTAGTTAAAGTTTCGACTTGGTCACGAAGCTGGTCATCTTTCTTGGCACGTGCCAGCTTTGCAGCCTGCTTCACCCTTTTAGAAGGTTGGGAGATTATATCATCCCTTTTGAGCCTAGTCATCTTCCTTGATTTCTTGCTTGTCTTGCTTGTTGTTGCTTTTGTTGGTGGTGGTGAAGTGTGTGTGGATGATTCAGGAGATTGTTGAATTTTGGGTGGAGAAGCTTGCTGAGGTACTAGAGGTGTTTCATGGGCAATTGGTGGAGAATATGGAGGAGTGGTTGGTGGTGTTTGTATATATCGGTCGGCTTCCTTTTCCTCAACCAACCTTTCTTCTTCCTCCATTTTCTTTTCCAATTCCAGCTCTGCAGCAGCTTTATTGATCTCTTCCTCATCACTAAACACCTTTTCTGTCTCTTCATCCTCATCCATGTCAAAGTCTTTGGCCTGTTCATCTTCATTCTTTTCCTCGTCATTACCGGGCTGATTAACCGGATCAGGACGAGGTGGAGTAACTTCTTTTACAACCCCAGACCCACCGGGTTGATTAACCGAATCGATAGAGGTCTGGCCTTCATCAAAGTCTTTGGCTAATTCTTCTTCCATTCTCACCTGTTCTTCAAGAATCATCTTCCTCCGCCTTTTCTCATCAACTTTATAAGACTCACGACTCTCTTCTAAAGCAATCTGTGTAGCTATTTCTTCCTTATAGATTGTTGGTTCTTCATCGGTCTCCGTTTTAGAACTGGATCCCTCTTCTTTAACAATCTTTTATTCTTCTGGTTCAGGCTTAGCAATCTTGTCCAGAACTCTCCTCTTGATGTACTTAGGAGCAGCTGGTTTAATCTTCTTAGAAGTGCTAGAAGTGCTGCCTGACTTGCTTACTTCCTTTGATCGAGTCCTAGCAGGAGCAGGCTCATCATCGTACTTGCAGAAGCCGACATGTCCCTCATTGAATGCTCTATCATAGCTTTTATATGCTTTTGTTTGCTTTATCTTGTCTGTCAGAAGAGCTTCAGGTAGTTTCATCCCTTGTTTACATGTGCTGCCTTTAGGGATGTAGACTGAGCTGATGGTCTTGTCCATAGCAAATAAGTGATTTTCTTGGTTTTCAAGACGTTGAGGGATGTCTGTGTTGTCGTCAAGTAGATGATAGATGATAAGCTTGGTGTATCGAACAAACGGGATTTTGGTTAGAGGTTTGATGTAGTGACTTTGAATTTGGTAGACTATATCCTCCCAGATAAGTTGAGCATAGTCAATCTGATTCTGATTTACAATACCCCAGAAGATTTGAAGATGAAACAGACGGGGGTTCTCATGACCACTTTCCCTTCCGGAGACTGATCGGGCTAAGATGTAATATATCGTTCTCCAAGGTTGTGGGATGAGCTTGGCTTCAACCTTTGAGAATCTTTTCAATGGTTTGTCAGGTTGTACATCGTAGCTAATCTCCATAAGAAAGTTGAGAACTTCTTCTTCAGAAGGTGTTGGGTAGAATTACTTGGCAGGTTCAGGATCTTCTGGCAAGAGTAAAGCCTTGCGTAGATAGTTGATATCTACAGTCACTTCTTTTCAGTCCAGCTTGCATGTGAAAGATACTTCTCCCAAGTCCAGCTTCATAGTGTGCCACATTTGATGAATGTAGAGTTCGGGAATAGAAGCTGACTTTTCCAGCATGCTCCTGCACTTATGTAGCTTGAGAATCTCTGTAGCTATCTGACAAGTTGGTTCCGCACACTTTATCTTGTGAAATTCCACCCGAGTATTGTTCTTGCCAATTTCCACATCGTAATCTTGTGGAAGAATGTCAGCCTTGGTGAGCATTGGGAGTGGTTATTGTGAAACCATTTGTAATATCTGAAACATCAATCAAAACAGATTTGCAGGATACATGAAAGTTAGCGAATTGTTAATCTTGTTATCATTCATGTGACCGTTTTGTTGCTTAATTTGATTTTACATGTTTAAGTATTATGAGTATAGCAATTTTCATCCTTGGACATTATGTTGATTATTAGTTAAAGTTGATTTCCTTTTATTGTCCATTGAACAATTTCGACAACTTGTGACTTATATGAATTTCGACAATTATAACGAATTGCGACAGATCTCTACAATTGTGACAGTTTTCGCCAATTCCGACAGTTTTTAAATTCCGACAGATTTTTTATCCAATTCCGATGACATTTGAATTTCGATGACATTTGATCAATTCCGATGGAAAAATCTTAATTGCGATAAGTCATGTCCAATTGCAATGGAAATTTGGAATTGCGATAATTTTGCACAATTGCGATGAAAATTTTTAATTTCGACAAGTTTTGTGCAATTACGACAAATTTATCCAAATTCGATGGATTTTGCAATTCCGACAAGGCTTATCCAATTTCGACGGATATTGCAATTTCGACAATTTCTTATACAAGAAATTGCGACAAACACTGTAGACATACATTTTCTTGATTCTTTGTCGAATTTTGGTTTTCCTGTCCAATTTAAATCATATCAAAAGTTATAATATGCTCATTATGTTCATCTATACACTTCTAAACACTGTATATCAAATTTGAAAGCAATTCCGATAAACCCTATTACTCAGAATCATCAGAATTCACTACAACATGTTAGAAGTTTGTTTGATTGATTCCAATAGATTCCTATAATGTTTCAGAGTTCATTGGTCCATATAATAACACTTTTTAGCCATGAATCAGAAAGATTGAACTTGTTCGAGTTCATCTTAAACCCTACACATCTAAATTCATTCAAATGTGTTTCTGGGTTTGATTCAATGATCAAATCATGTTATATGACTTATAAGAACAATATTCCAACCAATTAATTAGGCTAAAACATACTCGTATGATTTTTCCCAATTTTAACGCATAAACCCTAATTATGAACACTCATCAATTCGAGTTTCTGGGTGTAATTAAACACTCATAACATGATTAGGACTCAATTCTGACCATTTTCCATCATTCAATTTCGTCTCAAACACTCAAAATCGTATAAACCCTATTCAACATAAACCCTAAACCTATTTTAATCGATTTAGAAAGATTTAGCCGTTGGATCATTAAATCCTTGAAAACCATGTCTTATAATCATGCAAACAATGTATTAACACTCATAGTTTTGAAGATTCTTGACTGGATTTGAAGATTGATTTTGAGTCGTGGATTAGGTTTGGTGAAAAGTAAATTCGGTTGGTGAAGGGAGTAAATGCAGTTTGGTGAATTGTAATAACTGCATTTCAGATGCAGTTATTGCAATTTTACTTTTGTTTTGTTTTAACTTTTCAACTTTGACACATTAAGTCCCTTAACCACATGATTTTTCAATTAAAGTCCTTACTCACAACTTATTAACTAGACTTGACATGTTTTTGACAAGAACAATTTAATACTCCCCCTTGACTTATGAGTATTTGAAAAACATTTTAAAGATTAAGGAGGGTATCTAACATATAATATTACCACCACTTTATAAAGCAACATATTTTTTAAGAAAATATGCAAGTACAAATTTTAATGAAAATTTTAAAATTTGAATTTTATACTCCCCCTCAACATTTGTTCAGAAAGAATTGGTAATGTGTTGAAATGAACAAAGTGTTGATGAAAATTTTGTACTTGCATGTTTTTTTTTTTTTTTTTTTTTTTAAAGTAAAAATAGAAAATCTTTTTGTGTTTTTGATAAAATATTTACAAAGATAGTTTTGGTGTTTGACTTTCTTAGTTGTTTGTAAGAAAGTTGTTTAAATCCTCTCGAGTCAAACACCTCATACCAATTTGATGAACTAATTCCACAAATCGTGCATGGGGCAAGGCTTTGGTGAATAAGTCTGCCAATTGGTATTATGTACCCACAAAATATAATTCAATAGTACCCTGTTCCACATGCTCCTTGATGAAATGATATCGAAGTGCAATGTGTTTTGACTTCGAGTGTTGAACTGTGTTGCATGACATAGCAATGGCACTCTTGGAGTCGCAGTACATGGGTGTCTTGTTGAAAACGTAACCGTAGTCCATCAGTTGTGATCGCATCCAAATGATTTAAGCACAACATGCTGACATGGCTACATATTCAGATTATGTTGACGATAATGAGGTACAATCTTGCTTCTTTGACTGCCAAGACACAAGTTTGTCTCCTAGAAACTACACTCTCACAGATGTACTTTTACGTGTATCTAAACATCCTGCATGATCAGCATCTGAAAAAGCAATTAGTTCAAAGCCAGAATCCTTCGAATACCAGATTCCCAAATGAATGGTTCCCTTTATGTATCGAAGGATTCTTTTAACCTCAGAGAGCTGTCTTTCAGTAGGTCGAGACTGATAGCGGGAGCAAAGATATACTGCAAATACAATATCTGGTCGGCTGGCTGTTAGATACATGAGTGACCCAATCATACTTCGGTATTTTGTAGGGTCAATTGGTGTCCCATGTAAATCAACATCCAGCTTTGGAGATGATGCAGACATAGGAGTATTATATATGTCACAACTTGTCACTACAAAAAAGTGGCTTTTTAGTACCCCCGTAAGCATCCTAAATGGTACTTTTTAGGACCTTTCATTTAATAGGACCAACGATGAAAGCGTTTCATGTAAGGCGGTTGTAATAGGTCCAAAGCGTCCTAATATCTCAAATACCTTATGAAACCAATTTTATGGTCGTATTATATGTCTATGAATAACATAGATAGCGTCCTAATAAAACCATATAAGGACACTTTTACAATGTTTTTACATGTGCTTACCTACTTTTAATCTTTTGACACACATAAAAAGGTCCTTAAAAGTTTGTTAGGACGCATATGATGCAACATCATAACTATTTTAGCAACCAAGAACAGAGTCCTAATAACTCAAATAAGATTATGATACCAATTTTATGGTCGCATAATAGGTCTATAAACAACCAAATAACGTCCTAATAAAACCATATTAGGACACTTTTACAATGTTCTAACATGTGGTAACCTACTTTTAATCTTTTGATACACATACAAGCGTCCTTAAATGTTGATTCTTAGGACGGTTATCACATAACATTATAGTTACTTTAACACTAAGAAAAGGGTCCTAATATCCCAAATACGATTATGAAACCAAATTTATGGTCGCATAATATGTCCATGAACAACCAAATAACGTCCTAATAACAACATATTAGGACACTTTTACAATGTTCTAACATGTGGTTACCTAATTTTAATCTTTTGATACACATACAAGCGTACTTAAAAGATAATTGTTAGGACGCTTATCATGTAACATTATAGCTACTTTAGCACCAAGAAAAGGGTTCTAATATCTCAAAGAAGATTATGAAACCAATTTTTTGGTCGTATAAAATGTCTATTAACAACCTAAATAACGTCCTAATAATAACATATTAGGACACTTTTACAATGTTAAGCGTCCTTAAAAGTTTATTGTTAGGACGATTAATAAGTTTAATAGGACAATTTCAAAGTCCTGACAAATCATATGATAGGACGATATTTTCAGCATGCACACTCTATTATTACGATATGAATAAAAGATCAACTAATTATTAAATGAATAAAACGAAATTGTATTTCAAATAAGCAATTGTCATAACAAAAGCACTAAACATAAATAAGGTAGACAGTATCCAACGTAAAGTATTGTAACATTAAACAATAAATTAAAGCAACAAGAAGCTTAGTCCGGGGTCATCATGCATCCTTTCTCAATCCTCACGGACCACCTACAAATAAACATCCATGTATAAGCATTAAGCTCCATGTTCTTAAAATTATTGGTATCACAAGATTAACAAAGACATACCGAGATAAAGGGACAAGGCCATGCTATGGTTGCACCAACACAGTCTTCAATTGTGGCAAATAACCCATATGGTCTCACCAACATTTCATCTCTTTTTGTTGGTACTTGAACGTTTACCTCACACCATCCTCGTCCAATCTCTGTACCACCAACTAGATCATTTGGGTTCAAGCTCCTCACCCATCCTTTTGCTACAGTCTCGGTTGAGTTTAGAATGCTTTTAAGGAAAACTTCATCCCCGACCTAGATTTCAGTTTTCAACAAACATTTATCAATTTATAGTCAGACACTTGTATTAGGTTAAACAGATGTAATACTGCAGATGTAATACTGCAGGTATGGAGGCTGGTGTATACAAAGGAGGTCAAAAATTGATCAGTGTATGCTGAATATGTGAAAATATGTATCTGACGTTATGAAAATGCAACAATACTATATTGGAGATGCAACAACTAATGAGATATGTAACGTCCCCTATTCTGCAATTTATTCATGCAACAATTTGCGTATTTCTCAATTGTCATCCAGAGAATTTCGCTGTCTAGTCATATTTTAATGCTATTCTAGAATATAGACATTTGAAATTGCTAGGGAGAACTACTAAACTGATGCCTAAACTTCCACAACATATAATATCCAGTTAGCATAATGCAAATCATATCTATATGAGTTCTCAAATGTCACGCAATCACCAAAGTGGCACAATGGTGGCTGAAACCAATATCAGGCTATGAGCATCCCAAAACTGCACATTGCATATCTGCAACTACTTTACTTAATTCAGAAAGGTAACTTCCATTCAACTAGCTTGTTACACCAAGCAACGATTTATAATAGAAACATACCCGTAAACGTGGAGGTTCATTGGTTACAACGGGAGAATGTGGTGATGTAAGAGTTGGAACACTGGAACTATCCGTCGACCCTTTCATCTCTGATAACTGGGCTCGTAAGTGTTCATTTTCACTAGTAAGTTCTCCACATCTAGACTTCAATTCGTTGTTTTCTCTATGACATGCTAAACGACTTGGTACTACACCCCAAACATCTGAAGCACGAACACCTAGACCATACATGACTGCTTTACCATTTCGATCTGTACCCATAACGTTAGAAAAAATATCATCTGGTCCAGGCTCATCAATCGAACCCTCGGGCAGATTATCACTAAGTCGTTTCATTTCGTCCTGCATTTTATATCAACATGAACAACATATAGGAAAGGCATGTATTACGAAAAAAAACATATTGTGTTTAACTTTTGCTATTAATACACTTTTCAAAACATAAAAGCATATTACTTACAATCGCATTTGCAGTGTCATCATTTTTGGTATTTCCATCTTTGGAGAAGCATGCACTAAAAAGATCCACTCGACTTGGATCATGTCCCAAAGATGTCTGTATGAATAAAAAGAAAATGAATATTAACAGTGGATATCGACAGGATACATTAACAATCCCACTGTCTCCATACAGTTACCTTTAACCCTTCAAAGACGCGAGCATAACTTTTTTTACCGGTTCTTTGGATCATCTTCTTTTTTGCCCGATTCGCCTTGTTTTTTTCACTTAAACTCTGCAGCAGGAAAGTAAAATATCATAATGGGAAATTAAGTAATGTTATTTAAAGTGGAAGAGTATTTCACACCTTAGTCATTTCGTTATTCCAATACTTCACAAGTCTCTTCCATTGTTTTTTTTGCACTTGCTTTGGCCTAGACCTTATTTGTTGCTTAACTGACAAAGATGGATCATGGTAGAGTTCCTTAACTCTTGCCCTCCAGTTCTTCACCTTCCGCCCAAATGATTGCAATACCCATCTTTCTCCAGCTTTCGGAATATCAAATTTTGTCTAAAAAATGTAATAGCTCACATTAGAAAACAAATACTTTATTCATTAACATACAAATTTAACATTGTGTACCTTTAAGAGTTCAAGCAAAGCTTTTTTTTTTTCGGCGGCAACTTTATTCCATGGTTTATAAATCGGACAATACTTTCCACTCCTTGAAAGGGTTCCCATGAAATGGGTCAGATGACTACTTTTGTCGTTAATAGGTTGTCCGTGTTCATTAACTAAAATAGTAATTCTATCCCCTTTTTCTTGGGCCCAAACTTTTGCCATACGTGTTGGTCCTCTCTTTCTTTTGCTTAGAATCCGAACTACAAAAAGTGAACATGATTTACAATAGATACGTATACATTTAAAATACTAAATAAATTGAAATGGAGGCAATATCTTAGCGTTGTATTTTGTCTTGTTTTAATTTAACTTTATTATATATTCTTCTTATATGACACAATATATGATTTTTAAAATGATGCAATTAAGTAGATCAGGTTAACCTGTTTCGTTTACTGCTTCTGTAACTTCATGCTCTTCTTCATTTTCAATTTGCTCAGCTTCAAACTCTTCTTCACCTATATCGTCGCCGTCGTTTGCTAAATCGTTCTCATTCTCCAAAGCATCCGCATTCTCCAAATCATCCACGTCTTTATCTACATCATCTTCAGAAGTAGCTTGTTCTTCAATATCTTCATTCATATGTATGTCTTCAATATCATCATTTTCAGCATCATATCGTTCTTCATTGTTATCTATAGTAAAAAAAAAAAAAAAAAAAAAAAAAAAAAAAAAAAAAAAAAAAAAAAGTAAGCATCGAAAACAGTTAACTAAATATACAGTTAATAGTAATTTAATATCATATATATAATATTTGAAATATATGTATATGTACCATCATCAGATCTCAAGTCACGCTCCCCGTGGTCATCATCGTTGTCAATTGCAATTAAGTTTCTCTCAGCTACAGTTGCTCTCCCTCTCTTGACAGAATTAGAATTTTGTAAATCTTTTTCCTTCAACTGACCCTTTTGTTTTGTATGATTTGTATCAGGTGGTTGATCATTTATCGTTTGGTCTTGGTCGGACTCCTGTACCCTACTATGTATTGCCCTCCCTGTATGAATCAGTTGTCCCTTTTGCGAACGAGATTCTGAAGATGTTAGCCCACGGGAGACATTCGGAGCAGTCATTCGTTTTAGTGCTAAATTTTTATATCTAGTCATGGACTGAGGAGCAATGTATTTTCGATGCTGTTTCATGCAATTAGAATTGTTAGAAAACAAACATAAATAAATTATATTAGCCAAATTTATTATTAGTACCTTTTTATTTGTTTCTGTAGCCGCTTCTTCTGGGTTATCTTGCTCAGCATTAAGATCAAAGTCTGAACGAGACATATAATCTGCATCTTTCTCACTGGTATCCGTTGGTTTCGTTTTCTTTTTCTTTGTTTTGTCACTCTGTACTAGACTTGTCAAAGAGTTAGCAATATTTTTCACTCCCAAAGCTTGTAATCTCTGTTTGTTTTCTTGAATCCTTGACCTTCTGGACATTTCATAATCATTCGTGTTTCTCGTGGAGACTTGGCGGTGCATCCTGTTATTTTCCATTACTGGTGCACAAAACAAATAAAATAATTATGAGATTGCAAAGAACAATATCCATTTAAATTAAACAGTTTGTAGCAAGCATTAAACCAACATCCATGGCCACAACCTATATACAGCCTTAAAAGCTACAACTTAGAACCGAATAGCCGACTATAAACAAGATTAGGAAAAAAACGCTCGTGACCACAAATCTAAGACAATTCAATTTCACACTCAACCACCCTACCATCACATATGAAATCAGTCATATAAAATCAACACCCACAACGAAACACAAACTTTAAATGACATTACAAAGTACCTTCGACCAGAGATTATACAACATGTGTAAAATCAGTACTGATGACCACACACGACAGCCTAAAAGACATCACAAATAATTGTGGTTATCCACTAATAGCATCCCAATAAGAAAAAGGTTTTTGAAAATAGGTGATGTAAAATATAAATTAACAATTAATATTATAAACGCAGCGGAAAAACATCACCATACAAGGATCCATATTGCCATATGATCAATCAATAATAATAACAACAATTATACCTTTGTAGCGTGATCGGTTGAATCGAATGGAGACTATCACCAAAGCACATGAATTCACCAATGAAACCCAAGTGATCAAAGTAGATCACCTCTATGATATGTCCACACTACACGTCATGTAACACCACCCGATGCTAGTCTTGAGCACGTAACCATGATTCTTGATTCATCTACAATGGATGAAGCCAACAAGTGATCAAAAACACAAACCCTAGAAGGGTGTGTTTGTTTGCTGTCAAAACCAAGAGAGGGAGAGAGAGCAAAAATGTTTTTTGTTAGTTGCCATGTTTTTCTCATCAATCAAAGACTAAATCATATTTGGTCTTATCATTAACATATTACACATAGCCCCTCCAAAAGCTTCATCACTTCCTTTTACCCCTTGGGTAGGCCGGCCATGACTTGGGCCTTCAATGGGCTTGCCCATTGTTGGTCCAATCCAAAAACACTAAGTCTAACATAGTATTTAATGGCCCGTTATTGATCCCGAGTTACGTAGTCGTTTATATATTGTAAATACGATAAATACAATCTATAAAATGGTGTCTCTGTGTATAAGTGTGTGACCCCATAGGCTCACATATGTCTAGCCATATAATTATTTATTATGACACGAGCATACTCCAACAGCTCCCACTTGCGACGTCATAATAATCAAGTAATTATACAAGCAAAGGTTAGCGTCTAGCAACACGCCAATGCCCCTAGAAATATGTGAGGGTAGTTTCTTAAACGTCTCATTTCAGATGGTTTATATGTCATCTATCCTTTTGTTACAGATACCGTGTTGAACATTAGACATGGATCAAAAGTCATTCTAATAGTTCAACTATTATGTTTCTCGATATAGATATTGAACAAGATTACCAAGTGGATTTAAGATTCATCTTAATCCCAGTTGGGTACGGCCATACAAACATCTGTTCAAATCATCGAGGGGCCCAATAGTATCTAACTCCAAAGCAAGTGGAGGAACAAATCCCATTTTGACTACACGTGTCATTCACATGCTTCATATCACTCCTGAAAATGGCCTTTATAACTACCTTATTCAGGATAGCGTTTAACCATATCAAGGAATGAAATTTCACACATGCAAGACCTGCTTGCATCTCAAGTATGAGGATAAGAGACATAACCTCTTGCGAGATTCACTATTGACGACGATCCATGTAGTGAATTCTCGCAGGTTGGGTCAATCCAATGTTCATCCCAATGAACAACATGTGAGTGTGGAAAATAAATCACCAACACGCTCACATTTGTCTTAATTTGATGATACTCCCGTATCGTCAACCGACAATGGATAATTTTAGAATAAATAAATTATTCATGGATTAAACATGCAAATATAGAACACAGTAGTATAAATGAAGACGATCATACCCGGTATATCAATTCATTGTATAATACGACTGCTTACAGTTCCATTATCCAAATACTAAAAACAGATATGCATAAGACTACTCATAGGTCGGAATCCGATGTTCCCACCATGATCGAATCATGTTGTACAAGGCAACAATTAGTCATCTGAGTAAACTTTGAGAATACTTCTTTCAAAATTCATGAAAGGTTTGAATGATGATTGTCCTTTGTATGTGTGCAATCAAGTACAAGACAAGTCTTGCAACAATACATTCCATAGGGTGTTTGAAGCTAGCAAGACATCTACTTTAGACAGTCATCTGAATAGTTTCTCAAACTATAAAGTATTCTTATTCTTTTAATGTATAACGCATTAATGCTCTCAGTCGAGCACATCTAGTCAGCAATTTCATCATTCATGATGACATCCTACCACGACTAGGGTTGAGTATCATCTTAGTTAAATAAGCATCAGCATATGCAAACAAAACAAAGTTCCTCATATATCCGTAAACGTTTGAACATATCTTTGGTCCTATGTAGGTCCAATATAATGTTCGTTTAACAATTATCTAACGACTTTCACTTAGATATTGGTTGTTATCAACTCATCTTGCATTCATGCAAATGATAAATATATAGTCCAATACTTAATATGACTTACATGATGAATCCTTCAGTCAAACTTAAGATTTTGAATCATGTGTTCAATCTCATCAAGTAAGATTGATCATTGAGACTCCCCTCAATAATGTGTCATATTGTGTTTAGACTTAATAACCGCTTATGTTTATTCTAATAAACATATATATAACAAGGTTATATGTTTTATTTTATAAATCTCTCAAGAGAAACTTCATTCCAAGCTAAGGATTAAAGTCTAGCTTAGGTGGAATATTGTTTCTAATATGTCAATGACATATGAGATTTAAGAAAATAAATAAAATGCTCCAACTTGCTCTCAGTGTACTTAGGAGTAATCTTATTAATCAAAATCAAGTTAATGATTTTATGATTAACACAAGATCTCTGCTCCTAGATGCATGATCTAATCCACACATGGATTCTTTTATCTTGTATACTTAATAAAGATTACATGGATTCATAAACCCTTTTGATTACTCATCGTCCTCGCAAAGGTAATCAACAAGAAAAGTGTTTTGATATCCTATTATCATATTTCATATACATGAAATCAGGTATGACAATTAATCGTCTTTATACATTTAATGTTTGTAGCTAGGAAGATTTAATCATAGTCAATTTATTGAGTACGAGTAAACTCCATTTACTACACGTGCATTAAATGTGTGTACAAGTTTGTCCTTTTGAGTCTTCTCATCAAGAAACTCATTCTTAACCTCACAGTCTAACTGATTAGTAAGAGATCAATCAAACTCCACGAGTGATTGTCTTTCAAGGACTGCATCTTAACATTCATAGTTTTGAGCTACTCATCAGATACAATATCTGATAATGCATCTCAGTAGTTAGCAGGTTCACCATGATCCTCTAACTTATGTCCCTCAGCATTGATATAAAAACTATATCATTCAGGTGCAAGAGGTGTCCTTGCGGATTTATGAATGAGAGATATCAATCTATGGTTTAACATATGAATGTTCAACCTTAGTATGACATTAGCAAGTGTACTCAGAAGGTTGCTCTTGAATAACTTCAAGATCTAAAGGTGCTCCCACTTGCTTTTGTATGTAGAGACTAATCTCTAGATACTCAGCATCATGAGAAACAATAAATTGTTTTCAAGTGGGACATCCATAATACATCGTCAGTTCTTGACTCTAGTTTGTTAATTACTTACTCTTAAGTAGTTAACAAATTCAGAACTTTAATCAAGACATAATGAGATTCATCTCATGCCATACTACAATGGTGTCTTAAATTCCTTCTGGGTTGGAACCATATTGAGTGTACACATGGCACATTCAATTTCTAACCTTGATAGCTTTGGAGGTAAAACAGTTTAAGTCATCAAAGATCAAACAATATCAATAGTGTTTGATTTTCCACGATGGACATACCATAAAGTTGAGGTATTTCATGAGGACTGATGTTGTGAGACTATCACACAACTCATTAGATGAACTTATACTTTTGGGCTTACATATCTACCAACCAAGCCAAACCAGATGGCATCAATAGTAATTTTAGCCTACTGCATACTTTACATCATGTGCATGTTTTGACTAGAAAACATAAACATTTAATGTTATACGTCGTAAGTGTACATGTCTTAACAAGAAGACATAACAAATCAACGTCTTACTTTACGTTATAAGTCTTTCAACAATTAATGGAAATTATGTTTGTGTCTTTACAAGAGACCTAAACATATTCAACTAAAGTAATTACGAGTGCCGACTCTTGGCCTCAATAGTATATTCAAGTTAATTTTGTACTTCATGATTATGAGTTTACAAGAAAACATAATCATACTTACTAAACGATTCAGTGAATATGTTGAAGTAGCTTTTCATGTTATCTTGATATTTGTTCTAATTAGGGCAACCTACATTTTATGTGTAGAAGTCCTAGTAGAATCTTAGTTTCTTACCTTTCAGTCAAGAAAAACTATTAGTCATATTGTTATATGTTGTACCTTGCACACAATTGAGATTTCTCCCACTTGTGCATGGCACAACATCATGAGAGTATACAAGCAACACTACGCTCTTGTGTTTGTATGATCAATATGACAATATCTAAGGTAACATATGATTTTTAGTCAAAATCAAAATATAGATATGTAGAACTTTATCGTTTGAATAATGAATCATGCATAACAATTTTATAGATAACATTTCAGGAAGCAACATCAGGAACGCGACAAGTTATTATATAAAATTTATGCAATGGTTCTTATATAAACTATGATGCTTGAAATGTGGAAAGTAATGTATTATTTCAAGACAATCTAGAAATAAGATGGGCAACTTGCAAGGTAATAAAGCTTACAGCTCCCACTGGATTAGACAACATTACATGTGTTTCGTCACCAGTAATATAATCACGTAGCTCCCACTGGATTAGACAACATTACATGTGTTTCGTCACCAGTGGAGAGTGAGCGGCGATTAGATACTTTCCTTCTTTCATTGAATATCTACACATTATTGCTAATGTGAGTCACTTTGACTAGTAAACATGTACTTAGGTATTCAAGGAAGTGCATCAAGTTCTAACATATAGATGATGGGCTAGCCATCATTGCTATTTTAACTTGAAAATAGGCATGCATTTCCTCCACACTTGGTCTAATATACCACAAGGGTATGTAGTACCACAGTAGATTTATTGGGTTAAGACAAACTGCTAGGTAATCATGCTAGTAATTGCCTTTACCACTTTGCGGTTTATTGATATTTCCGTCTTCTAATTATTTGAACTCATTTTAGTATGGTAGCTAGTACGAAATAAGCCGACCAAGCAAGAACATGCAAATATCGTCAAGGGTCTGACCAATGAGCAAAATTTGCCATGGGTTGAAATGGCCTTAAGGTCTGACCAAAGAGGTCAAGTCAAATGCACGTGTTCTCTAGTTATCCAAATATCTTATATTTCTTAAAGGTTTCAAAACCGAAACTAGGGTTATGAAACAATCTTGAAAGAATAATATGTTTAACCATACTTAACCGTTTTGACTTTTACAAGACATCACGATTTCTAGAGTAGGTGTTCATTGAGTTTTATTAGAATTAGGAAAATTCAAATATTCCTATTATGGCTTTTCCTCATAAAGAAAAAGGATAGGAATAAGTCTCTTTCTTACAAGGAAAGAACGACTTAGTTTGTCCTTTTAACAAGAAAAGAACAAACTCTTGTTTACGGATTGCATTAATACATTAATTGAATTTACAAAGTTCATATTTAGAATTTTCGATAATTATCCTTTTGTAATTTAACTACCCCATGTTTACAATTTAAAACAATTAATTTACGAAAAGGCTAAGATCCTCATTGAGGTTCGACCATTAATGCAGTTGATCTACTAGAAATGGTGGATTCAATAGGTAGGCGACGATCACTAATTGTATTACATGTACAACTCTTAGATCCTTATGGGACTCATGGCATCTAGTGTCAAACAACTAGTGTCATGTAGGCATGTTTAGTCCCATCTTTGCCTCGGGTAAGGGTCTGACCACACTACTCGATTAAGTCATCCAATTTGAAAACTGTGAGAATAATCCTAGGTCTGACCATGGAGAATAGTCACCTTGGGTTACAATTCAGCCTAGGTCTGACCAGATGCTAAAAGATAATTGCAAGTGTTCTCATAATTGGACGGCGTGACTTAAATTTTGACGGGTAAATTGTTTTGATGTGAATCAAAAACGTGTACGAAAGAAGCATGCATTCATTCTTCGTAGCACAAGTTAAAAACTTTTCTTAACTTAAGTCTAATCATTGTTTTAATTTATGTGTGTCAAGTTGTCCATTTTCAAGACTAATATACATCCTAAGTGGATTATTAAGTATGGACAATACAATAAATCAATAAATAAACAATCTTAACTAGTTTAAGTGTTATTTAGAAAACAATGATTTGTAAGTTTCAAATCATATTTAAACTTAGTTAAACTAAATCATAAGACTTAGTTCAAAATGGTTTATGTTTAGTTTCAAGTTTTAAGAAAACAATTTTCGTTTTACATGTAGTCACAACATACATAAAAACAACCAACCAAACATTCAACCACAATATGCAAAGCCTCAACCGATGAAAATCCTATGCTTGGTCTTGTGAGCCATCACAAGAACCAAGAGTCAACTAGGGACATAAATCACAACCACATGGAGGGCTCCCACTTGCTCCAAGACAATCATGAGCAAGTAAAAAGCCCATAATGCACATGAACTTCAGTTTCTGTCAGCCCAGTTTTTCTGTTTTGCAAGGCCCAAATGCCCAGGAAGATCACCTCCTCATGATTCGGCCCAGTTGACAAAGTTGTAGCCCTATGTCTTGTGGACCTGAACCAAAAATTTTAGAAAAAAATACCTTACCAATCAGCAGGTAATCACGTTTTCCCAACAGGTGTCCAGCAGCAACTTACAGTCAACAACTCTTCAATTTTTCGCCTTTTGCTTCCAAGCTCTTGTTTACAATACATATAAAGTAAAATACAACTAATCTACTTTGTATCTACTGTAAAATGCCCAAACATTGGCAAAACCAAAATTGAAATACATTACAAAAGTGCCGAAACAATGGCAAAACCCCAAAACAAAAAATGCAACCAACAATCACAATCACAACGCACAAGTGGTCTAGGTTTTCATCGGCTTTGCATATGAACACATAATAATACATTCAAATAAGGATTATTACATGGTGTTGGCTAACTCCATGGACAAACATGCATGTATTTGCCATGGATAACAAAATAAATAACAAGAATTAAATTGTTAGCCAACGAATCGAAGAAATAATTAACAAGAATTAAAACCCCGAATGGTACGCGTGACAAATGGCCATAGAATCATAACCCACTGATATTAGGACCTTCTTAACACCATTTTACCACAGAAAAATAAGCCTCATGGGCTGATTAAAAATTGGGTTAAAAATCTCTCAAAAAACACGTTTTTAGGCCATTTTACGGGTACCGATCAAGTAAACAAACAACGTATGCATAACAAATGGCCATAGGATCAAAAAGTCCAGATCTTAAGACCTTAATTAAGTCAAAATATTCAGAATATTCAAGCCCTAGGGGCTGTTTTAAAATCACACTTTTAAATCCATTAAAAAACAATGTTTTTAGCCATTTTTACGCATACAAGATGATCATATGACAACATATGATGGCTCGTGATACCACTATAGGTGATGTAAAATATAAATTAACAATTAATATTATAAACACAGCGGAAAAACATCACCATACAAGGATCCATATTGCCATATGATCAATCAATAATAATAACAACAATTATACCTTTGTAGCGTGATCGGTTGAATCGAATGGAGACTATCACCAAAGCACATGAATTCACCAATGAAACCCAAGTGATCAAAGTAGATCACCTCTATGATATGTCCACACTACACGTCATGTAACACCACCCGATGCTAGTCTTGAGCACGTAACCATGATTCTTGATTCATCTACAATGGATGAAGCCAACAAGTGATCAAAAACACAAACCCTAGAAGGGTGTGTTTGTTTGCTGTCAAAACCAAGAGAGGGAGAGAGAGCAAAAACGTTTTTTGTTAGTTGCCATGTTTTTCTCATCAATCAAAGACTAAATCATATTTGGTCTTATCATTAACATATTACACATAGCCCCTCCAAAAGCTTCATCACTTCCTTTTACCCCTTGGGTAGGCCGGCCATGACTTGGGCCTTCAATGGGCTTGCCCATTATTGGTCCAATCCAAAAACACTAAGTCTAACATAGTATTTAATGGCCCGTTATTGATCCCGAGTTACGTAGTCGTTTATATATTGTAAATACGATAAATACAATCTATAAAATGGTGTCTCTGTGTATAAGTGTGTGACCCCATAGGCTCACATATGTCTAGCCATATAATTATTTATTATGACACGAGCATACTCCAACAAAAGGTTTTTGAAAATTGATCATCCGAAACTAAAATACAACTTGTAGCACATCACAAATAAGCAGCACTTATGATCACATATGAGACTCATCAGAATAGGTCAACCAACCACAAACCCGAACCCACCATTTCTCACACTTAAGATTCTCACACTTAAGACTCATCACAAAGATTAAACAAACACTAACACTATATAACAATAACAATATATAACAATGATAATGACAATAATAATAACAATAACAATAACAATAATAATAATTATAACAACAATAATAATAACAATAACAGAGGTTTCCATTACCTGTTGAGTCAGACCTTGAGTCAAAAGTGAAAACCAACAATCGTTGTTTTGCTGTCCACGTACAACCCTAAACCGAAATTGAGATTTTAACCGTATGTGAAAAATGATTTCCATTAATAAAATTGTATCAAATACTTGATTTCCTAAAATATATGCTTGATTTTCGCAGTGCCAAAACTTATTTACTAATCTGAATTTTTCCCCAAAAATTTTAAACGGGTTCATACTGAATAGAAATGTGAACGTGGGAGGGTAAATTTTCCCCAAAATTTTAGGGTATAATTTGATGTATAATTAAAATAATTAATAGTACTAGTATATAGTATATGAAATGTGTTAGTAGTATATTATTGTATATAATACATATATGTATTTAATTTATTGTATTTGAAACTAAAAAAGAACTATAGTACCCGGTCGGTGGTTGGGTTATTAACTAAATTAATTTAAATGTTTTTTACCCAATAATAAAATTTATTATGAAATTAAGTATATTGACTCGGTATCCCGGCCACCAAATTAATGTTAAAATAAAATTGTTGGTGACATTGAAGCGTCTTTCCCCTTTTTCTCAAGAAAGCTTCGACATGTGCAGGGTAAACAAAGCTTCAGGCGATACAAAAATGCATTTTGGAAATTAAACAACTATCAACGGGTGATCCTCATTTATGAAAATTTAGGATTGGACGATAGAACATCACGCGAGTGGCTTACATATTTTTGTGATACGGTCATTCATTTATATCGTCGATAGTTCTTACGTAAGTTGACTTCCCATGACGTCACATTCCGGACTTATAAGAACATTTTAGAAAAAATATGTCATATCGTAATCAGAGTGTCGTATCAAAAGGTTCATATCCAATAGGTTCATAACCAATGTTGCAAAAATCGTGAATCAGTAGTCGGGCGGTCGACCACCTTGTAGCTTGTAATCGGTCTGGGCGGGATTAATCGGTGCTTAATTGGATTGGCATTACTGACAAATTTTAGTTATTTTCGGCAAGTTTTGTATATTTCCGGCGAGTTTTAGGTATACGGCAATGTATTTTCTAAAAAACTACTTGTAATAGAATTAAACAGTTACTATAAGTGATCAAAATAAGTGTACAGTGAGTGTTGGGTACTTCTGGCATGATTTATAGGTTTCCGGCAAGTTTGACCAACATTGACCGCCGTTGATAGTCGTTGACCACGGTTGACCTATTTGTTTGATCCAGTTACATAAATCGGCAAGGTCGGTGGGCTTGTAGCACCTAATCGGCGATTAATCGGCCTTGTAGACCTTTTTTTGCAACACTGTTCATAACAAATGGTTCATATATCAAATGGTTCAGAAAAGCATATCAAAGGTTCATAATCAAAGTTTCATACCAGTAGCAAAGAATCGTCATTAAGGTTCATAGCAAAAGGAATCATAGCAAAAGGAATCATATCAAAGATTCGTCATTAAGGTTCATAAAGGACCACAACAGGGCAATATCACCGGTTCATATGACCCAAGTGTACTACCGGAGTTACATAGGTTTGCTGGGAAGGAATATGTGGATAATAGACCGTAGGTTGTGATTCGTTAAAATCAACAAGTATTTTTCTCAAAGATTTACAAAAGACATATGTAAACCCGAGTCGTTATCCCTAACGAAGGTTTGAATGGAATATGTGATTTTGGATCGTGAAACGTGTCGTGAATAGTGAGAACAAAGAGATATTTGATTATTTGGTGTTTGTTAATTCTAATGAGATAAGGAAAGCAAATTTACAAAGAAAAATAAAGCTAGGATCAAGTTATACTAAAACGCAAAGCGGGAATCCTAAAAACGAGAAGTGAAATCTATAAAAACAAAACCTACAAGTGTACGTGTAAATTTATTTTTCCTAAGTCCTAAATGATAAAAGAAAATTTTAGAAAATAAAATCATTTATAAAGATGGGCGGGATCTTTTTGAAAATCAAATTTTTAAACATTGGCAGGATTTTTTTTTAACGTATTCAAATTCAAAAAGGAAGTATTACAAACGTGTGGATTGTCCCCTATAAATACCCAGCCTTCTGATTCCATTGTGACACAAAATTTTCATAGTCAAACCTAAACTATCTAAACTTATGTAACTCAAAATGTCTTCCAAAAGAGATTTCGGGCAACAATTTCCAAGCCCACCTCGCAAAAAGGATTTTGGCCAACAATTTCCAAGCCCACCTCGACACAATGAAGAAGTCCATACTCCACCAGCACAAATCTATCCCGTTTTCAACCCACCACAAAAACAGATGAACACTTAACCGGAAAATGGCAGAATACACCGGTTTCAATTTCATGTTTAATATATTCTAGTCGTTGTTTAATGTAGCTTCAATTTCATGTTTAATATATTCTAGTTAATCGTTTAGGCCATCATTTTTCCTGCCTTTTAAGTCGTTTTTAATTTATGTTCACGTAAGTGATATAGTGTTGAACTTGAGGGGGTATTTTTGCAAAGCAAAAATATTTTTGTTACTTATTAAGATGAGCATCATACTATCAGAAGGAGGAAATGCAGAACAAAGAACATTAAAGAAGCAATGACTTGTTACAACCGGATTGAAACAATGTAAGGTAAAATGAGTACTTTTTCTTTTAATTTTCTAACTATAACAGTAAACATATCAAAAAGATATTTTACAAAGTTTGTGGAGATTAGTGATTTATATCTAATACCATTCATTTGTTGCAACCCTTTCATATCCTATCTAATCAATAGTCAATCGGTACCTAATCTTCTTTATATATATGCACTCATTTGTTGTTTTGATCTAATCATTCTAAAAAAAATAACAACTTTTAATCTGTCTTTCTCAATAATCTCTAAAATAATGGCTGGTACTCCACATCTGAATGAGCTAAAGGAGATTTCTGGATCGGATAAATTGCATGAGTGCTTTACTTTTTTGATGGGTCAAGAAATACCGGAGAACGAATCTACGATAATGTGGTTGGGACAACAGAGGGATCTCCTGCGCATAAGCATTGAACGCCGTAGCGAAAGGATGGTCGAGGTTTTGGGCTTGGATTTTGATGAGGAAGAGGCGGGAGATGTTGTTTATGAACGCCTTCGTGAAATGCAGGTGATAGAAAGAAGCCTCCTCCAGTCTGTGTCTGCTATGTTGGTTCAGTTAAGGGCTTTGATAACCAAGAAAGAAGAAACAGTTGAGGAGTTGATGGACTTCGATTAGGATTTCAAGTGTATGGGTGTGGGTCTTCTTTTGGGTTGTTTAATAGTACTAGTATGTTTTTAAGTTTTATGAACTTTATGTTTGGATGGTAGCAGAATCTATAGGCTTTTGTGTTTTGAGGTAGGGTTATGCCCTGCCTGGGTCACTATCTTTAAGATCTATGTACAAACTTTATGGTATTTTTATGTTAATAATGCATGACAGTGGAAATATTTAGCTTGTTTATGCTGCGTACTTTTGCGTTTTGTATTGAGGTTACGCCTAGATATGTTAACGTATGCAATCCTGTGGTAAATCAATCACTAAAGCGATTAAAACCCATCATAATGGTTAATGATGGGTCAGGATGTACAGAGTAGTGACTAAATTGAGGACTTTTTCTTTTTATTTCTGCGTTTTATTGTTAGTTATGATTGCTTGTGTCATTGTTCTGCTGAATTGCCTAACAAGGTTCGGTCGAATAGCATTATCATAAGTCAATAGTTTGACCAACCCTTGTAAGTTGTCTACTGATATAGCCCTAGTGATTGTATTGGAGTTTATGGAGTTGGTTACTGGCAGCGATACGTTTGCAGTTGATGTATGCGATAGTTCTTATGATGAGTGGTATCTTAGGTTCTAGAAAGTTAATTGTCGTGCTAAAGTTTTTTTAGCAACCAAATCGTTGGCTGCTGAATTTATTTTTGTGTTTTGCTGTTACTTACATTTAGGAATAAGTAGACAAGGATGCTGATGTGCAGGGGTATGAATGGGCTGCTGATGCAATTTGCAGCCCAAAATAAAGTGACTAAAAAAGCTCTAGCATCTTGAATAAGCTAAAAAACCTTAGGATAGAACTATAGGCTACAAATTAACCAAAAATCATACCTGAATTACTACTGGATAACCAAAATATAAGCTGATATATGGGTCTAAAAGGGACAAGGGATGATGCAGGGCAACCATTTAAATTATTCTAGTTAACTCAAATTCCATTTCACCTTCAAACTAGCTCAACACTTTCTGAAAACAACTTTAACGTAACAAATTAGCGCAGATCAAAGTTCTTGAAAAATCCTAATAATCACTCAATAATAAGCACTTTTCTAAAAGACAACTTTTGAGAAAACTTGGAATAAGCTTAGGAAAAGCTTGTGGATCAGATCAGTAGACACTATAAACATGGATACACTTTCCATACTTAACATATGGGCACTGGTGCACATACACAACTTCACCATGACAAATCATCAAGTTTGCCCTAACAACCTTGTTCATTCCGATCTGTGGCTCATCACATGTTTCATCTGCAAGGGCAATGCAGACTATAACTCTCCTTTTGTTGCCGTGTAATACAACAACCACACCAACCTAGTCAACACCTAGACATCTTCAAGAACATGGCAAAAAGTTTCAACTAACAGCTCATAAATGCTTAACTAATCCTAAATGCAAAACAACATTCAAAAAAGATGAAACGAACTAGTGAACGCATTACTTTTAATAACAACCATACTTGGCATTCATATGGATAAACCATCAAAAGATTTACATATTCCATTGTTAATTTACATACAAACCATACCATTGAAAGCAGACATTATACATTAAACATTAAACATAAACAGATGACACTAGAGCAAAAGAAACCATCCAATTCCATAGCGAGCAACCCTTCAACCATTCATCGCCTGAATCTGTTCTTCCTTGGTCCTGATGTCCTGCTCAGCTTGATTAATGAGATCATTCAACCCTTCCAGCTTGGTCCGCGCAGCATTCCTGTCTTCCCTAAGATCAACCAAAGTGTCATAAACCTCTTCCCTATCTTCAAGAGCTTCCATTTCAGCAATTAAAGCATTAAACTGCCCAATCTCATTGTTCACTGTGGTGGCCTCTTCGCGCATCCGGTTTATAAAGCCACGGAGACCGGAAATTTGCTGAGCCTTGAAGAAACTCATGTAACCATAAACAGAGGTCTCGCCGCTATACTCAATTAGGTCGTCAATAACACGCCTAGCCACTTGGTTTGGTCCTCCTGGTGCTGCCATTGATATTGAAATTGGGTAAAATATGATATTATTGATATATTTATAAGAATGGTGGAAGAAGAGTTGTAGGGTTAGTGATAAAGGAAGGAAAAAAATGTTGATATATATATAGGGGATTTGTGTGGTGCAGAATTGGGATGTGAACAGTGTGGTTGACAGTTACCGTTTCAACCATCATGACTCTTAAGGCTCCAGCGGCTAACATGCAGAAACCGAGGACAATAGTTAGAAAAGATAACTAATAGTTCTCATTTCTTTTAAATTTTAAGACCTTATGTTTAAAAATGGCAAACTAAGTCCTCCTTATTTTAAACTATCAATATATACTCCCTCCGTCTCAATTTATTTGTCAGGAGAGAGAAAACACAAAGTTTAATAAAAGTGGGGCCACTTTAATTTTCAACCACTAAAATGGAATATTCCTTCACTAGATTCTCTAATTTTTACTAAATAAGGAAAGTGGACAATTAATTTGAGACATCCATAAAAGGAAATATGGACAATTAAATTGAGACGGAGGGAGTATTAATTAATCGGTTCAGTTATCGGGTTGTTCGGTTAGTTCGTTTTCGTTAAATCGGTTCTATTTTTATGCGGGTCAACACCAAAACCGAACCGAACCCAACTAGAATTCAACCGAAGTGAACCGAACACTGAATTTGAAAATAATATTCACTGAATATTAAAAAAATAATATTCAAATTATAACCATTTATAACCTTTATAAAGATGGGCTGAATATTTTTTAAATTCAAAGTTATAAAGATGGGCGGGATCTTTTTGAAATTCAAATTGAAATTCAAATTTTTAAACATGGGCTGGATCCTTTTTAACTTATTCAAATTCCAAAAGTAAGTATTAAAAACGTGTGATTGTCCCATATAAATACCCAGCCTTCTGATTCCATTGTCACACACAATTTTCATAGTCAAACATAAAGTATATATCCAAACTTCTGTAACTAAAAATGTCTTCCAAAAGACAAATCTTTCCCTTTTTCTAAGCCCACCTCGACACAATGAAGAAGACCACACTCCAACTGGACAAATCTTTCCCTTTTTCCTACCCACCACAAGAACAGGTGATCAATTCACCGGAAAATGAATCGGTGCAGAATACACCTGTTTCAAACCAAGAACCAAATCCACACGGGTTAACAGACGAACAACTTCGCCTAATTTATTCTAGTTGATTTTAAAGTAGTTTCAGTTTGCTAAGATATTCGACGTTGCAAGTTTTATTAAAATTTTACATTTCTAATTACAAACCATCCTGCTCTTGGATCTTTTTCAGTTTATTTCAGCTTATTCCAGTAAGCTAGGATACTTCTTTTATTTGTCCTATGAGTAGTATAACATTTAGCACTTTCCAGTTTTTTTCTTTGGTAATTTCCATTTTCATTTAGTATTTTTAATTCATTTTTATTGTAAATTCAGTCTTTAAATCATAATAAATTAAATAAAAGTCAGAAAAATATAATTATTTTATTTAAAATTTTCTTTTATTAATTAGAATTTAGGAAAATTAGTTTGACACCCATAGAGTTACTCACCTCATCCGGCCACAAACGAAATTCATCATTCCATTCACACTTCATTTGAAACATCACGACTAGGTAGTGGCCTTAATAATAAGATAATTTTGAAACAATATTATGAAATATAAATTTGTAAAACTAAATAAATCACTTAAATGGTAAAAGATATGATACATTGGTATTTTTAAGATTGAAATAAAAACAAACACACAAAAACTCTTAAATATGTAAAAGATTTTAGTAGTGTTATACTCCCTCCGTCCTTAAATAAATGTCCAGTGTTGACTTTTAAAGTCTTTTCTTTTCAACTTTGACCTTAAATTATTTCATTTGTGTTATGTAATACTTAATGAAAATTATACAAATAAAAATACATTTAAAACGCAATCTATTCATATATTTTGCATCAAGTATTACATAACAAAATTAAAATAATTTAAGGTCAAAGTTAAAAAGTGAATACTTTAAAAGTCAATAGTGGACATTTATTTAGGGACGGAGGGAGTATTAATTAAACATGTAAAAGATAGGAGTACGTGTTATATTCAAAAGTAATTATAGCCTTGCCATAATTAAGCAACTTGCTTGTATACAATCCTCTATAACGACGGTCATCACATTGATTATCTTCCATCATCAACTGTCAAACAAACTGCGCGAAGAAAGAGGTAATGATCTCGCACCAAAAAAAAAAATTTTGATTGCTCATCTCATTTTCATATGCATGTAAGTAATAATCAAAGTAATAATTTGCACTTCATTATAGTAATAGAGTTTTATGTTAGTCAGATCCAATGGTAGTGCGATTCTTGATGTAGAGTAAAGTTAATGTTATGGTGTGTGTTTGGATTCGGTTACTTGTGATCTTCTGTAGTACAATTAACATTATAAGTTCTTATTGTGACTTTTTTGTATGGAGTATTACTCTGTTTTGTTTTTTGTGAGGTTATATACAATCTTTTAATAGATTTATATTTACGTGTAGGCGAACATGGGTATCGAATTCGTTATACTTCAAGATAAGGAACACTTTGCGGAATCTCAGGTAGTAGAAACACAAAATGCCAGAATAGTGTAACGTAAAGTGTAGTGATGTTGTAATCTAAAACTAAAATATATGTGAACTTTATATTGTAGGTGTTACCGGAAGTGTACAATAGTGAGTCTTACAACGGTAAATCTGTGATATACATAATATCAGCAGATGGGTATCGTTTTAGGGTGGACTTACTCAAGCCTACGTTCGGTCTTTGGTGTATAACCGGACCAAAATGGACAGCTTTTTGCAATAGGTACTTGCACAAAGATGTAGAGTTGTTGCATTTTGTTGAAGAAGGGGATGACTGTTTTTATGTGACTGGATACTTTCCAAACGGGCATGAAGTAGGTGGGTATGATGTAAACAGAGCAACATATTCAAGATTCAAGACATTTGTGTTGCCCGACCCTGGTTTGACTCAGGTACTAAAAATTACGAGTAATAAAGTCAATTACCTTCAGCAACCAAAGGCGACCTTAATTTATACCAATCTCAGTTAGCATATGTTTTGCATACAAAATTTTAAAATTTTCGATTATATACTTTAATACAGTCAATTGCCGCTCAACTATTAACGGGATTTGAGGAGCTTGATCATCTGACTATCAAAGTGAACGGGCAGAATTTCAAATTTCATGTGCGCCGGGTCAAAGTTTTATCGGAACCGGGTACTTATGTGTACAATTTGTTGGGTGATGTTTGGAGTTCGTTGGTGAACGTTGTCGGTCTGGAGCCTGGAACCACATGTGTCTTCACAAAAAACAGGGGACATAGTGTGTGGCTAGATGCCTTTGATGATGACGGGGGCATCCTAACGCAAAGCGTGTTCAAGGGAGCCAGTAATCTGAGGAAGATTCAGCTGCCGTTGGAGTGGAATGAACAGAGTAACATATGCTTTATTTGCTTTTATTAACATTTATTTGTCTGCATTTACCTAATACCATAAATTATTACGTTTGTATGTTTAAATAGATGACGATAGAATGACACATATTTGCTACTGGCCATTCCACACCGACCATCATGGAGAGTACAACAGAACCTTCTACAAAAGCTACGCCCACATCCAATGCCGCAACAGATTGGTACATGAATTAAATAAATTTTTTTTTTTTTTTTTTTTAATATATAGCCATTTTGATGGTTTAACAGTTGGTTAATAGTAACTGCAAATTACAATCCTACAGGCAATCCCTGCTCATTTCCTGAAGAAGCATCCGATGCACCACTACAACAAGGCCCTGGTAGTTCACCATAACTATAGAGATGTCATGAGGGTGCAAATGGAGCCGCACAATGAGAAACCAGAAAGAACCAATCATGTAAACATGTTCGGACAGTGGAAGCTGTTAGCAGAAGCATGTAAGTTCCCGTATGTGAAGGTGATACGGTTCAAGTATGTGTCTAATGGGGTAGATTTGGATGTGGCAGAAGGTGAAAACCCGCATTACCCGATATTCCACATATGTTAAACTGGTGAATGGTAAGTCCTTTTGGTAGTTGCTGAGTATGGTATTTGGTCATGAACATTTGGTTGTGTTATGTCTGCTTTCTTTTGTGTTGTGGCTGCTTCCACATGACATTTGGTAAGGTTTAAGTAAGGTTGCTGGTTGTGTTGTGGAGTAGATTCCACTTGAACATTGTCGTTGAAATGTCATCTTTGAGGTACTGATTCCACATGACATTTGGTACTTGTTAACTTCATGATGGTAGAATGAATCAAAACTGTTAGTTATCTTTGATTTCATATGGCTTTCTTTTTTTATGTGTGTGTCTGTGTAAGTATCATTGGCACTCACAAATTTGTCATCAAATGGATATATGGAATAGTGAATCAGTTTACCTTTTTTCCGGTATCTGTAATGTTGAAATGGGTAGTACACCTGCTATAGTTGCACTTCCTAGAAATGTCGATTGAAATCTAAAACCTTATTCATTACAAAACATAATGTCCTGCAGTTTGTCCAGTTTAAGAATAGCAAGCATCAACCACTTGATCATTCTAACAATTTATTCCAATGTGAACGATGTGCCACATTAAAGTTTCAGTAAGACATGATATTATAATTTTTAGAAAGTAACTCATGTGTGCATATCAGAAGTCAATTGTTTAAACCTTACTATAACACACACATACAGATTATACAACATTTTGATGAGCTTACTTCAATTGGATGCTTTAGATGCCTTGACTCTCCTGTTACGTTCAGCACTTTCAAAGCTTTAGATGCACGTTAACTCACGGTAACTTGCATACTGATAAATTGAATGGTCTGTCAATAACCACTAACATCAGATTCAGCGATGATGAATGTGAGGACCATAAAAGTCCGCATCAACCCTTTAGATGCACATTAACTCACGGTAACTTGCATACTGGTAATTTGAATGGTCTATCCAAACTGATAACTTTAACATAACAAATTAGTGCAGATCAAAGTTTACCACTTGACAAATGAACAGTGGAAAGAGTTTTTACCCGTTTTAACCCACTAATCCAAACAGTCCTTTATAGGGGCTGTGTGGTTCTAAAAGCTAATGCATACTATGTTAAGCTTGAATTTTGGAAGACACATGTAAAACTAACTAAATTAAGCATAAACAAGTGTCAATTAGCTGAAAAGAAACACGAGAATAAGCAATAAGCAATTTTTACCTACGTTGACTATTTTGACTATTATTGACTGCTTGAAATTGAAACTTAATTTAAGGACATTAACTGTAACCTGATATGATCCATAATCTTTACCAAAATTGTAGGAGACAGTTAATTTCTTCAAAAAAAATAATAAGGACTAAAATTTACTAAAAATCAATATTTTGGTACCAAATTATCAAATAAAAATCACTTACTCCATCTCCAAATACACATCCTTCCACCAGCCAAAATTGCCAGCATTACACACCACCATCACCTCTATATCAATTGATACCCGAACATCAAGACAAAATATTTGGTTAATTGAATTAGTCTCCCTTTTCTTTTTGTTGAAATTATATGTGGTTATTTGTGGTTAATTGAATTCCTTTTTTTTATTGTTGGTTTGTTTAACGTAGGTTTAAGATGGATACGAGTTGGATGTCTTTACCAAGATTTACCATAGAATATAAAAAAGGTCTTGAAGACTTTCTTGATCATATATTTTATAACGAGGGTAAAAATGGACAGATTTCATGTCCATGTAAAGATTGTGGTAATCAGATATGGGTAGATCGGGAGGACGCTGGAACACATCTGCTATGTGTCGGGTTTATGAAAGGTTATACAATTCCACCTTTCAGTTCCAAATCATGTGATGCTCCAATGTTGGATGCTGAAGATGACATGCAAGGGTTGGTGAATGATGCCTTCCATCGGTTTGGTAATGACACAGAAGAAGATGACATGGGAACACAAAGTGAAAGTATGAGTATGCCAAACCTAAAGGCGAAAAAATTTTATAAAGTGTTGGGAGAGGCAAAGAAAGCACTATATCCTGGGTGTAAGTTATCAGTTCTTTCTTTTATCATTAGACTATTTCATGGTAAGTGTGTTGGGAAATGTAGTGATAATGGTTTCAGCATGATGCTGGATACAATGAGGGAAGCCTTCCCCGATGCTTCCATACCGAAGTCATTGTATGAACTAAGGAAGATAATTCGAGAGTTGGGACTTAGTTATGATAAAATTGATGCATGTCCTAATGATTGTATGCTGTACTGGAAAAAAAACATTAATAAAACAGAATGTGATACATGCCATACGTCAAGGTATAAAGCAAGTGAATATGATTCTGCTGATGTGTCAACCACACCTGATACAGGTAAGAAGATTGGAGCAAAGATTTTGCGTTATTTTCCGCTCATACCACGATTGCAAATGTTATTTATGTCATCTAAAACAGCTGCCTCCATGAGATGGCATAAAGAGGGTCGCACGAAAGATGGTTACTTGAGACATCCTGCTGATTCCCCAGCATGGAAAGCATTTGATTTTAAGTATCGTAAGTTTGCCAATGAATCTCGTAATGTCAGGCTTGGTTTAGCGAGTGATGGGTTTAACCCTTTTGGAACAATGAGTGTTTCTCATAGTACATGGCCTGTTGTTTTGACGCCATATAATCTACCTCCTTGGATGTGCATGCAGAAACCTTATTTCTTTCTATCTTTACTTATACCTGGCCCATCTGCTCCTGGGAATAATATAGATGTCTATATGGAACCGTTAGTGGCTGAGCTAAAGGAGTTGTGGGATGTTAACGGAGTAGAGACTTATGATGCATCAACAAATAGTAACTTTCAGATGCGTGCTTGTTTGTTATGGACGATCAGTGACTTTCCTGCTTATGCAAATTTATCCAGATGGAGCACCAAAGGTAAACTTTCATGTCCTAACTGCCATAAACATACAAAATCAACACGATTGACTCATGGCAAAAAATTTTGTTTTATGGGACATCGTCGATATTTGCCTGCTGATCATGCTTTTCGAAAAGATACAAAGTCTTTTGATGGCACAGAAGAACAAGACAGGCAACCCCGTGGCTTAACAGGACCAGAAGTACTTGATGAGTTAAATGGTTTTGAAATTAAATTTGGAAAACTTGTGAAGAGCAACCCAAATTTACCTTTTAATTGGAAAAAGAAAAGTATTTTCTTTGAGTTACCGTACTGGAAAGATAACTTGCTACGCCATAATCTAGATGTAATGCATATTGAGAAGAATGTTTGTGACAGTGTCCTTGGAACGCTAATGAATCTAGATTGGAAGACCAAGGATCATATAAAAGCACGCCTTGATTTACAAGAAATGGGCATTAGACGTGAACTTCATCCTATAGTTCAAGATAACAACAAAGTTTATTTGCCACCTGCTTGTTTCTCAATGGATAAAAAAGAGAAAGATATTTTTTGTCATGTGCTTAAGAAGGTGAAAGTTCCAGATGGTTATGCAGCTAATATATCAAGATGCGTAGAGTTAAAACCTCCAAAAGTGTCTGGACTTAAAAGTCATGACAGCCATATTTTGATGCAGCAGTTGCTTCCCGTTGCCTTGCGAAATGTGTTGCCAAAGCACGTGCGCTATCCTGTGATGAAGCTATGTCGTTACTATAAATAATTATGCTCAAAGGTTCTTAATCCAAATGATTTGGTTCAAATGGAAACCGAGATTGGAAAAATACTCTGTGATTTAGAAAGGATTTTTCCGCCATCATTCTTTGATGTCATGGTTCATCTTTCAGTTCATCTTGCTTCAGAGGCCAGATTAGGAGGGACAGTTCATTACCGTTGGATGTATCCAATCGAGAGGTGCACATTACTATTTTAGTAAATACCTTTATTAAAAAATATTATTGAATCTGAAATTCATGGTTTTGATATCTCAGGTATTTATCTACATTAAAATCTTACGTGCGAAACAGGAGTAACCCAGAGGGTTCGATTGCAGAAGGATATCTAGCTGAAGAGTGTGTGTCGTTTTGTTCATTGTACTTATCCAGTGATGTTGAGACCGTACATAATAAGACAAATCGAAATTATGATGACGATGGTTATGAGGATGTTTTACCTATCTTTTCTATGTCGGGTCGACCGATTGGTGCTAAAAAGGTAGAAATGATGGACCTTGACATTTTGGCTAAAGCACATTCATATGTGTTGTTCAATTGTAGTGAAGTTGATGAATTTCGAACGTAAGTAATTATATTAGTTGTGAGTTTCATAAATTATATTATACGATTAATAGTTGTCGTTGTTATCATCATTATCATCTGTTAACACTGCAGTGAACATCTGGCGATGGTTCAGCATGAAAATCGGAGAAAACGTAAGCGTGACATTCAACGTTTACATAGTGAGACTTTTGAGTCGTGGTTTCAAGATCATGTAAGTAATAATTATAATGACATGGCATTTTCAACCTACTAATACACGGGTGTATAACAAAACAATCAACACATCTTGCATTAATTCAGGTTGAGGAGCTACATACTAGAGGGGATCACAGAATCACAGAAAGTCTAAGGAACTTGGCAAGTGGTCCATCTGAGTTTGTGAAAAAATATAGGGGATTTATCATAAATGGTTTCCGATTTCACACAAAAGATGTAGAACAGAATAGGAAAACACAGAATAGTGGGGTTATGCTTCAGGCCATGACAAACAGCTTCTCGAGTGCTACAGATAACAATCCTATCGTGGGAGATGTAACTTACTACGGGGTTTTGAATGATATCATTGAGTTGGAGTACGCTATTGACAAGAAAGTAGTTTTGTTCCATTGTGATTGGATTTCGAATGGTTCAAGGAAAAAAGAAGATGACAACGGGTTTACACTATTGAATTTTGAAGGATTGAAGGCTAATAACGAGCCTTTTATACTAGCTTCTCAAGCACAGCAAGTATTTTACGTTGCAGATAGTGTTGACAAAGGATGGCAAGTTGTGATCAAGACAGCGCCCAGACATGTTTATGACATGGATGAACAAACAAGTCTTGAAGACGTGGAAACACATTTGCAGGGTGACTCATTCACGGGTCCTCAACATGACGAAACAGTGGATATTGAATTGGTTAGAGGTGGTTTCGATGGAACTGTTGTGGACAATGATGACTTAGTTTTTGCCGAAGAAGAAGATCCAGTTGAAGCTGATTCATGATTTCAATTAGCTAAATAGTAATAGTCCTTGTTTTTATCTAAATTTAGTTGTTAAGAATCAATTAGAAGCCTCATTACAGTTTATATAACTTGCTTGTACTCATTTTCAAGTTTATTACTTGTTTTTGTCAACTGCTCAGCACTTTAGGCTTATTTGTATGCTTATTTCAAGTTTCCAGCAATAGTTGTAGTTTTGAAAAATGCTTATTCATTAGTGCTTTTCATGTTTGTAAAAAAAAAAAAAAAAAAAAAAAAAAAAAAAAAAAAAAAAAAAATCATAAAGTCCAAGAGCAAGGATCGAACCCTGGTCACTGGATTCCGAAACACACACCACTAACACACTTGCCCTTGGGTCTTTTGCGTTTTATCCTTCTTTAACAATCCTTTTAACATTTATTCCCTCATTTGCTATTCGAATTACTTACCTTATTCCCAGACCTTTTTAGTATTTTTCCTAGGATTGTCGTATCATAAAGTACTTTTAGTAAAACCTATGAGACCCAAGTGACAAGGGTCCTACTAAATTTTGTTATAATAAAACTGTTGCGAATAACCGTTGTAAAAACCTGATGTTTTATGACTAAAATAAGGAAGTGTTCTATTATGGCGTATGATAATAAAACCATAACAAATAAGCGTACTATAAAGGTTAATGTTAAACGACACAGGTGTCAAGGGTCCTATTAAGTTTGTTAAAATAAAACTTTTGCAACTAAGCGTTCTATAAAACTGAAACTTTATGACTCAAATTTCAAGTGTCCTATTATGCTGGATGAATTTATGAGACCCAAGTGTCAAGTGTCATATCAAGTTATGATTTAATAAAACTTAATTTGAATAAGCATTATAAAAAGCGGGTGTTTTACGACTATAAAAAGAAGTGTCATATTATGGTGTATCATTAAAAAACCATTATGAATAAGCGTTCTATAAAGGTTAACGTTATAAGACCCTATTGTCAAGGGTCCTATTAACTTTTGTTATAATAAAAAACGTTTGCGAATAAGCGTTCCATAAAACTGATGTTTTATGACTCAAATATCAAGTGTCCTATAATGGTGTATCAATCTATGGGACCCAAGTGTCAAGTGTCATATTAAGTTATGTTTTAATAATACGTTTGCGAATAAGCGTTCTAAATAATTAATGTTTTATGACTTATGTGTCAAGTGTCCTATTATGGTGTAGTGAAGTTTTATGACGTTTGCGAATAAGCGTTCTAAATAATCAACGTTTGCGAATAAGCGTTCTAAATAATTAACGTTATAATACCCACGTGTCAAAGGTCCTATTAAATTTTGTTATAATAAAACTTTTGTGAATAAGCGTTTTAACTAACTGATGTCTTATGACTCAAAACTCAAGTGTCCTATTATGGTGTATTATAATAAAACCATAATGAATAAACGTCCTATAAAGGTTAAAGTTATAAGACCCAAGTGTCAAGGGTCTTATTAGGTTATGTCATAATAGGACATCTAGTGATCAAGTGTCGTATTACACTATCACATAATGGGACACCAACAACTAAATGCCTTATAAAGTAATTTATTAGGATCCATATTTTAAGTGTCCTATTAAGTTATATGATAATAGGACCCCAATTAATCAACCATCATATTATATAACTTTTTAGGACACCGCCTAAGTAGCAAATATTTAAAAAGGACCCTAAACGCTCATATGTCCTATTAAACAGTTTTTTAGGACTCCATTATCATACCGTCCCAGACAAAGGGTCCTAAAAAGCCACTTTTCTTGTAGTGACTTGTCATACCATGTTTCTTTAAAATCTCTAGAGCATATTTGGACTGGTTTAGAAAACTACCACGGGGGGATTGATGAACTTGAATTCCTATGAAGAACGTAAGTTCACCCATCATAGACTTCTCAAAATTTTGTTTCATTAGTTTAGCAAAAGAATTTGAGTACTTTTTATGTGTTGAACCAAAAATGATATCATCAACATAAATTTGAACAATTAAGATGTCCTCCCCGTCTTTTTGAATAAACAGTGTAGGATCAACATATCCTTTGGTAAAGTGATTAGCTATTAAGAATGCTGATAGTTTATCATACCATGCCCTCGGGGCTTGTTTAAGGCCATAGAGGGCTTTCTTGAGTCTGTACACATGATTTGGATGATCTGGATTAATGAAGCCCTCTGGTTGTGTGACATACACTTCTTCACGGAGTTGCCCATTCAGGAATGCAGTCTTCACGTCCATTTGATAAACGGTGATGTTCTTGTGGGCAACATACGCCAGAAACATGCGGACAGCTTCAAGTCTAGCCACTAGTGCAAAGGATTCTTCAAAGTTAATGCCTTATTCTTGGCTAAAGCCTTTGGCAACCAGACGAGATTTGTTACGAATAATTGTTCCATCATCATCCAGTTTGTTTTTCCAAATCCATTCAAGTCCGACAACATAGACTCCATCAGGTCGTTCTACCAATTCCCAAACTTCAAGATGTTTGAATTGATCAAGTTCTTCTTGCATTGATTCAATCCAATTGTCATAAGTCAAGGCTTCTTTAATATTCTTTGGTTCTGCTTGACAGATGGTTAGTGCATAATTGCATGTTTCACCATCTGTGTGAAGTCTTTTCCATTTCATGACTGGATTGTCTGGATTACCAATCACATTTACTAAAGGATGATCTCTTAACCATTTGTGGGTTGAAGGGTAATGTTGTAAATTATTGTGCATATTAGACGGATCCAAGTTGCTTGTTGACAACTCAACAATATCAGGAACAGTTGGAGCTGGAGCAAATGGATTAAAGAATGCATTTCCGTCATAATTTACAAGTGTGGGTACTTCTTGTTGTAGGAGATATTCAGCTGCATTCTCAGTATTGGAAGCGGTTTATTCTTTTGTTGATGATGATTCTTTTGTTGATGATGATTCTGTTGGAGGTGCGTCGGCAGCAACTGTTGTTGTTGTAGTAGTAGGTGTATCAGGTACTGGAATATGATCAGGTTGTGCAGCGGAACTTGTAGATACATCTAGTGCACGACTAACAAGAGAATCATCGAACAGTGGAGCAAACAAGTTTTCCAAATCCTTACGGTTGAGGGAGAGTGGTGCAGCTGATTGATCGGGAAAATTGAGACGGTTAGTTTCGGGTCCTAAGCTGTTTTGCTCAGAAGCCATGTCTGTGAGTTCATCAAAATCAGCATGTATTGTCTCTTGAATTTCTCTAGTGCGACGGTTCCAGTTACGAAAACCTTTAGAGTTCTCACAGTATCCAACAAAGATTCCAATGTCAGCTTTGGCTTTCAGTTTTCCAAAGTCATCACGATCATTATTTGGGTAACAAAGAGCACCAAATACATGAAAGTAATTTATGTTCGGTTTACAGTTGTGAACAAGCTCATATGGAGTTTTGTGATGCCTTTTGTTGATCATACAACAATTTTGAGTGTAACAAGCGGTTGAGACAGCTTCAGCCCATAGGTAATCACGTAATTGAGCATTGAGTAACATCATCCTTGCAGCTTCCACTAACATCCTGTTGCGTCTTTCAACAACCCCATTCTGTTCTGGACTTTTAGCAATAGTTGTTTGATGTTCAATTCCTACTTTCTCAAAATACTCACGAAGAGTTTGATTCTTGAATTCGGTTCCATTGTCTGTTCTGACTTTTCTAACTGTATTGCGAAGCTGGACCTGAATTTTAGTGAGAAAGGTGATGATCATAGAAGGATCTTGATCTTTGGTTTGTAGAAATTAGACCCAAGTCCATATGGAAAAATCATCGACAATTACCAATATGTAGCATTTCCCGTTGATTGTTTGAACACGCATCGGGCCACACAAATCCATATTGAGAAGTTGAAGAATATGATCAGTACTGTGCTCGGTTTTAGAAGGAAAATGAGCATGAGTACTTTTCCCTTGTTCACATGCTGGACATAGGTGATCTTTTGCATACCGAAACCTTGGAAAACCGTCGACTAGTTTATGACGAGCAAGATCTGTCATGGTCTTGAAATTCAAATGGGACAGTCGTTTGTGCCATAACCAGGATTTTGTAGAGTGTGCTTTGGAGAGTAAATATATGGGAGAAGAAGCGGTCATGTCAGACATAGAAATGGTGTAGAGACTCGTTCCGCGTTTGCCCGTCATGAGGTCGTTTCATTGTAAATCACGAATGAAGCAAGTTTTCTCCCTAAAAGCTACTTCCAAATCACCATCACAAAATTGTCCTACTGAGAAAAGGTTGTGTCTAAGGCCTTCGACGTAATATACACGGCTAATCTCGATATTGCCATTGACATAGTCTCCATAGCCCATTATAGCAGCAAAATGATCATTCCCGAATCTGACAGTTCCTATGAACTTTGCAACAAAGTTTACTAAAAGTTTAAGGTTGCCTGTCATATGTTGGGAACAACCGCTATCAACAATCCAAAGAACAATTTGAATCACCTGAGACAGATCATCAGTATCATATACTGGGCCTGTTTCGCTCATGTGCAATTCTTGCATGTTGGGCATTAACATCATGGCTACATTAGCTTCCAAGTCTTCCATATCATCATCAGAGTATGCACTTGCCATGAAGTTGTTCTCTTTTTCAGTAAGAGTGCCCCCAGATTCATCCTTAAGAGCAAGAAGTAGTGCTTGCTTGTGGTACTCACTGCCTCTTGTTCTCGGCTTGGGGCATGCAGTAGCGAAATGACCCTTTCCATTACAGTTGTAACATCTGACCATTGTATTTCCAATCCCTTGATTCCCGGTTTCAACAATCTCAGCCCTTCTCTGTTGAGTACCAGCATTGTTCCTACTGCCACCTGTAGCATTAAACCTTTGTCCTGTTCCTGAGTTTCCCATGTAACCACCCGATCCATTTCTTCCTTTAGCTCTGTTCTGAATCTCAACTCTTCCATTTTGGACAACAGCTTGATTACGAGTGTTGGATGAAGTACGAAGATGGTTGTTGGATTTGTTGGAGAACTTGCTGAAAGCACGAGAAATTAATGCAAATCCTTCATTCAATGAATTGAATGCATCATCTTCATCACTGTTGGCATTAGAGTAAAGCATAGTATCCGTGTTGTCATAAGGAACAAGTTGATTGTCAGTTGATTGCGGTGTTGATTCATATGGAACGAGTTGATTCAATGAGGTTTGTTGAGGATAAGCAAAGTTTTGTTGTTGTTGAACAAAATCTTGGTTTGATTGTGGAGCAAAGTGAGATTGAGCTATCAATGCTAGTGAGTTTGGAGTTGTTGACGGTGAATAACTACCACGAGCAGCTCTATCTTTGTCAACTTCTGACTAATGATGCTTCAAATAATCATACAACAACCCATAAGATGCGTTGTGCAGATTCTTTGCTTGATGAACAAAGGTGACATATTTCTGCCAGTCAGGACCAAGACAACTAAGGAACTTTGGGTTTACTGCAATCCTGGGTAGAATAATGCTGTGTCTGTCCAAGTCGTTTATGATGTTGGTGAACCTATGGTAATAAAACTCTAGTGATTCTCCTGCTTCAATCATAAACATTGTGTATTCAAGATAGAGTTTTGATTCCATATCTTCTTGGTTCAATTCAGTACCTTCCATGAGGAAATGAACGTGTTCCCACATGACCTTAGCAATCTTCTGTGCATCAATACTTCTGAAGATTGGATTAGGAATTCCTTGAAGGATACAAGACATTGCAAGTTCATTGGCTTCTTTATGAAGTACTTGTTCTGCTGTAAGCTGAGCATCAGGAATAGGGGTCACAGTTGCTTCTCTTGGAGGAATGGCATTTGGATCTCCAGGAACCGTTGTTGTTGGCAATTGAAATGGTCCTTCAATGATAGCCTTTTTCATGTATTTTCCATGCGGTTTCTTGAGTTCCATGAACCGTAAGAATCGACTTGCCCATTGCACATAGTTACCCGGAGTTAGCATAGGAGGTGTGTCTAAGGATCCAGCCTCATGTATTGATTATTGACTACTTACTGCTTCACACATCTGATCAAACCAGTGTGGTTGTTTTTCTGGAAGTGGGTAGGACTGCATTGGTTGTTGTTGATATGGTTGTTGTTGAGGGATTTGTTGTTGAGGGAAAAATTGATGTTGTTGCATAAAGAGTTGTTGTTGAGGATACTGTGGTTGTTGAGGATATTGTTGTTGCTGATGATACTGCTGTTGTTGATTGTAAAAATAGTTGTAGTTCGGTGGTTGAGACATTATTTTAGAAGTAACTTGTGTTCGTATAGATCTTGTAGACAATTGAGAAGTGTGTTATGAGTTATAAAGTTTGGTTTTGGTTAAGTGTGAATTTAGATGTTTTACTGTTCACTTTTAATTCCGACAAAACACTGTTCACATTCAATTCCGACAAAACAATGTTCACAGTTGCCAATTGCGACGAGTTCTTTGAATTGCGATGGATTATCTGAATTCCGATGAAATCTTCAATTCCGATGGATTTATCTAATTCCGGAAAAAGTAGCTAAATTCTGATGGACTATTCAATTTCGACGGATCTTGGGAATTGCGATGGACTTTGCAATTGCGATAGAATTTTTCAATTTCGATAACTTATCTGAATTGCGATAGAACTTGGCAATTTCGATAACGTATCTGAATTGCAATTCTGATAATTTTCTCACTACCTTATACAAGATAGGAGATTTTCCTCAAAGTCAAAGTATTTTCACAAGCTTGTACAAGCAAGGAATCTACTGAGTAACAATTCCGATACGCCTTAAGTCGTCAAATCCGATAAACCCTAATTGCTCCAATTCCGATAATCCCTAATTACCAATTCCGATAAACCCTCGTAACGAATTCCGATAAACCCGTTTCACCAATTTCGATAGAAACACAGCTTAATCAAAACGCTTTTTACCAATCAAAAACGATGTTTAAACTGAATCTCTTTGGATCAAAATGTTTAAAAACACTTAAATAATAAGAAAGTTTCAAGCTTTAATGTTTTAAACGAAATTTGATGAATTTCGATGAGATGCAACTATGAAACCGAGTGTAAATCTAGTGTTATTCGAAAAAGTTCTAAATTTTTGACTCTAAATCAAACTTCTAATCACTATAATGATCTTAACACTTTACAAGTGTGAATAGAAAGTGATAGAACTGAGATTTTTGTCACAAATTCACTACAAAACCAAACGTAAACAATGAATAAGCTATGAACTACTCAAAAACACACAAATCAATTATCTTCTTAGAGGGTTCGATACACTATAAGGTTGTTAGACCTTTGTTGCTTTGTGTATATGATATATTGAGTTAATATGATTAAGTATGCGGAATCTACTTAATCACACTTAGAAGGTTATTTGGTTATAGAAATGGAACAGTGATGTTTGTTATGGAACAATGAACAAAGAAGGTTTTATCACCAAATGATTCAATATTATTCAAGATAATACGAGTGATCTTCACTATCACTAGGGTTACAAAACCTTGAATCTTATGTTTCTATGACTTATGATATTGTTGTGTTTGTTCTATGTTCTTAACAGTTATGACCTAATTAATGCATTTAATATCTAAGCCTATGATTTCTCTTTTATAGTCCAAGAGAGATCTTTACAATATTGTCAAGTCGAATCGAACACATGCTTGAGAGTGTCAGTCATTAAGATACAACATGTATCTGTGTTTACAACTTGTTACTGAACACTTTGTCTAAAGATATTATCTACCGTGTATTGTTGACTATTATACACATAATATCTTCGTATTCTTATCCAACCAGCAGTAGAATACTTCAACAGTTATCCACTCAGCAGTGGAATCTTCTTCACTAGCAGCAGTATCATTCAGCAGTAGAATGTTTAACGCTAGCAGTAGAATCAAATGCACTAGCAGTAGAATGATACTTAGAGTATTTCTTTGAGCAGTAACGATCTTGTGAACATGTAATTTCCAATACTAATCTTCATAACATTTAATTCCCAACAATCCTCCCCTAAACATGTGAATCCTTTTCAACATGTTTTTGAATTAAATTATGATTGTGGGAATCTTTCAAACACTTTATAGTCAGATTCTTGATATGAGCTATCTTCTGTTCTTCAAGGTTAAATATCTTTCTTAGTAACTCATCCGCCATTTTCTTTTGACTTCGACAATATTAGAACCTATCTTCAAGCTTCAAACAAAGCCTAAAAGATGGTGCAATTTCCTTGGATGGAGGAATTATAAGAGGCAATGATGTTGTGTGTCTTGGATGCTTGTTTCAACAAGTGAAATCATCTATCAGCATGCCTTTGTAAGTGATGAACAAACTTAGTGAACTGAAATTGAAACTGAAAGCTCCTAAATAGAACTTTCTCCATTTGAAATGCTTCATCCCTTCTGAATATATATATAATACTCCAAAATCAGCTATGTTCTTGTCATTTTCAACCTCCATGTCATCATCTTGTATGCTCTTGTCTTTTCCTCCCTTACATTTGGTTAATCTTCCTTGGGCTTTATTTCCTCCCCTGAGATGCAAATAACATTTCTATCCTCCCCTGTTTGGAAGATCTCTCACCATCATCCCATCATTATCTGATCTACCAATGTGAACCTGTTTTCAGACAATGTTGTACATGAAGCCATCAATTCCTTAAGAGTTTATGTGCTACCCTCATTACTTATAGGTGTGTTAACTCCTATAAGAGGTGATTCATGGGGCATTGACTCATTATCCATCAATGGATGGTTTTGCTGAGTCCTTTTGAAAATCCTTTTTAAGAATTTTTTTTTTTGACTTAGCAGTATGTTCATGATTTTATTATAGAAAAATCATACTGCTTTCAACCATTTTGAAGGGATTAAGTGTATAACAGACACTTAATCAAGAATGCGGTTTAAAGTAACCTCTGGTTGTGTGAGAACCAATGTTTTTCAGTTATAAGTAACTGCCTGTGTAAAGATAAACCTATTCAAAAGGCTTTCTTGACAGGGTTTCCAGCTCAGCTCATAGCAATTGTTGCCTCTAACACAAGTGTTAGATTCACTTTTACTAGCTGTTCTTTCTATCAGATATCCTTAGACTTGCTCATTATACTTAAAAGTATAAAATGATAGAAAGTGAATTGAGTCAGTTACTATCTGACCAACTGAACCATCAATTCAACGTGAAATATCATAATTAGATTTCAAGAAATAAGTTCTAAGGGATCAATTAACTTAGGAGTAAACCTTTGTTAATAAATTCCCAAACTCGGTCCATCATAAACCTATTATGTCAGCAACTGATATCATCATTCTGCTGCTTCCATTTCACTTGAAACTTCTTTTTTGTTCAATGTTCATACCTGAAAATGTTAGTCCAAAACCAAGAAACAAAATGCAAAGCATTTGTCTTATAGCAGCATTATAAATATGACTAACAAAATGAACTTAAACAAATAAAAATTTGTACCAGCAGCACAAACTTTTCACTAACAGTAGTATTTTATAAATCCAGCAGCACAATCAAAAATTTATATACAAAAATACATAGTGTTAAATCATTGCAATCTCTAATAAAATGATGTCTAATTTCAATGTGTTTTGTTTTAGAATGTTGTACTGGGTTTTTAATTATGCAAATTGTACTACTATTATCAATATGAATGACAGTGTTCATGAAATTGTACCCATAGTCAAGAAATTGATTTTGAAGCCAAAGTACTTGACCACAGCAACTTACAGCAGCTACATATTCAGCTTCAGTTGTTGAAGTAGCCACAATTGTTTGCTTCTTACACTGCCATGAGATAAGTCTACACCCAAGGAATTGACATCCTCCAGTTGTTGACTTTCTGTCCAAGCTAGCACCAGCATAATCATTATCCGAAAATGCTACCAAGTCAAAAGGTGATTCCCTTGAATACCATAGACCCAACCTTGGTTGACCCTTTAGATATCTAAAAATCCTCTTGATTGCTGTTAAATGAGAAACCTTTGGAGTTACTTGAAATCTTGCACAAGCACAAACAGAGAACATGATGTCAGGTCTTGATGATGTGAGATACATCAAAGAACCTATCATAGATCTGTAAGTGTGTACATCTACATTGTCTCCATCTAAATCTTTAAGAAGTGGCTTCTCAGAGTCCATTGGTGTGCTTGCCATTTTTGAATCAGCAAATTGAAATTTTCTAAGTATCTCTGCAACATATTTATCTTGACTAATAAATACGCCTTCACTAGATTGCTTAACATGCAGACCCAAAAAGAATGTAAGTTCCCTCATGGAACTCATCTGAAACTTATGATGCATAAGCTTCTCAAACTCCAAACACATCTCCTTCCTTGTAGATCCAAAGATGATATCATCCACATACACCTGAACTAACAAAAGATCATTCTTGTGCTTCTTGATGAATAATGTCTGATCAATCTTGCCTCTTTGAAATCCATTTTCAATTAAGTAGGAAGCTAGTGTTTCATACCATGCTCTAGGTGCCTGATGAAGGCCATAAAGAGCCTTAACTACTCTGTACACTTTTTCTGGATGGTCAGGATCAATGAACCCTGGAGGTTGTGAGACATACACCTCTTGTTCAATAGTACCATATAAAAATGCACTCTTGACATCCATTTGATAAACTGTGAAGCCTATAAATGAAGCATAAGCTAAGAAAAGCCTAATTGCCTCAAGTCTTGCTACTGGAGCAAAAACCTCATTATAGTCTAAACCTTCCTCTTGTGTGTACCCTTGGGCTACTAATCTAGCCTTATTCCTAATCACTATGCCCCTTTCATCCCTTTTATTCTTGAAAACCCATCTAGTGCCAATTACCTTTTCATCCTTAGGTAAATCAACTAGCACCCAAACCTTCTAAATCTTGAACTGAAGAAGCTCCTCTTGTATAGCTTCAACCCAGCTTGAATCATCTAGGGCTTTAAGAATGTTCTTTGGTTCTGCCTGTGAGAGAAAACATACAAACAAGCAAGAGTTGGAAAACTCATGCTGCTTTGAAGCATAAAGGGCATCAAGAAGCCCTTGTTGGTCTGAAGATATCAGTTGTTGTCTTGTCTTCACACCTGATTGTACATCTCCAATCACATTTTCTAGGGAGTGGACTTTGTGAATCCTGGTGTGTGGAGTAGAAGGAACTTGATAGTTAGGTGAGATATTGCTCAAATCCACCTCTTTATCTGAGAAATCTGCTTCATTTGAGTCTGAAGGGCCAGCAGTAGAATCATTTGGCTCAGCAGTAGAAAAATTAAGCCTAGCAGTAGAATGCTCTGTCTCAGCAGTACTATCATCAGAAGAAACATTCTCTTGTTCCTTGGTTCCATCTTCCTTGTGTTCATCTTCAACATCTTCTTTAGCTTTACCAGAAGAAGATTCATCATTTGTTGAAGTTGAAACCACACTGGTACTTATTGGCATCCATACATGATCTTGATTTGTCTCCTTGTCTAACCCTGCCTCATTTGTTGTTTGTGAACCTGAAAAATCATTAGTTTCTGCAACAACAGGCACATAATTCATAGAATGGGTTAGAGACTCAAGATCAAATAGCCAATTAGGACCTTGACCTGCTACATTGGATTTATTCTCTAAAAATTCCACATGGAGGTTTTCATCTACTCTTCTAGTTCTCAAGTTGTATACTCTAAAAGCTTTGCTATTGAGAGAATATCCAACAAAGAATCCTTCATCTGCTTTACCATCAAACTTTCCAAGATGGTCTAAGGTATTCAGAATTGTCACATGACATCCAAAAGGTCTAAGAAATCCTATTGTAGGAGTTCTACCTCTAAAAAGTTCATATGATGTCTTATTGTGAGATTTTACAACCAAAACCCTATTTTGAACATAGCAAGCAGTGTTAACTGCTTCAGCCCAAAAAGTGATAGGCAACTTAGAGTCGGCTAACATGGTTCTAGCAGCTTCTATAAGTGTTCTATTTCTCCTTTCAGCAACTCCATTTTGCTGAGGATTTCTAGCTACACTAAATTCTCTCCTAATACCTTTTTTTCTTGCAGAAGTCATCCATAACTCTATTCTTAAACTCTGTCCCATTATCACATCTAATGACTTTTACTCTTTTGCTTACTAGGTTTTCTATCTCTGTAATGAAAGTTTTAAGAATGCTAGAAGTCTCATTCTTAGAACCTAAAAAGAAAACCCATGTAAATCTACTATAGTCATCAGTAACAACTAGACAATATCTTTTATGCATCAAGCTACTAACAGAAGTAGGTCCAAATAAGTCCATATGAAGCATAAACAATGATTGATCAATAGAGTTAAAAATCTTGGGCTTACAAGAGGCTTTGTATTGTTTGCCTTTAAGACAAGCAATGCATGTTTGGTCATTTTCAAATCATTTTTGAGGTAAACCTATTACCAAATCATTCTTAACAATCTGATTTATGGTTTTGAAGTTAATGTGACCAAGCCTCCTATGCCATAACATTGATTCATCCAATGCAGCCTTTGCAACAAGACAAGTTAGAGCCTTTTTAGGAACAATGTTCTTCATATCAACACTGTACATGTTGCCCTTTCTTGGAATTCTAAGAAGTACTTGACTTTCATCAGGCATCTTAAAATCAGAAGAAAGTACAAGACATTCAGTGTCAGTAAAGAGAACTTTGTTCTTTTTGTCACACATTTGTGAGACACTAAAAAGATTATACTTAAGCTCTTGTACATAGTACACATCTTCAAAATCTAAATTTCCGGTTTTAATTGTACCTTTACCAGAAATTTTGCCACCAACACCTCCTCCAAAGGTAACATAGCCACCATCTAATGTTTGAAAATCAGAAAGATAGGACTTATTTCCTGTCATGTGCCTTGAACATCCACTATCTGAGTATCCTTGATCCTCTTGTTTATCAGTTGAATGTTCCTGCACAAAAATGAGGAATATTAGTTTCCTTTGGGGACCCAAGCCATTACTGACTTGGATCTGCCTCTTGCATCAATGAAATGTAATATTTTGAGAACAGTTGATGCAACATTGGATTTAAGAACCCAACATGATGAGGCCTTAACAGCATTTGCCCTGTTTTCCCAAGCAGCAGTATGAACTACATGCTTAGCAGTAGAAACTGCTAGCTTTGTAGTTGTTCCCTTTGGTTTCCAAACTTGTTTTTGGACCACTGCTTTTGTTTGAATGGGCCTTTGAACAGTTTTTGATGCATTTTTGTAAGTTGATTTTGCATTTTTAATCGTTGGTCTTGGGTTAAATGTCATGAATGGTCTAGCAGTAGGAACTGCTTGCCTAGTAGTAGGAACTGCTTTTGAGACTGCTCTGGGTTTAGTTCTCTTAGAATTAGAGTGAAAGTGAAATTAAGGAGTTTGCCTTTTGTAATTCACCCTATTGTTTGCATACCCAGATACCCTTTGGTTGCAGAAAGCTGCAAGATGGTCAAATTCTCCACATACAAAACAAGCTTTGTTATAAAAGTCAAAGTCATCACCTAGTTGGTGAGACTTAAGGCCATTCCAATTCTTTTGGTTGCCTTTAGGCTTGTTTGTGGTTCTGTATTGTTCACAATATCTAACTGGTTGCCTAACATGTTTAATGTTGGTTTTAGGTCTATCAGTATTTTGTTTGACTATCTTTGGAACACTTGTTCCTGCTTTCTTAACCACTTCAGGTTTAGACATAACCTGTTCATCTTCCTCACTATCAGATACCCAATCTTCAATGACTACTCTATCTGATCTTCTATCAGAGGACACCTTGTCCTCAGGAAGTGAAGTATTACTTATACTTTCACCTACTTTCTCTACCTTAGGACTCTCAGTAGACTTATAACCATATTCCATTATTGGTTCTTGAAACTCAGCAAAACCTGTGTGTGCTAGGTCAATACCAGGAGGTGAAGGAACACCTCTATATGGTGGAGGAACAGACTTGTATCCTACACCAGATCTAGCTTTATTGATTACTTGAGCTTCCCAAATTTTATTAATTCCTTCTGAGGCATGAGCTAAAGCATCTACTGTTATCTTAACATTTTCACTTTTATTTTTGGCTTTAGCTAAAGATTCATTTTGCAAACAAATTATTTCATCTTTGAATTCTAAGTTTCTTTTTAGGGCATTCATGTCATCAGTAAACTTAGATTCATTTCCTTGAAAGTGTAAGATTTGTTTTTCAAGAACAGCTAGACCTCTTTTATGATTAGCTAAGTTGGCCATAGTGTTATATAGCTCTTCTAGCTGATCATCAAATTTCTTTTTAAGGTCTTCATAAGCTTTAAGAGCACAGCAAGATTTAGTACATTTGATTATAGAATTTACCTCTGAATCAGAAAAGGCCATTAGAGCAGTCTCAGTGGCCACCATTGCAGCTTCTTTTGGTGCTTCCTCCTCATCAGCCATAAAGCTCCAATCATAGCTAACACCATCAATGGCTAGCATAGCCCTTGGCTCTTCCACTGTGACTTCCTTCTTCTTCTCTTGCTTATACCATGTGTTCCTATTATCCTGCTTCCTTGGGTTTCTACATTCTCTAGCAAAATGTCCCAGCCTATGACAGTTGAAACACTCTACTTTCTTTTTATCAAACCCAGCAGTTTCATTACCATTAATGGTAATCTGCTTTCCAGTTCTTTGCCAAAACTTCTTAGCCCTCATGCTAAGTAAAGCAACCTGCCACTTAATATCCATCTCTTCTAAATCATCATCATCCACCTGATCAAGGTCTTCATGAGTTAGAGGAGAACCACTAGTTTGACTAGACATGAGTACATAGAATGATGGATCTCCAAGTCCAGCAGCATTCTTTTGTGAACTAGTAGTAGGACCACCATAGTTAGCAGTAGAAACACCTTCATCTTCATCTACCTCTTCTGACTTACTAATACTAGGAGATGACAAGAGTGCCACATTCCCAGAACTAGTACTGTAGTTTCCAGACTTTTTTAGACTTTGTTCAACAATTTTGAAGTTGTTGTACAAATCATTGAGTTTCATGGTTTCAATGTCTGGCTTATTCATCCAGACAACCACATGAGTATGGAATTCATCAGATAGACTTCTCAAAAACTTCATGTTGAGATCTTCCTTTGCTATCTCAACCCCCAACACAGCTAACTGACTGACAAGCTTGTGTAATCTAGAGAACAACTTATCAAGTGATTCACTGCTATTTGAACTAAAGTTTTCAAATTGTTGTTTCAGCAATGTCTTCTGTGTTTTCTTGGTAGTTTCATTACCACCAAACGATGCACAAATCTCTTCAAAAAGAGTTTTTGCATCAGGATACTTGCTAAAAGATAGCATTTGTTCACCTGGAATGGTCATAAGCAACAAATTCCTTGCTTTTTGATCATTCCTCTTTTGTATCCTTTCTTCATTGGTAACTGGTCCAGTATTTCTTTTCCTAACTGATTTGCCTTCAAGAATGACATCTGAATAACCTAGTGTAAAAGAATCACCATACAGAATGATATCCCAAAGAGCATAATCTTGAACCAAGAAATATTGCTCAATCCTTAGCCTCCATAATTCAAACTCATTCTGTTTGATCATAGGCAACTTTGCAGCAATATTTGTAGCTTGAGTATTCTCCACATCCATTTCTTCTTCTTCTTCTAAATCAACTATATCAGCCTTGCTCTGATACCAATTAAGAGGGTTCGATACACTATAAGGTTGTTAGACCTTTGTTGCTTTGTGTATATGATATATTGAGTTAATATGATTAAGTATGTGGAATCTACTTAATCACACTTAGAAGGTTATTTGGTTATGGAAATGGAACAGTGATGTTTGTTATGGAACAATGAACAAAGAAGGTTTTATCACCAAACGATTCAATATTATTCAAGATAATACGAGTGATCTTCACTATCACTAGGGTTACAAAACCTTGAATCTTATGTTTCTATGACTTATGATATTGTTGTGTTTGTTCTATGTTCTTAACAGTTATGATCTAATTAATGCATTTAATATCTAAGCCTATGATTTCTCTTTTATAGTCCAAGAGAGATCTTTACAATATTGTCAAGTCTAATCGAACACATGCTTGAGAGTGTCAGTCATTAAGATACAACATGTATCTTTGTTTACAACTTGTTACTGAACACTTTGTCTAAAGATATTATCTACCGTGTATTGTTGACTATTATACACATAATATCTTTGTATTCTTATCCAACCAGCAGTAGAATACTTCAACAATTATCCACTCAGCAGTAGAATCTTCTTCACTAGCAGCAGCATCATTCAGCAGTAGAATGTTTAACGCTAGTAGTAGAATCAAATGCACTAGCAGTAGAATGATACTTAGAGTATTTCTTTGAGTAGTAATGATCTTGTGAACATGTAATTTCCAATACTAATCTTCAGAACATTTAATTCCCAACATCTTCTAGCGAATGATACCACTTGTTAGGTCCTAGATTAAGCTTAAGGTAACAAGTATAAGATGAGAGAATAAGAGAAGAAGAAGAAGAGAAGTGGCGGATTTATATCACATGATAGAATGGCATAACTTCATTAGCATAAGTGATAAAACCAACAATTACAAGTGATACATAACATGGGTATTTATAGGCAAGTGTTAGGGCAACACTTTGCCTTAATCCTTCTAGAAACTAAGACTATATCTCACGGCCCATAGGGCTTCTAACAGGGCCGTGAGATGTCTTACAAACATAAAGCCCATAAGCAACCTAATTAATATGACCAAGACTTGATTACATAAGAAATGTGTTCTCAACAATTAGGGTGTAAATGTAAAGGGTGACTAAGGTCAAGTTTACTGATAAGAGTAATGGGTTCCTCTTCTTCCTCAGAATCATGAGGTGAGTTATCCTTATCAGAACCCCCTTTATCAAACATAATGAACTATACAAATGATAACACACAACAAACACACAAAAAGGCAAGAAGGTAGTTCCCAGGCTTTCCTTGCCACTCAAGGTGGTAGGTCAAGGGCGCATACAAACAATCAAACAATAAAGAACCAACAAGATAACAGATATTCAATAACCAGATAGCAGAAACACAATAACAACACCCCAACTTCCAATCTTTCCCAATCCTATCCTCCAGCAGTCTAAAAATGCAAGAAAATAAAACAAGAATGAAAGAGAAGAGCGTGAGAGGTGTTACAGTGCACGCAAATAATCCAATAAACAGTGGAAAAGAACCCAGGTTATGTTCTTGATTCACTTAGTCAAGAATCACAACCCACCAGATCTCAATCACCCCAGAATCAATCCAATAACCACCAACAAGCCGATCAAAACGACTTAATCAACCACCAAAATAGGTCAGAGATCAAACCCCCAAAATTTCCCAAACCCTAATTTTTTCAAAAATTGGGCATTTTGTAAAATCCTTAAAAACAAATCAATTAAACCCAATACGTATCAATTAACCAAGGTTAATTGAAAGGAATCGAATCAATTTTAAAAATCCCCAAATTTTCAAGAAATCCTAATTTTCTAGAAAATGATTTTAGAGCAAGATACGAGAGCCTTGCTCTAATACCATGTAAAAAACAATGAATAGACCAGAATAAAGACTTGAATCTCAATTCAAGTCAATCGTATTATCAACCAAAAGCAAGTACAAGATCAGACAGTTACTGATCTCAATCAGAATACCAATGAATCAACCAGGATCACACAAGCTTGCCACTGCTACTCAGGTGCAAGCCTATTGACTAAATTGCCAATAGTTTCAATACAAACACTCAACTCACAATGACTATCTAAGAACAAGATCAATATAACATCTTTTGATTGAATCACAAGAGAGAAAATTGCGTGTGTTTTGATGGTGGAATCATGAAACCCTAATCCTGAATGAGAGCTTTTATAGCCTGCTTTCCCATCTTTCAGCTTGTGTCAACTTTAGTCCTTAAGCTTCACCACTTCAGTCAACTTCAGCCTAAAGATAAAAACCAGCTATATCTGCAATATCAAAAATGGCAATATTAGTCCCTCAACTATTTTCCAGGTAGAGTTACTATTTTAACATCTCCCCTTAACTCCAATCTGGAAAACATCAATCATACCCAGTTTACCAACAAGCTTATCATGCTGAAGCTTGCTTAATCCCTTAGTCAAAATATCAGCAGTCTGATCTGCAGTGTTTATTTTCTCAGTTTTAATAACACCTGCTAAAATCTTTTCTCTTACAAAATGTAAGTCAATTTTCAAGTGTTTTGTTCTTTCATGAAACCCAGGGTTAGCTGCAATCTTAATTGTAGCCTGAGTATCACAATAAAGCTTCACAGGTAAAAAATGTTCCCAATTCAGGTCTTGTAAAATTTTTAAGATCCAAACAATTTCAGAAGTTGCAGAGGCCATAGCTCTATACCAATGTTTTCAAACCCAGTTCAACCGGTTGGACCTGTGCCCGGGCACAAAAACGGGTCAAAAAACCCGGGTTTGAAAACATACCATAAGACAACAACTTGCAATGCACATTATCCTCCTATAGCTTCTTCTCCAACAACTTCAACAGTTAGCTACTATTAAATGCGGAGGTGAAAACTTCAACAGTTAGCTACTATTAAATGCGGAGGTGTAATATTTTTTTTTTGGCTATACAAGTATACAGTCAAAACAAGCTTTCCATTTATATTATAGGTAGATATCATGATCACAACTTGTATAATTTAACACGTTGTTCTCTATATCGTACATCATATATATTTTAATAGTGAAAATAAACAAAAGCGTGTAAATAAACAAAATATTTAAAAATAAGATGATATTTTTTTTTTAATTAAGAATTAACTTTTAGATTTACATAGAGGTGGAAGACAAACGGACAAAAAGCTGTGCCGCTAGCCTTTTTTGAATTGCAAAACTTATTCTTTTGAAAACTACATCTGTTGATCTAGGTGTAATAAAATTACTATGCATAACACGTTGGACTCTATTGAGGAACTCCACTGCCTCAAGCGTAAGGAAACTAAAAGTATCAAACGCGAAAGTAACGAAATATGAAGCATACGTATATTTGAAATTTGATGTACATGCATTAATTAATTTAACACGTTGTTTTCTATATTGTACATCATATATAATTTGATGTACGTGTATTGATGGAGCCAAAAAGCAAAATGCAAATCCCTCTCATCATTCTTGTGCTCATACTGCAATCGCACATACTACCCTTTTCACATTGCAAATCAATCGTCAAAAACCTCCCTAGCTTTTCCGGTGATCTTCCTTTCACTCTCGAAACCGGGTATGTACCAATATTTATGCTCTTTTAACTTTTTGAAGTGGATTTTCTTTCATTTTTTTTCCATTACGTCTATTAATATAGCTCAATGGGTGCAATCGAACCCACCCGTAGTAATTATCGTAGTCTTCCTAGTTTAGTTGAGTACTACTAGTATTTTAGCGTATGAAAGACCTTTAGAATAGCGGTATGTGTGTGAAATAGTATGAGATATGTGTGTGAAATACGCTCTATGTTAAAAAAGATCTACGTAGTATTGTAGCGTAATTATGTAATGGTAAAATTAAGAAGTTTACAACGAAAGTTTCACTCATTATATGGATTGCATTTGTGTTTGAAAGTTATGTTGGAGTGGGGAAACACGAAGAAGTGCAATTGTTCTACTACTTTGTTGAATCTCAAAGGAACCCGCAAAAGGATCCATTGTTTCTTTATCTCACCGGTGGCCCGGGAACTTCTGCAATTCTTCCATTCCTTTTTCAAATTGGTAACTTTCTTCATTTTCATTAGTTACCATGAGTTAGGCCTATCTATCGCTACATGTTAGCTTATTGCAAGATATTTGCGACAGTAGTTTTTATAAGTTATAAAAGTGTAGTTTTCAACAGAGTAGTAATTTTAACTTTTCTAGAATAAAGAAATTTTTAAAAATCTTGTCATATGTCACGAGGACAATCTGTATAAACTCACAACGCTTAATTATGTTACTCGTACTATTTAATAAATAATTTTAACTTTTCTAGAATAAAGAATTCGTAAATTACACTCTATAAGGTAAACCGATGTAGTATTTTTATATAGGAAGACTAAAATAGAAATTTACTGAAACTTAATCAATACTTTATTTTGTTTCACCTAACTCAATAGACGTGGCAAGTTGCCACTTTTGTTTTGATATTCAGACTGAATATTTGTTTTAAAATAGTTATTGACTAACAAATCAGCATAGTTTGGTTAATTTTTAAATAGTACGAGTAATTGGCTAAAATTTTGGGTTAATTTCATACTGATACTATAAAATAATGACTAAACTTTTATAAATTATGTCTGAAAATTTGTGCTCATTTTTACAAACCAAAGTGAGTAGTAATTCAAAATGACAAAAACAAATATCTATATTACTCAGTGACAGTTATACTACAAAATGGGAAGGCCTTATATATTTGATGAACTTTTTGGTCTAGGTCCACTAAAGTTTGTATATATGAACGCAACGAGAACTGATGTTAAATTGGAACTGAACCTGTATTCATGGACAAAGGTTCGAAGTCTTTATCTTACTTACGACATATGGACATGTCCGAAATGTATCAGTGTATCGCGTCTCAGAGTTATCAAGTAACATATAATTAACTTGATTTTGTATGTTTGTAGACGGCGAACGTCATATTCATCGATCTACCTGTTGGCACTGGATTTTCATATGTCAAGGCCAATGAATCGTTGAAGAATAGTGATTCCCTTGCCGTTACTCATGCGTATGATTTCATAAGAAAGGTAAGATAAGATAAACATAGAAATCTTAACTTTCCTGCAACTTAATCCGTTGTTTATTGGTTCTTTGTATTCATGAATTTGTAGTGGCTCATGGACCATCCTAAGTTTCTCAATAATCCATTGTACATCACGGGGATTTCTTACATGGGACTTTTTGTTCCCAGAATCATTTCATATATATACGATGGTAATAATTTTATTTTCTAGTTAATATGGGACGATGACATTGTACATGATTTCAAAATACAATGACAACTATATCGTTCTTGTAACCGTTACCAGTATTAAATTAAGGGTCTTGAAACATATTTATTCTTCTAACCAAATTTTCTTTCTTAGGCAATGATAGAGGCGTTCGACCAAAATTGAACATCAAGGTAACTCATAATCTCCTACTTAATTAAACACGACTGTTATTAGTTCTCATCGAGTTATAGCTCATGTCCTTGGATGCATGCATGTGCAGGGTTTTTTGGTCGTGAGCCCTCTTACGGATAAGTTCATAGATTTCAATTCAAGAACTGTATTTGCTTATCGAGCTGCACTTATAGAAGATGAGCTTTATAAGGTATTTTTGATCAGTCATTTAGTTCATAACACAAATGAAATTAATTTCTTTTATCGTTTTAATTCTACACCTATTATAAGTCGTTCAATTTTAATTCTTGTAGCCTGCAAAAGAAAACTGTCGAGGTAAATACATAAATGTGGATCCAAATAACACTCTGTGCTTGAACAGTCTTAAACCCATAAATGAAGTGAGTAGATAAGTTAACGATCTCTGTTTCGTTTTGCTTTTGTTACTTACTACATATTAAGCTCTCGTGTACGTGCGTTCTAACTTATGTATATTGACAATCGCAGTCACTAAGTCGAATTAACATACCTCAAATCTTGGAGCCACTTTGCGACGCACAAGCAGATCCAAAGACAATATGTCGAGTAAACCATAAACCCTTTCGTGTATTTGTTTTCTTTCAACATGTGTTTTAGTTTAATAACATCTCTAATGTTAATACTTTGAATTTATCATTAGGAATCCATTTATGAATTTTCTAATACTTGGGCAAACACAAAATCTGTCCGGCAAGCTCTCCACATACGCAAGGTAAGTCAATCATATGTGTTAAATCAAACGTTAGCTATTGAAAGTGGCTATTTGTCCTTGGTTAATACATTTATGATTTGACTTATAGTGCATCTCTATTTACTATCATTTTCTGTCATTGATTATTAGTGTTTAGTGGTTTTAGCAACTTTGAATGAAGTGTGACTATGCAGGGAACAGTCGAAAACTTTCATCTCAGAAACTCGAGCATCAGTGACTTACTTGGGGATTCACACTCCATATATTACACCCATGATATCTACAGTAGTTTGGCATACCATAGGCAACTTCTGGCAAAAGACTGTTATGCTTTGATCATCAAGTAATGTCTCTCTCAAAACTCATTCTACAAGAACAAATTTTTTTTCTTTTCTTATTTTTTGAGTAAAGGGTTTCCCCGGTAAATTTATTACACCAAAAATCGTTGAAGTACAAAAGGTGTAGGTGAAGTCCTACAACCCAGCCCGTTACATGGGCAATAAGAGTGCACCGTAGTGCAACAAACCAAACAGCATGAGAATGAAAAACCAAACTCATGCACAAGCTTACAACAAGCCACTAACCAAACCACTAATAAAGAATGACACAACCATTCTTATTATTAACAAAGAAAGAAGCAGTAACCAACTTTCTAGACAGCCAATAGTAGGCCCGAAACTCACCAACCGAATAGCCACTCCATCCCCATAGCATGTATGAATATGCCAAACAATTGCTCCGGTTCACTTGAGTCTGAAATCATACATTGAAGCCAATTCCAAATAGCCTTCGCGGCTAACTTCCATAAAGACGAACAAAGAGTCAATACCACAGATTAATCTCATAAAATCCTCAAGAAAACTCAAAACACAATAGATTAAGCCCCTAAGAACAATCATAGATGAACCTAGGTTAGGCTTGATTAGTAAGATAGTTAATGATATGATACTAAATTACTGGATAGCTGGCAAAATATTATTCTATGATAGTGATTATTGTTCTTTACAAAAAGAGAAAAGGAAAAAAAAAAAAGAAGCTAAACTAATTAAAAGGACCAATTCTAGTGGCTTGCATCATCATACCAATAAACCATAGGTATATAGCGGTATCAGAGTGGTCTACTCTGTAAGAGATGGTCATTTTAGATCCAAGTCTAAAATGGTCAAGTGTTTGAGTATTTGGCTTTCTAAAGTACTTATTGCCAAAGACCAAATGTGGAAGCTTTTTTTATACCTTCTTTAATATTGTACTAAACATTTTTTGAATTGGTTAATATGCAGCGGTGATCATGACATGACGTTTCCATATGTGGGCACGCAGAAATGGATAAAGAGTCTCAAACTAAAAGTTGAGACCCCATGGAAACCATGGTTTGTTCGTAATCAAGTCGCCGGGTAAGTTCAAGTTCTTGATGTTAGACTTATATGTACTATTTTTTGATATTCTACAATAATTTTCACTCTCCAGATCGATTACAAAATTTAACAAACGCAAATTAATAAGGTGTTTTTATGTCTCTAAAGACAACGAAAATAACAGAAATTAAACTTGTAAATCTAGCCGAATCCAATAATTTTTAAAATTATCACGTAGATTTATAATCAAACATTATAATGTGAAGTGCCCTTTGTTTTTATGTAGGTATGAGAAGACATACTCGAAAGCCAAATACTCCATGAAATATGCAACCATTAAGGTAATCAAGGACGTGATCATAGTAAATACTTATTGGCACTTTAATTAATTAATTTTTCTAACATAAATCATGAATGATTTTCAATCAAAAGATTAAATAAGTTCCTTATGCCAATTAAATCTAGATGAAAAATATATGTTCTTATACTAAGCATGAGTAAATGATATGTGTTTTGCAGGGTGCTGGTCATTCGGTGGCAGTTTATAAGCCTGAAGAAGCCTTGGTCATTGTGGAGACATGGCTTGCGTCTCATACCAATTCGACAAAATAGACTTTGTTAGGAATGAAGTGTCAATCATTCCGGAATACTTAGTCGTGTCATAGCTAGTAACGTCTGGTTTGTAATTATTAGTTAAATTGACATGGGCCATAGAATGAAACTAGTTCATTAATGTAATATTTGTAACAAGGCCCAAGCCTATAGCCCATTTGATATTATAACTGAACATATATAAATCTCCTTTCACTTGGTGACAATATGTGAGTCTCATTTGGTTAATAACATTTTCACATTGTTTTCTCTCTCTAGGAGCTCTCCTAATTTCTATTTTATTGTGTGTGCTTGATCAATATACTTGGGATCTTACGAGCGGTATAAGAGCTACCCAATTAGGTGTGATTTATGTGTTTGTAAAAAATTTAAAGACTGATTTTTGGTTCGAAAATGGGGTTTCAAGTTCATACGTGAGCTTCTTTACAAAATCGACTTTTTAGCGTATTTTTAGTTTAAAGTTGTTGTTTTTAAGTAGTTTTAGTGTTTCCATGTTCGAATCTAGTAGGTGTTTTTAAATGTGTTTTAGGCAATTTTTAGTGTTAAGTTGTGACAATTTGCTATTTTGATTCCTTGAATATTCAAGGAATCAAATTAGGTTCCAACAGTAGCAATTGAGTTAGCCGTATTCCGATCTTTAGTACTTTAGCTACTGGAAATAGTACTTTCTACTTGGCAGAATCATCACCATCCAAATTACACCACGGAGAATTTATGTTTCTTTCATCTTTGATCATCTATTTTCTTACCAGTACACCATTTTCTTCGTGCAATAATCAAATACAAATAATTAATCAAATACAAATAATTAATGCTGCTAACCCATTATGATCTAAACGTTGATCATGTCACAACCATTTTTGGTTAATTCTTATCTACGCATTTCATTATTAAAACAAATTTTAGAATTCATAAAAATAAAACATACCAGAGTAAGAAATAACAAATAATTATTAGCTATGGTCATATACAAAACAATACCCCAATGCCACAAATTAGAACCATATAAATTAGCAAGTCGATCTACTGTCGATCAGGATCCAGTCACTACGGTGGTCAAAGTTGATAAGAGCTCTCTGGTGATCTTCGCCGGCCATCACTATAGGATTACGAAGCTAATAAAATTATATTAAACAAATGTATAAAATAAAAGCCAGATTTATCTTTTTTGCACTCAACGGCACATACATGATTGAAGTTTATATTCATATTGTCCACCCATTGAAAACCACTAACCCTTCGTCTACATCATTATTATCAAGAAATTAGTAAAAAAATAGAAGCAAAATCTAACTGTTACAAAAACTGATGCACTCACCATATTGTTAGCTGTATATTAGTCATATATTAGTGGTATTTTAGTTGACTATTGATAAGCATGCATTTATGGGTTATCACCTTGATTTGTGGGGTTTACCCAAAATAACTTATGTAATCCCCTATATATGTAGCACATCATTAATATGCTATCAATCAAGTAATAACAATCATCTTTATCAAATCACTGTCTTGTATATTACAAAACATTCTCTTATCTTACATGGTATCAGGCCATTAAGATCTACAAAACCTAAACTCTTCAGCCGCCGCCTCCGGCCGCCGGCTACACGCCAGAGGTTCGGAGGGCTTCCTTTAAACCTTAACCTCTGTCAAAAACCGGTTCCTTCGACTGAGCATATAAACCATATCATTAATATGTTTGCTTCATCTTGTCTCTTGTCATCACTGTATACGAATGAATCCCATCCGAAGAAAACATGATGTTTATTTTCTTTAATTGGTCATCTAATTAAAGAATATGCATGAAGAGGATTTGATTATTCAGTCAGTGGAGCGGCTAGAAAATCTTGTTTGGTGTATATCTTAATTTGAGGAATTCGTTTACAAGTATATTACATTTATTTCGCTGTCATTACTTGTTAGTGGTTCGATTCGGCATTGTTCGACTCTTAAAAAAAATGGTGGATCTTTATGTTTTTTTAGAGAAAAACACGCCCCGTTTGTTCCGAAGGTTCTTTGGGGGTTGAAGTTTTAGAACCAACTTTCGTTTTCTCTTTTTTTTTTTTTTTTTTTTTTTTTTTTTTTTCTTTTAATGTCAGTGCATGATTTTTAGTTATAATTTCCTTTGTTTTAGTTGTAGGGGATACTTTGTGTTATCCCGTTTGGTCAGGATACTTTGGTTTATCCTGTTTGGTAAGGGATACTTTGGTTTATTCCATTTGGCCATGATACTTTGGTTTATCCTGTTTGGTACGGATACTTTGGTTTATTCTGTTTGGTACGGATACTTTGGTTTATCCGGTTTGTTGCGTATTTATGTCTGCTGCTGCTTGAAGATGTGTTTCCGCTTGCTGTCGAATGTCTTCTTCAACAATTATTTATTAGTTTTACTTTATTGTTTATTAGCTTTTAATCTCCAGTCTGAGCTTTCGCGATTTCGTCGCTCGGACTGCGGGGGAGTGTTAGCTGTATATTAGTCATATATTAGTGGTATTTTAGTTGACTATTGATAAGCATGCATTTATGGGTTATCACCTTGATTTGTGGGGTTTACCCAAAATAACTTATGTAATCCCCTATATATGTAGCCCATCATTAATATGCTATCAATCAAGTAATAACGATCATCTTTATCAAATCACTGTCTTGTATATTACAAAACATTCTCTTATCTTACACATATTCCTCTTTATTTTGCTCCACGGCGGCACAACAGTATAACATTCTCTCTTTAAGCCTTCATCCACCAATGAAGCCCAACCTACAATCTGGAATATAAATAAACCTAGAAAAAGAAGAACAAATTAAAACACAAGACAAAAAAAGACCCAAAAAAAAAACAAAACAAAAACATAGATGAGGCGAAATTTTGTTGGGATTGTGAATTTGTGATAGAAGATCGATTTGAGATGATCACTCTCCTTTGACGATAACTAAACTAACAACTATAAACAACTAAATTAAGAACTCTTAAACTACTTTTCTCATTCATTTTCTTCTCTGGTTTCATTTATGCAACAATTACATATAAATAAAGGAACTCGATAAGAAACTACCCACTATGCTAGATTAGAATACAGGAAACATGGAAGTTATTATTTGGATACATGCATACATAAACTAAGAAATAGTCTTCGCGTCTGAACAAGTCAAAGATGTCCTTTTTTGCAAATGCACGTAAATCACTCATGCATGTAAGTTTGTAACCAACTCATTCAATATTAAACATGCATGCACGCATGGAGATAACAGAGATGTCAGTTGTTAATTGATATTCGTAAGATATGATCTTCATGCACGTATCAGATTGAGACTACGGATTCAAGAGATTGAGGGAGAAATTTGTGAGGACAAATCACAAATGTGAGTGTGAAAAATGATTACATAAAAGCAAAGAAGTTAAGAATCAAGTCTCTATGAATAGTTATCCGCTATTTCAAGCTGAGGTGTCTTCTTTTTAAGCCTTTGACAATAAAAATTAACTTCTTTTTATTAAATAAAAAGATAATATCTAGAAGGATTAATTAAATAGGTTAATTTCGTGTATAGATGTGTCTTCCTTTCGCCGGAAAAAGGAGGAGGTGAAAGGTGGGTGAAAGATGTTAGTTTTCTTTGGGTTTATGTGCACACAAAGCACTCTAAAACTAAACTGGGTCAACATTCTTACACAGTAAATATGTATCCATTTTCTTCTCCATACCATAAGACAAAAACTTGCACTGCACATTTCTATATCTTCTTCTCCAACAACTTCAACAGTTAGGTGCGGAGGTGTTATTTATTTTTATTTTTTTGTGTGGCTATACAGTAAAAACAAGCTTTCCATTTATATTATAGGTAGATGTCATGATCACAACTTGTATAGTTTAACACGTTAGTTGTTCTCTATATCGTACATCGTATATATTTTAATTATGAAAATAAACAAAGGCGTGTAAATGACAAAATATGAAGCACGTATATTTGAAATTTGATGTACATGCATTGATTAATTTAACACGTTTTTCTCTATATCGTACATGATATATGTTGGAATGTCATACATAATTAAACACATAAACATGAAGTATAGCGGAAGCATATAGGATCACAACATGTAAACAAATTAACCAAACATAAAAGTATACATACATTTTTTATTCTAGCAAAACAAGAATCAATTACAAACTAGCAATTGAGATGAACCCTAATTAGGGTTTATACAGATTATAAGAATTGCCCCTTACCGTTTTTGTAATTCAATCCAAGATACTAACAATAGTGTGTTAGTACCACGTTCTTGTACACACGTACTAATACCAAGTAAACGTTATGCTAGTAATGAAAACACAAAACGATTTGTTTGTTTGGAAAACAAATCCGATCGACCCCTAAGGGAGGAGGGAGTGGAGCTGCGGGCTGCTCAGCGAGCTGGCGGGAACACCGCTGCCGCAGCAGCGGGGTGGCCTAGCGGGTTGTGTTTGCGAGTTTAAAGCTCGCAGCGGGGAAGGAAGAACCGTTGGAGCATTTGACTGTTATAGGGACCATTTTTGTATATTTACACGTGCCAGGACTCAACTTGCCATAAATAAATAAAAAAAATTCTTTTAATGGAAGAAAGTAACAGATCTGGTTTTGGGTTTTGGTACTGAAGAAGACAACCAAAAGTTGGAATAACAAAAAAATTCGTAGGTCCTACACTTTATTTGTCTATTAGCATTATTTTATTTAAGTTTCAGTCCATATCTTTTACGATTGATCACTTCAAACTTTGCATCTATTCTAAGGGTTAATGTTGCAAATTTATAAATTTGAAGGATAAATTATGAATATTTATAAAAGGATTTGGGAGGGTTGAGAATGATGGGCGCCACTAAAAAAGGTTGAATGGAGGGTTGGAGGGTTGAAATGAGGTGGAGGAATTTGATTGGATAATTTTGGGAGGGTTGGAGGGTTGGAGAGTATGACTCCCTCCACCCTAAAGGTTGTTGTACGATCGGCCTCACAAGAACAAAAGGGAAGAAAAAGGTTTAGGGTATTATGTATGCACAAGAGATACAAACTAATGACCCTAAGCCTTGTATTTATACTAAGAGAAACTTGAAGGACAAGTAGGTTGAGGATTAGGAAACACTAATCCCCCACCGATCGGCCAAACACCCATAATGGGTTTCCGGAACTTTCTTGACTTTTCAATTATTCACTCTTAATTCTTTCCTTTTATTAGTTAACGGTCGTTAGTCAATTTCCGTTAATTACTAACGGTCGTTATACATTTTATGTATTTAATAATTAATTATAACCTTTTATAAATAATTATTAAACATTTACTCTTCATATGTAAAGTGTGCAATCCCGTGATCTTAGTTCGATCCTAACACACATCTACTAATTTATGTCCATAAAACTATGACAACCGGTAATTGTTGCATAAATTAATAAGGTGTTTTTATGTCTCTAAAGACAACGAAAATAACAGAAATTAAACTTGTGAATCTAGCCGAATCCAATAATTTTTTAAATTATCACGTAGATTTATAATCAAACATTATATTGTGAAGTGCCCTTTGTTTTTATGTAGGTATGAGAAGACATACTCGAAAGCCAAATACTCCATGAAATATGCAACCATTAAGGTAATCAAGGACGTGATCATAGTAAATACTTATTGGCACTTTAATTAATTAATTTTTCTAACATAAATCATGAATGATTTTCAATCAAAAAGATTAAATAAGTTCCCTATGCCGATTAAATCTAGATGAAAAATATATGTTCTTATACTAAGCATGAGTAAATGATATGTGTTTTGCAGGGTGCTGGTCATTCGGTGGCAGTTTATAAGCCTGAAGAAGCCTTGGTCATTGTGGAGACATGGCTTGCGTCTCATACCAATTCGACAAAATAGACTTTGTTAGGAATGAAGTGTCAATCATTCCGGAATACTTAGTCGTGCCATAGCTAGTAACGTCTGGTCTGTAATTATTAGTTAAATTGACATGGGCCATAGAATGAAACTAGTTCATTAATGTAATTATTGTAACAAGGCCCAAGCCTATAGCCCATTTGATATTGTAACTGAACATATATAAATCTCCTTTCACTTGGTGACGATATGTGAGTCTCATTTGGTTAATAACATTTTCACATTGTTTTCTCTCTCTGGGAGCTCTCCTAATTTCTATTTTATTGTGTGTGCTTGATCAATATACTTGGGATCTTACGAGCGGTATAAGAGCTACCCAATTAGGTGTGATTTATGTGTTTGTAAAAAATTTAAAGACTGATTTTTGGATCGAAAATGGGGTTTCAAGTTCATACGTGAGCTTCTTTACAAAATCGTCTTTTTAGCGTATTTTTAGTTTAAAGTTGTTGTTTTTAAGTAGTTTTAGTGTTTCCATGTTCGAATCTAGTAGGTGTTTTTAAATGTGTTTTAGGCAATTTTTAGTGTTAAGTTGTGACAATTTGCTATTTTGATTCCTTGAATATTCAAGGAATCAAATTAGGTTCCAACAGTAGCAATTGAGTTAGCCGTATTCCGATCTTTAGTACTTTAGCTACTGGAAATAGTACTTTCTACTTGGCAGAATCATCACCATCCAAATTACACCACGGAGAATTTATGTTTCTTTCATCTTTGATCATCTATTTTCTTACCAGTACACCATTTTCTTCGTGCAATAATCAAATACAAATAATTAATGCGGCTAACCCATTATGATCTAAACGTTGATCATGTCACAACCATTTTGGGTTAATTCTTATCTACGCATTTCATTATTAAAACAAATTTTAGAATTCATAAAAATAAAACGTACCAGAGTAAGAAATAACCAATAATTATTAGCTATGGTCATATACAAAACAATACCCCAATGCCACAAATTAGAACCATATAAATTAGCAAGTCGATCTACTGTCGATCAGGATCCAGTCACTACGGTGGTCAAAGTTGATAAGAGCTCTCTGGTGATCTTCGCCGGCCATCACTATAGGATTACGAAGCTAATAAAATTATATTAAACAAATGTATAAAATAAAAGCCAGATTTAACTTTTTTGTACTCCACGGCACATACATGATTGAAGTTTATATTCATATTGTCCACCCATTGAAAACCACTAACTCCTCATCTACATCATTATTATCAAGAAATTAGTAAAAAAATAGAAGCAAAATCTAACTGTTACAAAAACTGATGCACTCACCATATTGTTAGCTGTATATTAGTCATATATTAGTGGTATTTTAGTTGACTATTGATAAGCATGCATTTATGGGTTATCACCTTGATTTGTGGGGTTTACCCAAAATAACTTATGTAATCCCCTATATATGTAGCACATCATTAATATGCTATCAATCAAGTAATAACAATCATCTTTATCAAATCACTGTCTTGTATATTACAAAACATTCTCTTATCTTACATGGTATCAGGCCATTAAGATCTCCAAAACCTAAACTCTTCAGCCGCCGCCTCCGGCCGCCGGCTACACGCCGGAGGTTCGGAGGGCTTCCTTTAAACCTTAACCTCTGTCAAAAACCGGTTCCTTCGACTGAGCATATAAACCATATCATTAATATGTTTGCTTCATCTTGTCTCTTGACATCACTGTATACGAATGAATCCCATTCGAATAAAACATGATGTTTATTTTCTTTAATTGGTCATCTAATTAAAGAATATGCATGAAGAGGATTTGATTATTCAGTCAGTGGAGCGGCTAGAAAATCTTGTTTGGTGTATATCTTAATTTGAGGAATTCGTTTACAAGTATATTATATTTGTTTCGCTGTCATTACTTGTTAGTGGTTCGATTCGGCATTGTTCGACTCTTAAAAAAAATGGTGGATCTTTATATTTTTTTAGGGAAAAACACGCCCCGTTTGTTCGGAAGGTTCTTTGGGGGTTGAAGTTTTAGAACCAACTTTCGTTTTCTCTTTTTTTTTTTTTTTCTTTTAATGTCAGTGCATGATTTTTAGTTATAATTTCCTTTGTTTTAGTTGTAGGGGATACTTTGTGTTATCCCGTTTGGTCAGGATACTTTGGTTTATCCTGTTTGGTAAGGGATACTTTGGTTTATTCCATTTGGTCAGGATACTTTGGTTTATCCTGTTTGGTACGGATACTTTGGTTTATCCTGTTTGGTACGGATACTTTGGTTTATCCGGTTTGTTGCGTATTTATGTATGCTGCTGCTTGAAGATGTGCTTCCGCTTGCTGTCGAATGTCTTCTTCAACAATTATTTATTAGTTTTACTTTATTGTTTATTAGCTTTTAATCTCCAGTCTGAGCTTTCGCGATTTCGTCGCTCGGACTGCGGGGGAGTGTTAGCTGTATATTAGTCATATATTAGTGGTATTTTAGTTGACTATTGATAAGCATGCATTTATGGGTTATCACCTTGATTTGTGGGGTTTACCCAAAATAACTTATGTAATCCTCTATATATGTAGCCCATCATTAATATGCTATCAATCAAGTAATAAAGATCATCTTTATCAAATCACTGTCTTGTATATTACAAAACATTCTCTTATCTTACACATATTCCTCTTTATTTTGCTCCACGGTGGAACAACAGTATAACATTCTCTCTTTAGGCCTTCATCCACCAATGAAGCCCAACCTACAATCTGGAATATAAATAAACCTAGAAAAAGAAGAACAAATTAAAACACAAAACAAAAAAAGACCCAAAAAAAAAAACAAAACAAAAACATTGATGTGGCGAAATTTTGTTGGGATTGTGAATTTGTGATAGAAGATCGATTTGAGATGATCACTCTCCTTTGACGATAACTAAACTAACAACTATAAACAACTAAATTAAGAACTCTTAAACTACTTTTCTCATTCATTTTCTTCTCTGGTTTCATTTATGCAACAATTACATATAAATAAAGGAACTCGATAAGAAACTACCCACTATGCTAGATTTGAATACAGGAAACATGGAAGTTATTATTTGGATACATTCATACATAAACTAAGAAATAGTCTTCGCGTCTGAACAAGTCAAAGATGTCCTTTTTTGCAAATGCACGTAAATCACTCATGCATGTAAGTTTGTAACCAACTCATTCAATATTAAACATGCATGCACGCATGGAGATAACAGAGATGTCAGTTGTTAATTGATATTCGTAAGATATGATCTTCATGCACGTATCAGATTGAGACTACGGATTCAAGAGATTGAGGGAGAAATTTGTGAGGACAAATCACAAATGTGAGTGTGAAAAATGATTACATAAAAGCAAAGAAGTTAAGAATCAAGTCTCTATGAATAGTTATCCGCTATTTCAAGCTGAGGTGTCTTCTTTTTAAGCCTTTGACAATAAAAATTAACTTCTTTTTGTTAAATAAAAAGATAATATCTAGAAGGATTAATTAAATAGGTTAATTTCGTGTATAGATGTGTCTTCCTTTCGCCGGAAAAAGGAGGAGGTGAAAGGTGGGTGAAAGATGTTAGTTTTCTTTGGGTTTATGTGCACACAAAGCACTCTAAAACTAAACTGGGTCAACATTCTTACACAGTAAATATGTATCCATTTTCTTCTCCATACCATAAGACAAAAACTTGCACTGCACATTTCTATATCTTCTTCTCCAACAACTTCAACAGTTAGGTGCGGAGGTGTTATTTATTTTTTATTTTTTTGTGTGGCTATACAGTAAAAACAAGCTTTCCATTTATATTATAGGTAGATGTCATGATCACAACTTGTATAGTTTAACACGTTAGTTGTTCTCTATATCGTACATCGTATATATTTTAATTATGAAAATAAACAAAGGCGTGTAAATGACAAAATATGAAGCACGTATATTTGAAATTTGATGTACATGCATTGATTAATTTAACACGTTTTTCTCTATATCGTACATGATATATGTTGGAATGTCATACATAATTAAACACATAAACATGAAGTATAGCGGAAGCATATAGGATCACAACATGTAAACAAATTAACCAAACATAAAAGTATACATACATTTTTTATTCTAGCAAAACAAGAATCAATTACAAACTAGCAATTGAGATGAACCCTAATTAGGGTTTATACAGATTATAAGAATTGCCCCTTACCGTTTTTGTAATTCAATCCAAGATACTAACAATAGTGTGTTAGTACCACGTTCTTGTACACACGTACTAATACCAAGTAAACGTTATGCTAGTAATGAAAACACAAAACGATTTGTTTGTTTGGAAAACAAATCCGATCGACCCCTAAGGGAGGAGGGAGTGGTGCTGCGGGCTGCTCAGCGAGCTGGCGGGAACACCGCTGCCGCTGCAGCGGGGTGGCCTAGCGGGTTGTGTTTGCGAGTTTAAAGCTCGCAGCGTGGAAGGAAGAACCGTTGGAGCATTTGACCGTTACAGGGACCATTTTTGTAAATTTACACGCGCCAGGACTCAACTTGCCATAAATAAATAAAAAAATTCTTTTAATGGAAGAAAGTAACAGATCTGGTTTTGGGTTTTGGTACTGAAGAAGACAACCAAAAGTTGGAATAACAAAAAAATTCGTAGGTCCTACACTTTATTTGTCTATTAGCATTATTTTATTTAAGTTTCAGTCCATATCTTTTACGATTGATCACTTCAAACTTTGCATCTATTCTAAGGGTTAATGTTGCAAATTTATAAATTTGAAGGATAAATTATGAATATTTATAAAAGGATTTGGGAGGGTTGAGAATGATGGGCGCCACTAAAAAAGGTTGAATGGAGGGTTGGAGGGTTGAAATGAGGTGGAGGAATTTGATTGGATAATTTTGGGAGGGTTGGAGGGTTGGAGAGTATGACTCCCTCCACCCTAAGGGTTGTTGTACGATCGGCCTCACAAGAACAAAAGGGAAGAAAAAGGTTTAGGGTATTATGTATGCACAAGAGATACAAACTAATAACCCTAAGTCTTGTATTTATACTAAGAGAAACTTGAAGGACAAGTAGGTTAAGGATTAGGAAACACTAATCCCCCACCGATCGGCCAAACACCCATAATGGGTTTCCGGAACTTTCTTGACTTTTCAATTATTCACTCTTAATTCTTTTCTTTTATTAGTTAACGGTCGTTAGTCAATTTCCGTTAATTACTAACGGTCGTTATACATTTTATGTATTTAATAATTAATTATAACCTTTTATAAATAATTATTAAACATTTACTCTTCATATGTAAAGTGTGCAATCCCGTGATCTCGAGTTCGATCCTAACACACATCTACTAATTTATGTCCATAAAACTATGACAACCGGTAATTGTTGCATAAATTAATAAGGTCGTTATACATTTTTTTTTTTTTTTTTTTTTTGCAATTGCGAGATGAAGGAGCAATTGCGAAAGGTTGCTTGAATTGCGAAATACTTTTGAATTGCGAGAAGGTGTGGCAATTGCGAAACAGTTGCCAATTGCGAGACTGAATTGCGAGACCCAATGCGAGAATACCCCAATTGCGAGAATCAAGTCTCAATTGCGAAAGTGGGTGGAATTGCGAGAGCCTGCTCCAATTGCGAGAATATCACAATTGCGAAACCAATTGCGATAGATGCACCAATTCCGAAGAAAAGTGCAATTGCGAGAAAAGTTGCAATTCTGAGATTTATGTTGACTTTCTGAATTGCGAGAGACTGCAGAAAGCACTAACTTTTTTGTACTTTTCCTTACTTTCCCATGCTTTCACTGACAACTTCTCCATCTTTTTCAATAATTCTTTTGGAAAGAATTACACGCAAAGAAGATCCCAAAAAATATCCAAACACAAATCTTGCTCAATCTTCAATAATTTTTTCGATCTAAGAACTTAGAACACCAAAAAAAATTTCCAGATAACCACAAGATTCGCCTAGAAAATTAAGAAATCTTCACAACCTTTCGTTAGGACTAACAAATGCAATCTTACCTTCAAAAATTAGTGTTCGAATCCAAGAATAAACCACAAACAGCCACGATTTGTGAAGAACAAAAACATGACAGTTTGGTATTTAAAGAACAAAGATCGAACACAAAAAACTTCAAAACTGCTACTGAGGAACAGTAACGAGCAAGAACACACCAAAAAATCACATTTGTTACCTCAAACACACCACGATTCGCCCCCGGTTAGCTCATGATACCAATTGTAATGACCAAGAATCGAATTTTAACACCTTCTGGAGGTCGAGGTTGATGAAAATGGAAGAGACTCATGTTTGGTTTTAGAGAGAGGAAGTGTAGAGAGAAGATGGAGTGAAAACCGGATTTTATTTCTATGTTTAATGATTCTCAACCACACCCCACAAGTGAAGACTTGTGGGGTATTTAAATGCCATACAAGACAACTTTAAGAGTATTACATTATCAGTCCTTGCACTTAATGCATATTAGTTGTCTATTTCCAATTCACGTAAATATCGTCCAACTTCGTTTCTAACAGAGCGGCTAGAAAATCTTGTTTGGTGTATATCTTAATTTGAGGAATTCATTTACAAGTATATTATATTTCTTTCGCTGTCATTACTTGTTAGTGGTTCGATTCGGCATTGTTCGACTCTTAAAAAAAATGGTGGATCTTTATGTTTTTTAGAGAAAAACACGCCCCGTTTGTTCGGAAGGTTCTTTGGGGGTTGAAGTTTTAGAACCAACTTTCGTTTTCTCTTTTTTTTTTCTTTTAATGTCAGTACATGATTTTTAGTTATAATTTCCTTTGTTTTAGTTGTAGGGGATACTTTATGTTATCCCGTTTGGTCAAGATACTTTGGTTTATCCTATTTGGTAAGGGATACTTTGGTTTATCCCATTTGGTCAAGATACTTTGGTTTATCCTGTTTGGTACGGATACTTTGGTTTATCCTGTTTGGTACGGATACTTTGGTTTATCCGGTTTGTTGCGTATTTATGTCTGCTGCTGCTTGAAGATGTGCTTCCGCTTGCTGTCGAATGTCTTCTTCAACAATTATTTATTAGTTTTAATTTATTGTTTATTAGCTTTTAATCTCCAGTCTGAGCTTTCGCGATTTCGTCGCTCGGACTGCGGGGGAGAGTTAGCTGTATATTAGTCATATATTAGTGGTATTTTAGTTGACTATTGATAAGCATGCATTTATGGGTTATCACCTTGATTTGTGGGGTTTACCCAAAATAACTTATGTAATCCCCTATATATGTAGCCCATCATTAATATGCTATCGATCAAGTAATAACGATCATCTTTATCAAATCACTGTCTTGTATATTACAAAACATTCTCTTATCTTACACATATTCCTCTTTATTTTGCTCCACGGCGGCACAACAGTATAACATTCTCTCTTTAAGCCTTCATCCACCAATGAAGCCCAACCTACAATCTGGAATATAAATAAACCTAGAAAAAGAAGAACAAATTAAAACACAAGACAAAAAAAGACCCAAAAAAAAAAACAAAACAAAAACATAGATGAGGCGAAATTTTGTTGGGATTGTGAATTTGTGATAGAAGATCGATTTGAGATGATCACTCTCCTTTGACGATAACTAAACTAACAACTATAAACAACTAAATTAAGAACTCTTAAACTACTTTTCTCATTCATTTTCTTCTCTGGTTTCATTTATGCAACGATTACATATAAATAAAGGAACTCGATAAGAAACTACCCACTATGCTAGATTAGAATACAGGAAACATGGAAGTTATTATTTGGATACATGCATACATAAACTAAGAAATAGTCTTCGCGTCTGAACAAGTCAAAGATGTCCTTTTTTGCAAATGCACGTAAATCACTCATGCATGTAAGTTTGTAACCCACTCATTCAATATTAAACATGCATGCACGCATGGAGATTACAGAGATGTCAGTTGTTAATTGATATTCGTAAGATATGATCTTCATGCACGTATCAGATTGAGACTACAGATTCAAGAGATTGAGGGAGAAATTTGTGAGGACAAATCACAAATGTGAGTGTGAAAAATGATTACATAAAAGCAAAGAAGTTAAGAATCAAGTCTCTATGAATAGTTATCCGCTATTTCAAGCTGAGGTGTCTTCTTTTTAAGCCTTTGACAATAAAAATTAACTTCTTTTTGTTAAATAAAAAGATAATATCTAGAAGGATTAATTAAATAGGTTAATTTCGTGTATAGATGTGTCTTCCTTTCGCCGGAAAAAGGAGGAGGTGAAAGGTGGGTGAAAGATGTTAGTTTTCTTTGGGTTTATGTGCACACAAAGCACTCTAAAACTAAACTGGGTCAACATTCTTACACAGTAAATATGTATCCATTTTCTTCTCCATACCATAAGACAAAAACTTGCACTGCACATTTCTATATCTTCTTCTCCAACAACTTCAACAGTTAGGTGCGGAGGTGTTATTTATTTTTATTTTTTTGTGTGGCTATACAGTAAAAACAAGCTTTCCATTTATATTATAGGTAGATGTCATGATCACAACTTGTATAGTTTAACACGTTAGTTGTTCTCTATATCGTACATCGTATATATTTTAATTATGAAAATAAACAAAGGCGTGTAAATGACAAAATATGAAGCACGTATATTTGAAATTTGATGTACATGCATTGATTAATTTAACACGTTGTTCTCTATATCGTACATGATATATGTTGGAATGTCATAAATAATTAAACACATAAACATGAAGAATAGCGGAAGCATATAGGATCACAACATGTAAACAAATTAACCAAACATAAAAGTATACGTACATTTTTTATTCTAGCAAAACAAGAATCAATTACAAACTAGCAATTGAGATGAACCCTAATTAGGGTTTATATTGAATATAAGAATTGCCCCCTACCGTTTTTGCAATTCAATCCAAGATACTAACAATAGTGTGTTAGTACCACGTTCTTGTACACACGTACTAATACCAAGTAAACGTTATGCTAGTAATGAAAACTCAAAACGATTTGTTTGTTTGGAAAACAAATCCGATCGACCCCTAAGGGTTGTTGTACGATCGGCCTCACAAGAACAAAAGGGAAGAAAAAGGTTTAGGGTATTATGTGTGCACAAGAGATACAAACTAATGACCGTAAGCCTTGTATTTATACGAAGAGAAACTTGGAGGACAAGTTGGTTGAGGATTAAGAAACACTAATCCCCCACCGATCGGCCAAACACCCATAATGGTTTTCCGGAACTTTCTTAACTTTTCAATTATTCACTCTTAATTCTTTCCTTTTATTAGTTAACGGTCGTTAGCCAATTTTCGTTAATTACTAACGGTCGTTATACGTTTTGTGTATTTAATAATTAATTATAACCTTTTATAAATAATTATTAAACATTTACTCTTCATACGTAAAGTGTGTAATCCCATGATCTCGAGTTCGAACCTAACACGCACCTACTAATTTATTTCCATAAAACTAAGACAACCGATCATTTTAGGATTTATTTATATCCTGCGTTACGGTTAAATATAATACCTGAGACCTAGGAAACCAGTTTAGATTAAATGAAGTTTCATTTTGGAGTATTTTTATTGGATATCTGATTTTGCCCCGTAGAACTTGAGTTTGAGCAAAACACGAGTCGGCACGAGTCTAAACCTAATAATACGAGAAATATTTGATTTTGACGAGTTAAACGGATATAGACGTATTTATAGTCATTTTTAACGGAAAAATAATTTTTAAAATAATGGCGCTACTTAGAAAGTCATACAAGCACTCTTGGTACAATAAACGAGTCCGAGAACACTTTTATTAAAAGTTCAGCTAAATTACGTGAATGGTCCTTGTGTTATTAAACCGGCCGCGCCCCCTGAGTTTCGAGAAATGACAAAATCGGTCCCTCATGGGGATATAACCCCCCACACACACCTTCCCCCCTTCATTTATATCCAAACCCTAACATATATTCTCTCTCCCTATCTCCTTATTGTTGCAGCTGCCACACCCCAAAACCCTAGCCACCCATCGGTCACTGTCGACCACCACCACCAAACAAACACTCAAACATCATCACCTCATCACCCCCACCATAAATCCTTGGTACACGCGCCCTAATCCACCACTAACGCCACCATACGCGCCGCTTTTTGTGGGTATTATTGTGTGTATGTGTAGATACGGAGAAGACAAGGTGAGACACACCGTTTTCACCTTTGTATGAGGCGGTGTGGAGTCAAACTCGTCCGATACGAGTTGTTTTGTTTTATAACGATTGGGTTGGGTTAAAAATGAGTGGGAATAACAAATTTACAAGCTTAAAACTAATAGAAACTAGCTTGGTATCATCTTGTGGTCACGTCTTTGTGTTAGCTTGCGTAAGAGGCGAGATAAGCTCGACCCGAGCTTATTTCGAGCTTCTTAAATTATTGTGTGTGCTTGTTTTATTTATTTTGGTCTTTTGGTTGGTGGCTCACGGTATTGGTTGTAGCCGAGACACTTTTGGTCTCGGCGAGGTTATAGTTTGGTCCGTTTGGTTATTGGCGACACACGGTAAGGTTTAGCCGAGACCTTCTTGGTCTCGGCGAGGTGATATTTTTGGTTCGAGTAATGTTTGACTCACGGCTTGATCGCTAGCTGAGACTTTAGTCTCGGCAAGGCATAAATTGTTTGATCGATATTTGGTTATTGTTGTTATTGAACTTGTGGATTGATTGTGGACTTGGGACACTCGAGCCGTAGGATAGTTTGGCCGAGTTGTGATTATTGAAACATTGATGTTGTTAGGGATGTGTTGTTTTGGCTAAGAGTGTTAGCCGAGACCTCGTGATCTCGGTGTAACCTCAGCGTGCCCATAGTTTGGTTATTATTGAACTTGTTGATACATTGGACATAGTAACTATGTTTGACCCGGCTTGTAGCCATGAGATTTGCGGGAATGTGACTTGATACGTTAGTGAACCTCGTGACGTGCTACAAAACAAAAATAAATAAGAGAAAGATAAAACGGGGGAAATAAATAACAATTTAATTATTAAGTAATAAATATAAACAATATATATACTTTTGAGAAATGTAAGTTGAGGAAATAACAAAAAATGCGAGGTTACGCGAACGTATCAAGGCACATTTGCCTTAGTATATTTTATTGCTACTTGTGAGAATATATTGGGATTATTTGAACTTGTTGGGTTATTTGTTGGTTGTTGATTGGTAGTCGGTATACTATGGGATATTTGCAACACCGGACTTGGAATACATTTTGACTTGAGATATTATTGAACTTTGGACATTTTAGACTATTGGGACACGTAACGACTACGGTACATTAGACTCGATATGAATTTAATGTATTTGAGCCGGTGACGGACGAACAATATGGAGATGATGTCTAACGAACAATAATATTTATAATCCTTGTTAACTAAACGTATTTAGAAACTAATAAAGTTACTCGACTTGGAACGTTCTTCGAACGAATAAGTCATGACGAATTTTTGTTTAAATATATAAAATATGTATCTTTTATAAAACTTAATGGGATTATAACCGACGACTTCCAATCTTTTCAACTATTTGATGTGTTTATTATGTGTGATTTCTTTGAGTTATCTCCGTCGTTTTTTCTTGACTTCCCGTCATCCGTTCCGCGACGATCCCGTTATTGTCACTCATTTGGCGTGTGTACACTTGAGTCAGCATATTTTCACCGCTACACAAACGATGATACCGAACTCTAATAAACGGTTAAAACAATATTATTTTGGAAATGGAATTGGATTATTTTCGGAAATAGAATTAGATTATTTTGGGAATAGAAATGATTGATTTTGGAAATGGAAATAGATAACTTTTGGAAACCCTTGCACATTTGATTTATGGAATGTATTTTTAGATGAGTATTTATATTATTAGGTCGTGCCGAGTCCATTATGCGGTGTTTTCATAGTTGCCGTTGTGATATACTACCCTTGAGCTGTTGTGCTGGGCTACTGTTTGGTTTATTGTGGTGTTCCACCCACTAATATTGTTGTGATATTGCATTGTTGGAATGAGGTGAGTTCATGCCCCTACTTTTACTTGTCTTATAACTGTTTTGGGGGAGAATACATGCTCGCTTTTAACTAAACTCAATGCTTGTTAATTTGGATACGTGAATTGTTTGCTCAAATTTTGCTGTTTGGCTTAAATACTTAATTTGGATTACCCAAATGCATTATGTGTTTACCTTATTTCTCATGGACACAAGTACTTCAATCATTTATGCCTGCATAACCGAATGAACTGGCTCAACTACTATGTACATACATGACCGAATGTACCGGTTAATCCATGCGTGTTCATGACCGAATGTAACGGTCAAAACAAATATTTAAACTTGTTTTCCACACATGACTATTACATAAATATGTTTCAGTATGAACTTATATGTGGACCTAAGATGTTACAAGTTTTGTGTGAGCGGGACTTGTAACAGGATTAGGTTAGCATATACGTGTCATGAGGTTTTACTTGAAAAAGGGTTTCCATTTTTACTTTTACACTAAACCTATGAACTCACCAACCTTCGTGTTGACACTTTTAGCATGTATTTCTCAGGTGTGTGATTCCTCTGGTTGTTGTTGACTTTTGGAAGCGCTCGGCAAGTGGCATGGTTTATGGATCAATTTCAGACTCTGATAATTTAATTGGGACCTATCTTTATGTTTTGGGCTTACTTTCGCACTTTTAAATAAATGTTAACACTAAATATTTGGCTTGAAATGTTTTTATTTGAACGGATAACGTATTTCCGTATTTCCGTTTTCTTATGCCTGTGTTGTATACCAATCCCTGTAGCACCTCGAAAGCTTGATTATTCTTCCGCTGTACCAAATTTTGGGGGTGTTACAGATTGGTATCAGAGCTCAAGGTTATAGAGAACTGGGTACTTATAGAAAGCTTAAACTATAACCACTTTTTAAAAATTGATCCTACTACCGTCACGTGCCTGCTTGCGAAGCCGAAGCCTCTAGTATTGACATGATAAACTGATGAGTTGTTTGATATGAGATTTGAATATTTGGGAAACTAGGATGAGAATTATGCGATATTTGACGTGAGGATATGCTTAGACTTATGCAGTATTTGATCTGAGATCATGTCTAGAATCATGCGGTAACTGTTCTGGTAATACATTTGGGATGATGCAGTATTTGATTTGGGAATATGTTTAGAATGACGCGGTATTTGTTATTACTATTTTGGATGATTTTATGTTATGTTGGGGTTACGGGTCAGTCTAACGTTAATAGACCCGACCGACACAGTTATCGGATTTATTGGGTTGACGAATCCAATAAGGGCCCAGTAAGTGTGTTTGAGGAATTTATTAGCGTATGACCCACCCTTACGACTTACCAATTGATTTGTGATATCCTAGATTGTGGTAACTATTTACTATCATTGTCACAGACCATGTCTCCTCCCTATCTAGTCCTCACCTACTCACACTGTTTTGAGGTAATATTTCTGTATGTTTCCGTTATGTTCACGAACTTCCTCCACGTAGCCTCACAAATTAACTCCGAGATAGGATATCCGTCTTGTTCTCCCGAAACGCCTATTCTAGCGTCATCTGGAAACCCACCTTGAAATCATTACACTCGGGACACGTTCTTAGTATGTCCCACTTCACCGTTTGTATTCCGGAAGAACACGTGGTCTGGTAGACCTAGAAGTTGCCGTGAGAGCTACGCCGAGCACGCGACTAGTTATGGATTTGTTTGTTGTGAACTCTAAACTGGGAAGTTCTCAGTTATAGACTTTAGTTCTTTATCATGTACCGTAGCCATCCATTGCCATCAATCACCGGTTACATTTACCGCTGTTGAATTTTTGAGGATCTTATACCGAATCTTGACATTTTTGGTGAACTCAAATCCTTGGATTTTATATTGATCTGGAACCCCTTACCATTGTATGGAATAGTATTCCTGTTATGGTGGTTGATGTTATTTCGATATTCTACCTATGATGTTCATATTCTCGCGTGATGTGACTCCTTAATTGAAATCTTACCATTCTCTTATGTTTGTGATTCAAATGAATGGCTTCGAAACGAAACTCAACCAGGACCCGACGAGCACAATCTGCTGCTACAGCTGCAAATGCGGGTCGTCGTGGTCGACCTCCTCTCACTCCTGTTCAAGCTACCAATAATCAGACTGCCAACGATCAACCTCCGCCCGCGACTGACCTTCAAGCATTGACCACTCGACTTGAGCGCATAGCAGAGCTACTAGTGGAGGCGACTCGCTTGAACACCTCTGCTGGAACTCCACTACCTAACGGTAACCGTGGTTGTACGTATAAGGAATTTCAAAGTTGTGGGCCACCTGAGTTTGGTGGGACCGAAGGAGTTGTCGTTTTAATGCGTTGGATGGAGAAGATGGAGTCTGTGTTTAAGGTTTGTAACTGTGAGGAGGAAGCCAAGGTGAAGTACGCTGCATTCACTTTGAAGGACGAAGCGTTGACTTGGTGGAACAACTACCACAAGTCGGCTTGAAGTGACGTGGCTGATGCTATGACTTGGGAGGAATTTAAGGCGTTGATGATCAAGACTTACTGTCCTCGTAATGAAGTCATGAACTTGGAGACTAAATTCTGAAACCATAAGGTAAAGGATACTGATATCCCAACCTATACCTATCGTTTCCAAGAATTGGCACTATTAGGCCCAGAGATGGTTCGTATAGAGGCGCACAAGATAGAGCGTTACACTGATGGATTACCTCCATCCACCAGGAATGATGTGATTGCTTCGAACCCAACTAACCTTCCTGATGCAATCATAATGGATCACCGTTTAATGGACCTGGTAATTCGAGACACCACCGAGGAGGCAGTTGACAATAAGAGGAAGTGGGAAGACCACTCGAGGGGCCACAACATCCAGAACAAACGACAAGAAGTGGTTAAGGTCTATGTTGCTGGAACCCGTGAGAAGAAATGTTATGCTGGAACGTTACCCAAGTGCAACACGTGCCCGTTTCATCACAATGGACCTTACCCCATTCAGTATGGGAACTGCAGGAAGGTCGGTCACCGAGCCATGGAATACAAAGCTCCCACTCTCGTGATAAACCCAGAAGTCACTGTCACATGCTTTGATTGTGGAGTAGTTGGACACTTCAGGAGTGATTGCCCAGAGCTGAGAAGTCAAAATGCTGAAGGAGCTTTCCAGAAACCAAGGAATTAAGGAAATGGGAACAAATTAAGGGACCGAGAAGTAGAAGGAAACCAGGAATTAAACGTGACGTCAAGGAATGGCTATTCTATGTAACAAGACCTAAGAATAGACTATATTAAATTATGTTCATGTAAGACTTCTTAAGTATTTCTCAAGAACCTAGTAATCATATGGATTTTGGTGTATGCAATTTCAAGATGTGAACTTGTTTAACTCGCGAGTACCCGCAATATTATATTAAGGTATTCCCCTAACATTTGCACTCTTCATTTACATTGCTACTTAATGTGCCGCTTGGTATGAAGCCCCGATTAGTGGCACTCCGACCGCCAACCAATCCACTACGTTACTAACTCGTTATGAATTAACTATTGCGTTAACCACAACCTGCAGACAGATAAATCAATGTTCCTTTGTAACTAGACCCGGCATTGCATCATCGGACCTTAATTATACAAAGACCGACCACCTATGTATAATTCAGGTAGGAATCATGTTATGCTAGGAATGGTTGCTTGAACCTCCCTCGAGAATTAAATTTCTCATCCTATGTTTGAAAGACCGCAACCCGATCATTTCCACTTCTCTTCCGTTCCATGCAATCCAGCCCTATCTGGCATCATACTCTAATACGAAAGGATACGTTACGTCATCTACTGTCATAGAACGATCTCGCTGTTTAATGTTTCACGACTACTCTACTTTTCCCGATATCCGAGGACCCTCGTGGTCGATTAGACAAAATATTTGAGTTGGACAACTACCTGATGACTCATAACCTCATGTGTGACTGAGACATATACTGCTTATGGCATTTATGCGAACCACTACGACAATTATATTCTGGTCCCTAATCAAAATCGCACCTATTGCACTAGGACATTACCGATTCGATCGATCGATTGCTAGTAGCAATCAACACAGATCTCCCAAGTTTTATCCTCCACGTTAAGAGGTAAGAATACCATTGAGACTAGTTGACTATAAGTAGGAACACGATGAACATCTTGGATTGGCCTTAGGACTGCTTGAGAAGGAACAGCGATAGACCAACTTCTCTGAGTATGATTTTTGAACACCGACCATGTGATTTATTGGTCACGTGAATTGTATTCACATTGATCTCACCAAGATTGAGCCCATTAAGTATTGGGCTACCCCTGCAACTCCGACCGAGGTACGTCAATTATTATGACTTGCTGGATATTACCAAAGATTTGTCAAAGGTTTTCCAAGATAGCAAAGCTTTTAACCAAATTGACTCAAACGATGTGAAGTGTAACTAAGGAGAAAACGGAGAGGAACCATTGTAACTTTTGAAGTAGGAACGGTGTAGTATGCCTATCCTAGCTGTACCAGAAGGAAGTGTAGATGTTATTGCAAATTGTGATGTTTTGTATAAAGGTTTGCGAGATGTTTGGATCTGAATGGAGAAGGAAGTAGCCTATGCCTCTCATCAATTTGAGACATACGACGAAAGTTACACCACTCATGAGTTAGAATTGGGTGCAGTTATACTTGCACTCGGAATCTGGGGACATTATCTGCATCACACAAAGTGTATAGTACACACAAAGCAAAAGAGTAGCAGCATGTCCTAGACCAGAAGGAACCGAACATGAGGCAACATCGCTAGATAGAACTACATGGTGATTATTGACTACAAAATTTACTATGATCCGGTTAAAGAAAACGTTGTTGCTGACGCTCTTAGTCGAGCAAAAAGAGCACAACCATTGAGAGTCCAATCTTTAGAGATGACTAGCGTTTTGCCAGTACAGACTCAAATGCTCGAAGCTCAAGCTGAAGCTGTCAAAGGAGAAAATCAACATTGTATGGTATGTTAGAAAACGAAAACGACTTCGTAAAGCTTTCCGATGGGAACTTCATGCTTTGGAGACGGAAATTGAATATCACCCCACGGGGGTACTCATGATCTGATTTTGCATGAGTCACATAGATCAAACTACTCCACTCACCCCGGATCTGATGAAACGTATCAAGATTAGGAGAAACGATATTGAGGACCGAGCATGGATGCTGACATTGCAATATATGTCGGCAAATGCTTAGCATGTCGAAAAACGATAGCCGAACACCAGAAACCATCAGATATATTGAAACAACCCGAAATCCCTGTTTAGAATAGAAAAAGAATCACAGTGGGTATATCACTAGATTTCCAAGAACAGATAGTGGTTGTAATACCATATGGGTGATGGTAATCGTTTTACCGAACCTGTTCATTACCCCGTTATCATTGGAAGCGATAGTATGGACAACTTGACCCTCTATACTTAGATGAAATTACCTGCCGATGCCTATCATCTCCAATCGAGACAAATGTCTCACGACAAACCCATGGAAATCAATTCAGACGACCTTGGGGACGGAACTCGACATGAGTACTGCATAACATCCCCAAACAGATGGTTAGAGTGAGAGCAAGGTGATGCTCAAAATATCACCATGTAATGGTGTGACCCGTTTAGTAAACGTGAGAAACTTGACCCTCGCCATACTACTCTTTTCAAAATCCTTGCTAGGAATGGACCGGTAGCTCACAAGATTTATACTACCACCAGGACTTGGTGAAGTCCAAGATACTCTTGACGTATGTAATCTGAAGAAACATTTTCTGAAGAAACTACCGCTGTAATCCCTGGATTTTATCCAGCTTCATGAACATTGAATTCTGCTGAGGAACCTATTGAAATCTTGAATCATTAAATCAAGCAACTTAAGCCAAGTTGCAATCCTGTTGTTAGAACTTGTTGTAAATCCCGAAACAATCTCGAACTCACGTTGAAACAAGAGGATGAAATTGAGCGAATCTGTTCTCATCTCAACCTTAACGGGTAACTTGAATTGAAACCCGGACGGGTTTCTCCTAAGGCTGGGAGGCTGTGACAACCGGTAATTTTGGGATTTATTTATATCCTGCGTTACGGTTAAATATAATATCTGATACCTGGGAAACCAGTTTAGATTAAACGAAGTTTCATTTTGGAGTATTGTTATTGGATATGTGAATTTGCCCCGTAGAACTTGAGTTTGAGCACAACACGAGTCGGCACGAGTCTAAACCTAATAATACGAGAAATATTTGATTTTGACGAGTTAAACGGATATAGACGTATTTATAGTCATTTTTAACGTAAAAATGATTTTAAAAATACTGGCGCAACTTAGAACGTCATACGAGCACTATCGGTACACTAAACGAGCCCGAGAACACTTTTATTAAAAGTTTAGCTAAATTACGTGAATGGTCCTTGTGTTATTAAACCGGCCGCGCCCCCTGAGCTTCGAGAAATGACAAAATCTGTCCTCACGGGATATAACCCCACACACACCTTCCCCACTTCTTTATATACCATACCCTAACATATATTCTCTCTCCCTCTCTCCTTATTGTTACATCCGCCACAAACCCAAAACCCTAGCCACCCATCGGTCACCGCGACCACCACCACCAAACAAACACTCCAACATCATCACCTCATCAACCCTACCACAAATCCTTAGTACACGCGCCCTAATCCACCACCACCGCCACCATACGCGCCGCTTTTTTTGGGTATTATTGTGTGTACGTGTAGATCTGGAGAAGACAAGGTGAGACACACCGTTTTCACCCTTGTGTGAGGCGGTGTGGAGTCAAACTCGTCCGATACGAGTTGTTTTGTTTTATACCGATTGGGTTGGGTTAAAAACGAGTGGGAATAACAAATTTACAAGCTTAAAACTAATAGAAACTAGCTTGGTATCATCTTGTGGTCACGTCTTTGTGTTAGCTTGCGTGCGAGGCGAGATAAGCTTGACCCGAGCTTATTTCAAGCTTCTTAAATTATTGGGTGTGCTTATTTTATTTATTTTGGTCTTTTGGTTGGTGGCTCACGGTATTGGTTGTAGCCGAGACACTTTTGGTCTCGGCGAGGTTATAGTTTGGTCCGTTTGGTTATTGGCGACACACGGTAAGGTTTAGCCGAGACCTTCTTGGTCTCGGCGAGGTGATATTTTTGGTTCGAGTAATGTTTGACTCACGGCTTGATCGCTAGCTGAGACTTTAGTCTCGGCAAGGCATAAATTGTTTGATCGATATTTAGTTATTGTTGTTGTTGAACTTGTGGATTGATTTTGGACTTGGGACACTCGAGCCGTACGATAGTTTGGCCGAGTTGTGATTATTGAAACATTGATGTTGTTAGGGATGTGTTGTTTTGGCCAAGAGTGTTAGCCGAGACCTCGTGATCTCGGTGTAACCTCGGTGTGCCCATAGTTTGGTTATTATTGAACTTGTTGATACATTGGACATAGTAACTATGTTTGACCCGACTTGTAGCCATGAGATTTGCGGGAATGTGACTTGATACGTTATTGAACCTCGTGACGTGATACAAAACAAAAATAAATAAGAGAAAGATAAAACGGGGGAAATAAATAACAATTTAATTATTAAGTAATAAATATAAACAACATATATAGTTTTGAGAAATATAATTGAGGAAATAACAAAAAACGCGAGGTTACGCAAACGAATCAAGGCACATTTGCCTTAGTATATTTTATTGCTATTTGTGAGAATTTATTGGGATTATTTGAACTTGTTTGGTTATTTGTTGGTTGTTGATTGGTAATCGGTATACTATGGGATATTTGCAACACCGTACTTGGAATACATTTTGACTTGAGATATTGTTGAACTTTAGACATTTTAGACTATTGGGACACATAAAGACTACAGTACATTAGACTCGAAATGAATTTAAAGTATTTGAGCCGTGACGGACGAACAATATGTAGATTATGTCTAACGAACAATAATATTTATAATCCTTGTTAACTAGACGTATTTAGAAACTAATAAAGTTACTCGACTTGGAACGTTCTTCGAACGAATAAGTCATGAAGAATTTTTGTTTAAATATATAAAATATGTATGTTTTATAAAACTTAATGGGATTATAACCGACGACTGCCAATCTTTTCAACTATTTTATGTGTTTATTATGTGTGATTTCTTTGAGTTATCTCCGTCGTCTTTTCTTGACTTCCCGTCATCCGTTTCGCAACGATCCCGTAATTGTCACTCATTTGGCGTGTGTACACTTGAGTCATCGTCTTTCCACCGCTACACAAACGATGATACCAAACTCCGATTATTTTGGAAATGGAATTGGATTATTTTTGGAAATAGAATTGGATTATTTTGGGAATAGAAATGATTGATTTTGGAAATGTAAATAGATAACTTTTGGAAACCCTTGCACATTTGATTTATGAAATATATCTTGAGACGAGTATTTATATTATTAGGTCGTGCCGAGTCCGTTGTGCCATGTTGTCATAGTTTCTGTTGTGATATACTACCCTTGAGCTGTTGTGTTGGGCTACTATTTGGTTTATTGCGGTGTTCTACCCACTAATATTGTTGTGATATTGCATTGCTGGACTTACGTGAGTTCATGCCCCTACTTTTACTTGTCTTATAACTGTTTTGGGGGAGAATACATGCTCGCTTTTAACTAAACTCAATGCTTGTTTATTTGGATACGTGAATTGTTTACTCAAATTTTGCTGTTTGGCTGAAATACTTAATTTGGATTACCCGATTGCATTTTGTGTTTACCTTGTTTCTCATGGACACAAGTACTTCAATCATTTATGCCTGCATAACTGAATGGACTGGCTCAACTACTATGTAGATACATGACCGAATATACCGGTCAATCCATGCGTGTTCATGACCGAATGTAACGGTCAAAACAAATATTTAAACTTGTGTTCCACACTTGACTATTACATAAATATGTCTCAGTATGAACTTATATGTAGACCTAAGATTTTACAAGTTTTGTGTGAGCGAGACTTGTAACAGGGTTAGGTTAGCATATACGTGTCATGAGGTTTTACTTGAAAAAGGGTTTCCATTTTTACTTTTATACTAAACCTATGAACTTACCAACCTTCATGTTGACACTTTTAGCATGTATTTCTCAGGCGTGTGATTCCTCTGGTTGTTGTTGACTTTTGGAGGCGCTCGGCAAGTGGCACGGTTTATGGATCAATTTCAGAATCTGATTATTTAGTTGGGACCTATCTTTATGTTTTTGAGCTTACTTCTGCACTTTTAATTAAATGTAAACACTAAATATTTGGCTTGAAATGTTTTTATTTGAACGGATAACGTATTTCCGTTTTCTTATGCCTGTGTTGTATACCAATCCCCGTAGTACCCCGAAAGCTTGATTATTCTTCCGCTGTACCAAATTTTGAGGGTGTTACAAAAACTAACAGCTCCCACTTGGACATATTTTAATAGTGTGATCACATCGGTTAGCGTCTAGCAACACGCCGATGCCACTAGTACAACTCGAGTAAGGTCTCCTGGAAAAACCTTTTAATGATCCATCATTATTATTATCTTTTTGTCACTAATATCATGTTAAATAAAGATATGGATCTAAGTCATTCTTTATTCAACTATTTTGTTTCTCGTTGTTGTGATTGAGCAAGATTACCAAATATTCTGAACGTATTCCAGAAAATCTTAGGCGTGGCCACACAAACATCTTGTCAACCCTACGAGGGGCCCAGCTGTATTAAACACCAAAACGAATTTGAATGAACAAATTTTTTATTGACTACAAGCAAAACTTTTGAATTTTGCAACATATCTGAAAACAATCCTTATTACTACCAATTATGTAAAGCGTTAGATTGCTTCCCAGAAATGCACCACATACATGACAGTTCTTTGGTATCTCAAATTTGGGAATAAGTTATATATTCAATTCATGATTAATTAATGAAAAGATCCATAAAGTACAATCATGTAGTTTGGGATAAGTTCTATATTCAATTCATTGAATATCATGTGAAATTGGCATGTCTACGCATTAATATACTTTCAAGTATATTATACCAAAACTCACATTTATCTTAGTTTAATGATATTCCCACATGATTAATTGGAAACGGACGATTTAGAATAACTAAATTATTCATGGATTAAACATGCAAATATAGGACACAATATATTAAAGAATGAAAAATAAACATAGCAAATACTTTATTTGATTAATAGATAATAATTGTTTACAATATCCTTTATCCAAATACTAATTACAGATATGCATGAAACTACTAGCTAAACGAAGTCCAATGCCGTTCAGTAAGTTTTTCTCTAGGTAAAGCCTTAGTGAAAGGATCAGGTAAGTTGTCATCTGTGTGAACTTTCAGTAAGTTAATTTCTCCTATGCGGACTTGCTCTCGAACATAGTGATATTTCCATAGAAAATGTCTGGTGCCCTTCATGATTCCAGATTCATTGACAAATATGATTGCAGCAGAGTTATCACAATACACATTAATAGGCAATTCAATTGAAGGCATAACAGCGAGCCCTGAAATGAATTTCCTAATCCAAACAGCCTTCATAGCAGCGTCTGAAGCAGCTATGTATTCAGCTTCTGTTGCAGACATCGCAATTGTAATCTACTTGTTGCTCTTCCAGTCTACTGCTCTTCCATTGATAACAAAGACATAACCCATCTGAGACTTCACATCAACTTTGTCACATTGCCAGGACGCATCACAGAAACCTATAACATCAAGTTCTGCAGCAGTATTTCCACCATACACTAGAAACATATCTTTTGTATTTCTTAGATGCTTAAGAATATGTTTAACAGCAATCCAGTGAAGTTTACCTGAATTCTGTTGAAATTGACTGGTTTTATTTTGAGCGAACGCCACATCTGGCCTTGTGCATTTAACAGCATACATGATAGATCCTAGAGTCGAAGCATAAGGAACATTACTCATGTATGCCACATCTGCAAGTGTTGAAGCACACATTTCGCTACGTAAGCCATGCTTTACTTCCATTGGTAAATATCTGATGAAGCGAAAAGTGTACCGCTTTTAAGGGGTCATTTAAGCCCGAAATCGTATTTATTTGATCAAATATTGCCCTAAATCGTTCCTTTTGTCATTTTAGGTACTTTTGAGGAGAAATCTGGAAAAGGAGGCATTTTGGACGTTTTTGGAGCATTAAAGTGAAGAAAATGGCAAAGTCTCAAGAATCGGCTGAAAGTTACTCTTGACGGCGTCACAATTAACATGGGACGGCGTCATGCCTTGGCAAGAAAAGTTGGATGTGAAATTTACTCATGACGGGCCAGTGAGTTAGCATGAGAATTCTGACGGCGTCACGCTTTAACTAAATCAAGGGCGTCACGGCTTAAATCATAAGGGGACGGCGTCACGTTCATGATCCGACGGCGTCAAGCCTTGATAGGCCAGAATGGATTTTTGAAGAGCTAAAGAGGGACGGCGTCAAGAAGGTCACCCGGGAACCCTAAAAGCGGCGAGGTGACGGCGTCACAATGCATAAGGTGACGCCGTCAGATCCAAAAATCTATATATAGTTTTCTAATTTTTTGTCATTAAAGGAGAGCTTAGTGTGTGGAATTTTGGGATAAAACCCTAAGACGATTTTAGCTACTTTTTCAGGGCTTTTTGCCTTGAGATCTTCCATGTTTCATTGAAAGATAAGTTATCAATTAATCATTCAATATGTCTATGTGTTGTTTGATTCTATCTTATTCTTGTCTTTTGTTTAACATGTTAGGCTAAATTTATCTTGTGTTTGCTTAGATCTAATGAAACTTAGCTATTGATTATTGGTTGTTAGTGTGTTGTTAGTTGTATTGGATGATTGTTTATCTATGTTAGGCTTAAGAAAACTGGCTAACTTCCTATTCGGTAACTTGCTTGAACGTCTTAAGAAACATGAACCAAACGCGTACTAAAGGTTTTTATGGTTGTATTTAATGCACAAGCGAATTCTAGTGATCCCATGTTAGGAGCTTCCTAGCCGGCTCGACATAGGAGTGAAGTAGGAGCTTGTAGAGTTGGGGAAGTAAGTACGCCACCCCACGAATGGTATTAAAGAATACACCCGTCATCCACGCAACTAATACACACTAATTAACCGGTAAAAGATAGTTAGGGAGTAAGGAAATCTAAGTAAACACATTTCTCTACACATAAGTTTCTCACCACATTTCATTTTTGTTATTTTATTTTATTTGCATTCGTAGTAAATTTTGGGTTAGTTGACTAGCAACTAATTCCGCCCACTCCTTCAAAACCGAGATTTTACTTGCTTTCATAAAAACTATAAAAACATAAAAAAGAATCTTCCTCAACCCTTAGACCTAATTAGAGTAGCCTTTCATACCTAACGAACACTATTCCCTGTGGAGAACGATCAATCCCCCGTACTTACCACTACACTATACTACATCGGTCAGGTACACTGCCTGGTGGGGTTGTAAGCCTCTTGAGATCCCTCGAGAGGTAAAACCTGTTGTAAGGTTACAAAACCACGCAATCAAGTTTTTGGCGCCGCTGCCGGGGAATAGTTATTGTTTAGGTTGAATTTTTTATTTCTATTAGGTCTACTCACTAGATTCCTTTCTAGTGAGATTTTTATTTTCTTTTTCTAGGTTTTCTTTAGTCTATCTTTTTCTTTCTGTGTTTGTTCGTAATTTCCATTGACTCTTCCGTTCACCATTATGGAGTACGCGAATCCACCATACCACCAACCACAAAGGCCATTCTACCCTATTGACATCTCGAATTTCAAACAATATCGAGATGAACCCATATATGATGCATGGACTCGTTTTAGAAATTTACTCCGAAAATTCCCTCATCATAGTTTCGCTTTAGCATCCCTAACCCGAACCTTTTACTATCGTGTTGGCCAATATGACCAAATGCGCATTGAGGATTTTGCCAATGGGGACTTTAGGGAATTAAGTGCTGAAGAAGCATGGGATGCCATAGAAGATTGTGCCCAATATTATTATAGGGTAGACAACCCAACAAACGTTAGTACAAGTCAATTGAATATAAATTTCCTGGATCATGAAACAAGTTTGTTTGGGGATGAATACATTAGTGTTGAGATACCTAAGTGGTTGTCATGTAATGCCATAGTACAAAATAAACACATAGGTGACCGTGATGTGACGGAGGATTTAGCCGAACATGATCACATTGATCAAAAAGACCTAGGTTTTATGATCGATGACGATGAATCTCAAGAAACACATGATGAATCTTTTGGGCAATTTGAATATAGTAGTCAGAATATTAAGGATGATCCTTATGATTCGGACATAGAAGTTGAGATGCCTAGAGAAGCACTTGAGATACTTGGGAAAATGTTAGGGTTAGATCCTACTAAAACACATGATGAGGATATAGGTGATCTTGACACAAGGAATGATGAGGTAAGTAACATAAGCCCACCAAGTACCCCACAAGTCCTACCATCATTTGAGGCACACACACCGCCCGTGACTTACCCGAAAGAAGTAGAAGAGACTATAGGAACCCCAATAGAGGTAGAGCCCTTGGACCAAACACAACTAGAAGAAATAGGTTTGAATACTTGTAGTCATAACCTTTCTTTTAGTTCTATGGAAGTTCCTAGTTTTGATGAACCGGAGCCTAAACCAAAACCGTTACCTAATCTTACATCCTTAGATGTGAACTTAGGAATTGAATTAGGTCCCGATCCACCCATCAAACCATGTAGTCCGGGTAATGTTAAGATTAAGGTAGTAGACTCTAGGCCATGTGGAGTGGAAGCTAATATAGGAGTGAACCGTGACCTTACATACAAACATCACCCATTTATGATTGATCACAAGAAACATTATGGGTTTAAACCGGGTTTATTAGGTCAAAGTGGATTCTTAACTTGGAGTCTCTCGAAGTTGATAGAAGATGATCCCTTTCTAGGAGAAAACTTCAATTCACCCATTGACCCAATTGAACTAAGTAAGGTTATGATGATTGGATCCCACATCTTTGAGCATATAATTCATCCACCACTCTTTCCTCACGTGGCATACTTCCACCAAGATGGTGTGTATCGTTACTTTCACCCACACTTAATCCTAAGTGTAGGGAAAACCTCCCCTATTTCCGTTAAATAAGGGTAGAGTCAGGCTCGTGACTCGAACAAAAACAAGCGCTCTTGGGAGGCAGCCCATGTTTTATTTGCTTTGTGTGTTTGTTTATTTGTTTGTTTGATTTTATTTGTTTCCGTATGTATGTTTAAATTTTATCATTATTGATTCATGTTCAAAACTAATTTGTGAAAATGCTTTATGTTGTTTTTAACTTCGTCTTAACTACATATAAAGGTATTTTGCAAAAGATAAGTGTAAGGGAAATCTAAATCGGTTTATTAGAACACATATGAACATGAATCGTAATAATAAATTAGCATACATATTAGTATTTTTTTTTTTTTTGAGTCAAATGCTTGTATCGAGTCATAATGATGTTTTGCAGGATTTCCAGGAAGTAAGGTAAAGGTTTTTCCAGAAATTTTCCGGAAACTTAAAATGAAAATTTTTGTCAGGTCATTTCTAACGGCGTCAGGGGTTATAACCTGACGGCGTCAGATTTAATTTCCAGAAATTTTTGAAAGTTTTGTTTTCATAAAAAGTTTTATTAAAATCTCCAACTTATAATCTCCAGGAATCTGCAAAATTATCATTCCACAAGCATTATATCCTTATATATAGATTGTATCCCGCCGATGTTATGCAGGTTTTCGTGTTTGTTTTCTCAGGTTAACAGGTTATTTTGGACAAGGAAATGTTTATGGAATCAAGCTTATGGCGATGCATTAGTCATGGAGCTTCAACATTCTCTTTGGAGGAAGATTTAACCGTGTGATTTCACTATCCACCGAGCGAATCAGGGGAGTATTTGATTTCATTCTTTTACTTTTTGCTTTTACATCTTATTATTTGAACATTGGGGACAATGTTCATCTTAAGTGTAAGGGGAGGGTAAAAGTACGATTTTAGAGAATACAATTGCGCTTGATTTTTGTTTGTTTAATAATAGATGTGTAATAAAACTGAGAGAAATACTTGATTAGGGTAATTTTAGTGCCAAATTTAAAATTTTTTACAACATATAGGAGTGAAACTTTAGTTCTAATAAGCGTCTCACGGATAGGAATTATATGACTAGCACAAAAAACCGTACCACTAAAAAATTTTCCACCCCAAATATGTGAGGTTCGCCCCTAGAATTGGTAGGAAAAGCATTTATGCTATGATGTGTGTACCGGTAGCACTTAGATTCTAGAACTTGCGTTAGGACCATTCCAAGGCCACAAGTGAGACTACATTCGTGTAGTTAGATTTACTACATGATAAGAGGCATTAGGATTAACCCATTGTTTGACACCTGTGTTTTTGTTATAATTACGTTGGCTACATTGGTCAAGTAATTCTCCCACACCCTTTGCGTTGTACTCATTTTTAGTACACGATACCCCTAGTACACCCCTCAGAGCCTATCTTTTCGTTTCGACCTTTAAGCATCTTACTTAAAGGAAGAATTTGTTACACCCCACTAAAATGTACACCCAAATCGCCTTAGCCTACCTTGTATGCACTCATTTTTAGTGCATTATTGTGACAACATTTGTTTAAACCCAAGTTAATTATCTAGTTGATTACATGGTTGCTAAGTTGAGTCATATCCTTGTACATATTGTTTTGGGACGATTGGGACTCATGGGTAAAGTACTAGTATAATGGAGTAATGGGGAAGAACATCATTTATTACCCCCATATGTGCTAAATATTTTAAAAGTACTCCAAGTGTTTCAATTATCTTAATTCGAGTCATTAGATTAGTTAATTGTAAAGTTATGTAAAAATTCAAGTGTAAGGGGAATGCAATGCCCCTATGATGTATTATTTTGGATGGTAGGGCAAGAGTGTATTCAAAAAAAAAAAAAAAAAAAAAAAAAATCAAGAAAAACACAAAAAAAATGAGAAAATGAAAAATAGAAAAAACATACGGACTACCATCCCGTTTTATTTTATGTTTGTTTTATATTTTTGTTATTTTGTTATTTCGTTTCTAGCTTAAGATCGAGTCTAGTCTTGGCTTAGCAACATTGTATAGTACATGTAATTGATCAAGATTTTTAACTCGCCACCAGTAAAATATCCTTTATCCAACAAAACCGTGTTTTCCTTTTCCCTACACCTAACGTTATAACCCATTTAAAAGCCCTCTTTGATAGTTTATCTTAGGTGCTTACGCCTAGTGGAGGAGGTTTTCGATCCTTTCCCAAGCCTATGGTAATCTATTTGCTATGACAGGTAGTGAGAGATATTATCCGTTTTCATTTATGAGATTTATTTTGATGACACTTGAGAGATGTGAGTATCTAAACACTACTTGTGAGGTGCTAGTTTATAATATCCGTGCTTATTATGATTGAAGTGGAACGATTATTTGTTGTAATTACTTTTATGTTTGCATTAAATGACCCCTAACCTGTATTTTGATTAGAATAAAAGCGCATTTGCTTGAGGACAAGCAAATATCAAGTGTAAGGGTATTTGATGAAGCGAAAAGTGTACCGCTTTTAAGGGGTCATTTAAGCCCGAAATCGTATTTATTTGATCAAATATTGCCCTAAATCGTTCCTTTTGTCATTTTAGGTACTTTTGAGGAGAAATCTGGAAAAGGAGGCATTTTGGACGTTTTTTGAGCATTAAAGTGAAGAAAACAGCAAAGTCTCAAGAATCGGCTGAAAGTTACTCTTGACGGCGTCACAATTAACATGGGACGGCGTCATGCCTTGGCAAGAAAAGTTGGATGTGAAATTTACTCATGACGGGCCAGTGAGTTAGCATGAGAATTCTGACGGCGTCACGCTTTAACTAAATCAAGGGCGTCACGGCTTAAATCATAAGGGGACGGCGTCACGTTCATGATCCGACGGCGTCAAGCCTTGATAGGCCAGAATGGATTTTTGAAGAGCTAAAGAGGGACGGCGTCAAGAAGGTCACCCGGGAACCCTAAAAGCGGCGAGGTGACGGCGTCACAATGCATAAGGTGACGCCGTCAGATCCAAAAATCTATATATAGTTTTCTAATTTTTTGTCATTAAAGGAGAGCTTAGTGTGTGGAATTTTGGGATAAAACCCTAAGACGATTTTAGCTACTTTTTCAGGGCTTTTTGCCTTGAGATCTTCCATGTTTCATTGAAAGATAAGTTATCAATTAATCATTCAATATGTCTATGTGTTGTTTGATTCTATCTTATTCTTGTCTTTTGTTTAACATGTTAGGCTAAATTTATCTTGTGTTTGCTTAGATCTAATGAAACTTAGCTATTGATTATTGGTTGTTAGTGTGTTGTTAGTTGTATTGGATGATTGTTTATCTATGTTAGGCTTAAGAAAACTGGCTAACTTCCTATTCGGTAACTTGCTTGAACGTCTTAAGAAACATGAACCAAACGCGTACTAAAGGTTTTTATGGTTGTATTTAATGCACAAGCGAATTCTAGTGATCCCATGTTAGGAGCTTCCTAGCCGGCTCGACATAGGAGTGAAGTAGGAGCTTGTAGAGTTGGGGAAGTAAGTACGCCACCCCACGAATGGTATTAAGGAATACACCCGTCATCCACGCAACTAATACACACTAATTAACCGGTAAAAGATAGTTAGGGAGTAAGGAAATCTAAGTAAACACATTTCTCTACACATAAGTTTCTCACCACATTTCATTTTTGTTATTTTATTTTATTTGCATTCGTAGTAAATTTTGGGTTAGTTGACTAGCAACTAATTCCGCCCACTCCTTCAAAACCGAGATTTTACTTGCTTTCATAAAAACTATAAAAACATAAAAAAGAATCTTCCTCAACCCTTAGACCTAATTAGAGTAGCCTTTCATACCTAACGAACACTATTCCCTGTGGAGAACGATCAATCCCCCGTACTTACCACTACACTATACTACATCGGTCAGGTACACTGCCTGGTGGGGTTGTAAGCCTCTTGAGATCCCTCGAGAGGTAAAACCTGTTGTAAGGTTACAAAACCACGCAATCAATATCCTTTCTTGAAATTTTGCATATTGAATATCTTCAATATTTTGTCAATGTAAGCACTTTGACTTAAACCAATTAACCGCTGTGATCTATCCCTATAGATCTTGATTCCCAGAATGTATGCAGATTCCCCTAAATCCTTCATAGAAAAACACTTTCCAAGATATGCCTTAACACTTTGCAAAGTTGGAATGTCCTTTCCCATAATTAATATGTCATCGACATATAGGATAAGGAAAATTAAATCACACCCACTAGCTTTGTCATATACACATGGCTCATCAAGATTCTGAGTAAATCCAAACTTTTTGATTTCTTCATCAAATCTTTTATTCTATTATCGTGATGCTTGCTTCAATCCATAAATGGATCTTTGAAGTTTGCATATATGGTTTGGAAATTGTGGATTCACAAACCCCTCAGGCTGCGCCATGTAGATGTCTTCATTTAGGCGACCATTTAAGAAGGCGGTTTTGACATCTATTTGCCAAATCTCATAATCATAGTACGCTGCTATAGCTATGAGAATCCTAATAGCCCTAATGTCTGCTACAGGAGAAAAGGTGTCCTCGTAGTCAACCCCATAGGTTTGAGTAAAGCCTTTAGCTACCAGACGAGCCTTATAGGTGTGTACATTGCCATCCATGTCAGTTTTCTTCTTGAAGAGCCACTTACTTCCAATGAATTTAGCATTGAGAGGAAGGTATACTTCAATCCAGACTTCGTTATCTCTCATGAATTGCATTTCCTTATTCATTGCAACTTGACATTTATCCTTTTCATGATCATTCATGGCAGACCTATAATTAGCAGGTTCTCCAAGATCCCCTAATATAGTTTTCTCAACTTCTACGTTAAGACATAGACGTTCAGGAGCTTTCACAGTCCTTGAAGACTTGCGAATGGGAACAACTTCAGGTGAAGGACCCAGACTTTCAGGTTTCATAGGAAGTTCGCAAGTGTTTTCAGAAGGTAATGTATCTACATGATCATCTTTCAGATCATAGATTATCCCACTGAATTCTTGAGATATGAGATCCTTTTCTAGAAAGTCTCCATACCTAGCAACAATTACTTTGTTTTCAAGTGGGTAGTAAAAGTAGTAACCCATCATTTCTTTTGGGTATCCTACAAAGATACACTTTACAGATCTCTGTTGGAGTTTATCTGCTGAGTTACGTTTAAAAAACGCCTCGTAACCCCATACTTTTAAATAAGACAAGTTAGGAGCTTTACCATGCCATATCTCATATGGTGTCTTATCAACCTTCTTGGTCGGAACCATATTTAGAATAAGAACTGCAGATATAAATCATAATCCCAAAAAGATAAAGGAAGAGTTGTAAGATTAAACATTGATCGCACTATGTCCAGCAATGTACGATTTCTTCTCTCAGATGCACCATTTTGTTGTGGAGTATATGGAGATGTGAGATGCTGGACAATTCCATTCTCAGCTAAGTAATCTTTAAACTCTTGGCTTAGGTATTCACCACCTCTATCAGATCGAAGAGCTTTAATCTTCTTTCCTAGTTGCAATTCTACTTCTGCTTTGAAAACCTTAAATGTTTCAAATACCTCATGTTTATTTTTAAGCAAGTAAACATAACCATAACGGTTGAAATCATCTATAAATATTAAGAAGTAGCTAGCACCTTTCCTTGACACATGTCTAAGTGGTCCACACACATCAGTATGTAATAAACCAAGTAGATCAGAAGCCCTTTTCATACGATTATGAAATGGTTTCTTTGTCATCTTCCCAGATATACAAGATTCGCATTTATCAAATGATTCATCATTGATATTTTGCAAAAGCCCATCATATTGCAGCTTATCCATGCGAGTCTTGTCTATGTAAGCAAGTCGACAATGCCAAAGATAGGATGAATCCAAGTCCTTCTTGATTCTCTTATTATTGATGCTAAACATCGAATTATTTTTATTGGATACATTATCAATCATATCAATCTCAAACTCGCCATTCACAACAATAGCATTAAAATAAATATAAAAACACCATTTAAAGAAGCAGAAATTCTATTATTAATGATATTTTGAATAAAACCAAGATATAACAATAAAGAAAATGAAACAACACCTCTAATAATAGAAGGTGCATAATAACAATTGTTTAATGACAGTACTAAGCCCGAAGGCAAAACTAAATTAAACACTCCTATGGCTTCAACAGCTGCAGGTGCTCCATTTCCCACATGCAGATATTGCTCCCCATAGGCAAGCTTCCTTTCCACTCTAAACCCCTGTAGTGTATTACAAATGTGAATACCACATCCAGTATCATATACCCAGGAATTAATTTTACGATTTAGAGTAAATAATTCAATCATAAATAAGTTACCTGAAGTGCTGGCAACCTGCCCAGCCTTCTTGTTCTTATTTGCTCGCAACTCTTCGAGATAAAGAGGACAGTTCCTCTTCCAGTGACCCACTACATGACAGTAGTGGCAAGCCTGATCCTTCTTGGGATTATCCTTCTTCTTAGGAGGGTATTTCTTAGGTTCAGGTTGATAAGCCATAACTTGCTTACCCTTATCACCTTTACCTTTGCCTTTACCCTTCTTGTTCGTTTGCGGTTTTGGCTTGTTAATCCTACCACCCTGAATAGCCAGTACTTGGGGTGTAGGAGCCTTCTGTGGTAAACCTTTCTCGTAATCAATAATCAATGCGTGCAATTCACTAACTATCTTCCCCACGCAGTGCATATTGAAGTTACGCACAAAACCACTAAATTCCTTATTCAGGGATCTATTGATTAAGTTAATAGCAATATCTTGTTCATAGATTTTGCCAAGTGCCTGTAGTTGGTCCATGTAACCCTTCATTTCCAACACATGAGCACTTACAGGTTTACCATCTGCCTGCTTGCAGCTGTGAAGAGCATCGATCAAATCATAGATTTCAACAGCTTGAGGTTTCTCAAACATACGTCTGAGTTCGTTGAGCATGTCATGAGGAAAAGAATGCTCAAACTGCTTTTGTAAAGCAGGTGTCATCATTCCCAGCATCATGCAAGCCACATCATTATGTGTTTTATACTCAACTTTCCATGCTGCTTTTTCAACATCAGTTGCAGTAGTAGCAGGTTCAGCAGGACAAGGCTTATACAAATATTCCAGTTGATCTGTCACTCGCAAGACAATCCTGAGTGAGCCAAACCAGTCATTGAAATTCTGAGAGCCAGTCATTTTTCCTCGTTCAAAGAAAGTTTTGAACGAAGAACTCAAAGTAGTGTTATTGTTTTGAGCCATTTCTATAGATAAAAAAGTTCAAACATTAGTGTTTTCGATAATACAATTTTTCAAGAAAATAAAATACCCGCGAAAATATTCATATAACCATAGAATTTTCTTGAAAACTAGAATCCAAATTGACATAGTTTCATTACATCAGTGGATCTGCTAGCAATGAAAATATTCAACAAGGTAATTGTCGAACAATAATTGGCAAACAATTTCCAATTTCTAGATCATCATGGGATTTACAATTGCCTAACCTAGTTGCATTGTAAATATGTTTCATCCCCATCTTATGCCTTGAGTTCTAGGTCTCACTAACAACTCAATTAAGTCGTCTAATTTAGAAACTGCAAATTCTCATGTACGTCCTACGTAGTCATGAAATTTACCTTGTCATCACAATCTAGCTAAGGTCTCACTTAGGCTAAATGGTGACTTCAAGTGTTTCTTATAATTAGATGGCATAAACTTAAATTAAATGGTACAAGTTTTTGATGTATGTAATCAAAAAATTATGTATGAAGAAGCATGCATATAACTTCATAACATAGGTTTTAATAAAAAAAACTTTTTTATTAACCAATTCACTAAAATTAAATTAACGAAGTTTTGATTGAGGTATTGGGTTCACCAATCAAAGAATTTACCTTTAATTATCGTCAATTATATCGTACTTTTGCATAAGTCCAAAGACTTGGTGTTTCGGATAATTACCACAAAGTGGCGCATGGAATTAAAACTAATTCACCCTTAAGATGATTTTGTACTAAAAAATAGTCGTACTAGGTAGCTCTAATTTGACGCACAAAGGAGCGTAGAATCAAAGGTCAGCGCGAAGCTTATCAAAAACCCGTTCCTACTTATACCCCTCACACAGTTTGTCAAGTTGGGTGAGTCGTTCTTACTATTGGTACAAAACTCATCACTCAATTAAACTATTGAAAATATAACTCTTCAAAACCAAATCATATTGCACCATTATTTAGTCCGGATTATTTTTCTATTCAAAATTACCCTTTGTTTATAAACATGTCAAACAAAATAAACAAACAAGTAATAACAAAAAATAAACAACTAAATAATACACACATAACTTAACAATTAATGTGTGTAAACAATTAGCCACATGCAAACTAATTCGATAAAACCTATTAATAATCAATTCTAGGTTAAATAATGCATACATTAACTATGGTTCTCACTTACAAAGGCAAGTGAACCACATGCATTGATGAATCAATTGCGTAAACCATAGCTAAAAAATATGTCATATTGCACATAATTAATTAATTAATTAATTGGAGTCTTTCCCAATTCGAGATTTATCAATTAAATACATGTGTAAAACTTAACAATTAATTCATATAGACAAAATTCCATGACAAAACATGCACGTTCCATCATGGATATCACATAACAATTATAGATAATAAGTCACAAGATCGCATACAATCAACACGTAATTATATCATGCAATCCTATGGTTTCTAATTCAATTAAAAAACAAAACAAAATTTTTTATTATGAGGCAATCGGCCCCCCTTAAATTTAGGGTTTCGAATTTTCTTAAACCCTAAAATTCGTCATATATAATTAAACACAATCCAAAATACGTGTTTTACGTGTTTTGGTTATTAATTACATATTAATACAAGGCTCGTGATGCCACAGTTGTAATTTAATAACATGTCATAAATAATTAAACATATAAACATCAAGAATAGCGAAAGCATATAGCATCATAACATGTAAACTAATTAACCAAACATAAAAGTATACGTAAGAATCAATTCCAAACTAGCAATTGAGATGAACCCTAATTAGGGTTTATACGGATTATAAGAATTGACCCTTACCGTTTTTGCAATTCAATCCAAGATACTAACAATAGTGTGTTAGTACCACGTTCTTGTACACACGTATTAATACTAAGTAAACGTTATGCTAGTAATGAAAACACAAAACAATTTGTTTGTTTGGAAAACAAATCCGACCGACCCCTAAGGGTTGTTGTACGATCAGCCTCACAAGAACAAAAGGGAAGAAAAAAGTTTAGGGTATTATGTGTGCACAAGAGATACAAACTAATGACTCTAAGCCTTGTATTTATACTAAGAGAAACTTGGAGGACAAGTTGGTTGAGGATTAGGAAACCCTAATCCCCCACCGATCGGCCAAACACGCATAATGGGTTTCCGGAACTTTCTTGACTTTCCAATTATTCACTCTTAATTCTTTCTTTTTATTAGTTAACGGTCGTTAGTCAATTTTCGTTAATTACTAACGGTCTTTATACGTTTTGTGTATTTAATAATTAATTATAACCTTTTTATAAATAATTATTAAATATTTACTCTTCATACATAAAGTTTGCAATCCCGTTATCTCGAGTTCGATCCTAATACACATCTACTAATTTATATCCATAAAACTAGCGATATATATTTTAATAATGAAAATATACAAAGACGTGTAAAAAGCCAATATGAAGCATATATATTTGAATTTGATGTACGTGTATTGATGGAGCCAAAAAGCAAAATGCAAATTCCTCTCATCATTCTCGTGCTCATACTGCAATCGCACATACTACCTTTTTCACATTGCAAATCAATCGTCAAAAACCTCCCTCGCTTTTCCGGTGATCTTCCTTTCACTCTCGAAACCGGGTATGTACCAATATTTATGCTCTTTTAACTTTTTGAAGTGGATTTTCTTTCATGTTTTGTTTTCTTTACGTCTATTAATATTACCTTACACTTCACATATAGCTCAATGGGTGCAATCGAACCCACCCGTAGTAATTATTGTAGTCTTCCTAGTTTAGTTGAGTACTACTAGTATTTTAGCATATGAAAGACCTTTAGAATAGCGGTATGTGAATGTGACCATCCACCAAGTGGTTATGGTTTCAACGAGGTCTTGTTGTAGACGTTTTTGAAATAGTGTGAGATATGTGTGTGAAATACGCGCTATGTTAAAATAGATTTAGGTAGTATTTTAGCGTAATTATGTAATGGTAAAATTAAGAAGTTTACAACAAAAGTTTCACTTTTTACATGGATTGCATTTGTGTTTAAAAGTTATGTAGGAGTGGGGAAACACGAAGAAGTGCAATTGTTCTACTACTTTGTCTTTATATGGATTGCATTTATCGAGTTTTAAGTAATGCAGACTTAATCTTATGTTTAGTGACGCTAAATGAAACTAACTACAAAAAATTCCCTCTCGTTGTGGTTTTTGCGCCTTTTGGATTCTAAAAGAAAGTCGCCATTGTAATGTTCTTTTCTTGTAATGGAATTTCATTTGTGTTTGAAAGATATGTTGGAGTCGGAGAACGTGAAGAAGTGCAGTTGTTTTACTACTTTGTTGAATCTCAAAGGAACCCGCAAAAAGATCCATTGCTTCTGTATCTCACTGGTGGCCCGGGAACTTCTGGCATTATTCCATTCCTTTATCAAATTGGTAACTTTCTTCATCTTCATTAGTTACCATGAGTTAGGCCTATCTATCGCTACATTTTTCCTTATTACAAGATATTTGCGATAGTAGTTTTTATATGTTACTCCGTATAAAAGTGATAGTTTTCGATAGAGTAGTAATATATCCTTTAAAGAAATTTTTAAAAATCTTGTCACATGTCACGAGGACAATCTGTATATATAAACACACAAATCTTACTCGTACAATTTAATAAATAATTTAAACTTTTCTAGAATAAAGAAGTCGTAAATTACACTATATAACATAAACCACACATATGTAGATGTAGTATTTTTATGTAGGAAGTCTAAAATAGAAATTTACTGAAACTTAATCAGTACTCTATTTTGTTTCACCTAACTCATTAGACGTGGTAATTTGGTTTAAAATAGTTATTGACTAAAAAATCAAAAATATCTAGAAAGCATTATTTTGGTTTTTTAAAATAGTAATTGACTAAAATTTTGGGTTAATTTCATACTGATACTATAATATAATGACTATATTTTTATAGAACTGTTTGCTTTTTGGTTTTAATCAATAGTTTGGGACGAAAAATTTATTACTTAAATTCGCCTAATTGCAATAATCATCTATTATTCTAAATTGTGTCCGAAAATTTGTGCTCGTTTTTACAAACCAAAGTCAAAGTAGTAATTCAAAACGGCAAAAACAAATTTTTAGATTACTCAATGACAATCATACTACAAAATGGGAAGACCTGATATATTTGATGAACTCTTTGCCCTAGGTCCACTAAAGTTTGTATATACGAACGCAACGAGAACTGATGTTAAATTGGAACTGAACCCATATTCATGGTCAAAGGTTCGAAGTGTTTATCTTACTTACGATATATGGACATGTCCGAAATGTATCCGTGTATCGTGTCTCAGAGTTATCAAGTAACATCTAGCTTGATTTTGTATGTTTGTAGACGGCCAACGTCATATTCATCGATCTACCTGTTGGCACTGGATTTTCATATGTCAAGGCCAATGAATCGTTGAAGAATAGTGATTCCCTTGCCGTTACTCATGCCTATGATTTCATAAGAAAGGTAAATTAAGATAAACATACAAACCGTAGCTTTCCTCCAACTTAATTCGTTGTTTAATGGTTCTTTGTATTCATGAATTTGTAGTGGCTCATGGACCATCCTAAGTTCCTCAATAATCCATTGTACATCACGGGGATTTCTTACATGGGACTTTTCATTCCCAGAGTCATTTCATATATATACGATGGTAATAAATTTTTTTCTAGTTAATATGGGACGATCACATTGTATATGATTTTAAAATACAAAGACAACTACACCGTTCTTGTAAGCGTTATCAGTCTTAAAATTAAGGGTCTTGAAACATGTTGATTCTTCTAACCAAGTTTACTTTCTTAGGCAATGATAGAGGGGTTCTACCAAAATTGAACATCAAGGTAACTCATAATCTCCTACTAACTTAAACAGGATTGTTATAAGTTGTCATCGAGTTATAGCTCATGTCCTTGGATGCATGCATGTGCAGGGTTTTTTGATCGTGAGCCCTCTTACAGATAAATTCATAGATTTTAATTCAAGAACTATATTTGCTTATCGAGCTGCGCTTATAGAAGATGAGCTTTATAAGGTACTTTGAGTCATTTACATCATAACACAAATGAAAGTAATCTGTTTTTATCATTTTAATTCTATACATATTAAAAGTCGTTAAATTTTAATTTTTGTAGCTTGCAAAAGAAAACTGTCGAGGTAAATACATAAATGTGGATCCAAATAACACTTTGTGTTTGAACAGTCTTAAACCCATAAATGAGGTGAGTAGATACGTTAATAATCTTTGTTTTGTTTTTCTTTTGTTGCTAGCTACATATTAAGCTCTCATGTAGGTACGTTCTAACTTATGTATATTGACAATCGCAGTCACTAAGTCGAGTTAACATACCTCAAATCTTGGAACCACTTTGTGACGCACAAGCAGATCCAAAAACAATCTGTCGAGTAAACCATAAACCCTTATGTGTATTTGTTTTCTTTCTACATGTATTTTAGTTGAATAACATCTCTAATGATAATACTTTGAATTTATCATTAGGAATCCATTTATGAATCTGCTAATACTTGGGCAAACACAAAATCTGTCCGGCAAGCTCTCCACATACGCAAGGTAAGTCAATCATATGTGTTAAATCAAACGTTAGCTATTGAAAGTGGTTGTTTGTCCTTGGTTTATACATTGACAATTTGACTTATAGTGCATCTCTATTTACTACTCGTATCATTTTGTGTCATTGATTATTAGTGTTTAGTGGTTTTAGCAATGTTTGAATGATGCGTAACCGTGCAGGGAACAGTCGAAAACTTTCAGTTCAGCAACTCGAGCATCAGTGACTTATTAGGGGATTCACACTCAATATATTATACCCATGATATCTACAGTAGTTTGGCATACCATAAGCAACTTCTGACAAAAGAATGTCAGGCTTTAATCATTAAGTAATGTCTCTCTCAAATTCATTCTACAAGAACATTTTTTTTCTTCTTTTCTTGTTGAACTATACACGAACAAGACTGAACCTGGGTTAGGTTTGCTTAGTAACATAGTTAAGGATGTGTAACTAAATTACTGATAGCGGGCAAAATATTACGGAGTATTCCATGATAGTGCTTATTGGTCTCTACAATAAAGGGGGGAAAAAATGTGGAAGCTTTCTAACAAAGTACTTATTGCCAAAGACCAAATGTGGAAGCTTTTATAATTCACTAAACGTGTTTTGAATTGGTTAATACACAGTGGTGATCATGACATGACGTTTCCATACGTGGGCACGCAGAAATGGATAAAGAGTCTCAAACTTAAAGTCAAGACCACATGGAAACCATGGTTTGTTCATAATCAAGTCGCCGGGTAAGTTCAAGTTTTTGATGTTATAGACTTATCTGTACTTTTTTTAGATACTCTACAATAGTTTTCACTCTCCTCATTTATTACGCATTGAACACACGCAAATTAATTAAGGTGTTTTTATGTCTCTAAAGAAAACGAAATTAATAGAAACGACACTTATAAAATTCTATTATTTATAATCAAACATAATAATGTGAAGTGCCCTTTGTTTTTATGTAGATATGAGAAGAAATACTCGGAAGCCAAATACTTCATGAACTATGCAACTATTAAGGTAATCAAGAAGTGTATGATTATCATTAACGTTATAGATTACGTTATCATAGTAAATATTTATTGACATTTTACTTTGATTAATTAATTTTTCTAACATAAATCATGAATGATTTTTAGTTAAAAGATTAAAAAAGGTCCTTATGCCGATTAAATCTAGATGAAAGTTATATGTTCTTAGACTAAGCATGAGTAATTAAATGATATGTGTTTTGCAGGGTGCTGGTCATTCGGTGGGACTTTATAAGCCTGAAGAAGCCATGGTCATTGTGGAGACATGGCTTGCGTCTCATACCAATTCGACAAAATAGACTTTCTTTAAAGTAGTTTTGTGACTAAGAAATGTAATTTATTCGACTTCAATGGTATTGTCTTACACTAAATTATTGAATAAGTCATTTTATAAGCTAACTTTGGTTGATAAAAGTAGAGAGACTGGTTCAACAATGTTAGAAAATATAAAGGTAAAACTCGTAAGTATTTTATTATTACAATTCTGTTATTTCTAAATATTTTCGGTCTTTGCAAAGTTTGTGTTTTTCCAAAGACTAAAAATGTCTAGGGTTCAAAGTGCTTGAAGCGGTGTATATAACAACTTATTCTCTCTTCGTTTTAGTTAGGCTATGTTTATTGGTGACCTTCACCAACCGATTGGGAATACAAAACAAATAAATACATAATATTATATTAATTTTATACAAAAGTTGGAAAGTAATGGCACCGAACCGGCCACTTGTGACCTTCAATTTCTTTACCCAATCTGCCACATGTCACAGTATGGTTGGCTAGCTCTTGGTACAATGATACATGTTTAGTGGTATATAATACTATGCATGTTGGTATAGAGTACTATGGATGCTAGCTTTAGCTTATATTTAGTTTTAGGATATGCATGCTGGTAGAGAGTACTATGTATGATAATTTTTTTTTTTAGATATTTCTGCCACTAGTTTAGTATTAGCTAGCTCTTGGTACATGATACATGTTTAATGGTTCAGACTTCAGAGTGACACATCTTATCAAATAACGATACTTTATCTACGTATTTAATATATAATTTTATATGAAATTTTAAGTAATTAAATTAAATATAAAAGAAGTAATATTATATGTTAGGTTAGGTTGTTGATAAATGGTATAATAAAAAAAGTTGAGATTGGTTGTATAAGTGGAGGAATAAGAAAATAATATTTTAATGAGTGATTGGGTTGTGATAGATTGTTGATAAAAATGGTCTTAGTTGTTTAGGCCTTAGGGTTTCCGTGTGTATTTTTCTTCTCTCTAAAAGAGATCTTGCGATTTCGTATTCTTCTTCGTTGTGTTTGTTTAGTACTTAAAACATACCTCTAGTTATGCACAAAGTATATGCAGTAATAAAACATTAGTGGGGAGATGGTTGTATGATCTCGTTTGTGTTGTGTTTTCATCGTTTAAACAGTTGGTTCTTCATTAATATATAGTAAAAATAGTTTTACACATACAAACATGTCTATGAACCGGTTATTTTTATTTTTTAACAACAAATAACTTTACACATCTCAAGATATATATGAACCGGTTATTTTTATTTTTTAACAACAAATAACTATCTCAAGATATATATCACAGATTTATTGCACATCAGTACTTAAACCCACAACCACATGTGTATCATTGGTAGACAACATTTTTCGTGAAATGTTCTTTTTTTTTTTTTTTTTTTTGCACGGCCAAAAACTATATATATATATATATATATATATATATATATATATATATATATATATATATATAGGCCCAGCAATAGGAAACAATCTTCTTTAATCAAATCGACTGAAACTCTCACTGGGACGAAGCAGTCATCAAAAATCATTTTATTTCGGGCTTCCCATATACGCCACACCGTAGCCACCACCACCGCAAAAACGACCTTCTTCCATCTACTACTTCCCGGACATTCCCGAATCTTCGAAACTAATCCAGCAAACGAGAGGTCATCGGGGGGCCAAGGTATCTTCATCCAGATAAGTATGTTCCACCAAATGCATCTAGCAAAAATGCATCTCGCAAACATATGGTCGACGTCTTCCGAACAATAATTGCATCGATCACAGACCGTGTTGTTGAGCTGGACTCCTCGGCTGATCAGGCCCTCTTTTGTAGCCACACGACCCATCAAAGCTCTCCATAGCAGCGTATTATGCTTGAAAGGAGCCCAGGAACTCCAAGGGAATTCGGGTTCGATATCCATAGCACTTAAACCTGCCGCGACGATGTCTTTTCGAAGTTCCTTAGTAGAAAAAGCTTCACCAGCATTGTTGCACCACGACCACTGATCAGCTTTATTGTTAACCTTGGCCTGTTGAATGAAAGAAAATAAACTCGCGGCTTCATTCGCCTCAGCACCTGAGCTCGGAAACCTGCACCAATCCCAACCCCAACTTGTCCCTTGAGGACCCGAGGCATAATTATCCTTGACCCAAGCATTTTTGTTTGTGGCTAATTTGTACATAGTCGGATAACTCTCCTTCAAAGCCGAACTCCCTATCCAAACATCACTCCAAAATTTGATCTTGCCTCCATCTCCAACATTAACAGTGAGTTTATCCTTAATATTAATTCCCAACTTGGCAAGTACCTCATCCATAGAAGCAATGTCCTTCCAAACTCCAGTGATCGATCTATTAACCGGCACCACTTTATCAGCTTTCTTAGAGTTGTGAATAGCATGAATGACTTTCGCCCATAAATGATTAGGATTTTCTTTATATCGCCACCACCATTTCGAAAGCATCGCTATATTGAAATCCTCCATACCGCCAATGCCGAGACCTCCCACTTTCTTCGGTTTAATAACTCTATCCCATCGCACCCACCTAATCTTTTGACGAATCCCAACTTTACCCCATAAGAAGTCCCTATGCAGACCTTCCAATCTTTTGATAATACACTTCGGAGCATGAAACAAAGAAAGATAATATGACGGGATATTGCCAAGGACAGCTTTAACAAGCGTAGACCTGCCCGCGAAAGATAAGTACTTGGCCTTCTAAGAGGTGAGCTTCCTCTTGACCTTATCGAGAACCGGTTGCCAAAAGGTGACCCGTTTCATGTTGGCGCCAATCGGAACACCAAGATAAGTAAATGGGAAAACTCCAACTTCACAATTTAGGTTGCTAGCCATCCGAGACATCTCTTGATTGTCAACACCGACACCAAAAACTTTACATTTACCATGATTCACCTTGAGCCCGGACACAAGATAAAGGCATCTAAGGAATCTTTTGAGACTTACGGCGTTATGATCCGACCATTCCCCAATAAACACAACATCATCCGCATAGGATATGTGTGAAATACTCGGCCCATTATCCGATAATTTAACCCCATGAAAAAATCCCAAATCAACCGCCCTTCTCGTGAAATGTTCATTAGTTATCCAAATATGATTCCTGGATTGCATAAAAATTGATGTGCATTGGATCACTCAAATTAGGTGACGTCTGTTGTTTAATATATTTTAAGTATGTGCCTTTCGCATGTATGGATTAACTAGCACACTTGTTTATTTATGTTAGATGCATCGAGAATATAAAACGGGTAAAAGTAAACGGATATATGTTGTGGTTACCCGAGAAAAGTTAATTTTTTAAATGAATTTAAAATGTCACTATTGGGTAACTCAATTAGATCAAGACCCTTAATCACACAATAGCTTCATGTAAAATTTTATGAAAGCATTGTCGATATGACCAAGAATAATAGACGAGGATTATGATAAGGATGCAAAATATATTTTTCTGTGTAATAGGAATGGTATTTTGGCAAGCAAATTCTGAAAATCGTACAAAAAGTCATGAATAGGTCACTATCTAGGCAAATAAAATACCTTTTCTCAAAATAGTCATGTGCGAATGTGCGACTCTATTAAATGTGCGACAAGTATCATTTTTTTAATAATAAAAGTACACTTGATTTAATACTTTTTCTTATTATTAGGAGTATTAAAAGACAAAATTACCATCATCTTTTATATTAATACATTTTTCTTACCACTCACACACTTCATCACCACTTCCCCTTCTCTCTCAAAAATTTCAACCACCACCACCATCATCAACCCAGTGCCGCCACCATCATCATCAACATACAACCACCACACAAGAGATACACCACCATCACCAACCCAGAGCCGCCACCATCATCATCAACATACAACCACCACACAAAAGATCCGCCCTCATCACCGAGCGAGATCCGACACCGACACCATCACCATCACCAACCCAAATCCGCCATCATCACCAACCCAGATCCGACACCATCACCATCACCAACCCAGATCTGACACCATCACCATCACCAACCCAGATCCGCCATCAACACCAACCCAGATCCGACACCGACGCCATCACCAACCCCAGATCTGCCATAATCATCAACAGATCCGCCATGTATCATATTTGGATTTTTAAGGATTAAATATGTTTTGGCCTTACATGAACCTTTGGATGCACTGAATATAATTAAAGACTTTGATGGCTTTTACGGGCATATACTTACCCAGCTTGTTTGGTTTCAACTCTTTATATATATTTATATATATATATATATATATATATATATATATATATATATATATATATATATATATATATAGGTTATAGGGGGGCGTTATTGTGGTGTACGAGTTTAAAATAGATAAAATAGGTACACACGTGAACCGTTGGATCAATGTAGATAGATGAGATTAGATATTAAATACTTGAGTGGCGCAATTGTAATTAAGTGAAAGACAAATGGCATTTGTGTATCAAGTTTTTATAGGATCTATTGTGTTGATGATCATTAACGAGTCTCGGTTACAATAGAAAATCCCCAAAATTACTCACCCCCAATTAGAGAGCCAGATATAATGCAATTCGGAAAAAAAAACCATGATCCCAAAAATCAATCTCCCCTCAATCGATCAATCAATAGAAAATCCCCAAATTTTAGTTCTACAATTTACCTTTAAATACAGGTAGCAAATGGTGTGTAGTTGTTATCATAACAAGCAAGTATGACGAATTTTGCGAAAGACCTCCCATGGAAGATGAAAGAATCACGTGTTTTGGAGATTTTAGAAGCGGTAAGTGCCTCTTCCCCAACTTGGGGTTTTAAGATATATGTGAAACTGTTGCTGAAAACCTGATGAATTTTATATTAGTTTGAGGTTGAAAATTGTCTCTTAGGTTCATGTGGTTGGGTTTCGTTTCTAGCCTACCTCAAGTTCTTTGGGACTAAAGGCATGGTTGTTGTTGAGGTTGAAGATTAGTCAATTTGACTTCAAAACTCAAATTGCACCATTTTGAATTACCTGACAACTCATTTTTTTTTTACATTATTGTCACAATCTGTGTTTCATGATTTTGATGGATATTTGTCATTTGGGTGATACAGATTGACAGCAACACGGATGGTCTCGTGGATTTTTCAGAGTTTGTTGCAGCTACTCTCCATGTTCATCAGTTGGAGGAACACAACTCTGAAAAATGGCAACAATTATCCCAGGCTGCCTTTGAAAAATTTCATGTGGATAAAGATGGGTACATAACGCCAGAAGAACTCAAAATGGTACGCCGCTCTTTTTTTATGATGCAAATGCACAACATCTATTTTTCCATTCACTTTTCAAGTCAGACATGCCTAGTAAAAGTAACTCATTGGTTAACTAATTTGTATTAGTTGATGGCTCATGTGTATTATGTTGTTTGGTTAATGTTGATGGCTCATGGTAGCAGTCATGTGCATTAGACGCATACGTGTCTAGTAATACCTAGAATGTATGTTAGTCGGTAACGGCGTATGTGTATTACAAGATATAGTACAGCCCATAAAAGAGTTTTAAATATACTAATCTATATCAGTTGATGGCTCATGTGTATTATGTTGTTTGGTTAATGTTGTATGTAAGAGTGTAATGGGTTTTGGCTGGTGTATGTCGACAATCAGGTATTGGTATTCAAGTTGAAGGAGAAAATGTGGATAAAGGAACTGGAAAAGGTGCTAGTTTGAAGAATGACGAGGCACGTAAAATAAAGGAGAAAAGGGACAGCGACACTAAAAAAATGGAGCGTGAAAGAGAGGGAAGTGGAAAAGGTAATTTATAGCTAAGAGATATTATTTATGTGTTGCGTATTTTAGTTATGACAGTCGAACAAAGTTAAAACATTACTGAGTGGTTCTAAAAAAAAGAGGTTCGTTTTGTTTGTTTTTTATGTTAGGTATGCTGTAACTTTATAATTACATTTGCGTGTCAGTTGGTAGCAGCGTATGTGTATTAAATGATATAGTAATAGCTACACTGTGTGTTAGTTGGTAATAGTTGGAGTGTGTGTTAGTTGCTAGCAGTCATGTGCATCAGACGCATACGTGTCTAATAATACCTGGACTGTGTGTTAGTCGGTAACGGCGTATTTGTATTACATGATATAGTACAACCCATAAAAGAGATCATCTTAGTCACATGGAAACTTAATCTTAAACATTTCTGTGGATACTATGCCATTGTTTTTTCTTGGTTCAATGGTTTGTACTTTTGTAAGTTCATCATTGCTACCACTGCTGCACTTCTGAATTGCTGCCATGTGAACTTTACCATTTTATATCCTTGGTTAACTATGGTATTTTGTTGTTGCAATTGGCATAGGGAGTTAGTTATATATCTATGCGAAGATACTACTGGCCATTGCAAGAAAGGAAGCAGTTACATGTGGCCGATTGCAACTTGGTTACATGTGGCCATAAGTATTATGCGAAGATACTACTGGCTGATTGCAACTTGGTTAACAGTGAATTTAAGAAAGAAGTGCATGGATTCAAGACATTACCATGCAAGAAAGGAAGCAGTTACATGTGGCTGCGTTTGAAACCATCAAGTTACGTGTGTCGAGCATGATGAAATGAAATGAACTTTTTTTTATGTATTTTGGATTTAATAAGTAGCATTATGACTGCAATTTTAGTATGTTTTTTTGTTTTCAGTTACTTGTTATCGAAAAAGCTCGCGTATGCTCACCGAGTAACATTTAAGTCTAATTTTGGTGTGTTTAATTTATAAACATTGAACGTGGTTTTGTTATAACTTTTTTTATATAGTAAATGTGTTGCGCATTAGATAAGTTGGTGAGGTACTATTCTATTAGTTTGGGTATTTGTTTAAATGGGTTGTGCATTAGTCTTTTAACTAGTTTATGGTATAACAGGTAAATTTACTTTCAAGTGGGATGTGCATTAGACACTTAGTGTCTCAGGCAATTTAGTTGTATAAAATTTATAGTATAAAAGGAACCAACACCATGTTTATGGTATAAAAGGAACCAACACCATGTTGTACACAAATGATTATATTTATGAACTAATATGGAACCGAAAAGTAATTACAGTATGTAACATAAAGATTTACACTTGTGAACCAATATTTTTGTAATTAGTTAAATCGAAGATGATGTTTGTGTGATGATTAATATGGTTTATGTATAAATGTTTTGGTTATTTATCTGGGTTATGTTGAAGATGTGGATATTCTATTGATGTATTATCCGGTTATAAAGTTTCAATATAACGTATGAATAACTAATTAGTAGGAATGGAGGCGTTTAACGTGGGATTATAATTGAAAGAGTCAGATCATGCAAAATACTAAGATTACTAGAATACCCTTAAAACACTATCTAATTAATTCATCAAGTTTGAATGTTATTTATTTTAATCTTCATCCATAAAGTTTGATCCAACGGTCCATAAGTGTACCTATTTTTTCTATTTTAAGCTTGTACATCACAAGAACGCAAATCTATATATATATATATATATAATTTTATTTCTTTAGTGGCATCAATAATAGTGGGAGAACCATCATTTGTGATTCAACTTTTATTCATTTTTGGATTTTATGAATTAAATATGTTGGATGATGTAAACAAAGTGGTATGTGTTAAAATCATTGAGGTAATTCAGAGTGTATGATGGAATTATCGCCAGAATATATGAGTATCGCCGGAATCTGGAAATAAAGCGAAGTTGCACATTCGCACATTTAATGGGGTAGCACAATCGCACATTTAATTGACTCTTATAGAGATAAGGGTAAATAAGTAATTTTGTAATAATAGAAAAAGAATATTTGGGAAAACACTCACCTACCACTATACTTTATTATTTAAAAGTGGACACTTGTTGCATATTCAATGGAGTCGCACATTCGCACATGACCATTTTGAGAAGACGTGTTTTTTTTTTTTTTTTTTTTTTGCTTAGATGGTGATCTCACCATGACTTTTTGTACTATTTTCAGAATTTGCTTTATTCTGGCTGGCTAAGAATGGAAGGATATTATAATAAACTTAGAGCACTGGGTGTCACATTCGCCGTGACACCGCCGTGGGTCGCCGTGAAGCACCTCCTCGTCTTCACGGCGAGGCTTTATTCTGACATTTGTAATGTTGAGTTGGGTCCCTTTTTAAATCAAACGGTAATATTACCGTTTTCCTTTTTTCTTTTTTTCTTTTTTTTTATTTAAAAAAAAAAAAAAAAAAAAAAAAAAAAAAAAAAAAAAAAAAAAAAAAACTTAACACACTTTTTTTAAACACTATAAATACCATATCATATACACTATTTTTCTCACACAACTTTTAACAAAAAAACTACCAATACTCTCATTATCTCTACATCAAAAATAAATTAAAAACAAAAAAATGTCGCAAAATCCAAACGAAGGCGGATATTTCACGAACCTCCTTGCCTCAAACCCACAACAATATGGGGGTTCGTCAAACCCGTCTACCCTCTCGTCACAAAATTCTAACTCCTCGTCGCCACAAATTCCTCCATATGGGACGCAATTGCCTCCCGAGGCAATTTACCAAAACTAACAATTTGCGTTTCAAGGATTCGCAAATTACCCCAACAACGATTTTCTCAATCTCAACCACAGTTTTATAACCCGTCGCAACCTTCAACATTTCCTCAATCTCAACCACAACAACCAGATTCTCAATTCAAAGTACCTCAACCCCGTGAACCGTCCAAATCGCGAGGAAAAAAACGATTGCCAAAAAATAAAAATAAAAAAAGTCGTGAATTTGGACGCGGACGATGATGATGACCTTGAGGAGGTGGTGGGTGGGAAGAGAAACTGGTCCAAGGAAGAAGAGAAGCTGCTTGCGGAAATTTGGATAGAAATTTCCCAAGACAAAGATATCGGAAATGACCGTTCCGATGAATTCTTTTGGAACCAAATTTTGGATATGTTCAACGATCAATCTGGCCGTGAGCGTCGTACCAAAAATATGCTCACCGGTAAATGGACACGGATTAACGGTGATTGTCCAAAATTCAACGCTGTCTACAAACATTTGCAGCGTAAAAGCGGTGAAAATGACAACGATCACCTCGAGAATGCGAAGGAAAATTTTGAACAGCGCTTTTGTGGGAAAAAGTTCGCATATGTTCACGTGTGGGATATTTTGAAAAAGTACCCCAAATGGGATGCGGAGGATCCAATTGACATTTCATGTCTCGAGGATATTTTTGGTCCTGACAGACGTCCTCGTCCCGACGGCCCCTACAAAGCGCGAGCTTCAAAGAAACAAAAGTCGACTTCAACATCGAGCACGGCGAGCTCCGGTGGGAGTCAAGCAAGTACTTTTTCGGGAAAATTTTCCGAAAAATATTCGCAAAAAGCCGACGTTCAAATGGCCGCGTACGAGGCGAGGAGGGAGAAGGAAGTAAAGTCATTAGAGATGAAGGAGATGTAGTTTCTCATGATAGATCCTGACATGACGACACCGGCCAAAGCCGCTATCATTCGCAAGAGACAAGAACAAATAACGAAGAAATATCAAGATGCCGAGTAAAATGTTTAAGTTTCGTATTATTAATATGTGTTGTATCGTTATTTTAAGTCTTGTATCATTTTTTTTCGTATCGTTAGTTTATGTTTCGTATGTGTTTAAATTTGATGTATTGTATTTTTATTTTTTATGAAATAAATTTAGTTTATTTGGATATTTGAATAAAAATAATAATAATAATAGAAAGTGGTGGGACCCAAATGAGTAAGTTGTGGTATGTTATGATAAGGGGGTTTGTAAAAGGAGGTATGTCATGGTGACGTGGCACCCCGTGGGACCCAAATGAGTAGTTTTGCTTGCCAATGACACCTAGTGCTCTTAGGCTAGTCACAGTGGTGACCTAGGTCACCAGCTGCCATGTCAGCTTTCTCTCTCCGGTGACGAGACATGACCAAGGTGCCACAGTGGTGACCGACTTTTTTTTTTTTTTTTTTTTTAATTCAAACATTTTAAACAAAAAACTTAAAATTCATTAAAAATAAAAATATTACATAAATTAAAGATTAACAAACTACGATGCGGTAATGAAAATGAAACTACAAATTACAATGAAAAATCTGAGTTATAACCCTCCTCACTCGAAGAGTCCCTAAACTCGCCAGCATAATACTTTCCTTCCATGATGTCAAACCAGTTCTACCTAAGATGCTCTGCATCCCTGGCTTCCTGCTCCATACGAGCAGCTTCCTCTTATAGTTCTCGTTGTTCTGTTTCTCTCATGACTTTCTCATCTTGCTCAAGAAGTCAGAGTTCATCCTCAGTAAGTCCAAACGGGTTGGGTTGGTGTTCCACAATCGGTGGAGTGTTCACCGGTTCATTTTCCGGTTGGAACACCGGAAAGATATCCTCTGGTGGAGTGTGATAAACTTCATCTTCTGGTGGAAAGATATCTTTTGGTACTTGTTCTGGACTTGGGAATTGTTGGGAGAAGTCTTTGCGAGACATTGTTGTGGACTGGGAAATTGTTGGGAAAGATATGTGTTTGCGAATTGTGTGTATTAGTTGTGTGTATGAGAAACAAAAGAGTGTGGGTATATATAGGGAAATTTTCGAATTTGAATTTGAATTTGAATTTTGAATCCTCCCGCTGGTACTGTAGCCTTTAATTTGAATTTGAAGCAGAGTGTGGGTAATATTTTTTGTTGTTTGTATTTTATTTTATGTAAGAAAAAAATAATAATAATAATAATAATAATAAAAAGGTGTAACCACAATCGGTCACAAATTAGACCGATATATGTTTTCTACCTTACTCGAACGACTTGTGACGAAAACAACACAAAGGGTGTGACCGATCTACAAATTGGTCATTGAACTTGACCGACCGATATTTCACGGGCCATTGTGGCCAGCCTTAGGGGTGCTTGTTTTGGCTTCTTTGTTAGGCTTACGCGCTTGTTAAAGTTATGAAAAGCTAAGAAGCTCGACTTTTGGAACTTTTAAACTTGTTAATTTGAGCTTATAAACTTAAGGGCAAATTGCATTAAAGGGTATCAAACTTATCTTCAATTTCAATTTACGGTACTCAACTATTTTTTTATTTTTTTTTCAATTTAAGGTATCCAAGTTATTTTTTATTGCAATGTCAGGAAGCTTTTACCTACACAAAGCTAGGGTTCCAGGTTACCATCATCATACTTCATTTTCCCTTACTAACTTCTAGCCAAAAACTTATATTTTTTGTGTTACTTTAATTAGTATTCCAATATACGCATCTTCACTATATTCGTAACTGTTGGCGTATGTGTCCGAACGGCCAACCTTATCCGGATGTCCGAACGACACGGCTCCTTCCGGAAGAATGGTCGGCCCTTCGGACGAAACGACTCTTAGCCATAGGACAGGTGGTGTTACTTTTTGGACAAGTGGCAACAGCAGCATGGCCGCCGCCGCCGCCCCAGGATTTAAGGGATTGTGTCTGTGACATATCTCCAGGAAATCCGCCGCCGCCATTTCAGGTACCAAGGCTGGGTAGTATAAATACACAGCTCATTTACTACTCTCAACCAAATTTTACCTTTCACATTTACTCCTAATAGTTACTTAAACCTTTCGGATTACCCAATACTTACTCTCACGCCGGAGCTTGGTCCTGGGATTACACCCGGGGCAAGCCTAACGTGAGTGTCTCTTGTGTGTAGGTACTTCAGAACTTCAGTAAGACCTCGTCCGGAAGATCTGATTCCATCTCCGAAGGAGTTGCAAGTTTTTACCTCAACAAATTGGCGCCATCCGTGGGACCCGTGTTTAATCTACCAAAAGCTTAGAATGAGCGATCCCAAACCAACTCCTCCCTTCGGACACTCGGGGGAGGGCGAAGGATCCGGTGGGGGAGGTCCTAACCCCCCGGACACCCGAGCCATCATGGAGGGTCATCTATCGGCTCTCAAGGAGTTACTAAAACAACAAGGCAACCGTAACTTGATAAAACCCATGTTGTTAAACTTTGAAGACGACTTTACGGATACGGAAGAAGAATATGTTGTAAGACCGCCGAATGACAAGGGGAAGGCTGTGGCCAACGATGATTTAAGCAAGCCGTTCAAGGAAATAATAAAATGTCCGTTTACAAGAAGGATCATAGAATTCTCTGCCCCTTGATGCGCGTGATGTGTCGTTGCGGTTTAGCAGTTTTAATGCCTACTCAAGTTTTAAATTTATATTTAGCCGACTTATCAATAACACACACACTTAACGAGCAGTGTACCCGGTCAGTATGAAGATAATGGTAAGTAGAGTGTCGATCACTAAGAGTGGAACGTATTATCTAGTTATTCTAATCAGTATTTTAATATCCTAACGCAAGGGGGTTTCAGCCTGAGAGACTGGCACGGTTTGTTTGCAATTAAATAATAAAATAAACCAATAGGCACGAATCAGCAAGTAGCACACACGTACACAGATAAATACTTGAGACAATAAGAGGGCTGTCCTTATGATTAAGTAGATTGTCACTTGTTTTATTGATAGCTTTATATGAAGTGTATGTAGTTAACCCTTTCTCGTTGGTCCTATTCTTATCGGCGAGTAAACCCTTAATGATTACTTATGTCTAAAAGTTATTCCTAAGTGATCAATTTAGTAATAACCGTGGGAGCCACATTATGTCCCGCAGTCAAATGCCCGCAAGCCACTAATAAACACAGAGGTTATCAATGCACTAATAAGTAGTAACCAAAGACATCAACATATAAACTTTAATTGATGGGAAAGCAAGTATTAAAGGAGTGCAATCTTTCGTTGTCACATTACACAAGCCACCAATCCTGATGAATTAAAGTTTGCTAACACAATAAAACAAAACTACTTAATGAATTAAACACATGCAGCACCTTCTTACAGCTCTTGTATCTTTGATTTGGGTGTGTCTTGTGCTGCCTCCTTGACTGAATTCGTCCTTTGTTTCTCCTGTTCGAACTTCGGTTTTAGGGTTTTCGGAACTTGTAATTCGTCTGGTCTACGGGGTATTTATAGTTTCTGTCTGAGGGAAGATGCGGCGCATCTACTAAGTAGATGCGGCGCATGTACTTAACTTCGCGTGGGGTCCAAGATTATAATATTCAGGAATATTCATACACCGCCAGAAGATGCGGCGTAACTCCATGATTAGATGCGGCGCATGTCCTCTTGTATCTTGGATCGTATCTGGTGATATCTTGATAGAGATGCGGCGCATGTCGAGAGTGAGATGCGGCGCATCTGGAGCAGAATTGACTTGATCTTGTCCATGTCAGTAGACTCTTAACTTTATGCATGTTATGCTCCATAATCAGTCCAAAATCGCTAAGTTTCACCAAATGCTTGTTTTTACCTGAGAATTACAAAAGTAAACGATTAAGTATCAATCCTCATACATAATATAGTAAAACAAGTCAAATTAATAGGATAAATGATAGTAATAAAATGTACTTATTTGAGTTCATCAAATATCCCCCCACTTGAACTTTACTTGTCCCCAAGTAAACCTTAGAATTTCTTTTATGAAAATGTATCCTAAAAGATGTTAGGATTTATTTTTATATTTAAGCATGTATTCGTTCATTTCATAATCACACAACTAAACACTTTAACGAATTAGAAGTATAATAAAATAAGTCGATAAAAGCAAATCTAATCGTTTAACTGTCCAGTCGCGACGAATATTCTATCATAAGCTTGGCAAGTATACACATCTCCTCCACTAAAGCTAAGGAGTAACAAGTCTAAAGCGGTAAAAAGGGTTTTTAGGCTTAAGGGTTAATTATTCTCTTTCACTATCGATCTCAAATTCCAGAAAAGGCGACAAAATCACAAATACATGATCGAATCCACGAACACGATACTTGCAATTGCTCAAATCCTTAACTCGAATAGGCTAAAGATAGGTCCAAACTTCACCAATAATAATATATCAAAAAGGGCGACAAAATCATAAATACATAGCCGAATCCACGACTACGATACTTAAGATTGCTCAAATCCCTAATCTCAATAAATCAAAGGTTTGGTTGGATAAAGAATAATAAAGGGCATGGATAACATTTGGGATATAAATTGGTGTAAAAATAAAAATAAACAAAACAAAACAAATAAATTAAAATCCTAAGTGTGGTTAATCACTATCCCAACCATCCCATGAATAAGACTCATATCATCGAATAACTCACGCTTTAACACTTGAAACACACGCTTTAGGTAGACACGAATTATACTCAACAAAATCTTAATCAAAGAATAAACCTTAATTGGCGTTCCCATAACTGCCAATTCCCATTCAATCCATAGATATAGTACAACAAATAGTGGTGATATCGACCACTTACATAACTTTACATCGTTAGCTTAAAACTAACTTCCAACTTTTCTTTCTTTCTTTTTCTTTTCTCATTTTTTTTTTTTTTTTTTTTTTTTTTTTAACATAAACATAGATGTGTAAAATTTCACCACATCACTATAATGATAATTCTGGATAAATGTTCCATACTTTTCATAACTTCAGAAATAATGGTAATAGTGAAAGTAGTAAACACACGAAAAATAAACTCCAAAATATACAATATTTACTTTCACTCCAATTGCATTGTGCAATTTCCCGACCTAACCAAAGATAATGAATTACGCACGCGAACACAGGTAATGTAAGGAAACACACTCTGCCTATAGCAATTAACCAACCACGGATTCTAATCTACAGGGTAGGCTAAGGTGTAAGGGTGTAACGAAACATTTTAACAAAGGTGTAAGAAACGAAAGGAATGGCTCTGAGGGTTTTTCTAGGGGTATCTTACTCTAAAAATGAGAGTAACAAAAGGGTTTATACGGGGGTTAACTAACCAGTGTAGTTAGTTAATAACACATAACAAATAAAGGCCATTTGGGTGTAATCCTAGAATTTTACCAATTTAGACAAGTCATTCCAATTATATAAATAATACTCATTATGGTGGTCTCGAATAGTATACAAGCCAAGTTCTAAAGTTTACAAGTCACCGGCACACTCATAGATTTGTGAATTTTGAAAAATCACAATTTTTGAAAATAACGTCATGTGTGCAGTTATGCAACTTAGATCTTAAACAAAAACATGCTAAAAATTTTTAAGTTTGATATATTAAGCACATTTTAAGCATAATTTTTGAAAAAGTTTAGGACAAGTAATTGTTAAGTGTTCTAATTCTCCAATCCCCCCACTTAAGTTAAACAACGTCCTCGTTGTTTGTATAAAAGGTTAAAAAACTGGAAATTAAAAGAATTAGAACAGAAAAACTCCCCTGAGATTTGCTCGGTATGATCCTCCATTAGTATAAGAGCAAAAATCAACTTCTTGTGGATTAGAACGTTAAAGCTTCATACTTGATGTATCCACAGGAAATCCAGGAAACTATAATACCACCAACACTTTTAAAACACACCTAAGATAAGAAAGGTTCAAGCTTGCATAATACATTAGTAGTTAGATAAAAATAAAACTTAAAAATTAAAACTGAAAATCATCAGGTCAGTCGATGCGCCGTATCTTATTGAAGAAGATACGCCGTATCGAGCCTGGAATTAATACGGATCAGAATAAAGATGCGCCGCATCCTTAACCAGGGATGCGCCGCATTAAAAATAAACTGATAAAGAGTTTTAAAGTCGAAAATAAAAATGCAGAAAAATAAAATAAGATATGACCATTGCAGGAGATGCGTCGCATCTCAGAATTGAGATGCGCCGTATCCTCATGCGGCCTGGAAACAAAATAAAACGAAGTAAAGGATAGGATGCGTCGCATCTGTTTAAGCAGATACGGCGCATGTAGTGATCAAACAGACTGATAACAGTCTGTTGTAAAATGACTCGTTCCACGGTTTAATCTCATACGTCCTCCCGTACTCTCATGCTGAACTTAATGCCAGTCTTCATCAAACATAACAAGAAATATAAACTGAAACATTAAATATAAACATAAGAATAGCGATTAGTACAATCCAAAAAGTAATAATAATGTGTGGAACAATGTCTATGAAATCAAGAGAGTAAGGTCATGGGTGAGTGTGGTCGTCTGGATGGGTCCCGGAAGTGCTGGCTCCATCAGTCCTCTGGCGGACTCTGCGCTCGTATGCACGTGTCACTCCCGCAACCTCAGTACCATCTGGACGAACGTGTGTAATACCCTGCTGCTCTAATAGTCTGCTCACACTCATGACCACCCACTCTGAGTCTCTCCTCAGGGCTCTCAACTCTCCCTCGACTGCCTCAAGTCTCTGACCAATGGTGCGTGGGGGTACTGGTGCCTGTGGCACCTCCTTGTCGGCAGGAGCAGCAGCCGGAGGTTCCTGAGGTCCTCCCTGCTCCGCCTCTGGCCCTGCAGCTCTGGCGGGCCCTAATGCTGCCCAAAAGTGGCCTCCCGCAGCCACCTGGCAGATCCCGAGTCTAACCAAATAGTCCCTATCGATAACCGGGAGACGGGCCACAATAACCTCCAGCCCCGCTGGGATCTCTGCTCCAATAACTCCAAAATGGCGGGCCAGCCTCGAAACAAAATGCCCGCCAGTCATCTGGCTCCTCCGATCTCTCCCTGCAGCAGATCGGTGGAGGTAGTGCGCTAAAAAGTGGGGGATGTTCACCGACAACCCCTCATCCATACTCCTCAAGAGGAAGAGGTCCAGAGTGGTCACCTTCTCAGGTGACTGACCCCTCCCAGCGATGGTGAGTGCAATCAAACGGTGGCATAGCCGCCTCATCGGCTCTCTGATCAATGTGTAGGATGGGGTGGAAGTAACGATGTCACCCATCGAAGAAATCCTAACCCAGTAGTCACTGAATACCCCTCTGTCAGGGACAACCCGTAAACTCTCAGCCCAGTATCTGGCAAACCCAGCAGATCCAATCTCCTCCTCAGTGTGTAGCCCCATGGCCAAAATGAACTGCCTCATCGACATCTGCCTATGCACACCTCCTAACCTGAATACCAGAGTGTCAGCTGTATCAATCTCCAAATCCGTCTCCCTGTAATGAATCGTGCTAAAGAACTCCAGCATGAGCTCCCTAATCAGAGGCTCGTCAATCCTAAATAGTCTCTCCCAAGCACTAGACCTAAACACTACCTCCTCATCGTCTCCAACAACTACCATCTCCATCCGATGCTGTAAACTAGCAGCTGCATGTCCACCACCGATCAATCCCACATCGTCAAAATTCAAAACCTGGACTCTGAATACTTTCTTGAAGTAAATCGAGTCAAGCCTATGCAAGTAATCCTCTAGAGCGGCAGGAGTAAGTCCTATGTTCTCAAATTGTAGCCACTGATGCCTTAGTGTGACCTCTGGTAGTGCCATCTGAAATAGATATTCACAGTCAGTAAACAGTCTGCAAAATAGGTAGATACGGCGCATCTGATTTAATCAGTGCGGCGTATCTGTATAAAGTATAAGAGATGCGGTGCAAGACAATAGATACGGCGTATTGAGATGCGTCGTATCTAGATTAATCAATACGGCGTATCTAGAATTTTATCAATTTTGAAATAGGTCGTTACGCCGCATTAATCAACCTAGATGCGCCGCATCTAAAAGCATATCAGTATAAAATAAAGGGTTAGGCACGTTTTTCAAGAATCCGTATCCGTGACGTAAACTCCCGCATTATATCACAGACCAAATTTACTGAATTGTTCCTATCAAAAACTTCTATCACACTTTCCCTCTAAAATTTAAAAACAATCACCCAAAACCCTATTTTTCGTTCGATTTAATTAGTGCCAAATTCGATGTCCAAATCTAAAATTAACTTAGGGGAAATTATCAATGCCAAGTTCTAATCATATCCCTATATCGTTTAAGCCCTAATCGAAGTGGTCATATAAACCCTAATTTTTATAATTAAACGAAATTAAATCAAAATAGAATAATTACCTTAATTTGATGATTAGGAGAAAGGTTATAGATCGGATTAAAGGAGGATTTAAGAAAGATGATCGGATTTCGAGTATAATTTTAGTGCGTGAAAGTTCTTAACTGTGTGTGTTTATGCGGCGCATTCCCGTCGTATTTATAGGGCGACACGATGCGCCGTATTAGAAAATTGGGATGCGCCGTATCTATTTAATTTCGTTGACTAGTCAATAAGTCCTAGTGGTCAGGGATACGGCGCTTTGGATATTTAGATCCGCCGTATCTCTATGTTAGTTAACGAAATTTAAATGAAGAACGTACCTTGGCCTCCGCAACACAGTTCCTTATACATCAAATTTGGGTTAAACGGCACACCATATAGATGAATTCAAAATAAGAGCAATAGGCATAAACGTTTCATTAATAATTGTAATCTTATTGTTTAGTGGATAAGGATTTATTCCGAGGTTAGGAACAAATATCGTTTTTGAGCATACAAAATTAAGATTACGATTTGAAACAGATGTATAATATGGATAATAAAACTGAGATCATAGTGTAGAGAACTTTCCTTTGGGCAGTTGAATTATCGTAGAGTTTACCTGGGATTCTATTTCAAGAATTTAAGAAGTTCAATGTTACCAGTACTGAGTTTTCCTCCACTCTTGTCGTCTTATGTTCGGTCACTTCAACTAGCGTCTCTTGGTTTGGTTCAGAATGTAATCCTTCTTGGTGATGCTCGAGTCATCATTTATCCTGAAAATAAACAACTTGCACACGAGAGTAGCGGACCGATCAAAGTAAATATCAAAAATCAACTATATTTATCAAATTATATTCGTCGTATTAACAAAAGTTAATGCGCCGTATTTTCGTTACGTTTAAAAATAAATATCGATTTTTGATTCAGAAAGATGCGCCGTATCGACAGAGATCGATACGCCGTATCTGTTTAATAATTCGCAAACTGTTTTTAATTAAAATAATAGATACGCCGTATCTGCGAAAGCAGATGCGTCGTATGGCGTTAACGTTTAGAAAAATTTTCTTATTAAAAACAGATACGCCGTATCTTGGGGAAAAGATGCGTCGTATCGAATTAATTAAACGCGTTGTATTTTTTAAAAAATTAAACGCAATACGCCGTATCTGAGAGATCAGATGCGCCGTATCGTTTGATTTAGCACAGTACAACGATAGCAGAACAGAAAAATACGAAAAATAAAAACAAAAATTAAACACACAAACGAAAATAAACACACAAAAATAAAAGAAAACAATTAACACACAATACAACAAATATGCAAAATAGTACAATGATGCAATTAATCTAATAAAAAAGAAAAACCTAATTAAAATACTAATTAAATTAACAGATAATAACAATTCACTCCCCGGCAGTGGCGCCAAAAAACTTGATGCGCGTGATGTGTCGTTGCGGTTTAGCAGTTTTAATGCCTACTCAAGTTTTAAATTTATATTTAGCCGACTTATCAATAACACACACACTTAACGAGCAGTGTACCCGGTCAGTATGAAGATAATGGTAAGTAGAGTGTCGATCACTAAGAGTGGAACGTATTATCTAGTTATTCTAATCAGTATTTTAATATCCTAACGCAAGGGGGGTTTCAGCCTGAGAGACTGGCACGGTTTGTTTGCAATTAAATAATAAAATAAACCAATAGGCACGAATCAGCAAGTAGCACACACGTACACAGATAAATACTTGAGACAATAAGAGGGCTGTCCTTATGATTAAGTAGATTGTCACTTGTTTTATTGATAGCTTTATATGAAGTGTATGTAGTTAACCCTTTCTCGTTGGTCCTATTCTTATCGGCGAGTAAACCCTTAATGATTACTTATGTCTAAAAGTTATTCCTAAGTGATCAATTTAGTAATAACCGTGGGAGCCACATTATGTCCCGCAGTCAAATGCCCGCAAGCCACTAATAAACACAGAGGTTATCAATGCACTAATAAGTAGTAACCAAAGACATCAACATATAAACTTTAATTGATGGGAAAGCAAGTATTAAAGGGAGTGCAATCTTTCGTTGTCACATTACACAAGCCACCAATCCTGATGAATTAAAGTTTGCTAACACAATAAAACAAAACTACTTAATGAATTAAACACATGCAGCACCTTCTTACAGCTCTTGTATCTTTGATTTGGGTGTGTCTTGTGCTGCCTCCTTGACTGAATTCGTCCTTTGTTTCTCCTGTTCGAACTTCGGTTTTAGGGTTTTCGGAACTTGTAATTCGTCTGGTCTACGGGGTATTTATAGTTTCTGTCTGAGGGAAGATACGGCGCATCTACTAAGTAGATGCGGCGCATGTACTTAACTTCGCGTGGGGTCCAAGATTATAATATTCAGGAATATTCATACACCGCCAGAAGATGCGGCGTAACTCCATGATTAGATGCGGCGCATGTCCTCTTGTATCTTGGATCGTATCTGGTGATATCTTGATAGAGATGCGGCGCATGTCGAGAGTGAGATGCGGCGCATCTGGAGCAGAATTGACTTGATCTTGTCCATGTCAGTAGACTCTTAACTTTATGCATGTTATGCTCCATAATCAGTCCAAAATCGCTAAGTTTCACCAAATGCTTGTTTTTACCTGAGAATTACAAAAGTAAACGATTAAGTATCAATCCTCATACATAATATAGTAAAACAAGTCAAATTAATAGGATAAATGATAGTAATAAAATGTACTTATTTGAGTTCATCACCCCTAAACACAAGATGCCATCTAACCTCAAACTATATGACGGGACAACCGACCCGGATGACCACATCAGCCGTTTCACGGGAGCGGGAAATCAGGAAGAATGGCCAATGCCCGTATGGTGCCGAATGTTCCAACAGACGTTGGACGGGAAGGCCAGAAGCTGGTTCGATAAGCTGCCAACCGGAAGTATAGATGGTTGGGACGAGCTCTAGAGGAGGTTCCTGAACAGATTCAGTATGCTAAGGGCATGTGTCAAGGACCTTACGGAGATCAACAAAATTCACAGGAAGGCTAACGAGAGCCTTCCGAACTTCAAAGAACGATGGGTAAGTGAGGCGAACTATTTTTTGGATGCCCCGGAGATAATGCAGATCTCCTCTTTCATGAATGGTCATCATTGCCTAGAATTGGCGAAGAAGTTCTCGGACAGAATCCCCAAAACAGTCGATGAAATGCTGGAAAGAGTTGATGACTTCGTCCGTTCGGAAGAAGCTTTTCGGAGTACGGAACTGCCAAAAGGGGAAAAAACAGATGCTTACAGGGAATACCGTCCCAACCCACACAACAACTTGAATGACCATTATGCCCCAAAGGCTCCTTTCGGAGGGGATCGTCGTCGGAATAACCCCAGGAATGAGTTCAGGCCTCGTAGAAATGATCATTACGTTCCCTATGTTCCCGCCAGACATGACAATGCTGGCCGAGCGGATCTTCGCCAAAATGACATCCGGAGATACGACACCAGACCGATAGACTTGAACTCTTTGACAAAGGCTTCGAAAGAAATCCTTGCAACCGAGCATCAGCTAAGGCTACCGCAGCCCCCACAGTTGAAAGGAAAACCCCTCAAAGAAAATCTAGACCAGTACTATGACTATCATGGTGAGAAAGGGCATCTCACCAACGACTGTTGGCACCTCAAAGAGCAGATAAGAGTGGTTGTGGAAACGGGTAAGTTAGATCATCTCTTGAAAGAAGTTAGGCAAAGGGGGAGAGCACCACAGAGGGGAGACAACCATGCAAATAAGGGAAAAGTCATTAATATGATCCGAAGTCAGGGGGCCACAGGAAAACGAAAAGTCGCAGACGCAGAAGAGGATTGGATGAATGCCCCGATCAGTTTCCCACCTATCCTTCCGGGTGATGTTTCGGACGAACCCCTAATAGTCGAGGCCAAAGTGGAGGGTTATACGATACGAAGGGTGTATGTGGATCAAGGCGCTTCAGTGGAGGTAATGTACGAACACTGCTTTGAGCATTTGTGCCCTTCCATTAAGGCCCAGCTGAAAGAAACCAACACGCCTTTGGTAGGATTCGTCGAAGAGTCCATAAAGCCGTTGGGAAAGATAGAGTTGGAAATCTGTTTCGGAAGTCAAGGTTTGTTTCATAAAACTGTGATGAAATTCGTTGTGGTAAGGTCTCCCTCCCCGTACAACATCATATTAGGACGTTCCGGATTGAAAAAACTACGGGCTATCCCCTCAACCATCCACTCAATGATGAAATTTCCTACTCCAAGAGGCATAGCGACGTTGGTCACTCGGTCAGTCATAATTTCAGAATGCCGCAAATTGGAAGAAAAATAGATGGTCGAGAGAGAGGCTAAGAATGAACCCCAGAATGCCGAGGTGACAGAGGAATTGGCTGGGAAGACAGAAGAGGTGATGGTACATCCGGCATACCCGGACCAACTGGTAACCATCGGAGGAAATTTCTCCCTAGAATGCAGAAGGCAGTTGATTACGTTGCTCAAAAACAGTCAAGACGTATTCACATGGGAGCCTGCGGATATGACGGGAATACCACGACGGATTACAGAGCATAGGCTGAACGTGAATGTCCAAGACCGACCGGTAGCACAAAAGAAAAGGACATTTTCGGCAGAAAAGAACCAGGTTATAACCAAAGAAGTAGAAGAATGGGTGAAAGCCGGGATAGTTCGGCCGGTTCGATACCCGACATGGATCTCCAACCCGGTGTTAGTAAAGAAGTCCGATGGTAGTTGGAGGATGTGTATCGACTTCAAGAATCTCAACTCATCTTGTCTGAAGGACTATTACCCATTACCGGAAATTGATTGGAAGATAGAGTCGGTCATGGGGTTCCGATACAAATGTTTCTTAGATGCTTATAAGGGATACCATCTGGTGCAAATGGCTAAGGATGATGAGGAAAAGACAGCTTTCTATACCGAACATGGGACGTACTGTTATACCAAAATGCCGTTCGGATTAAAAAACGCTGGAGCCACGTATCAACGACTGGTAGACTCAGCCTTCCGATCGCAGATAGGGAGGAATCTGGAAGCATATGTGGACGACATGGTGATAAAAAGCAAGACCGAGAAAGAGTTGTTGGCCGACATAGCAGAGACGTTCGACAATCTCCGAAGGATCAATATGAAATTGAACCCTAAGAAATGTTCTTTCGGAGTGGAAGAGGGAAAGTTTCTTGGTTATATGGTAACATCCGATGGAATCAGGGCAAATCCGAAGAAAACCAGGGCCATCGCAGATATGCAATCTCCAAAGTCGCTCAAAGAAATGAAAAGTTTAAGCGGAAAGCTAGTAGCTCTAAACCGTTTCTTGTCCATGTCGGTAGAAATAGCACTTTCGTTTTTTGAGACATTGAAAAATATCACAAAGGAGAATCAGGACGAATACCGTTGGACGGAACGGGCCGAATCGGCTTTCCAAGAGATGAGAAAGATGATCCTTGAACTTCCTTACCTGACAACTCCAAAACCGAAGGAAGACTTGTATGTATACCTTGCGGCATCAAAGGAAACGATGAGCGGAGTACTGCTGGTAGAGAGGGAAGGAAGGCAAATCCCGGTACACTATGTAAGCCGAACGTTGCATGAGGCCGAAAGGAATTACGCTCCGGTTGAAAAATTAGCTCTAGCCCTACTACACCTATCCAGAAGACTTAGGAGATACTTTGAGGCTCATCCGATAAAAGTCATCACTGATCAACCCATTAAGCAGATATTGAACAAGGAAGAAGCATCTGGGAGATTAGCCAAGTATACTGTGGAGCTAGGGGCTTACAACATCACGTATGTGCCCCAAAATGCGGTTAAGGGACAGGTCCTAGCGGACTTCATAACGGAAATACCACTGATCACATCCGACCAGGTTCTGAAAGAGGAGGCAAGGAGATATGTAACATCTCCGGCTAGGAAGAATGGGTGTTATACACCGACGGAGCATCTAGTAAATCAGGCGCCGGGGCAGGTTTGGTACTAATCGGTCCGGACCAAACAGAGTACACCTATGCCATTCGGCTAAACTTTAAGATCACCAACAATGAGGTGGAATACGAAGCCTTACTAGCGGGGTTGAGAATCACTCGAAAAATGAAGGTGCAGATGTTGGAAGTCAGGGTGGATTCCAATTTGGTGGCAAGCCAGATTAATTGGGACTTTGTTGCGTACAAAGATAGCATGATACGATATTTAGCCAAGGCCAAAGAACATATTGCATGTTTCGACCAGTTCAAGATTCGGAACATTCCGAGAGCTCAAAATTAGAAGGCACATATACTCCGCTAGCTAGCATCCATAGCATTCGATCATCTGACGAAAGAAATCCTTTTGGAAATCTTAGAGAAGCCATCGACGGAAGAGGAAGTTGTCAATGCCATTGTGGAGGAAGAGGAAGAAAACTGGATGACTCCAATCATTCAGTGTAAACAGGAAGGCATTTGGCCGGACGATCAAAACGAGGCTCGAGCTCTTCAGATGAAGATAAACCAGTACACTTTGATTGACGATGTGCTTTTCAAGAAATCTTACCTGGGCCTAATGTTAAGATGTGTCGGACCACTCCAAGTGAATTACATCATCCGGGAGGTGCACAAAGGAGCATGTAGGATGCACTCCGGACCACGATCAGTGGTAGCGAAGTTAATGCGGCAATGGTATTACTGGCCAACCATGCACCGGGACACTAGAGAAGTGATTCAGAAATGTGATTCTTGTCAAATACACGCACCCGTTCCGAAGCTCCAAAAAACCGTGATGACTTCGATCATGGCCCCATGGCCATTCTACCAGTGGGGCATGGACGTGTTGGGGCCTCTGCCAGAAGCTCCGAGGAAAATCAAGTTTGTTATTGTGCCAATTGACTATTTCACTAAATGGATGGAAGCTAAGCCGCTAGTCAGAACGACCAGGAAAGATGTCAAAAAATTTGTCTCGGAGAACATAGTGTGCAGGTTCGGATTACCTAGGGTACTTGTAACGGACAACGGGAGTAACTTCATTCACGATCCCTTCAAAAGCTGGTGCGAGAGGCTGAATATAACCCAGATAAATACTGTTGTGGCCCATCCTCAAGCTAACGGACTAGTCGAAAGGGCAAATAAAAGTCTTATGAAGGGGTTCAAATCAAGACTCGGCAGGGAAAGAGCCGGATGGGTAGACGAATTGCCGAATATCTTGTGGGCACATCGTACTTCTCTGAAGACAAGCAATAGAGAGACACCGTTCAGCCTCACGTACGGAAGTGAAGCGGTCATCCCGGCAGAAATAGGGATGCCTACCTTTCGGACCATAGTGACAGAAGAAAAGGAGAATGACGACGGGATCCGCTTGAATCTCAACCTGCTGCAAGAGCGAAGGGAAATGGCTGCAATCTGAGAGGCAAAGTACAAAAAGAAGATAGAGTAATACTATAACCAGAGGGTTCGCGCCAAATCATTCAAGGTAAGTATAAAAGTCCGAACAACTCTTTTAAAACGAAATGTCGTTAAAATGCACAATCAAACTTGTTTCATAACTTGTTTCTACTATTGACTAACGTAAGAAATGAAAATACATTCACAATCAAAGGTACGTGATTTTGTGTACCGAAGGAATGAGGCAAGCAGGGTTGAAAATCAAGGAAAGCTTGGGACCCAATTGAGAAGGACCATACCGGATAGTGGAAGCCTACCAGACCGGCTCGTACAAGTTGGAGACAATGGAGGAGAAAGAAGTACCACGAACGTGGCATGCCATTAACCTTAGAATGTGTTTCCTATAGAATGTATGGCTAATGTATCGAATGTAATATCCGAAAGGATCTAATGTTAACTTATTTAATGACAAATACAGCTATCCCACAGTTGAAGGGAAGCAATTTTCACCACGTATCATGTTTTTACACTACTCTTCATGTTCTGAACATAAGTTAAAAGTGATCCCTCCGGAAGGCTCGCGACCTCCGGAGATCAGTGGTCAATGTTCAAAGATGGTTCATACCCAAAAAGGGGTTGACATACAACTAAGGCAAAAAGGCCGAACGGCGCATGACACCCAAAGACGGCAGACACCCAAAAAGGGGTCGCCGCACAACCAAGGCAAAAAGGCCGAACGGCGCATGACGCCCAAACACGGGAGACACCCAAAAAGGGGTCGCGGCACAACCAAGGCAAAAAGACCGAACGGCGCATGACGCCCAAAGACGGCAGACACCCAAAAAGGGGTCGCTACACAATTATAGCAAAAAGACCGAATGGTGCATGACGCCCGAAATTGATTCACACCTAAAAAGGGGTACCTCAAAAGAGCTAAGGCAAAAAGGCCGAAGGGCCATACAGCCTCAAATTGTTATAAGGCGTAAAACAAAGTGGTTGTGCCAACCTAAGGAACAAATCACTGCGGAACGTGAATAATGTAATATAAAAAAAAATAAATAAAATAAAATAAAAAAAAGATATACAAAAAAGCATACGATTCATTCAATTCATAAGTTATTACATTCATCCGAATCATTTCAATTGTTCCCAAACCTATTCTAATGGCCCGAAGGCGTTACATCTTCCAAAAACTATTCCCGAAGTAACAAGGATTAAAAAAGCTTCACAAGAAATCCGAAACGGCCTTTGTCCGTAGTCAAAACGGAGGCGTTTAGATTTTACATACAAACAAGTTTTTCAAGGAGCCGATGCGTCCTCTTCTGCTGTGGAGTCTTGGGTAAGAGGGGCTTGAGTTTCAGGAGCTTCGAAAGTGGGTCCGGTAGCAACCTCGGCCGTGGAAGTCTCTGTAGGCTTGGGCGGTGCGGGATCGGGAAACATGTTCATTATTTCAGCAAGAGATTTATGGTAGGCATTGCTAATCTTCTTGACATAAGGATACTCCACGGTAAAAAGTCCATCGTACAAAGGTTGGAACTTTGCTTCGGCTTCCATGTCCAGATCATCCACCTCTGCCAAAACCCTAGCCACATCCTCCGGCGAACGGTCCAAGGCAACACCATCTAAAAATCCGGATTGGGAAGATAGACTGAAGGGAGCGGCCAAATGTTGTTTGTACTCATGACTGTTCAGAAGCCGACGGACCATCTCCGAAATGAACTCCTTCACCACCTTGAAGCGCTCCATTTCTGTCTGGCCCATTTTGACGGCCAGGTCCTTCTTTTCTTGGTGGAGCCCTAAGTTTTCCTTCCTTTCCTAGCTCAGCTTAACCTTGGTCTCATTCAGCTCAGCCTCCAAGGCCCTGATCCGTTCCCCAGAAACCTTTTTTTCTTCATCCCTCGCCTTCTCCAATTCTGAGATACAGCCCGTAAGATCTGATTCTTTGACCATACAACTGGCATGCTCATGTCTCAACTTCTTAAGTTCTTCCGTCTCTTGGGCCGCACTCCCGCATTGTTCATGGGCAAGGTACAATTCGTTATGTTCATGAAGGAGGGACTCAAATCGGAATAGGATGTCCGACTGAGCTGTGGCTCCCCTATCCAACAGCATCCAAGCTCTCTGACAAGCCTCCGCATCACCCAGGCTTTCCAGATACGATTCCTCCCGGGGAGTAGGCAGATGTATTATCAAGTCCCGGCAGACTTTCCAATTGTTCAAACGGTCATCCTTCCTGACAGACCACTCCGGGACAAACAATGCTTCCGGATCATCATCACCTAAAACCTTTTCATTGCCATGACCGGAAGCGGTAGCAAAGGAACTTCCTGAAAGAGGAATAGACAACACGACCGTTACTGATAATAATAAAAAAAAAAAAAAAAAAAAGAGAGAAGGAAAAAATGCACAGATAAACACGTCCGAATAGCTTACCAGTGTCAGCAGCTACAAATTAGGGAACCGCGCCCTCATCGACCTCCGGCGGTTTCCTCGTCTCGTCTGGACGTAAGGATCGAATGGGGGCAGGAGCAGGAATGGGCTCCGAAGAGTCTAGATCCACCACGTGGACGTCCTCTGTTGGCCTGCTCTATTTGGCTGGACGGACTACACCGCTTCTCCCCTCGCCACGCTGGACGCGAATCTTGGTCTTACTGACCCCCTCCCTGCTGGGACTGAAAAGCCAGCCGTGCGGCAGCTTGTTCTTGTTTCTTGCGCTTAGCCTCCAGAACCTTGTCATCGGCCACCTCGACCTTCTTCTGTTCGGCCGTCTTCTCAGGAATATCGGCATTGGACGGGGCTGGGGTGGTCACATGTAACTCGTGAGACTGACCCTCACGGTATTTATCCCCTTTCACCATGGTGGCACCCTTCCGGGTCTTAGGTTTGATCAAATACTCAGACATGGTTATAGCTGCAGAAAGTAAGAACACAAGTCAGTTAGAGATAAGCAAGCATAAGTACATCAACACACACACACACAAAAGGGCAAAGACAAAGGCTGTAAGGCTATACCCTTTCCCTCGGCATCCCTAAGTGCCGCCCGGTAACCGGGATGCTCCCAGTGAGAAGTTAACCCAATGGCATAAAGAAAACCCGGAGGAATTGGAATGAGATCGATCACATTCTCGGACAGCTTTTCGGCGTCTTCAACACTGAATTCACCCTTCAGAAAAGGGTCCGAGATATCAGAGTCGTGATGTCTCCAAGGCATCGCGAACGAAATAGCCCGCCTGTCTATCAGAAAGAAATTATGTTTCCAGCCTTTCAGACCGGTCAGGATCTCCCTGAAGCAAACCCTCTTCTCCTTGCCGCTCCTCTTCTCAAAGAATAACCAATGACCCTGTTTACTCAGCTTGTAGAAAGCTCGGAATAGAGAAGTTGTGGGGGTGATATGCAAGCTTCGGCTGTACACCTAAGAGTTGCGCGGTGCAGACCCAACGGAACCAGCTGAGAAATATGTACCTTGTAGTATCTAATAATGTCCAGCAAAAAGGTGGAGAAAGGCACGCTAAGGCCGCCCTCATAAAAATACTCTAAATACAAACCAATAGCATCATCCGGTAACTCATCCATCGTCATATCCTTCGGAGGTAGCCTTGGATGTAGGTCCTCGGGTATACCGAATTCCATTGTCACCATATACACAGCCCCTTCATCCATCCGAGAGGTATATTTTTGCATATCAAACTTTGGAAGAAATTCCCCAACTTCTTGAGTATCTTCCTCATGAGTCGTGACAGGAGAATTCGACATGGCTTAACCGAGGAGAAAGGGGATACAGCCGACCAGCAAAGAAAATACAAAGTATGGTTGGTTCGGAACATACCTTTTAGGAAGAATGGCAACGCAGAAATCGCTCGGATTAATTAGAAAAACTCGCTCGGAAGTGCGCTGCGGAAAGTGTGTCAGAAGAAAGCGAAGAATTAAGGTGGTAAAAATGATACAAATGACGCTATTTATAGGTGAAAAGAAGGAGCGTGAAACGTCGCGCCTTTTTAGACGCTGACGTGGCACTATCTCACCCACGCGATAGACACACGCACACGTGTCTACATCTTACGACTGCAGTAAAAATGGCGGCGCTCCTTAAAAAGAAGCAATAATGATTTTTGGCGGTTTGTACATCAAACCCACTCATCAAATCCTAACGGACTAAACCTCTCGGAAAGGATGAAACGAAACTTCAAAATTTTCAAAGTATCACAATATTGATGTAACCGATACTATGATACTGGGGGGACATGTTGGCGTATGTGTCCGAACGGCCAACCTTATTCGGACGTCCGAACGACACGGCTCCTTCCGGAAGAATGGTCGGCCCTTCGGACGAAACGACTCTTAGCCATAGGACAGGTGGCGTTACTTTTTGGACAAGTGACAACAGCAGCATGGCCGCCGCCGCCCCAGGATTTAAGGGATTGTGTCTGCGACATATCTCCAGGAAATCCGCCGCCGCCATTTCAGGTACCAAGGCTGGGTAGTATAAATACTCGGCTCATTTACTACTCTCAACCAACTTTTACCTTTCACATTTACTCCTAATCGTTACTTAAATCTTTCGGATTACCCAATACTTACTCTCACGCCGGAGCTTGGTCCTGGGATAACACTCGGGGCGAGCCTAACGTGAGTGTCTCTTGTGTGTAGGTACTTCGGAACTTCAGCAAGACCTCGTCCGAAAGATCTGATTCCATCTCCGAAGGAGTTGCAAGTTTTTACCTAAACAGTAACCAAATAAACATATCCTTCGTTCTATGCATTTACACGTCGAAACATTTATGTCCAAAATTCGTATAAAAGTTTTTTGTTTTTTCTCTTATTCCCCACAAACACACCAATTGTTGTCACTACAAAACTTATATAAAAAGATGTCTTTATTTCATATTCTCGATCCGTACAAACATACCAACGCAAATTTAAACCAATTGTTTGTTGATTTTAATTTTGATTTGATCTTTCTTTGTCCATATCACTAATCAATTCCAGCCATTGATTTGGAAGTTTACTGAACCATCAGGTTTGATGTTCTTAGTTCAAAAATGTTGGTTTTTGCATCTAATGGTATTTTGGGACTTGACTGATTGTAAAACATTTTTGGTTTTAAAATGCAAATCACATTTTTGGTTTTAAAATGCAAATCAAATTGTCAGAACTTGAGCAAGTTGCCCGAAAAAAACAAGTCATGTTCTCACAAATGTGGGTATAACTGCATAGATGTGACCTGGTGACCTATCATTTGTCTAATATTGCAACAAAAAATAACTTTGATACTTTAAATTGAGAGAAGAAGAAAAAAATGAAGTGCTTTAAATTGAAATTGAAAGCAAGTTTGATACTAGTTTTTTGTGAGATTTGCCTTAAACTTAAATAAGTAATATGCTTAAATTGATTAGCCAATAATATACCTTTACATTATAGACAAATAGGCTAAATCTCAGTCGAATTACACTCGGAAGAACAACTATCATAATTTAATTATTATTTGGTCCACCAAAATTATAATATAAAGTTAGTGAGGAGAATCTGTACAACATGTGTTGTTTTCAGTCTTGCAAAATAAAAATAAAAACTTTTGTAATATTATATTAGTCTTGAAAAACTAATTAGTTGAATTAAATAAGTAATGTAATACGTGTTTTTCAACAAACACATATAATATTTAACGAAGAATATTAGTTAAAGGCATAAAACAAGTTTTTCTCAATATATTTAAAGCCTTAAAGGTGTTGATGTGAAGGTATTTTGGAGCCAAAACACAAAAGAATGCAAACATTACTTATCTTCTGTTGACGTATGTGTCCGAACGGCCTGTCTCGACCGGCCGTCCGGACATACCGGAGGGCACACGACTCATCCGGCCAATATCACTGTGAGTAATAGGACAGGTGGCGTTTACCTTTTGACAGATGGCAGCTGCAGACACCGCCGCCGCCGCCCCAGGATTTACGGGATTATGTCGGGGACATGTCTCCTGAAAATCTGGCGCCGCCATTCCAGGTATCGAGGTCGAGTACTATAAATACTCGACTCATTTACTGCTCTCAACCAACATTTTTACCTGCATTAATTCCTCACTACAGTTGATAGCCCTTTCGGAATACCAGATACTTACTCTCACACCGGAGGTGGGTCCTGGGATAACACCCGGGGCGAGCCTAACGTGTGCTGTTGTGTGCAGATACCCGGAAGACCCCAGATAGCCGAGGGGATCAGCACCCAAGCCTACCGGAAGAACCCTAGCTGAGTTCAATCGGCAGGCCCTCTTTATTTGTCTGAAGTGATTGCAAGAAATTGCTTCAACAAATTGGCGCCATCCGTGGGACCTTTCGCTCGATCTACCTGAGGTTAGGGATGGCAGGTCCTACACCAACGTCCGAAGCGTTCGAGACAATGGGTACAACACCCATCTTCACCCCTGTCCGAAACGCGGGAGGGCCCGGAGGATCTGGAGGAGACCAACATCCTCCGGACGCCCAAGCCCTGATCGAAGGTCATCTTTCGGCCTTAAAAGAATTGTTCAAACAACCGGGCAATCGTAACCTGGTAAGCCCCGGAATGCTGAGGCTCGACGACGGGTATGAAAGTTCGGAGGAAGAGGAGGTTGAAGCGTCGCCCTACGGAAAGGGGAAAAAGGCAGATGACGGTTACGAGAAAGGGAAAAAGGCAGTTGACGGCTATGGAAAGGGGAAAATGGCAGACGACGATTTGAGCAAACCATTCAAGGAAATGATCAAGTGCCCGTTCACAAAAAGAATCATAGAGTTCTCATCTCCCAAACACAAGATCCCAACGAACTTGAAACTATACCAAGGGACCACTGATCCGGATGACCACATCAATCGTTTCACCGGAGCAGGAAACCATGAAGAATGGCCCATGCCCGTGTGGTGTCGAATGTTCCAACAAACCTTGGACGGGAAAGCCAGAGGATGGTTTGATAAGCTCCCTACAGGAAGCATTGATAGTTGGGACGAGCTCCAGAAAAGGTTTTTGAACAGGTTTAGTATGTTAAGAATAAGCACCAAGGACCTAACAGAGATCAACAAGATTCACCGAAAGGCGAACGAAAGCCTTCCGGATTTTAAGGAAAGATGGATATGCGAGGCCAACCACTTCCCGGACGCCCCGGAAATCATGCAAATCGGATCATTTCTGAATGGTCACCACTGCCCGAAGTTAGCCAAGAAATTCTCGGATAAGATCCCTAAAACCGTTGACGAGATGTTGGAAAGGATCGATGATTTTGTTCGTTCCGAGGAGGCATTCCGAGCAACAGAACTGCCAAAGGGAGAGAGAACGGAGTCTCGGCCTAACCCATACCACAACAGGAACGACTACCAGCCAAAGCCTCCTGTTGGAGATTACCGCCGGAATAACCCTAGGGTCGGGTTCAAAGGGCGAAGGAACGATTACTACGCACCTTATGTCGCCCCAAGGTACGGCAACGCTGGGAGGCCCGACCCCCGCCGAAATGACATCCGTCGAAACGAGACAAGGCCGATAGATTTGGACATCCTTACGAAGACACCCAAGGAAATATTGGCAACGGAACACCAGTTAAGGTTACCGCAGCCCCCTCCAACAAAGGGAAAGCCACAGAAGGATTGTGAGGACAGATACTGTGACTATCATGGGGAGAAAGGACATTTCACTGACGATTGCTGGGTACTCAGGGAGGAGTTAAAAACCGCATTGAGTACAGGGAAGTTGGATCATTTGGTAAAAGACCTCAGGAGAGGAAAGAAAACTAATCAAGGAGGTAACTACCAAGGGAGTAGAGGGAAAGTAATCAACATGATCCGAAGCCTTACAACCTCCCGGAAATCGGAAGAAGTGGGAAAGGAAGAGTGGATGAACGCTCCAATAAGCTTTTCGTCCATTCCTCTGGAGAAGATGTCGGACGAACCGCTGATAATCAAGGTTGAAACTGAAGGAAGAGAAATCCGCGAGGTCTATGTTGACCCTAGCGCATCAATGGAAGTAATGTATGGGCATCAATTTGAGCGCCTGGATCATGCGGTTAAAGCACGGTTGAAGAAGGTTGACACAACCTTGACAGGATTCACTGGAAAACCCGTTAGGCCAAGGGGGTGATTGACTTAGAGATCCGCTTCGGAAGTCGGGATCTGTCCCGGAAAATCAGTTTGGAATTCGCCGTGATCGACTCACCTTCCCCCTACAATGCCATACTGGGACGCATTGGTTTGAGGAAGTTGCGGGCCGTACCTTCAACCATTCATTCGATGGTTAAGTTTCCAACACCGGGCGGCATAGCGACATTGGTCACTCAGCCAAAGACGCGAGGGAATCACGGTGCGAGGGAGGAGCCCATCACAGAAACAAAAGAAGCCAAGGAAAGAAATCATCCGTTGGGAGGAATAAGATGGGACAAGCCGTATGAACAAAAGAAGGAACCCAGGATCGGAAGAAAGGATGGGAGAAAGCTGAATCGGTATGATGACCAAGGAAGCCCCAACATACCGGCCAAGATACAGGTAATGGCTCAGGTAATCGTCAATACGAAATAACCACTGGAATGTCTTGCTATTTTATTCTATTACTGTAACAATGTGCGAACTAACGGAAGGAATGCAAATACCTTCGTAACTTAAGACAGGTAATTTTACACGTCGGGAAAGCAAGGCCTATGGGAACGCGGTCCGACAGAAGCATCGGAAGCCTGCCGAATGAGAAAACACAAGTCGAGCAGGGATAGGCGGGAGGACGCCACAAGCATGGCGGGCAATTGATTGTAAAAAGCGTCCATGTAAATGGGGCTTAACATATCCTATGTAACACCCGAAAGGGTTTGATGTTAATGATTTAATGAAACATAGCTACCCTACCGTTGAAGGGGGCAATTTTCTCACAATATATCTTCGAAATGTTTATGATATCCCAAAAAGGCTCGATATTGACTATTTTAATGACAAATGCAGTTACCCCACCATTGGAGGGAGGCAGTGTCCCTGCGGAACATCACTTGAATATTTATGTAAGGTCCCACATGTGTAGCGATTACAAAATAGCCCGAACATAAGTTTAAGGTGACTCGTCCGGATGACTCGCGACATCCGGGCGTAGTCAGTGTTCGAGTTTTGTGTTTGGAACACAAGTTTAAAGTGACTCGTTCGGGTGACTCGCGACATCCGGGCGTAGTCAGTGTTCAAAGTTGATTTTCTGGACATAATTAGAAAATGACCCCCCCGAGAGGTTCACGCCCTCCGGGGAGTGTGTGGTCAATGTCCAAAGATGGTTGATACCAAGAAAGGGGTTGCCATAATCCTGGCGGAAAGGCTGAACCACCTGTAAAATCTCGAACATAAGTAGAAAGTGATCCCTCCGAGAGGTTCGTGCCCTCCGGAGATTAGTGATCAATGTTCATTGTTTTCTGGACATAATTAGAAAATGGCCCCCCCCGAGAGGTTCACGCCCTCCGGGGAGTGTGTGGTCAATGTCCAAAGATGGTTGATACCCAGAAAGGGGTTGCCATAATCCTGGCGGAAAGGCTGAACCACCTGTAAAATCTCGAACATAAGTAGAAAGTGATCCCTCCGAGAGGTTCGTGCCCTCCGGAGATTAGTGATCAATGTTCATTGTTTTCTGGACATAATTAGAAAATGGCCCCCCCGAGAGGTTCACGCCCTCCGGGGAGTGTGTGGTCAATGTCCAAAGATGGTTGATACCCAGAAAGGGGTTGCCATAATCCTGGCGGAAAGGCTGAACCACCTGTAAAATCTCGAACATAAGTGAAAAACGATCCCTCCGGGAGGCTGGCCCCCTCCGGAGACTTTTGTGGTCAATATTCATAAGGGTACCATACAACCACACAAAATGTATAAACTTGCACTACCGGAGCTATACAAACAGTAAAAATAATAACAAGCGAATATCACACGTTCGTAATCAAAAGAATGTGGCGCTGATACAAATGTACTTTCGGTGCCATACGAGTGGCAGAGATAATAACGAACAAGCGATACAATTCATAACACCGATGAATACCGAAGAACAACAACTGTTCGGCAGCATCCCATTCGAAGACCCAAATTGTCCCACTCCACTCCACACATGCAGTTCCACGCATAAGTAAAAAAAAAATTTGAATGAGGAAGGGAAAAAGGGGGAAGAAGGATAAGGCAAGCATTAATAAATCACAAGTTAATAGAATCCGGCAGGATCGTTCAAGGGTCCAACAGAACATCCCATCATATCAACCGAAAGGCCAATTCCGATAAACCTAAATGAGAAAATCACTCCGGAAACAAGCAAAAACAATAGCACGAAACATGAAACATGGAGCATGCGGAATACAGAACAGTCATAAATATATACAAATGAATAAATCACACGAATTATTTGTCATAAAATTATTACAGTCATCCGGGTATAAAAAAAAAAGAAATTGTTCTTGGCTCGAAGGCCTTACAACACCAAGGTAAACCAAATCATTCGAAGACTTAGGGAGCCGACTCGTCCCTTCCAGCAGTTGAACTCTCGACATTAGTAGCCCCGGAAGTTGATCCCTCGGCGGCATTGGCAGTCTGAGCCCGGGGAGAAGAAGCCGGATCGGGATCAGGGAAGATTTTCAGGATTTCATCAAGGGACTTGAGATAGGAGCCGCTGATCTTCTTGATATAAGGATACTCTGCGGTAAACAACCCATCAAACGCCGGGTCGAGTTTCTTCGCAGCATCCACATCCAGGTCTTCCGTCTTGGCCAAAATGGCGGCCACTTCTTCCGGCTCGCGGCCCTGAACCACGCCCTCCATAAACCCGGACTGCGAGGACAAGCTGAAGGGCCCTGCTAAATGGTTCTTGTACTCATAGCTGCCCAACAGACGACGAACAACCTCCGGGAGGACCTCTTTAACAACCCTGAACCTTTCCCTTTCGGTGCGGCCCACCCGGGCAATTAGATCTTTCTTTTCTTCCCGAAGGCCCAAGTTGTCCTTCACCTCCTCACTCAGGTTAACCTTAGCTTTTTCCAAATCAGCTTCCAAGGCGCTGATTCGTTCCGCTGCGGCCAACCTCTCATCCTCCACCAGTTTCTCCAACTCTTTCACTTGCCCCATCAACTCCGACTCTCTCACCAGGCAAGTGGAATGCTCAATCTTCAGTTGTTTGAGCTCTCCCCCGTTCTTTCCGGGGTTTCCGCAATGCTGGTGGATTTGGTAAAGCTCGCTGTGATCATGAAGAAGTTTCTCGAACCGAAGCAGCAAGTCCGACTGAGCAACGGACCCCATACCCAAAAATTTCTAGGCTCTCTGAACAGCCTCGGCATCCCCCAAACTTTCCAAAAATGACTCTTCTTTCGGAGTCGGTAGGTGCAACAACAGTTCCCGGCAGACCTTCAAGTTATCCAAACGGTCATCCTTGCTCACCTTCCACGTCGGCACATGCAAAGAGGCCGACTCACTTTCACCGGCTACTTTATCCTTTCCGCGGTTAGGAGCAGCAGCGGAAGAACCCCCTACATTTTCGGAAAAAGAAGAAAAATAAATCAATAAGTCAAGTAACGATTTCGGAACAAATGCAAAGTTCGGGGGTCAACGTTTCATAAAGTAAAAGAAAGAAAAGACTTGCCAGCACCAGTGGCCTCCGACGTGAAGCCCCCGCCGATACCTCCTTGGGTATCCGGCTGTTTTCTTCCGGCCGAAGCATCGGGCCCCTCCGGTTGTTTTCTTCCGGCCAAAGCATCGGGCCCCTCCGGCTGTTTTCTTGCGCCCGAAGCACTCTCGCTTTCATTTGGCCCTCGGAAAATACCCCCGCCGGACGCATCACGATGAAGGCGGACTCTAGTCCCCTGTGTTTGGGACTGAGATATGGGCCGGACGACATCCTGGTCCGGTTTCCTCTTTCTGGAGCCCGAAACCTTTGGGTCAGACTTTTCGACTCTGGTCATTTCGACCGTCTGCTCAGGGATAACGGCTTGAGGAGCAGCGGCAGCATGCGTTCCATGGGGTTGACTCTCTTGATGCTTATCCCCCTGGGCCACCGGCACATCCTTTCTAACTTTGGCTTCTTCAAGTATTGAGACATTATGATAACTGCAAAAAACGAGTGCATATAATGGTCAAAACGTTGCACAGGCACGACGGCCGAAACACAACTAAAGTAATAAAAGGAGACAGACAAAGGCTGTAAGGGCGTAACCCTTCCCTCGATCCCCCTAAAAGCCGCCCGCTAGTTGGGATACCCCCAATCGGACGAGAGTCCTATGACATATGGGAAACTCAAGCGACGCGAGGTCTATCGCATCCTAGGCCGTCCTATCGGCGTCCGGAGTAAAAGAACCGCAGGGTTTATATGCAAGCTACGATGATAAACCTCGAAAAAGGTTACATGGTGCCTACCTAACGGTACTAGTTATGCTTCTCTACGACATTTCGTAATCCATGATAATCCCACGCACAGCCCTTTCGCCCCATCGAAAGGCACGCTTCTCTACGACAAACTTTGGGAGGAATCATTGGACCCCTGGGAAGTTCTCACAAGTAGAAGTGGGCAAAACCGACGTGGTTTTGCCGGGGGAAAGAGGGATACAGCCAAACAACAAAGTAAAATTAAGGCAGGGATGGTTCGGAACGTACCTTTGAAAGACGAAAGACTAGTATGAAAATCACGGACAGATTTGCAAGAATCGTTCGGAAAATAATACCGGAAGGCGTCTGAGTTAAGAATATGGAATTACGGTAGTAAAAAACACACACCAGTGTCGCTATTTATAAGAAGAACTCAGGATGTGGAATGTCACATTTAGCGAGACGCTGACGTGGCTGCACCTCAGCACGCGTGCTAAGCACGCGCATGCGTGTCAGTTCATTAATGATGACCTACATGGAACAACCATAAAGTAACAGAATTATAAATAATAATAAAAAAAAAGAGAGGTGCACTCATAGGAGCACCAGGGCAACACTTGGTAGAATCAGTGTGACGTAAGACATGCTAGAATCTAACGGCATATCCTTAGGAAAGGGTCAAACGTGAACCCATAGTTTGTCAGCAATGTCATACCATCGGCACAATCACAGCGCCTACGCATAGAAGGGCAAGGCCCTCCAGATAAATTGAAAAAGGCACCCTGACCCATCGGGTGTACGCAATGATTACTCACCGGAAGAAATAAAGACATACATATAATGTACATTGTAAGCCATGAGAGGATCGGGAACGATGCAATAATAGCTTCCACACATCAAAGCCATGACATGTCAAAACCAACTCTTTAAGGCATTACACCATCGGCCGAACTAAAAAGCAAATGCAACAGTGATCCTAAAGACTTAGGCCGAAAGGCCATAAGGTAATCTTTGAAGTGTCACGTCAGTACTTTACTAACAATGCAATACCGATATTACATGTATGTATCGGAAAGCGCAGGCTAAAATATGAAGCAGCCGTAAGGCATTATCTTAGTCTTATGGGTGTATATGTTCGAACGAAATGTGCCGAAAGGCACCAAGGGTATTACCTAAATATTGCAGGTACCGAAAGGCGCACAGATATTATATAAGTATTACATCATCGGCCTTCAACCGATAATGCAATACTGGGGGGGACATGTTGACGTATGTGTCCGAACGGCCTGTCTCGACCGGCCGTCCGGATGACATCGAGCCGTCCGGACATACCGGAGGGCACACGACTCATCCGGCCAATATCACTGTGAGTAATAGGACAGGTGGCGTTTACCTTTTGACAGATGGCAACTGCAGACACCGCCGCCGCCGCCCCAGGATTTACGGGATTATGTCGGGGACATGTCTCCTGAAAATCCGGCGCCGCCATTCCAGGTATCGAGGTCGAGTACTATAAATACTCGACTCATTTACTGCTCTCAACCAACACTTTTACCTGCATTAATTCCTCACTACAGTTGATAGCCCTTTCGGAATACCAGATACTTACTCTCACACCGGAGGTGGGTCCTGAGATAACACCCGGGGCGAGCCTAACGTGTGCTGTTGTGTGCAAATACCCGGAAGACCCCAGACAGCCGAGGGGATCAGCACCCAAGCCTACCGAAAGAACCCTAGCTGAGTTCAATCTACAGGCCCTCTTTATTTGTCTAAACTGATTGCAACAAATTGCAAACAACTTATCTTCCTCGTGCTCATACTGCAATCGCAGATGTTACACTTTTCACAAGGCAAATCAATCGTCAAAAACCTCCCTGGCTTTGCTGGAGATCTTCCATTCACTCTCGAAACCGGGTAACTAGCTATACATCTTATATTTAGAGAAAATGTACAACTTGTATATAGCTCCATGTCTTTCTTTATATACAACCATATGATTATATGGAAATCGAGTTTTAAGTAATGCAGACTTAGATTTTTTCCATAAGAAAATGTAAAGATCCTAACTTAATCTTGTGTTTAGTGACGCTAAATGAAACTAACTACAAAAAATTCCCTCTCGTTGTGGTTTTTGCGCCTTTTGTATTCTAAAAGAAAGTCGCCATTGTAATGTTCTTTTCTTGTAATGGAATTTCATTTGTGTTTGAAAGATATGTTGGCGTCGGAGAACGTGAAGAAGTGCAGTTGTTTTACTACTTTGTTGAATCTCAAAGGAACCCGCAAAAAGATCCATTGCTTCTGTATCTCACTGGTGGCCCGGGAACTTCTGGCATTCTTCCATTCCTTTATCAAATAGGTAACTTTCTTCTTTAATATACACAAGTCACTATGCTTGCACAAACTAAAGTAATTACAAATTATTTTTAAGATTGATTTTTGTACATAGATTGAAGGTAATAAGTAGATGAAGTTTAAGTGAATCTCTACTTGTGTTGTGTTGTTGTAGGTCCACTTAAGTTCGAGTATACAAATGCCACAAGAAGTGAAGTAAAACTGGAACTAAACCCGTATTCATGGACAAAGGTTTGGGTTCTTGTGAAATACATATCTCCCGCATGCATCATGTCTATAATTACATTCTATAGTAACAATCCAAGTGCTTGTGGTATGTTGCATACAGATGGCTAACATAATATTCATAGATCTACCTGTTGGCACTGGATTTTCATATGCGAAAACATGGGAATCATCAAGAAGCAGTGATTCCCTAGTAGTTACTCATGCATACGATTTCATAAGAAAGGTAATAAACACATGGAAGTCATGATGATTTTATATCGATGATCTGAGATCCATATTCATTTTATTAGTTCCATGTTTTGGGAATAAAGTTTATGTGATTGCCAAGTTAAAGATCCAAACACTCAGGAAAGTAAAATGATTTGTCAATAATAGTTTGTTATTTGATGTTTCTTGTTTGATTGAGTTGCTATGAATTTGCAGTGGCTCATGGACCATCCTACGTTTCTCGGTAATCCATTGTACATAACGGGGATTTCTTACATGGGACTTATCATTCCAGGAGTTGTTTCAAACGTATATCATGGTAATAAATCATATCATATTTCTAGTTAAAAACAAGAGCAAGGTTGGATCAAGCGGTTAACACCCTTGCCTCTGGAGATAGAGGTCAAGGGTTCGATCATCACCCCTTGCAAGGCCGGAGGTCCTTTTCTACCTATGGTAGAACCGGAAGCAGCCTCTCTACCTTAGGTAGGGGTAAGGCTGTCTACGTCTCAACCTCCCCCATACACCGTGGAAGACGGTATTGGGAGTTACTTTACTTTTACTTTTTTATATTTCTAGTTAAAGAAGGATCGGAGCGAAACCATGCTTTGAAGTATGAGAATAACTTATAGCTTGTTTTTAAAAAAAGTTATCCATTGTCAGTTTATGACACATTCTTTTTAACAAAATTTCTCTAATTTTAGGCAATGAACAAGGGTCTCGACCAAAGCTAAACATTAAGGTAACACAGTATCTTTTGCATAAACTCGATTTTTACATCTTGTGATCAGCTCATAATGCATGTATTTGGTTGGTGTAGGGTTTCTTGGTCGTCAACCCTCGTACGGATGGCTTCATAGATTTTAACTCACGAATTGAATTTGCTTATCGAGCTGCACTTATAGAAAATGAAATCTATGAGGTAAAATGAGTCCTTTACTGCATAATGTGAATGAAGTTTGTTCAAAGGTAGTAGTAACTTTCTGATTTTTGCAGTCGGCAAAAAAAACTGTGGAGGTAAATACATATACGTAGATGCAAATAACACATTGTGTTTAAATAGTCTGAAACCCATAAATGAGGTGAGCTCATAACTAAATGTCCCCATTAGTTTTCTCTTTCAGTATATCCAGTCACGGTAGATGCTCCAACTTATACATGTTTTTTATTGCACATTTACATACAGTGCATAAATCGGGTTAACATAGGTCACATCTTAGAGCCAGTGTGCGATGGAAAAGATCCAAAAGCATTTTGTCGAGTAAACTCTCAACCTCTATTCTTACATATTCTTTTTTTTTTTTTTTTTTTTTTTCTTAATATCTTCGAATAGCTATAACCTTTCTTACAACCATATTATATGTTTAGGAATCCATTTATGCATATTCTAATATTTGGGGAAACATGAAATCTGTCCGACAAGCTCTACACATCCGTAAGGTACGTGATTTACATATTATAAATCAATGATAGGTGATTAGTGACTGATAAAAAAATAATATGTGCTGGTATATGTTGATGTATCACGCATCTTTGTTTCAAATGGAGCATTGTGCCATTAGCAATTGATAGTGGTTTAGAAAGGCTCTGAACATTTTTGGTGTGACCGTGCGTGCAGGGAACAGTAGAAAATTTTCAGTTCAGAAACGGGAGCATTAGTGCCATATTTGGTAAACCGGACACCATATATTACTCCTATGATATCTTTAGTAGTTTGGCTCACCACAAACAACTTTTTAGCAAGAAATGCCAGGCTTTGATCATCAAGTAATCTCTCTCACTCTCCCCTTTGAAGTCGTTATATACATAAGCAAATGATGGGGACAATTTTACCAATCTATTACACGTGTGTTGAATTGGTTTACAGTGGTGATCAAGACATGACATTTCCATATGTGGGCACACAGCAATGGATAAACATTCTCAATCTAAGAGTCGAGAGTCCATGGAAACCATGGTTTGTTCGTACTCAAGTCGCTGGGTAAGTTCAACTTCCAAATGTTTTAGATATCTTCGTGTTGCTTCTGGAAATGGTATGTATACAAGCGAAATTCAGAGTAACAAATAAAGTGGTTGAAAATCTAGTTGAATCACAATTCTTATGAAAATCTTCTCTAGCAAATCAGACATTTCTAACTCGAAGGGGTCATTTTTTTGTTACCTAGATATGAGAAGACATACTCAAAGGCCAAATACTCGTTGATGTATGCGACTATTAAGGTAAGACATGTATTAGCAACATACATATATTTACAATCATATCATTAAACTAGCTACATTTGTCTTTTCTAAAGTTGTCAATCACCAATAACACTTGAGATGATTATCATTCTCTTTCTCGTATGCCTCTTCCCCCAATTCCGTGTCAAAAGAGTCCCTAGCTGACAATTTGATATAGCTATGTTGATTATAATTAGATGTGATGTTGACCAAGTGATATTGGTTTTGCAGGGTGCGGGTCATTCAGTGGCAGTTTATAAGCCTGAAGAATCCATGGTCATTGTGGAGACATGGCTTGCTTCTCATACTAATTCCTCAAAATCTTAGGACAATCACGAAGTAACAAATAAAAGTGAATTATTCCGCTGTAATCGACCTTGTATTACTCTATGATTAGAAGCTGCAATGTAGCCTGAAGAATCCATGGCCATCGTGGAGACATGGCTTGCTTCTCATACTAATTCCTCAAAATCTTAGGACAAGCACAAAGTTTAGAACAAATAAAAGTGAATTATTATCGACCTTGTATTACTCTATGATTAGAAGCTGCAATGTAGCCTGAAGAATCCATGGCCATCGTGGAGACTTCGCTTGCTTCTCATACTAATTCCTCAAAATCTTAGGACAAGCACAAAGTTTAGAACAAGTAAAAGAGAATTATTCCGCTGTAATCGACCTTGTATTACTCTATGATTAGAAGCTGCAATGTTTCGCATGTCAAGCTGGAAATGTTTTCTGAACTCATAGGCTTTGCATACAGATGGAAAATGATCGACAACTTTCGTATACAGCAGCAGTCAATATGGTTGTTAAATCACAAAATACCTGATAAAACTATAAACTCAAATTTATTCTTTACGTGTCATACCATCAATGATCATATGCTAAAATTAAGGTTTTTTTCAATATCATACTAATAGAAATGATGGTATATAAATAACTAAAAGATATAAATAAAAAAGCCTCGAGACTTGTATCAAAATTATGTCATCTATAAATCAAGAAAACCAATTCTAGCCTCCATACACCAATATAAGATATGACCAAAATACCATAAATCCATCAACATCCTTGAGGGAGCTAACTGCATCTTTATAAAATTTAAATAAGTAAGAAAAAATAAATGATGAAGCCGAGCAATATCTTCTGATAAGGAAGATGAAATGACAAGAGCTAAACACTGCTACACAAGTTCTTGTGTACAAACGATGAAATTTGAAGTCTGAGGTTGGCATGGTATTGTTAAAGTATAGCTCTTGGTTTATCTGACAGTCTGCCTAATCTTGATCATTCGCTTCAGAGTAGCTAACCAGAAGCTGCATTCATCCCAGTCACTTGTGGTAAGATCCACCTGTGGAATAACAAACACATAGATTTAACTCCTCAGCCAGACTTGATTGAGTGGCATTTGCCTTTTTTTAGTAAATATGGCAAAATGAACTGGTTGTGTCGCAGGGCATTTCTAATACACGTTGAAACAGGCTGGTTGATTTGGGTTGACCCACAAAAAAAATTGTCCATTTATTTACGAAAACGGTGTGTTACTTATAACTATAAAAGTAACATTTTTCCTTTTATAATCTACATCTTTAAATAAAAACAAATTAGGATGTCGTATTCCTCGGCCACTTTCATCTTGTTTGACCCATTCTCCTTTTGAGTTTTTAACTAAATTGTTTGATTTGCCGTATAAAAATAAAATATATCAAAAATTGAACCATTAATAGATGTGGGTTGAAATTGTCGCCTCAAGTTTTGAAAGTCTAAAACGATACCTGGATCTTAAGGGCAGTAGCAAAGTCGCCACGATCCAACGACTGACAGAGCTGCACAAGCTTTTCAGCAGCATTCTTGGATATATCACCACTATTTAGTTTTGTAAACAAAGCACCGATTTTCTTTGAGTTATCGTCAATTTCCCGCTTCTTAGCTGGAGCTGCATTTGACCCTCCCAATGCTTCTGATGTCTCGTTGAAAAGTCTAGTCAAAGTTCCGATAACTGGCCTTTGCTGGGCTGTACACACAATATTTAACATTTATATTACCTTGTACCACATGTTTAAACAAAAAACGATAAATAATGTAAATTACCTGGCACATTTGTTACATCAGCTGTCTGTACAGTTGGAGGAGCTGCTTGAGGTGCAGCAGGCTGTGGAGGAGTGGGGGGTTGCATTTGAGCTGAGGAAGTTCTTTGCAATCCTGCATTACTATTAACAGGCATAAATCCCCTAACTGGTGGGGTCACAACCTGTGATATCTTTGGCCCACCCGTTGGAACCATGGGAGATGGGACCGGGCCAAGTGGAACAGGTCCCGGTGGTCCAGGTTGGTAACCAGAGTTGGCATTCCCCTGAGACTGGTCAACGTATGCATCATCAGATTTCAATTTTCACTGTTAAAATTAAGGCAAATTTCACAAAATAGTACACTTCTTGATAGTAGTGTACATGCTATTTTATGAAAGTTGCCCTTAAAATTGTACAAAAAGTGATCAAGGTATCAAATAAAATTACATATACGTACAGGATATAACTGTGAGCCCAAGGTGGGAGCCTGCTGGTACTGGTCAGCATTTCTTATAACAGGAGGCGTTGAAGGAACAAAGACTTTAGGTGCCGGTTGAGTTGTAACTGGAGGTGGATTGAATCCCGTCTAATAAAAAACATAATTCAAAATTATATTCGCAGGAGCAACTAGCCATATTTGAAATACCATCTATTCTAACTTCAATATTTTACATACCGGAGGAACCTGAGCTGCTGGAGTCGGAACAAACATAGAAGGCTGTTGCTGTGGATATTGTGTATTGTATAAAGGAGCAGCTTGTTGTTGATAGCTGTCACGTTGATAAGAGCTCTCATCCTACAAGAAAAAACAGATAACAAAGCCCGCCAATTAGAAAAATTGTAAGGAAATGAAATCAATAGCGGCAAAGCAGAAAAATGTAATTGCTTCCATCAATATATATTAATGACCTGATAGTAGTTTCTAGCAGGTTCTACAACAGAGTTAGTTTGATGGTTTGCACCATACACAGCTGGCATTTGTGGTTGAGGGGGAACATAATTTGCAGACGATGTTGCCTCTTTCTCTGAATAAGCAGACATATGGAGAATTGACAGATATAAGTTGAAAATATGTGCATCATTTATCGAATACATTAAAATAAACAGTACTTCAATCATAAAATAAAATTTTAGAAATCATACACATACCTGGTTCAGATGATAGGGCTATCCTATCTCTTAAGATGGCAAGTTCAGGAGACAAATCCTCAGTGCCCATTAGCTTCAAATATTCCATAGCCATGGTCAAAAGTCCTTGACTTGCCAATATCTCAGCGTACTTCTCAACAAGTTTGCATAAAGAGGCACTGAATCTCTTCTGCCCAGTTGCTAAAGCTAGAACCACAGTCTTCTCCATTAAATCCTAACACAGATAAATAACAAAAAAAATTAACTTTCGGCTATTACTTTTCAAATGGCACACAATAGTAAAAGAAAAAGATCTATTAAGAGAAGTGTCAAAACCAAATGCTTCTTTACCTGGAGAAGGTCAACATAGGATTCTCCCTTGTTCTCAGCCGTAACATTCTTTGACCAAATTTCCACTGTTTTATCAATGTTACCGGCACATATGTAGCAAAGAGTTGCAGCTAACATATTACCAGCAGCAACAAGCCTAGAGGCAAGAGTGTCACAAAGTAAAGTCCACTCCTCCCTTTGTGCAAACTGTGAAGGCACGAGTAATCATTTAGTGACTCGAGAAAAAATTAAATGGTAATAAACAGATATAATTAGAAAACTAGGTGACTCATTAGTGTACTCTAGGAAGCTTACAGTGCATAGAAGAGCGAGTGTTTCCTTCCAAGAGTTCAGTGGTCGGGTATTTACTAGACTAACGAGGTCATTATTAACCATTGCAGCAACAACCTACATTCAACAGAAGCAATTACAATAAATATATAAACGTAGAAGAATTCAAAAAGAGTGAAAATGGAAAGGTGGGAAATTCACCTTTAGGTAGGGAGAACGGTTCTTCTTAAGGTATTGATCACGTGTGCTCTCCCACAAGGATGCACCACCAACCTGCGCAATAACTAAAGCATCTGCCATCTTATCTGCAGCTATGCACTGAGCAACAGCACCCTTGTAATCCCCAACCACCAAAGCACGTTGTACGGCATCATTAAATGAATGGTCGATGGGCTCTCCTTGTAAATCACTTTCCTTTGTTGGTTCTTCTGAAAAGGGAGCTGATTCTCGGGTATTCTTTCCAGGAGTTGAGACAGGTGTTTCACCTTTAGGACTTGGAAGATTGTTAAAGAAATCTTCCCCATTATCAATCGGTGTTTGGTTGCCACCTAAAAAGTCATCTTTATTTGCTTCGTTTTCTTCAAAACTTAAGGAATTTACATCCTGAGATAATTCTTGTACATTATCATTTACTTCTTCTACAGGTAAACTGAAGCCAAGATGGTTTAGAAGCTTTGTCCTTGCTGTTCCGTCATCTTCAAACATCACCTTCAAAAATCCCCATGTTTCTCTTTCATCCTCAGATCTGTTCATACAATATAACACATTCAGATCAACTCAGAATGATGGAGATAAAAATAGAGGTAGGAAGATGGGTGGTGTTTTTTTTTTTTTTTTTTTTTGGTAAAGGGTTTTACCCCGGTAAATATACAGAAGTGGGGGGCTAGGTTGGCCCTCAACAATTTTTCGCACATTTTTAAAAAAAAAACCAAGAACAAACTATTGTTTTAAGTTGCGATGACAAAAAAAATATTATTTGCAAAAGTAATCTAAATAAAACGCTCATGGAGGTTGGAATTTGTAAACATTAAGAAATCTACTTTAGGCGACCGTTTCTATTTAGCTATTTTTTCATATGACCCAGTTGAGATAAAAGATGGCCCAAATCAACCCATCCTCTATAGAGCGTATGTGCTATTCAGTCTTCTTAAGAACGTACTCAGTCTCTTGAGATTTTTTGTCACATAGAACCCTCAAAGAAGATCGATCTCCACTTCGCATTGCAGCTTCAAATTCAGATGAGGTACTCACTAAGTTGTGCTCAGTAACCAAGTCATGCACATTAACCTGGCGAAAAAAAAAAAAAAAAAAATAATAATAATAAACAGTGAGATAATGAACTTATGAGTAAGCTAAAACTTTTGTTCCTAAGGTTTGAAACTTTTCCAGAAAAAGGTCCATTGACATCTAATTTTTCCAATTTGTCCCAAATAGTTATAATTGCAGCATTTTGGTTCAACATCAACGAGAATGGCCAAATACCATCATCATATGCAAAATACAGGTGATACACCAACTACAAATACCTCTGAAGGTCCTGAAGAGCCAGTTGAGTGAAAAGAAACAAGCTTGCCACCAAAGCCAAAAGAAACTCCAGCTTTGCGTTGGTACCATTTTGGGGCTTTTAAAGGTGCTGCACAAAGTTATACACATTAATAAACATAAGAAAACTTGTCACTCTTATAAGACGTTATTAACTACAGTTAGAAATTGATGATTTCTTACGGTTTCAATAACAAGATGTACAAATATATACGGTTTCTAAACACCATTGCATTGAATAAAGCTACATTACCTGAGGCATAGTGATTCTCACCAGCACCATATCGAGCACAAGCCTGGAAATAACAGATGTAAGGTTCTTCAACAGTAAATAAATAAAACTTGTACATGATCAAAACGATTTAGTCAAACAACGTTTAAAAAAAAATAATAATAAATAAATAATAAATAAATACAGGAATATGTGTTTGTTTTAATCATATGAGTCGAAAAGAAACGGTAATGCAGGAATAAAATGATACAAAGATACATGGATAGGTACGATATCACAAACCTCAATATTATAAATGCCAATTTTCCCATCAAATGAAGATGCAGATATGATTCCTGGTATCTTTGGATACCAGTGAACGTCAAAGTTCCAATTGGTTCCAGCTGGAAGTTCAGAGACGATCTGCATCAAGAACCAGAAATTATCATAAGATGGTCATGCTATAAATTGTCAAAGATGAGAATAGACTAACATAAAGATCCACAAACCTCGCCAGAACCAGTATCCCAGCAGATAGTACGGTTATCTTTGGCACAGGTAAGCAAATAAGAACTGTCACTGGGACACCACGACATCGCAACAACCCCTGTTACATGAATAGCATGTTTAAAAGCTTGATAATCATCATTTAACTTTCACTGACCTTGTTAAATGCTTTAAAAATGAGAACCAGCATACCTTTATCGTGACCTACCAACTCTCGCAAAGGTGACATTGTATTTCGCATATCCCATATCTGCACACAAAGCAAAGGTAAATTTCAATAATAATATATACATTTGTAGGAACATATACAGAAACATAACCCATTACCCTCAAAGAAGGTGAGCTGTCATCATCTGAAGCAACAATCAGATGAGTGGCAAAATCAGGATGCCACTGTAATACGGAGCATCGTCTTCTAACTGAATCTGAAAAGCTGTATATTGAAAGCTCATATAGTTAAGCATTTTAAAATTACAGTACAATAAAAATATTAACATTGCACTCGAGACCATATATCTACCTTATAATCGGTTTTTGCTTCCTAAGGTCCCAAACCACTGTAACCAAAAAACATATAACATTAATATCTGTAAACATATATTAGCTTAACAAAATATGGTAAATTATGTCCATACCAGTTGTCCCATTAACTGAAGTAGATGCCAAGATAGGCTGAACTTTCCTGTTCCATGATAAAAAAGATATTTCGCTCTGTTTTGCTGATGCAGTTCCCTGTATGTAAAGTTCTGTTAGATATCTAAACATAGAATACAACATATTTGTGTCAATGTGAAAGAGCGTCTCATGCAAATAGGCAATATCAAAGCATAATTTTGAGAGTTACAGCACCCATTAAGCTACTGAACCCATTTATCTCAACCTAGATAGAAAATACAATTGTAAACTCATACGAACATATACCGCCACAAACAGCCTACATTGAGATTTGAGAAAAATGAATAGCATTCAAGCAATTGCACATATTCAAGACAATCCCCTTCAGTCCTTTATATTGCTTTAATTTTCCTTCACATGTCCTTTTATTGTAGGTCTACAATATCAAGTCATTTGTCTCAAAGAGAAGCGGTCTCAGTTGCAAGATCCTCTACCACACAATGGTATGAGTGCAAAAAATACCAATGTGTACCCTTCTGAAAAAAGTTGACTATCATGGAAGATGATCTTGTATAAGCTTGACTACATAACGGCTGCTTTTGAGCACACGTCGCCAAAAAGAAAACTTGCATACTTTGTATTGTACCTTTGATCTTAAGTATGTGTGGTCTAGATGATTTAATCTTAAAAGCTTATGCATATAAACCTTAAGCCTGAGATATATTCATTCTAGAACATCTAGTTTGTCTAATTGGAGTTGCAGGAACAAGTCTTGTGGGGTAGGCAGTAACTGAAGTAATTGAGAAATGTACGAAATTCATGATCCAGCAAATCATAATTTTTTTCTCACTTGTGATGATCCAAAGGATTATAAAACTTGAAAGTAATAAGTGAGATAGTATGGAGTATGAACTAGTCATACCACGTAAAGCTGAGAATCAGGACCAACCGACTTAAAACGATGCGAACTGAGAAAGAACTGATGGTAAAACTAAGTACCTAACACACTACTTTGCATTATCCACATACACTAATGCTGATGCCAGAGAGAACACCTAACAATGTCTCTTTTAATTGTAACAGAAGATTGCACCTTCGGATTTTTATTGATATGAACGTGTTCTATAAAGTATAAAAAGAATTTTGCAATCTAGTTAATTTAGAATCCATATTGTTGATGTCAGAATATAATTACCTTAAGAGGGGGGAAATGTGTAGGTTCTGTTGGTTTAGCAATATCCCATATACAGATTTCCCCTTCTTCGGCGCCAGAAGCAAGATGGTTTGGTGACAGACCACTAAACTCAAGACCACGAACCTGCGGGAAAAAGGAAAGATGATGATGAGTAAACTTACAATGTCTTATCGTATATGCTTAAGAAAATACTAAGTACAACATCATAAGGAATGTAGAATGGAGACTTACAGGTCCTTTGTGTCTCGATAATTGTTGAACAAAAGCACCTTCATTTTCTTCAGAACTGTAGTTGGTAAAGAAAATAACAAATAAGGCTCTAACGATCATAAAAAAAGATGCAGCAGCAATTATTATTTGCCTTAAAATAATCAACATGTTACGACTAATAAAGAGCCACAACACTTTAAAGCACAAGAAAAACAGATCTCAAATAGGATCACACAAAGTTATCTCGTTTTACCAAAAAGGAAATAGGTAACATGCTGAGCAAGATCCATTTTTTATTTTCACATTACCAAATCACATAATAGTTCACCATTCCATCTTTAATAAAATCAAATCAAATCAGTCAAGAGTCAAAATCAATCAAGTTCCACACCCCTAATTCAATTTACGTACCTACATTCTACACATGTTTTCTGTAGTTTATGGCAATATCGATTCAAGCCCAATACTAATATAGACGACATCCCAAATTGCCAATGCCATCATTTAGCAACCAATTTGAATCTTAAAGACATCCCTACAACACTTGAATTAGATCTATGGTATATCAGCTAAATTACCAGTACTAGTAAACCTTTACAGAAAATTGAAAACCATTATCACACAAGAATTGCAATTTAACTTTTCGTAAATTCATCAATATATGCTGCAAACTCACATAACTACATAAAAATAATTCCTTTATCAAAAGATCAATTTATATTTCAATTAGTAGATAAAGATTTCATATACAAACTCAGATATAACTATTAAAAAAATTGCAATAAAACTTTTTTCCTATTCGTCATCATAAGCTGCAAACTCATATAGCGATATAAAAGATTATTCCTTTATCAAACTTCAACTACATTACAAATCACATAACAATTCACCACTCCATCTTAATCAAATCAAATCAGATTCAAACTCTAAAACACCTAGAAACACTACTCATCGTTCTTATTTCTAAAATGAAGCAATTTCTTATATGTTTCAAGCCCAAAACCGATATAGGCTACATCCCAATGCCATCAATTCAAGCCCAATCTAAAAGACATCTCAACAAAGCCTAAATTACCAGCACTAGTTAACAAAAGGCAGACAAACATCATTGTAACATTGTTAACGCTTTAAATCATCATAAAACTATAAAGATAATTCCTTTATCAATAGATCCACAATTTAAACTTCTCAGCTACATTACCAATCACACGACAATACAATGTTCATCATTCTGCATTCAATCAATCGAATTCCAAACACCAAACTCAAATCACCTACATTCTACACATGTTTATTGCAATTTATGGCAATATCATTACAAGCCCAACATGAATATAGACGATAATTCTATCATTTAGTACCCAACCTGAATCTTAGTAACATACCTACAATGCTTAATACAAAGGCCTTTGATCTACACAAACTAAATCACCAGAATTACTAAATAGATCACAAACAAACCTCACCGTAAACGCTTTATCTTATAATCAAATATATCACAACACTTTCAAACATACAAACTCATACAAAAATCATATCTTTATCTATAGATCCACATTTCAATCTCATCGACTACATTACCAATCAAATCAAATACAAGCCATCAATGGTATATCAGCAAATTTACTAGGAAAAATCAAAACTACGGTATAACAAAAGAATCTCTATAAAAAAAATAAAAAATAAAAAGATAAAGATAAAAGAACTTTTGCTAAGTCGTCTATAAAAACCACAAAACTCATATAAATACCAATCCTTTATCAAGAGATCCAATTCCAGCTTCTCAAGTACATCCCTACAAAGCTTAAAATAGTGGCCATCTACGAGATACAAAACAAACTAACATAGTAAACTTTTTAAAAACATTAAAAATACTATAACACACGGATTGCTATAAAACTTTTAGTTAATCCGTCACCATATGAAGAAAACCGAATCTGAAACCCATTGTAAACGCATTATCATAAAATATGCAAACTCACAGAAAGATCATTCCCTTATCAATAGATCCACAATTCAAACTTATCAACTACATTACAAATCACATAACAATTCACAATCCCATCATAGCACAATCAAATTAAATCATTACTAATCTAACAAATCAAACAACAAGTTACCTAATCAGTATCTTTAAAATACAAACTCATATAAAGATTGTTCCTGTATCATGAGATCCGCATATCAAACTTCTCAACTACATTACCAATTACTAATCGGTCAGTGGGTCGGTTTCCTATTACAATACCAATTACATAACAATTCCACATTCAGTCTTAACATAATCAAATCAAATCACTTAGATTCAAACGATAAAACACACATAAATTTACCAATAATACAACAAATCAAACAAAACCAAAATACCTAATCAAAATGTTTGAATTCCAAATCCCAATATTCCCATTAACCCTAATTCAATTCACCTACATTCTACACCCCTAATGCTAATATCATTAATACAGATATAGACGACATCCCATTCCTATCATTCAGCGCCCAATCTGAATCTTAATGACATCCCTGCGAACCTTAAAATGACCCGTACCAGTACACGTTATATAAAATATCAAAACTATTATAGCACAAAATTGCAATAAAAAACGTTCTGCCAATTAGTCTTACAAAACCACAAACTCATAAAATCCATTACTTTATCAACAGATCCAATATCAAACTTATCAACTACATTACAAATCACATAAAAATTTCAATATAATCAAATAAAACAAACCCAAAAACCAAATAAATTTTACCTAATCAAAAGGTTGGGATTCCAAATCCCAATATTCCCATCAACAAGACCACCAGCAACAATACCCAAATCAAAACCACCATCAGAACCAGGTGATCTCCCCCAAGACAATCTATTAAAAGGCTCAGAACTAGAAATAGCACCAGCTAAAACAAGCTTCCTATCATCAGATTGAAAATCAAGTTTAAATATTTCAAGATTTGCAGATGAACTAAATGACATATCTACTGCTCCTGCCATTGTTCCTGCTGCTAGATACGGCGCGTCTGGTGCAAACGCCACCGATGCCGATCTGTTTACCTCCTTTATACACGCGCTCTCCATTGAAACAGATCTGATCTGATCTGGGTTTGATGATTTTAAGGTTTTTTTTTTAAGATGGGTTTGTTTTGTTTAAGGTGTGTGTGTGTGTGTGTGTGTGTGTGTGTGTGTGTGTGTTGTTCGGTTACTTGTGCGTGTGTTTCAGTTGTTGTTCATGTTTGTGTTGGCGTTCATGAGAGAAGATGGGTATGGTTTTGTTTTTTTATTAAGACAAGGGTTAATTAGTTTTTAACTTGCTTTTTTTGTTACTTTTTGTGAGATTAAATGTTGAGATAGCACAAAAGTTTCTTTTGTGCAAGTGGGTGAATTTTGGATTAAGGGTGTATTTTGTGAGTAACTAGGTTCTGTTGTGGAGCATTACTCGGAGGCCTTAGGTGCCCAGCGTTTTCGTAGGTGTTTTTTTTTTTTGCAAAACGCGATTGGACGGCGCGAGGTGAGTACCGTGGCTTGCATTTTCAAGTCATGTGACGTCGTGACTAGCCGAAATGATCCTGGAAAACGTAACCCGACGGCATGAGATAGGTACCGTGGCTCGCATTTTCCATATAAACACCTCATTAATCTTCTTATTTTTACACACACTTAAACATACACATCTCAACAATACTTTTCCTTTTAACTTCAAAAAAACGCTATGGATACCAATGAATATGATCTTCACGATCTTTATTTTCAAGACGATGCGGAACGGTACTCTCAATATTTTCAATATTATCAACAATTTCAAACTTTGAATGATCAAGAAGCCGAGAGTTCGGATCCTATACCTAGGACATACATACCCTGTAACCGAGAAGGGGCGGAAGAACGGGTAATAGAAGATTATTTTGGAGACGAAGATAGTCCACCTAAATATACGGAGAGGAATTTTAGGCGAAGGTATATTATGAGTTCAAAACTTTTTAAACAAATAGTTAAAGATATTACCAATTACAATGTTGACCCTCTTCCCGAATACTCCATTTGTTTAAACAACGACATGATGCTTTTGGTCGTTTAACTATTAGTCATATCATGAAATGCACATTGACCATACGCCAATTGGCATACGGCACAACACCCGATGCATTTGACGAGTGATGACGTATGTATACTACAATATATACATTAAGTCCTACTAATCAAATAAAGGCCCAAAAGCCTAAATGATGAACAGGCCCCCAGGCCCCATCACCATATCTCCAACCCTCCCTCCTATATAGGAGTGTTATTCGGGTTGACGCGGTCAAGTTCGGGTTAATCGGGTCGGTCAATTCGGGTCAAAGCTATAAAAAAAACCCGAACCCGACCTTGTTTAGAACTCGGGTCACTCGGGTCGGGTCAATTCGGGGTTGGGTCAATTCGGGTCGGGTCAACTCGGGTTCGGGTCTAGGCCGTTTAAAAATGATACAATTTTTGTGTTCAAACTTGAAATACAAAAAATTAGAAAGAAAAAAAAATCGGGTCACTCGGGTTGACACGAACCCGACCTTGTTTAGAACTGAATCAATTTGGGTTGACCCGATTGTCCCGAATATAAATTCGAACCCGATTGACCCGACCCGAATAGCCATATTTGGGTTCGGGTTCGGGTCGGATCGGCTTTTATGACAACCCTACTCCTATATATACTATATGATAGAAGGATTTAGGGTAAGCAAGCAAGCACATACAACTTCACCTGGCAGCCTCCATAGGCTCCTGCTACACCAATAGTGGATCTACATCCATTATCATCTCTACCACTCAAACCCTTCTCTTCACCCTCTCTTACGAGGTAGGACGAAGGTATCGCATAAACCCTTTGTTGGGTCAATTCAGTGCCCAATGGTTTCTGACTATATTTGAACATAAATTAGTCTAAGTTAGTTAAATAGCTGATAAGATATCAGCTGACAAGAAGACTCGCTGAAGCACAACTTCAGCGAGCAACCTCAGAAGAAGTTCAAGTCATAGACATCGTCAAGGAAGTCCAAGACCACTTGAAGACATACTCATTAGTTGAGACGAATATCAGCTGATATGTAGAAGGAACTAGTTGAGGATGAAAGTAAATCAGATGTTAACAATACTCTGATTCACTCGATTACTCATTGATACGACCAACTGAGCTTAGCTATAAATCGCTCAGATTGGATTAGGCAGGATTAATTTGATAAAGCAAAAGAGCGGGACAAAAGATCTTTCAAATTAAAGCACTGTCAAAGTACGAGTAGGTGAAAAAGATTGTGAATAGTTAACATAATTGTTCACAAAAGTAAAGTTGACATGTTTCCAAGAATAGAAGAATCTTAAAAGCAAATGTACTTCTCCATTAGATTCTTGACACGTCTCAACTACCAAAGATCAAGTCAACCTCGTACAAGCATAAAAGAGAATGTTGGTCCGGAGTAAATGTTATCCCTTTTATTATCTTAGTATCATTTATTGTAAAGCGCATTTACTCCTTTATTCAAACATTCAGGTAGACAGCTGACCAAGTCAGCTTGTCTATATATGTTTGCTTGTAAACTTGATAATTATCAAGTTTACTCGTTCGAAGAGTAATCATTACATTGTCATTCAACTAGTGTGATCCATAACACTTTGTAATTCTTTGATTATAAATCAATAAGTTTTTCACATTTGAAAAGTTAATTACTGTGTTATTGATACTGTGGAAAACTAGAAAGGGGGGTGAATAGTTTTACCATTTTTATGTCTTTTTAAGAAATGTTTGATTCGAATACTTGATATGAAATCAAAACAACAATCAAATATATATAAACACTAAATAATAAGTAAATGCAGGATAGAATGGAAAGAGCAAACCAAAGACACGATGATTTATAGTGGTTTGACACGAAGCTTCCTTCCTCGCCCTACTCCACTCCCCGAGTACCCAACTCGAGAGTTCTCAAGTACTATACCAACAAGCTCCCTTTCGGCGAAGAAAACCTTACAATCTCGCTTCACTTCTTTACCGATACTAAGCTAAATATTGAGTCTTTCCCAAGGCAAGACCAACATTATCACTCAACGTATTTTAAGGCCTAAAATACTAATCGTTCACTCTAAGATGATGTATGATGATGACTAACAACTTTGGTGTATGATGACACAATAATAATATACAAGGTTACACAACAATGTATTTGATGACACACTAACTACTATAACACTTGGAAGCTTGGAATACTTCTTGTGTTCTTCACTTGGGATCAAAGTGGAAATCAATAGATCACTTTGAATGTGTTATAAGGTAAGTGAAATGATCAAAGAGTGTTTAGATGAAGTTATAAAGTAAGTATGGTTTGGAGAATATACAAAAAATTGGCTAGAAAAAGTTTTTCTAAGTGAAATATGAGTTCACTATTTATAGTGTGATTTTTGTCTGAAAAATACGTTCCGACGGATTCGTGGATCCGTAAAATACGAATCCGTCCATATAAAATACGGATCAGCGGAGCGTCTGTTGACACTCTTTGGTCTAGTGTATTTTTCACTTTCTTGTACCAAAAATTAATTTAAAAATAATTCTTCTAGAATTACTTGGGCACTAAAGGTTTAAAAAAATATAGTTTTTATTTAATTAATTACCTAAATTAAAATGTATAGTTATTTTAATTAAATGTAATTTGTGTAAACATTTAATTTAAATGTGTTTAAAAATGTTTTAATTGTGTTATGAAAAATATTTATTTATTTGGGTTCTTTGATCATCTGACGGGCTTTATAATCACATTTTTCATACCTGAAGTGATTTACGTCGGAATGTAAACTTGCAACTAATAACTTGTTTACGTAAACTTTTTACGTCATATAAATTTATATTTGTCATTATCAAAACTTTGAGAGACCGTAAAATATAAATAACGTCTTTACTCGATATTTGTATGAACATATACTATTTTATTCATTGTGTTCTTGAAAATTGACAAAACTTAGGACAAACAATTGGTACCAGAGCAAGTTTGATTTCAAAATCGTGTTTTTAAGACAAAAAAACTTGTTCAAAGATTTCTAAAATCAAGATCCTGATTGTCTACTAACAATGACAATGTTGGTAACCTAGGTCCAATGCCTCCACCTCCAATCCCAATTGGTGGTGGTGGTCAAAACCCTCCACCTCCAAATCCTAGTGGTGGTGGTCAAAATTCTCCACCTAGAAATGTTGGTGGTAGTAGTGGTGGTCCATATTTTACTTATAATGCATCAAACAATGACCTACCACAACTCTTAGATTCAAGGGGGAGCTCATATTACTCATGTTCCTTTACTAGATATGGACGATTTTCTAGACTAGAAGGATATGTTCTTGGTCTATCTAAGTGGAGTAGAACCCTTTCTTCTAAATATCCATAAAATGGTCCATTCATACATGAAGCACCCACCTCTACACCTGAAAACTTTTTGCCTAAACCTCAAAAGCAATGGTTGTCTGATGAACCTAGGCTTGCCAATCAAGATAATAGGTTTAAATCAATAATCGCCCTTCCCCGGGATACTATGAAATCTATTATAAGGTGTAAAACAATAAAGGAAATTTGGACTGACCTAGTTCTATGGCATAAGGGACCCTCTGAAACCAGAGATACCAAGATTGCAGCCCTCAGGCTAAAGTCCAATGCCTTTAAGGCATTTGAAGGTGAAAAAGTTGTTCAAACTTACATAAGGCTTAAAATCTTGCTAAATGACTTTTCAAACAAAGGTGTTGAAATTCCTTAAGTTGAGGTTAATGCCACTTTGTCAACAGCTTGCCCAAGAAGTAGCTAAGTCTTAACCAGACTCAGAGGGCCAAAAAATCTATAAAAAATGATACTCTAGCCACACTCTTTGGGAATTACAACTATGAGGAGGAACCCATTGACCAAATATATGAACCTGCAAACAAAAAGGTTCATATGCAGACCTCCATGTCAACTTCTTTGATTTCTAACTCCAAAGTGCAGGACCCTGATCGTGATTAAGGTGTTGAAGAAGACACAAGAAGCAGTCAAGAGTTCATGGCTGACCTAACCATTGAGTTTCAGGACAGGGCTCTACTAGTTAATCAGCGAAGGTTTTACAAAAGGTCAGGGAGAGTGGGTGCAACTAAAACTAATAAGTCAAAAGAAACTTGCTTCTAACGTGGAAGGACATGACACTTTCAAAAAGACTGCCCTAACAAAAAAACATCTACTCCATCCTATCCTTCAAAACCTAACTTTTAGCCAGGGTTCTCACAAAACTTAAATTTTCACACAAAAAGTTCTAATAAACCTGAAAATGGCTACAAAACCTTGTACAGAGGAAAGAAAGCTGAAGTTGCCTTCACATCAGCCACATCAGGTCTAGTGCACCTCACTGCATACATGATAGATCCTACAGCTGAGGCATAAGGAACTCTCTTCATGCGACTCACCTCTTCAGGTGTAGAGGGACCTTGAGTCTTGCTCAAGTATGTGTTTCTCTTGCATTGGGATACTTCCACGCTTAGAATTCTCCATATGAAATCTTTTCAAGATTTTCTCAATGTATACACTTTGAGAAAGTCCAATTAACCGCTTAGATCTATCTCTGTAGATCTTGATTCCAAGGATGTATGCTGCTTCCCCTAAATCTTTCATAGCAAAACACTTTTCAAGATAGGCTTTTATAGTTTGTAACATTGGAATGTTGTTTCCCATGATCAATATGTCATCAAAATATAAGATTAGGAATGCGACCATACTCCCACTAGCATTTTGATATACTCCTGGCTCATCAAGGTTTTGAGTGAAACCGTATTTCGTGATATCATCTGATGCGTGGTTTTGCAACCTTACAACAGGTTTTACCTCTCGAGGGATCTCAAGAGGCTTACAACCCCACCAGGCAGTGTACCTGACCGATGTAGTATAGTGTAGTGGTAAGTACGGGGGATTGATCGTTCTCCACAGGGAATAGTGTCGTTAGGATTGAAAAATTACTCTAATAGGTCTAAGGGTGAGGGAAGATTCTTTTTGTATTTTTATGCTTTTATGAAGCATGTAAAATCTCGGGTTTGAAGGAGTGGGCGGAATTAGTTGCTAGTCAACTAACCCAAATTACTACGAATGCAAATAAAATAAAATAACTGAAAATGAAAAGGTCGTGAAACTTATGTGGAGAGAAATGTGTTTACTTAGATTTCCTTACTCCCTAACTATCTTTTACCGGTTGATTAGTGTGTATTAATTGCGTGGATGACGGGTGTATTCCTTAATACCAATCGTGGGGTGGCGTACGTACTTCCCCAACTCTACAAGCTCCTACTTCACTCCTATGTCGAGCCGGCTAGGAAGCTCCTAACATGGGATCACTAGAATTCGCTCATGCATTAAATACAACCATAAAAACCTTAGTACGCATTGGTTCATGTTTCTTAAGACGTTCAAGCAAGTTACCGAATAGGAAGTTAGCCAGTTTTCTTAAGCCTAACATCGATGAACAATCATCCAATACAATTAATAACACACTAATAACCAATAATCAATAGCTAGGTTTCATTAGATCTAAGCAAACACAAGATAAATCTAGCCTAGCATGTTAATCAAAAGACAAGAACAAGATATAATCAAACAACACATAGACATATTGATTGATTAAACAATTACTTATCTTCAATTAAACATGGGAGATCCAAGGGTATGAAAACCCTTAAAAATGGCAGAAATTCGTCTTAGGGTTTCTCCTCACAAAGTTGCACACTAATGACAAAAAATTGCAAAACTATATATAGAGTTTAAGGGCTGACGGCGTCACATTATAGGACTTGACGCCGTCATCTCGCCGTGTCTAGGGTTCCCGGATGGCCTTCTTGACGCCGTCCCTCTTTAGACCTCCAAAATCCGCTCTGGCTTATCAAAGCTTGACGCCGTCAGAATATGGTTTGACGCCATCCCTCTTTAAGTTAAACCGTGATGGCCTTGATCACTTCAAAGGGTGATGCCGTCAGATTTTTCATTGTAAAATTCTCTGGCTTATTATGTGTATTTTTCATATCCACATTTTTTGCCAAGCCATGACGCCGTCAAGGGCAATCCCTGACGCCGTCAAAGGTACTTTTCCAGCCGATTTTGAGACTTTGTCGTTTTCTTCACTTTTATGCTCCAAAAACGTCCAAAATGCTTCCTTTTCCAGATTTCTTCTCCAAAGTACCTAAAATGACAAAAGGAACGATTTAGGGCAATATTTGATCAAATAAATACGATTTAGGGCTTAAATGACCCCCTAAAAGCGGTACACTTTTCGCTTCATCAAATACCCTTACACTTGAGATTTGCTTGTCCTCAAGCAAATGCGCTTTTATTCTAATCAAAATACAAGTTATGGGTCATTTAATGCTAATATAAAAGTAATTACAATAAATAGTCGTTCAACTTTAATCATAATAAGCACGGAGATGACAAACTAGCACCTCACAAGTAGTGTTTAGATACTCACATCTCTCAGGTGTCATCAAAATAAATCTCATAAATGAAAACGGATAATATCTCTCACTACCTGTCATAGCAAATAGATTACCATAGGCTTGGGAAAGGATCGAAAACCTCCTCCACTAGGCGTAAGCACCTAAGATAAACTATCAAAGAGGGCTTTTAAATGGGTTATAACGTGAGGTGTAGGGATATGATAAACACGGTTTTGTTGGATAAGGGATATTTTACTGGTGGCGAGTTAAAGATCTTGATTAATTACATGTACAATGTGGCGTTGCTAAGCCAAGACTAGACTCGACTTAAGCTAAAAACAAAATAACATAAACATAAAATAAACATAAAATGAAACGGGATGGTAGTCCGTATGTTTTTTCTATTTTTCTTTTTCTCATTTTTTTTTTTGTATTTTTCTTGATTTTTTTTTTTCATACACTCTTGCCCTACCATCCAAAATAATACATCATAGGGGCGTTGCATTCCCCTTACACTTGAACTTTTACATAACTTTACAAATAACTATTCTAATGACTCGAATTAAGATAATTGAAAAACTTGGAGTACTTTTAAAATATTTAGCACATATGGGGGTAATAATGTTGTTCTTCCCCATTACTCCATTACACTAGTACTTTACCCATGAGTCCCAATCGTCCCAAAATAATATGTACAAGGGTATGACTCGACTTAGCAACCATGTAATCAATTAGATAATTAACTTGGGGTTTAAACAAATATTGTCACAATAATGCACTAAAAATGAGTGCATACAAGGTAGGCTAAGGCGATTTGGGTGTACATTTAAGTGGGGTGTAACAAATTCTTCCTTTAAGTAAAATGCTTAAAGGTCGAAACGAAAAGATAGGCTCTGAGGGGTGTACTAGGGGTATCGTGTACTAAAAATGAGTACAACGCAAAGGGTGTGGGAGAATTACTTGACCAATGTAGCCAACGTAATTATAACAAAAACACAGGTGTAAAACAATGGGTTAATCCTAATGCCTCTTATCATGTAGTAAATCTAACTACACGAATGTAGTCTCACTTGTGGCCTCGGAATGGTCCTAACGCAAGTTCTAGAATCTAAGTGCTACCGGTACACACATCATAGCATAAATGCTTTTCCTACCAATTCTAGGGGCGAACCTCACATATTTGGGGGTGGAAAATTTTTTTAATGGTACGGTTTTTGTGCTAGTCATATAACTCCTATCCGTGAGACGCTCATTAAGATCAAAGTTTCACTCCTATATGTTGTAAAAAAATTTAAATTTGGCACTAAAATTGCCCTAACAGGTATTTCTCTCAATTTTATTACACATCTACTATTAAACAAACAAAAATCAAGCGCACTTGTATTCTCTAAAGTATCGTATTTTACCCCCCCCCCCCCCTTACACTTAAGATGAACATTGTCCCCAATGTTCAAATAACAAGATGTAAAAGTAAATAAGGTAAACGAATGAAATCAAATACTCCCCTGATTCGCTCGGTGGATAATGTAGTAACATGGTTAGATCTTCTTCCAAGGTAATGTAGAAGCTCCAAGACTAATGCAACACCATAAGCTAGATTCCACATACATCTCCTTGTCCAAAATAACCTGTTAAACCTGAGAAAACAAACACGAAAACCTGCATAACATCGGCGGGATAAATTCTATATATAAGGATATAATGCTTTTGGAATGATAATTTTGCAGATTACTGGAGATTATAAGTTATAGATTTAATAAAAACTTTTTATGAAAACAAAACTTTCAAAAATTTCTGAAAATTAAAACCTGACGCCGTCAGGTTGTAACTCCTGACGCCGTTAGAAATGATCTGACAGAATTCTCATGTTAAGTTTCCGCAAAATTTCTGGAAAAAACCTATACCTTACTTCCTGGAAATCCTGCAAAATATCATTATGACTCGATACAAGCATTTGACTCAAACAAATACTAATATGTATGTTAATTTATTATTATTATGATTCATGTTCATTTGTGTTCTAATAAACCGATTTGGATTTCCCTTACACTTATCTTTTGCAAAATACCTTTATATGTAGTTAAGACGAAGTTAAAAACAAAATAAAGCATTTTCACATTTTAGTTTTGAACATGAATCAATAATAATAAAAATTAAACACACATACGGAAACAAATAAAATCAAACAAACAAATAAATAAACACACAAAACAAATAAAGCTTGGGTTGCCTCCCAAGAAGCGCTTTTCTTTATTAACGAGTCTTGTAACTAGACTCAAAGTCCTTTTTATCTAGTGTCGCTTATGCTCACGTACCCGAGTGTGAGCCATCTAATTGTTGCCTCATCTTTCTTGTACTCATCATTCAGCTCCAGACATCCATGATAATATCTCTTATTTTTCTCATGTGGATATTTGAGCCCCTTTCTTTTATCATTCTCACTTAACAAGTCAATAGGCACAAGTCTATTGCAAGATTCAATGGAGAAGTTCTTAAACCTAGGATGTGATCGGGGCATTTGGTAAACAAAATCTTCATCCCCATCCGAGAATGTAATTAACCCGTCCACAAGTTTTTCGTCAAGGTTGGTTAACCTTTTGAAGGGTTCTCCAAAAATGACTTGGGTTAATTTGTTATCAATAAATTCTCCTAAGTTCTCCATAACCATAAAATCCACCAAATACACAAAACTTCCTACGAATACGTGTAGTGGCTTAATCCTAGCAACAACGTTATCTCCTTGATATTCAAGCTCATCTACCATGATTTTATTATAATTAGCGCGAGAGATAATGTTCATAGGCAAAGATGAGTTAAGATAAGCATGAAAATCATGATAACCAATCTTACACGGAAATTGCATGTTAAAGAGGCTATCCTTTTCAATCTTAGTCCTAGGGTCAACATACTTAAAGGGATCAATTTCCTCTTTTCCCCATTCCTCGTTAACTACTTCTCCATTACAAGCATCCTCATCGGAGTCTGAGTCGTAAAATGGACTAACATAGTTATTCTCACGGTCAGAGTCCTCCATCTCAGAATTGTTACCAAAGTGGTGGTCGGGTGAAAGGTTGTTGTTTTCTACGATGGGGGTGGGAACGGGTAGTTGGAAATTTGCACGGCGGAAAATACGAATAACAGGGATCAAGCGATCACTATTACTCATGAGGTAGGTGGAAGGTGTCACAAACAAAAGTACAAAGAAATAAGATAGACTAAAGAAGAACCTAGAAAAGTAAAATAAAAATCTCACTAGAAAGGAATCTAGTGAGTAGACCTAATAAAATAAAAAATTCAACCTAAACAATAACTATTCCCCGGCAGCGGCGCCAAAAACTTGATGCGTGGTTTTGCAACCTTACAACAGGTTTTACCTCTCGAGGGATCTCAAGAGGCTTACAACCCCACCAGGCAGTGTACCTGACCGATGTAGTATAGTGTAGTGGTAAGTACGGGGGATTGATCGTTCTCCACAGGGAATAGTGTCGTTAGGATTGAAAAATTACTCTAATAGGTCTAAGGGTGAGGGAAGATTCTTTTTGTAGTTTTATGTTTTTATAAAAGCATGTAAAATCTCGGGTTTGAAGGAGTGGGCGGAATTAGTTGCTAGTCAACTAACCCAAATTACTACGAATGCAAATAAAATAAAATAACTGAAAATGAAAAGGTCGTGAAACTTATGTGGAGAGAAATGTGTTTACTTAGATTTCCTTACTCCCTAACTATCTTTTACCGGTTGATTAGTGTGTATTAATTGCGTGGATGACGGGTGTATTCCTTAATACCAATCGTGGGGTGGCGTACGTACTTCCCCAACTCTACAAGCTCCTACTTCACTCCTATGTCGAGCCGGCTAGGAAGCTCCTAACATGGGATCACTAGAATTCGCTCATGCATTAAATACAACCATAAAAACCTTAGTACGCATTGGTTCATGTTTCTTAAGACGTTCAAGCAAGTTACCGAATAGGAAGTTAGCCAGTTTTCTTAAGCCTAACATCGATGAACAATCATCCAATACAATTAATAACACACTAATAACCAATAATCAATAGCTAGGTTTCATTAGATCTAAGCAAACACAAGATAAATCTAGCCTAGCATGTTAATCAAAAGACAAGAACAAGATATAATCAAACAACACATAGACATATTGATTGATTAAACAATTACTTATCTTCAATTAAACATGGGAGATCCAAGGGTATGAAAACCCTTAAAAATGGCAGAAATTCGTCTTAGGGTTTCTCCTCACAAAGTTGCACACTAATGACAAAAAATTGCAAAAATATATATAGAGTTTAAGGGCTGACGGCGTCACGTTATAGGACTTGACGCCGTCACCTCGCCGTGTCTAGGGTTCCCGGATGGCCTTCTTGACGCCGTCCCTCTTTAGACCTCCAAAATCCGCTCTGGCTTATCAAAGCTTGACGCCGTCAGAATATGGCTTGACGCCGTCCCTCTTTAAGTTAAACCGTGATGGCCTTGATCACTTCAAAGGGTGACGCCGTCAGATTTTTCATTGTAAAATTCTCTGGCTTATCATGTGTATTTTTCATATCCACCTTTTTTGCCAAGACGAGCTTTATAGGTGTGCACATTATCATCCAGTCTTCTTCTTGAAGAGCCACTTTCTACCAACGGTTTTAGCATTAGGAGGGAGGTCAACTTCTTTCCAGACTTCATTGTCTTTCATGGATTGCATTTTCACATTCATAACTTTAAGCCATTTATCGAATTCAGGATCTGACAATGTAACTTTATAGTTAGCGGGTTCATTATGATCTCCTAACCCATGCTCCTCAGAATCGGTATATAAACATAATCGATCTGGTGCACGATGTGTCCTTTCGCACCTATGGATGGGAACAACCTCACTTTATGGTTCAACACTTTAATGTTAAATCACATCGAGGTGTTCGTTAGTATTTTCAGAAGGATGCGTATCTTCATCTTGAATTTCTTCAAGTTCTACATGACTCCCACTTGCTTCTTGTGAGATAAGACTATTCTAAATAAACTCAGCATATCGAGTGACAATAACTTTGTTCTCTGGTGGTAGTAGAAGTAGTAACCCATTGTTTCCTTTGGGTATCCTATAAAGATACACTTAATAGATATAGGTTCAAGTTTATTTGGTGTGTCACGCTTCACGAGTGCTTCACAAGCTCATACCTTTAAGTAAGACAAATTAGGGACTTTCCCATGCCATAATTCATATGGTGTCTTTCAATCTTCTTAGTTGGAATCATATTGAGAATGCGTGCAACAGACTCTAGAGCATAATCTCAAAAGGACATTGGTAGAGTTATTTGATTCTTCATGGATCGAACCATGTCAAGCAAGGTTCGATTTCTCCTCTCAGATACACTATTATGTTGTGGTGTACGTGGAGGAGAGAGTTCTGAGACAATCTGATAAAGCTCATATTGTGCATGTTTTTAGTAGCGTTATTCGTGCTTTTGTGTATGTTATTTGGTTATATTTATAAGCTTTTGTTACTGATGCGTGCGATGTGTCGTTGCGGTTTAGCAGTTTTAATGCCTACTCAAGTTTTAAATTTATATTTAGCCGACTTATCAATAACACACACACTTAACGAGCAGTGTACCCGGTCAGTATGAATATAATGGTAAGTAGAGTGTCGATCACTAAGAGTGGAGCGTATTATCTCGTTATTCTAATCAGTATTTTAATATATTAAGTTAGCTATACAACCTATTCTAACGCAAGGGGGTTCAGCCTGAGAGACTGGCACGATTTGGTTGCAATTAAATAATAAACTAAACCAATAGGCACGAATCAGCGAACAGCACACACGTACACAGATAAATACTTGAGACAATAAGAGGGCTGTCCTGATGATAAGTAGTTTGTCACTTGTTTTATTGCTAGTGTTATATGAAGTGTATAGTTCGATGCAACGCACCGAGATTAAGTCCTTTCTCGTTGGTTCTAATCTTATCGGCGAGTAAACCCTTAATGATTACTTATGACTATCCTATTTATCCTTCTCCTACTTTTCTACAGACCATAGAATGCATAGGCGATCTAATAAATAGGCGAGGGCAGAGGCATGGCGACCCGATCAACGCTCAGCTAGACACAGAGGTTATCAATGCACTAATAAAAGTCACCAATGACATCAACATATAAACTTTAATTAATGAGAAAGCAGTTTTAAGGGAGTGCAATCTTTCCGTTGTCACATTACACAAGCCACCAATCTTGATGAATTAAAGTTTACTAACACAATAAAACAAAACTACTTAATGAATTAAACACATGCAGCACCTTCTTACAGCTCTTGTATCTTTGATTTGGGTGTGTCTTGTGCTCGCTATTCGACTAAATTCGTCCTAGGTTTCTGGTCTTCGGTCTTCGTATATAATATGTGTCACCCGAAATTCGTCTGGTCTTGGGGTATTTATAGTTTCTGTCTGAGGGTAAGATGCGGCGCATCTAGTAAGTAGATGCGGCGCATTTACTTAACTTCGCGTGGGGTCCAAGATTATAATATTCAGGAATATTCGTACACCGCCAGAAGATGCGGCGTATCATTATCTTTGGATGCGGCGCATGTCCTCTTGTATCTTGGATCGTATCTGGTGAAATATTGATAGTGATGCGCCGTATGTGATAAGCAAGATGCGGCGCATCTGGAGCAGATTAGTCTTGATCTTTTACATTTCAGTAGACTCTTAACTTCTTGCATGTTTTGCCCCATAATTAGTCCAAAATCGCCAAGTTTCACCAAATGCTTGTTTTCAACTGAGAATTACAAAAGTAAACGATTAAGTATCAATCCTCATACATAATATAATAAAACAAGTCAAATTAATAGGATAAATGATAGTAATAAAATGTACTTATTTGAGTTCATCAAATATCCCCCCACTTGAACTTTACTTGTCCCCAAGTAAACCTTAGATTTAATCTTATGAAAATGTATCCTAAAAGATATTAGGATTTATTTTTATATTTAAGCATGTATTCGTTTTTGTCACAATCACACAACCAAACACTTAACGAATTAGAAGTAAAATAAAATATTTCGATAAAAGCAAATCTAATCGTTTAACTGTCCAGTCGTGACGAATATTCTATCATAAGCTTGGCAAGTATACACATCTCCTCCACTAAAGCCAAGGAATAACAAGTCTAAAGCGGTAAAAAGGGTTTTCAGGTTTAAGGGTTAATCATTCTTAATCACTATCGATTTCAAATTCCAGAAAAGGCGACAAAATCACAAATACATGATCGAATCCACGAACACGATACTTGCAATTGCTCAAATCCTTAACTCGAATAGGCTAAAGATAGGTCCAAACTTCACCAATAATAATATATCAAAAAGGGCGACAAAATCATAAATACATAGCCGAATCCACGACTACGATACTTAAGATTGCTCAAATCCCTAATCTCAATAAATCAAAGGTTTGGTTGGATAAAGAATAATAAAGGGTATGGATAATATTTGGGATAGAAATTGGTGTAAAAATAAAAAATAAACAAAACAAATAAATTAAAATCCTAAGTGTGGTTAATCACTATCCCAACCATCCCATGAATAAGACTCATATCATTGAATAACTCACGCTTTAACACTTGAAACACACGCTTTAGGTAGACACGAATTATACTCAACAAGATCTTAATCAAAGAATAAACCTTAGTTGACGTTCCCATAACTGCCAACTCCCATTCAATCCATAGATATAATATACAACAATTAGTGGTGATATCGATCACTTACATAACTTTACATCGTTGGTTAAAACAAACATCCAACTTTCTTTTTTCTTTTTCTTTTCTCATTTTTTCGATTTTTTTTTTTTTTTTTTTTTTTTTTTTTTTTTTTTTTACATCAACATATACATAGATGTGTAAAATTTCACCACATCACTATAATGATAATTCTGGATAATTTTTTTTTCATACTTTTCATGACTTCAGAAATAATGGTAATAGTGAAAGTAGTAAACACACGAAAAATAAACTCAAAAATATACAATATTTACTTTCACTCCAATTGCATTGTGCAATTTCCCGACCTAACCATAGATAATGAATTACGCACGCGAACACAGGTAATGTAAGGAAACACACTTTGCCTAAAGCAATTAACCAACCACGGACTTTAATCTACAGGGTAGGCTAAGGTTTAAGGTGTAACGAAACATTTTAACAAAGGTGTAAGAAACGAAAGGAATGGCTCTGAGTGTTTTTCTAGGGGTATCTTACTCTAAAAATGAGAGTAACAAAAGGGTTTATACGGGGGTTAACTAACCAGTGTAGTTAGCTAATAACACATAACATATAAGGCTATTTGGTGTAATCCTAGAAATTTACCAATTTAGACAAGTCATTCCAATTATATAAATAATACTTATTATGGTGGTCTCGAATAGTATACAAGCCAAGTTCTAAAGTTTACAAGTCACCGGCACACTCATAGATTTGTGAATTTTGAAAAATCACAATTTTTGAAAATAACGTCGTGTGTGCAGCTATGCAACTTAGACTTTAAACAAAAACATGCTAAAAAATTTTAAATTTTGATATATTAAGCATATTTTGAAAAGTTTAGGACAAGTAAGTGTTAAGTGTTCTAATTCTCCAATCCCCCCACTTAAGTTAAACAACGTCCTCGTTGTTTGTATCAAAGGTTAAAAACTGGAAAATAAAAGAATTAGAACAGAAAAACTCCCCTGAGATTTGCTCGGTATGATCCTCCATTAGTATTAGAGCAAAAATCATCTTTCTTGTGGATTAGAACGTTTAAGCTTCATATTCGATGTATCCACAGGAAATGCAGGAATCTATAATACCACCAAGGCTTTAAAACACACCTAAGATAAGAAAGGTTCAAACTTGCATAATACATTAGTAGTTAGGTAAAATAAAACATAAAAAATAAAAATGAAAATCATCAGGTCAGTCGATGCGCCGTATCTTATGGAAGAAGATACGCCGTATCGAGCCTGGAATAAATACGGATCAGAATAAAAGATGCGTCGCATCCTTAACCAGGGATGCGCCGCATTAAAATAAACTGATAAAAAGTTTTAAATTCGAAAATAAAAAATGCAGAAAAATAAAATAAAATAAGATATGACCATTGCAGGAGATGCGTCGCATCTCAAGATTGAGATGCGCTGTATCCTCTGCGGCCTAACTGACTCGACACAAAAATAGAAAATTAAAAGATAAATCCGGGTTGTCTCCCGGTCAGCACTTGTCTTTATTCCAGAGTCTTCAAGTTAGACTCACGTTCAGCTCATTAGTATCGATCATTGAAGGAGTCGGAAACATCGCGCTCCCTCATTGCCAATTCAGTAATTAAAATAATAGATACGCCGTATCTGCTAAAGCAGATGCGTCGTATGTCGTTAACGTTTAGAAATTTTTTTTATCAAAAACAGATACGCCGTATCTTGGGGAAAAGATGCGTCGTATCGAATTAATTAAACGCGTTGTATTTTATAAAAATTAAACGCAATACGCCGTATCTGAGAAATCAGATGCGCCGTATCGTTCGATTTAGCTCACTACAACGATAGCAGAATACAAAAAATACGAAAAATTAAAAACAAATAAAACACACGAAAATAAACACAAACAAAAGCAAACAAATAACACACAAAAACAGAAAATATGCAAAATAGTACAATGAATGCAAATTAATCTAATACACAACAAAATTAGCGGTTAGATTAAAAATTAAAAACCTAATTAAAATACTAATCAAATTAACAGATAATAACAATTCACTCCCCGGCAGCGGCGCCAAAAACTTGATGCGTGCGATGTGTCGTTGCGGTTTAGCAGTTTTAATGCCTACTCAGGTTTTAAATTTATATTTAGCCGACTTATCAATAACACACACACTTAACGAGCAGTGTACCTGGTCAGTATGAATATAATGGTAAGTAGAGTGTCGATCACTAAGAGTGGAACGTATTATCTCGTTATTCTAATCAGTATTTTAATATATTAAGTTAGCTATACAACCTATTCTAACGCAAGGGGGTTCAGCCTGAGAGACTGGCACGATTTGGTTGCAATTAAATAATAAACTAAACCAATAGGCACGAATCAGCGAATAGCACACACGTACACAGATAAATACTTGAGACAATAAGAGGGCTGTCCTGATGATAAGTAGTTTGTCACTTGTTTTATTGCTAGTGTTATATGAAGTGTATAGTTCGATGCAACGCACCGAGATTAAGTCCTTTCTCGTTGGTTCTAATCTTATCGGCGAGTAAACCCTTAATGATTACTTATGACTATCCTATTTATCCTTCTCCTACTTTTCTACAGACCATAGAATGCATAGGCGATCTAATAAATAGGCGAGGGCAGAGGCATGGCGACCCGATCAACGCTCAGCTAGACACAGAGGTTATCAATGCACTAATAAAAGTCACCAATGACATCAACATATAAACTTTAATTAATGAGAAAGCAGTTTTAAGGGAGTGCAATCTTTCCGTTGTCACATTACACAAGCCACCAATCTTGATGAATTAAAGTTTACTAACACAATAAAACAAAACTACTTAATGAATTAAACACATGCAGCACCTTCTTACAGCTCTTGTATCTTTGATTTGGGTGTGTCTTGTGCTCGCTATTCGACTGAATTCGTCCTAGGTTTCTGGTCTTCGGTCTTCGTATATAATATGTGTCACCCGAAATTCGTCTGGTCTTGGGGTATTTATAGTTTCTGTCTGAGGGTAAGATGCGGCGCATCTAGTAAGTAGATGCGGCGCATTTACTTAACTTCGCGTGGGGTCCAAGATTATAATATTCAGGAATATTCGTACACCGCCAGAAGATGCGGCGTATCATTATCTTTGGATGCGGCGCATGTCCTCTTGTATCTTGGATCGTATCTGGTGAAATATTGATAGTGATGCGCCGTATGTGATAAGCAAGATGCGGCGCATCTGGAGCAGATTAGTCTTGATCTTTTACATTTCAGTAGACTCTTAACTTCTTGCATGTTTTGCCCCATAATTAGTCCAAAATCGCCAAGTTTCACCAAATACTTGTTTTCAACTGAGAATTACAAAAGTAAACGATTAAGTATCAATCCTCATACATAATATAATAAAACAAGTCAAATTAATAGGATAAATGATAGTAATAAAATGTACTTATTTGAGTTCATCAGTTACTTAATCGTATCAAAGTATATTTGCAAAGTATATGTAGCCAAGTACAGGAAAAAGGAAGAAAAAGTGAAAGAATGATGAATAAATGAAGATTCTTAATTGTATGAAGATTCCCGTGTCAAGATCCACACCAAAAGGTATTTCAAGAATGTAAGATCCAAGGATTTAACATTCCTGAGTTCCAAGACAGAGGAAAAACCAAGTTTGGTTGAAGAATAAAGAGCTACGAACAAGAAACAAGCAATCTACAAACCAAACACCAAAGACCAAGGAAGTGACCTGTAGGAGCCCTTCATCCGATCAGACACAGCCCGCATTCGATTTGGATGGAGGCGATGTTGAAGACCAGCCAATCGGTTGGAGGAACCTGTTTTGCCAAAGACTTCATCATTAAGAGTTCCAGCTTATTACCAACGATTCTAGGCCCTTCCTACATGGATTCTAGGTCCTTCTAAGCTACTTGGAGGGCAAGTTGCAGCATTTAAGTTCCTAGGCTTGAGAGTAGTATAAATAGAGCCATTTGCAATCATTTGAGGACACGCAATTACCAATCAACTCTCTATTCATCAACCACTCTCAAATACTCTCTCAAAAGCTCTCAATTTCGTCCTTAGAAGTCCAGAAAACTTTGGAGGTCCAAGAAGTCAACATTTGGAAGTCAACCCATCAAGAAGTCAACACCAATACTTTGGGTATCATTACCTAATCATTTGTAATCTTATTCCAATCATTGTAATACTTTTAATCATGTTGTCTAATGTTCAAAATTCGGAGTTTATGTTCATGTTTGCTATGAGTGGCTAGTGCCTTTGTGCACTTGCTTAGATGATGTTTATTATATAATGATTTGTTTATGATTGTGATAACATATTTTAATTCAATTTCAAATTAATTCTAAGATCCAATTATGCTTAAGTTTCATAGTGACATTTGTTAATCAAGTTTGACTAGTTGTTAGTAATTCTAAAGGTCGAAAGGTTTATTGTTATTCAACTAGTCATAATCATTTGTCTATGAGTGATTGTTTTTACCCATTATTCTTGGTTAAACAAAGAAACTTAATTATGGTTGTAATAAGAACACTTTTGTCTATCAAATTGGATTGATTGAAAACCACCTCATAGGTCGAAAGATTAGTCGTTTGCAATCAATTGTAGCCTTTTTGTCGAAGATCGGTTACCGTTTTTATTGACCATTTCCTAAGCAAATTTGATAAAATAAAGGAATGTTTTTGTGTTTAAGTTTGTGAAACTAACGTGACTCGAACTTATGAAACTTGAATTGATTGGTTAAACTTAATGCTTGTTTTTATAAACTAAAATCTTGACGAAGGTTTAACTTGTAAGAACAATAGATTAGAACACCAACTAATTATCGTAACCAACATGTTAAGAAGAGTTATCGCAATCATGCTTATCAAGAGTAGTAAACTAGTCTAAGCAAGTGTAGTTTTAATCATTTGAATTTTCATCATCATTATTGCTTATTATTGAGTACCTTGGATTTACTATTAGTAGATTTAACACTTACTTCTCGATTCACACACAAATCCCTGCGAATGATCCCGACTTACCATCATAATCTTTCTATAACGGACGAGTTCACTTGCTCGTATGTATTATTTCTAGATTCGGTAAACCATCCTTATAAATTTAAAACTTGTGCACACATGTAACACATCAAGTTTTTGGCGTTGCTGCCAGGGATTTTGATCGTGTTTTTGTAAGTTTTCAAAATCCATTTTAGTTGATCCCTTGTCACACTCATTTTCGATTTTTTTTTTAATTTTACTTAGCCTTCCATCCGATCGGCTTAAGATCTATCCGATTGGATAGCCAAAGTCTCATCCAACCGATCGGTGCAGACCCGCATCCGATTCGGTTAGACTAATCTGATCCGTCAAAACTGTTTTCTTTCTTCGCTCGTGTGTTTAAACGTTTCCTAGATTCTCTTGGAATTTGTATGAACACTCACTCAACTGGAGTAGAACCAATTTCACCTCTTTCAAATCCCGAACGTTTAATTCGAAAACCAAGAAGAAGAACACCTTTTGTCCCTTTAGAAAATCGTATACCAAAAGTTCCAAACCCATCGTTTGATAAACTTTTTGAAGCCAAAGTCGTTTATAACCCATTCACCAATCTACCTTTTCCCATGGCCGACGATCAACCTATGTGGGCTGTCAACCGAGCCGTAGCGCCCACTCCTGCAGGCGCTATTGTTGCTGTTAACTTAGGTGACAACTTCACCGTGAAGGGTCACCATCTTTCAATGATCAAAGACTGCCAATTCGATGGCCGTGCGTGGGTCGATCCGCATAAGCACATTGGTGAATTCATCGAAATTTGTGGCATGTTCCGATATGGCGAGACCGATGTCAATGCCATCAAACTCAAACTTTTTCCATCATCACTCGCCGGAGATGCAAATGTGTGGTACAACGAATTAACCCCAGGAACTATCAATACTTAGGAGGAGATGAGGCAAGCTTTTGTGAGCCGATTCTTTCCACCTGCCATGTTTGATCGACTCATGGGTGAAATTCATGCTTTCACACAAAATCCTAACGAATCACTTGTCGAAGCTTGGCTTCGCATGAAAGATTTGCTTCGCAGTTGTCATGTACATGGTTTAGCCCGTGGAACCATTATCCAAATCTTTTACCATGGACTTGACGAGACTTCTCAAGGAATCCTTGATGCCGGAGGAATTTTTCTCTATAAGATCCCTAACGAGGCACATCAACTACTCGAAGACCGAGTACTTCTAAAACTCGATTGGTCTAAAGATTCCAAAACCAAACCCTTAAGAAAAACCGTTGCTTTTGCTGAAAGTTCCGATACCTCAAAACTCATGGAGAAAATGGAAGCCTTGACTTCCAAAATCGACTCGCAATATAAAGATGTGAAAGGAGAAATGAAAGAAATGTGAGATGGATGCAACAATTATGGAGGTAATCACCCATCGTCGGAATGTGACGATAAACCTATGGATGGACCCAAAGAAGGAGAAGCTAATTACGTCCAAGGAGGATACCGTGGAGGAGGATATCGTGGTAACTATTACGGTAGGAATTCAGGAAATTGGCAAGACCGCCAACAAAGGGATAACAATCGTGATTCTCAACCTCGAGCAGACAATCAACCTTCACAAACCTCTGACAAAAAGTTAGAAGAAACCGATTTCAAAAAAACCATGAGAGAATTCGTGACCGCTCAAAAATCAACAAATGATTTTATCAAAAATCAATTTTTCAATCTCAAAACCAAATTTGAGCAAGGTCAAAAGAATCATCAAGCTTCTATCCAGGATCTTGAAAACAAATTTGGTAGACTTTCTGACCAATTCTCTTACTGTCCATCTGGTTCGTTACCAAGTAATACCCAATCAAACCCAAAACCAACATCATCTGGATCAAACGATAGAACTTATCGTCCACCACAAACAAGAAATGAGCATATCAATGATGTATTCACAAGAAGTGGTCTCTCATATGATCCACCACCAAACCCAAATGCTGATATCAAAATCATCCGTGATGAAAGTGAGGATGAAGCTGAAGAAGCAGCTAAAGAAAATAACCCAATCCAACCTACCAAAGAAAAACCTATTTCACCAATCAAGGCGTATACACCAAAATTTCATATCCTCAACGCCTTAGGAAAGAGAAAATGGAGGAGTGATATAAGAAGTTCGTTGAAATGATCAAAGAGGTTAGACTCAACGTACCCCTCGTTGATGTTCTAGTTGGGATGCCCAATTATGGGAAATTCTTAAAGGAACTTCTGAACAACAAGAACAAGTTAAAGCAAATATCCGCTACCTTTCTCACTGAAGAATGTTCAGCCATTGTTCAAAACAAAATCCCATCAAAACTCGAAGATCCCGGAAGTTTTCTGATTCCATGCACGTTAGGAAATAACATCACATGCGATGCTTTAGCCGATCTTGGTGCAAGTATCAATTTGATGCCCTATTCATTGTATTCCAAACTATCCATCAATACCTTGAAACCTACAAGGATGAGTATTCGATTAGCCAATCATTCTTATCAATATTCTATTGGAGTTGCTGAGAATATGCTTGTCCAAGTTGGTAAATTCATCTTTCTAGTAGATTTTGTGATCTTAGAAATGGAGAAAGATAGTAGAGTCCCTCTCATTTTAGGGAGACCTTTTCTAAATACCGCTGATGCGATCATTAAAGTTAAAGGTAAAAAACTCAACCTCGAAGTTGGAGAAGATAGAATTACCTTTTTAATCGATAAGGCAATGCAATATCCACATTCCAGTGATGACACTTGCTTCAATATTGATGTCATTGATGAAGTCACTGATGAAGAATTAGATGCATTACTTGACGATTCTGATCCGTTCATGAATACTTTAGAGAAAATCAGTGAAACAAATCTTGACAAAGAATTCACTGATTTTATGGAAGTAAAATTCGAAGAAGATATCGAGGAAGCTGAAGAAGGAGAAATAGTGGAAGAGAATTTTGAGGAAATCACTTTCAATGATCAAATGAGGATCAAAACTTCTCTCCAAGAACCACCAACTGATCTTGAGCTAAAACCCCTTCCCGATCATCTTGAATATGCTTATCTGGAATAAAATTCACTTCTACCAGTAGTCATATCTTCGTTGCTCAAAGATAATAAAAAAGAACGTCTCATCTCTGTTCTCAAGAAGCATAAACAAGCTTTTGCTTGGAAAACTTATGATATTCCAGGAATTAGCCCCAATTTTTGCAAACACAAAATCAATTTCGAGGAAGGTGATAAACATGTTGTGGAAAGACAACGTCGACTCAATCCTAACATGAAAGAAGTTGTTAAGAAATAAATTATTAAGCTTCTTGACACTAGTATCATTTACCCAATCGAGGATAGCCCTTGGGTGAGTCCCGTTCACTGTGTTCTGAAAAAAGGAGGAATAACCGTTGTGACCAACGAACGGAATGAATTAATTCCTACTAGAACTGTCACTGGATGGCGTGTGTGCATTGATTATAGAAAATTAAATAAAGCCACCAGAAAAGATCATTTTCCTCTACCCTTCACTATGTAGTTAATCTCGCCGATATCTCGTCGAGATCTCGGATAACGCGACTAAAAATAATATCGGTTCAAAATATCGCCCCAAAATCTCGGATTCGATAATATCGGCGATATTTTGCCGATATTTTGAAATCGGCGATATATTCGAGAAATCGGCGATATTTTGACAACTATGAATTTTCATGTGTTTTTTTTCAGCCCAATTAACATAATAAAAGCCCAATTATAACCCAACTTTAATACAATTAAAACCCTAATTATCTACATCGACATACTATTATACAGATACAGTACATCTTCATCTTACTTCTTCCTTCTTCCTTAATCAACCATTCTTTCTTCTTCTTCCTTTAACAAGTAATTAAATACAAACATACCTTTTGGTTCTCGAAATGAATTTCAAACTAGATTTGGGTTGTTACGAGTGTCAAACCAGACGAAATGGGTTTTTGTTTGTGAGTTTCGAACCGAGTTGGTGTGTCTCGAAATGGGTTTTTTTTCCTTGCGTTTTTGTCAAAGACATCTTTTTTCAGATCATGAAAATGAAATGTGTTGTTCTTGATGAGAGAGAAGAAGATAGATAAATAAATGGGCAGTTACGGAAAAAAAACGAATATTTTGAGGATATGCTATAAATTAGGTGAAGTTAAATATCTATAATACCCCTCAATATATATAATTAGTTTTTCTTTTTATTAATTAAAAATGACACATGCCTTGCTACTATTGGTGCCTATTGTTTTTCATTTTAAAAGTGTTCACCACATGAACACAAATATATATATATATATATATATATATATATATATATATATATATATATATATATATATATATATATATATATATATATATATCCGATATCTCAACGATATCTCACCGCGAAAACCGCTATTTCAAATATCGGACCATGAACGATACGAGATTTTTGACCGAGATAACTACATAGACCCTTCATGGATCAAATGCTTGAGAGACTAGCGGCGGACAAGTTCTTTTGTTTCCTCGATGGCTTTTCAGGATATTTCCAAATTCTCATTGATCCTGCTGATCAAGAAAAGGCTACATTCACATGTCCTTTTGGAACCTACGCTTACCGGGGTATGCCTTTCGGTCTATGTAACGCACCTGCGACTTTTCAAAGGATTGCTATATTCCAAGACATGCTTGAAACATCTATGGAAGTTTTCATGGATGACTTTTCAGTCTTTGGAGACTCATTTGATGCTTGTCTTTTTAATCTCGATAAAATGCTCGAAAGATGCGCAGCTGCACACCTTGTCCTTAACTGGCAAAAATGTCACTTTATGATAACTGAGGGAATTGTGCTTGGTCACAAAATTTCGAGTGCAGGAATGGAGGTGGACAAAGCAAAAATTGATGTTATCACTAAACTACCACCTCCAACCAACGTTAAAGCCGTTAGAAGTTTTCTAGGACATGCCGGTTTTTACCGCCGTTTTATCAAAGATTTTTCCAAAATATCTCGTCCCATGACAAAACTTCTTGAGAAAGATTATGTTTTTGACTTTAATTCGGATTGCATTAAGGCTTTCGAAACATTAAAAAATAACTGACTAGTGCACCCATTATGGTTTCACCTGATTGGTCACTACCATTCGAGCTCATGTGCGATGCAAGTGATTTTGCTGTTGGGGTTGTATTAGGACAACATGAAGGAAGACACTTTCGTCCTATATATTTCGCAAACAAAACACTTAACAATGCTCAACAAAATTACACGGTTACAGAGAATGAATTATTAGCCGTTGTTTTTGCTTTCGACAAATTCAGATCTTATCTCGTGCTTTCAAAAACCGTCGTGTTTACAGATCATTCAGCGCTTAAATATCTGTTTACCAAACAAGATGCAAAACCGCGTCTTATCCGTTGGATCTTGCTACTCTAAGAATTTGACATAGAAATCAAAGATAAGAAAGGAGCAAAAAATCTAGCTGCTGATCATTTGTCACGACTTGAGAATCCAAATCTAGAAGAGTTAAGGGAAGATGAAATCGAAGATTATTTCCCTGATGAGACTCTCATGACTGTTGACACAACTGATGAAAAAGAAATTTCATGGTTTGCAGACTTTGCAAATTATCTCGTTGGGAAAATTCTAAGAAAAAGGATTAACTCATGCCCAACATACTAAATTCTTCTCGGAACTAAAACACTATTATTGGGAAGATCCTTATCTTTTCAAGATGTGTCCCGACGGGATGATCAGAAGATGTGTTTATGGTTCTGAAACCCGAAGAATTCTTGATGAATACCATCATGGCCCAACTAGGGGACACTATGGTCCTTCCACCACAGCTAAAAAAGTTTTTGATGTTGGATTCTATTGGAAAAAAATCTTCAAAGAAGCTCACACTCTTGTTCAAAACTGTAATGCTTGCCAAAGATCCGGTAGTCTTTCTCGCAGAGATAAAATGCCACAAAAAAGCATTCAAGTTTACGAAATATTCGATATTTGGGGAATCGATTTTATGGGACCTTTTCCTAAATCGCACAAACACGAATACATTCTCGTTGCTATCGATTATGTTTCCAAATGGGCAAAAGCCGAGGCTTTACCCACAAACGACGCACTAGTAGTTGTTAATTTTCTCAAAAAGCTTTTTGCTCGTTATGGAATTCCCAAAGCTTTGATAAGTGATAGAGGAACCCATTTCTTTAACAAACAAATGGAGAAAATTATGAAACGATATGGAGTTCATCATCATTTTGCTACAGCTTATCATCCACAAACTAGTGGCCAAGTAGAAAATACCAACAGAGCTTTAAAAAGAATACTTGAAAAAATGGTCAAGGATAACCATTCCGTTTGGTCGAAGAAGCTTGATGATGCTCTGTGGGCATTTCGTACGGCTTATAAAACTCCAATTGGCACAACACAATACAGACTTTTGTATGGAAAAACTTGTCATTTTTCATTCGAAATCGAACATCGCGCCTACTGGGCACTAAGAAGCTGTAATCCCGATCTCAAAATAGCTGGAGAAAAGAGATTCTTGCAGTTGCATGAGCTCGATGAATTAAGACTCCAAGCTTATGAGAATTCCAAGCTTTACAAAGCCAGAACCAAAGCTTATCATGACAAAAAGCTCATAATTCGGAAAGAATTCAAAGCCGAAGACAAAGTTCTGCTTTTCAACATGAAATACAAGTTTAAAGCTCCTAAGCTAAAACTAAAATGGTTCGGACCATATATAGTGTTGATATAAATAATGCCTAAAAACATTATTAATACTTCTTGATATCTCTATGTTTTGATAATCACAAAATGTAAACTCATTAAACATAAACTTATTAAGTAAACAAGTATTTAGTTGGAAATATTCATTTCTACAACTTAATCACTTAAGGTATGAATAAACAAATGCCTAATGCATTATATGATCAAAGGAACATTTTCTTAATCACTAGATTTTTTATAAAATGTCACAAACATTTTATATCTTTTAGAAAAACATTTTTGGTAATAAATAAAAAGATTTAATCCATTATAAATTTATGAATTCAAATTTTCAACCAAAAATGGCAAAAATGTTCCAGAAAAACCTTCCCCACAAAAAGACAAAACTGGGCAACGGTACAGTAGGGCGACCCCCTTAAATATACTAGGCGGCCCCCTTAATTTTAAGGGGACCACTCCCCTATTTAAGGGAACCGCCCCGCTCCTCCAGCTGTCCAGTTTTGCTTATAAATACTGGACTTTCTCTGGACTTTTTCCTCACCTCTTGCACCCCAAACTTTCTGTTCTAATTCTCTCCTTATATCTTCCTAAATCCTTTGATCATATAATCTTAAGCTTTAGTTTCCAAGTGATTCAAGCTTCAAACATCCAAGTGCAAAGAGAAGAATACTTCTATCAATCAAGACTAGAAGTATTACAACTTAAGTATCATCTTGGTACCTAAGTTGCTTGTTTAGTAAACTTTGTAAATCATTCATTCATTTGTGTATAAGGTGTGTGTATTAGGTGTGTACATAAGTGATTAGATTTGTGTAGTGTGTAAGTAGAGAAGAAGTTGTATAAGTAGTGGTGTTGTAAAGTAGTAGTGTAGAAGTGTTGTAAAGTGGTGAAGAAGTTGTGGGGTGAAGAAGTGGTGAAGCCATCATAAAGAAGCCGTAAGATAGTGAAGAAATAGAAGTAGCTAAGGAGTGAAGAAATACAAGGTGTGTAAGAAGCTTAGCAAAGGTGTGAAGAAGTAGAGACGCGAAGGAGAAGTACTAGGAAGTGAAGAAGTAGTGTATAGTTGTAAATTAGATTGTAGTTGTGAAGTAGTTGTGGTGTGTAGTATTCGTGAGTAGTTGCGAAGAAGTTGTGAAGCCGTCGTGAAGAAGTTGTGAAGCCGTCGTGAAGAAGTCGTGAAGCCGTCGTGAAAAAGTCGTGAAGCCATCGTGAAGAAGTTGTGAGTAAGTCGTGAAGAAGTTGTGATTGAAGTCGTGAGATTGGTTCTAGCTACTATTAGAACTTGACATTTAGCTTTGTGTCGTTAAACCGGTGTAAGCAAAAGTTGTGTAAGGTTTTCTCTGCCATAAGGGAGCTTGTTGACATAGTGAAGAAAACTCTCGAGTTAGGTGCTCGGGGAGTGGAGTAGGGCAAGGAAGGTGTCCTTGTAGCCGAACCACTATAAATCTTTTGTCTCGCGGTTAGATCTTTCCATCTCTATCTTTCCTTTCATTTCATTACTTTACTTGCATTGTTTATTTAGATTTACTTATATTTGTTCATATTGTTCAAGAGTTGAGTTCACATAAATTCGAATCTAAGTTTTTAAAAGTTAACAAAGTTTTCATAATAAAATTAAAAAGGCGTAAAACTATTCAACCCCCCTTCTAGTTTTCCACAATTGGTATCAAGAGCCACGTCAAACAAGATTTTTAAAATAAACTGTATTTTAAAACTTGAATCGATCTATGGAATCGGAAAAATATTTAGAAGGGCAATCTATGCAAAGACCACCGCTATTTGAAAGTAATGGTTTTGTTTATTGGAAAAATAGATTTGAAACTTATGTGAAATCAAAAGATCTTGATCTTTGGCATGTTATTACCTATGGTGATTTTTCCCCTATTCAAAATAATCCTTTAACTAAAAGAGATGAAATTGTACTTTTTGAAAAACAAAATGATGATTTGAAAAAGACACTAGCTAAAAATAATGAGGCAAAAATGGTTATTTATAATGCGTTACCACGTAAAGAATACGAAAGGATCTTTATGTGTGAAACCACAAAAGAAATTTGGAACTCCTTACTAATAACTCACCAAGGTAATAGTCAAGTCAAAGATAATAAAATAGATCTTCTTGTTCAACAATATGAACAATTTACGATTTCGGAAGAGGAATCAATAGATAATGCTTTTGCTAGGTTTAACACTATCATTACAAGTTTAAAAGCACTTGATGAGAATTTTTCTAGTAAGAATTTTGTTAGAAAATTTCTTAGGGCTCTTCATCCAAAATGGCGGGCTAAGGTTACGGAGATTGAAGAATCGAAGAACTTGTCAACTCTTTAACTTGACGAGTTGATCGGCAACTTGAAAGTCTACGAAGCAATAATAAAGAAAGACTCCGAGATGGTCAAAGGAAAAAGAGAGGAAAGCAAGTCAATTGCATTGAAAGCTAATAAGGAATCTAGTAAAGATGATAGCTCAACCTCCGAGAGTGATAACGAAGAATATGCAATGGCCGTAAGAGAGTTCAAGAAATTTCTAAAGAGACGAGGAAGATTCACAAGACAACCACGAGATGAAAGAAGATCGCTTCAAAGAAATAGGAATGATAACTACGGGAAAAGAAAGTGCTTTAGATGTGGAAGCCCAAACCATCTCATTGGCGAATGCCCAAAGCCACCGGGTTATGATTACCAAAGCGCCTTTGTTAGTGGAGCATGGAGTGATAGCGACAAAGACGAAGCGGACAAAGCAAACGAAGAAAAATGTCTTATGGCAAAGACATCAAATGAGGTACTTTCCGAAACCGAATACTTTAGTGACAAAAATCAATCATTAGACGAAAAATACCTAGATAATGAATATAATAGGTTATGCAAATTAGGTCAAAAAGTCATGGCTAAAAATAAATCACTAAAACATATTAATAATCGATTAGAAAATGAAGTACTCGAATTAAAAATTAAACTACAACATTTAGAAAAAGGAAAAGAAGTTTTTATAGAATGTAAAACATGTCTAGAGGTCAAAAATGAAAACGAAAAACTTAAAGATGAAATTTCCAAACTTGATAAGTTCAAAAATAGTAGTAACTCACTTAAGAAAATAATAAGTGGTCAAGGAACTTCAGGAGATAAAACCGGTTTAGGATTTAACTCAAATAATGTTTCAACTAGTAAAAACAAAAATGTAAAGTTTGAATATCAATCTAGTAAACAAAAACCATTAGAGTCAAAACCTAAGTATATACTTATAAAAGATAGAAAAATACCTATTGCGAGTGATGAGGAAGTAAAAAGTTTTTATAAACCATCATTAAAAGCCAAAACCGGATTTTCTAAACCGAAATTAAGATCTAAAACTCCACCTCCAAATAGACCAAATAATCCTCATCCTCGGTCTAAAACCCCTCAACCTAGAAGAAATCAAGGTAGACAAAACTTTCCTAATAATAATAATCACCCAATGTGGAATTATTCACTTCAACCAAGTTTCAACCCTTGGGGAATACTTTCACCATACATGCAAGTGCAAACCATGTTTGGTTCAAACAATTTTGGACAAATGGGACAATGGGGACCAAGTGGCTAAATCGTCACTCATTGAATTATTCAGAAACTCATATATGATTGGCTTCTATAAGTCAATATATCACCTTGAAGTATTTGAAGAAAAGCTGGACATAAGGTACGTTCTCTTTTTAAATTTCATGAGTAGTTACTTCATACATATAGTCTTATTAATCATTGCCTTAGGATATGCTTAGTTTGATAGGTTGCATTGCATTTACACTTTTAGTTATATCCGTTTTATGATTTAATAAACTAGAAACCCTTTAGTTAGCCCCATAAGTATTAAATGAAGTATTCACTGTCGAACTCATTTAGCCTTCTCAAATTTAAAATGGAAATCTTCTATGTCCACTATTAGAAAACTCATGGTGATGAAGTGAAATGAGTTAAGTGGATTAATCATTAACATAGAAGTAAGATTAGATTTCTCGCGTTAGAAAACTATGGATGAAATAAGCTCTCGTAGAATATGGCATCAAGTTAGATAAGTGTGCGACAACAAAGGAGCTATAGATGTTAGGTTATACCCCATTCAACACTCTCGCATCAAACATATAGAATTTCGTCATCACTTCCTTATGACCATAGGATATGTAGAAAAGGGTAGCATGTGACAATAGTCTTAACCAATTCCCTTGAGCATGAGATCTTTAACAACCATTTTTTTAAAAATCTAGAATTAATGGTATTTGTTGTAAAAAATCTAGTATCTTTAAAAATATACAGAAACCTCACATTTTGGAAAAATGATTTTTTAAGCGACTATTTCACTTTTCTATTAACATGTTTTACTATCTCATTTTTTTCTTAATCTATGTCCATAATTCTATTTTAATCAAAGTCAAAGATTGGGAATTTTTTTTCTTACCCATTTTTCATAAACACATTTTTGAAATAAAACCCAATCTATTTTATTCAAATAACTTTCACATCTACATAAAAACTCACTTTCAAACATTGTTGAATAATGCTAAAAACATTTCTTTAAATCATGCATGGTGATCTCATATTTGTCATCTATATTTATGTACATGACATTCATAAGTGAACTAAGTCAAATCAAGCGGACCATGGTTTGTCTATTAAGATTTTGTTTGTAACAAGTCTAGAAGTCCATGCTATCTTAAGTTCCTATTTATTGCACATAGGCACACATTAGGATCCATCAAATAGTTCATTAATCTTCCCACTTATATATATATATATATATATATATATATATATATATATATATATATATATATATATATATATATATATATATATATATATATATATATTTAAGAAAATACTTGGTGTAGTGTATTGTTTCCTAGTCCATATATATTACTTGCTTGATGAGTATGCTTACATGTTAGATGAAATTACGTGTTTGCTTAATCTTTTTAATTAACATGTTTTGCATAAATATCTATTACATGCTTAATTGCCTCAAAGAGTTGGACTTGCTTGAAACTAAACCCAAAAACACAACCCTTTCTATAATTTTCTGCCAAAAACCCATTTCCAGTAATCTGGGAACCTACAGATGGGCGGCCCCCTTAAATCATAAGGCGGCCCCCTTAATGTTTAAGGGGACCGGCCCCTATTTAAGGGGACCGACCATCTGATGGTCGAAAGTGCTGTCTCCTTTTCTACTTTTTAGCCCATTTCATCCTACACTTCCCAAAAATCACCTCCAATCCATCCAACAAATTATCCATTTCTTAATCCCATCAATCCTACACTATAAACACTCCCATTCCTCAAAATCTTCCATCATCTCATCACGCCATCTCCTATCAAACCAAAGCCAAAAACCTCAAGGTTAGCAAGGATGACCGAAAAATCCGTTTGGAAAAGAAAACCTAACCCCCGAAACAAGTCCATCTCAACAAATGATGTGGCTAAACAAACAACACCTCCACCCACATTTGTTCCCAACTATACTCCCAATCCTCAAGCTCATTCCAATGAACCCTTTCACAAACCTCATCATAATAACCAGCAATCCATCTTTACTCCCAAAAATACACCTTCATCTCATCCATATGATTTATATGAAGAGCATGATCAACCCCTAAACAATGATTCCAATCTCATTCACAACACCTCACATCTTATTCAACCTACCAATGCACCATCCAAAACACTCACCACTCTTGGAATATCCCCTTCTTCCATATCTCCATCCTCATCCACTCATGATTACCCAAGCTCACAAATGTCTCCACCACCAAGAGTATCACCACCACCTCCTACCAACTCACATGTTACTTCTATATCCAAACATCCATCCAAAATAACAACCACACTCCACCATCGTCACCTTTTCCAAACACTTGAAGTTCATTGAAGAACTTAAAGAAGCCCATGAGCTTTGTGCTCTTCTTGCCTTACACCTTGCTCAACGCAAAATTGGATCAACTCCCTTTTAGCCCTCATTCATCACAAAATAACCTCAACCTCCACCTTCGTTCCAAACTACACACCTCAACCTTAAACCAACCTCATTGAAACCTTTCAAAACCTTCATCATATTGGTCAAACATCCAACTTTAATTCCAACTACACACCCCAATTTCATCCACTTCCACCAAATGACCAAATCCACATTCCCACGGAAAAGGAAAAGTTCCGTGAAGAGATAAACCAAATCCATGACCATAGTGATCTCCTTGCTATGCACCTTGTAACAAGGGCCAACCTCCATCCTCCATCCTCACCCTACTCAAATTGCTTACCTCACCCCCCACAACTTGAATCAAGTTGATAATCATGTCAACTATTGTCCTTGTTGTGTCCTTCTCCAAAAACAAATCATTGCCTTAAATAAACATTTCACTTGTACTAAGTATCTTCTTACTAGATCTCATCCAACACCTCCACTGGCACAACACTCTAACCCTCATTCAACCGATTCCGCTCCAAACTCTCCACCTCCAAAAATATACCTCTATTAATCAAACATCCTTACCCTCACTCAACCAATTCCATCCCAAACACTCTACCATCAACCATCTAAGCATAAATATATTCTTATTTTCCAAGCTTTCGTGTCGCAAGCAAGTCCGAAATCTCTCTTTGGCAATTTATGACCTTTTTCTTGTTATATGTTTCAAGCATACTAATGAATGTCTTGCTATGTGTTCTTAATATTTGTTTGCCATGATTGTTGTTTTTATATTCCATATTTTGCTATGTATGCTTGTACTTCTAATATATTTTTTTGCAAGCATTCCATATCTCGATTCTTTGATGTCCTCAAACGAGGGGGAGCACACATCAAGGGGGAGTTCTCGTTCCGACAATTTTTGTATCTAAAACTTGTCGGCATAACCTTTTTGATTCTACAAAAAGGGGGAGAAGTGAATATAAACTCACTAAATACTTGTCCAAAAATAATTTTTTGGATTTAATGAGTTTAAGTTTTGTAATCATCAAAATGGGGGAGATTGTTGATATAAATAATGCCTAAAAACATTATTAATACTTCTTGATATCTCTATGTTTTGATAATCACAAAATGTAAACTCATTAAACATAAACTTATTAAGTAAACAAGTATTTAGTTGGAAATATTCATTTCTACAACTTAATCACTTAAGGTATGAATAAACAAATGCCTAATGCATTATATGATCAAAGGAACATTTTCTTAATCACTAGATTTTTTATAAAATGTCACAAACATTTTATATCTTTTAGAAAAACATTTTTGGTAATAAATAAAAAGATTTAATCCATTATAAATTTATGAATTCAAATTTTCAACCAAAAATGGCAAAAATGTTCCCGAAAAACCTTCCCCACAAAAAGACAAAACTGGGCAACGGTACAGTAGGGCGGCCCCTTTAAATATACTAGGCGGCCCCCTTAATTTTAAGGGGACCGCCCCCTATTTAAGGGAACCGCCCCGCTCCTCCAGCTGTCCAGTTTTGCCTATAAATACTGGACTTTCTCTGGACTTTTTCCTCACCTCTTGCACCCCAAACTTTCTGTTCTAATTCTCTCCTTATATCTTCCTAAATCCTTTGATCATATAATCTTAAGCTTTTGTTTCCAAGTGATTCAAGCTTCAATCATCCAAGTGCAAAGAGAAGAATACTTCTATCAATCAAGACTAGAAGTATTACAACTTAAGTATCATCTTGGTACCTAAGTTGCTTGTTTAGTAAACTTTGTAAATCATTCATTCATTTGTGTATAAGGTGTGTATATTAGGTGTGTACATAAGTGATTAGATTTGTGTAGTGTGTAAGTAGAGAAGAAGTTGTATAAGTAGTGGTGTTGTAAAGTAGTAGTGTAGAAGTGTTGTAAAGTGGTGAAGAAGTTGTGGTGTGAAGAAGTGGTGAAGCCATCATAAAGAAGCCGTAAGATAGTGAAGAAATAGAAGTAGCTAAGGAGTGAAGAAGTACAAGGTGTGTAAGAAGCTTAGCAAAGGTGTGAAGAAGTAGAGACGCGAAGGAGAAGTACTAGGAAGTGAAGAAGTAGTGTATAGTTGTAAATTAGATTGTAGTTGTGAAGTAGTTGTGGTGTGTAGTATTCGTGAGTAGTTGCGAAGAAGTTGTGAAGCCGTCGTGAAGAAGTTGTGAAGCCGTCGTGAAGAAGTCGTGAAGCCGTCGTGAAAAAGTCGTGAAGCCATCGTGAGGAAGTTGTGAGTAAGTCGTGAAGAAGTTGTGATTGAAGTCGTGAGATTGGTTCTAGCTACTATTAGAACTCGATATTTAGCTTTGTGTCGTTAAACCGGTGTAAGCAAAAGTTGTGTAAGGTTTTCTCCGCCATAAGGGAGCTTGTTGACATAGTGAAGAAAACTCTCGAGTTAGGTGCTCGGGGAGTGGAGTAGGGCAAGGAAGGTGTCCTTGTAGCCGAACCACTATAAATCTTTTGTCTCGCGGTTAGATCTTTCCATCTCTATCTTTCCTTTCATTTCATTACTTTACTTGCGTTGTTTATTTAGATTTACTTATATTTGTTCATATTGTTCAAGAGTTGAGTTCATATAAATTCGAATCTAAGTTTTTAAAAGTAAACAAAGTTTTCATAATAAAATTAAAAAGGCGTAAAACTATTCAACCCCCCTTCTAGTTTTCCACATATAGTGAAACATGGATTTCCATCCTGATATGTTGAAATTTATGACAAGCATGGTGGAAGGTTTATTGTTAATGGGCGCCGAATTAAGTTATATTATGATAAGGAGCAGATGAACGAGATTTCGATCGAAGAAATTTCGCCCGAATCAGAATATGAAGCTATTACATTCATGGCACATTTTCCAGCAGATTACAAGAAGAATATGCCATGGGCTTCAGAAACTGGATTCATCTGGGATGTTCTCCCTAGAGCTTACGATACTGCAAAATTGTATGACATAGATGAAACTGGAGAAGGAATGGTTAGAGGAAACGTGGTGTACATTCCCAAATCTTCGAAGAAGAAACCAAAAATCACACCAACGTAAACAAAAAGGAGTTTGAGTCAGGATGATGACTCGGTAATAAATAAGCGCTTCTCGAGAGGCAACCCGTGTGTTTGCCATTTTTCATTTTATTTTATTTTCTGTGATTACACCCCAAAGTTTATCTAATCCCATTGTTAAACTTAAGTGTGGGGGTGTACCACTAACTTTTTAATAAAACATAAAATCCAAAATATTTTGTGTGTTTGTTTGTTTTGTTTTTGTACAAGATTACTGCAGGTAATGATTACTTAGATTGGACACTTGGATCGAGAAATAAATTGAAGCTTCTGCATAGCATTCTCTGATTTAGAAGTTCAATCGCAATTTCTACAGCTCGGAAAAATCTAGTTTTAATTCTTATTTCCCTATTTTCATACTTTGAAGTTCATTTATCACTTTGAGGACAATGCTTAACTTAAGTATGTGTGTGTGTGTGTGTGGGGGGGGGGGGTGAATAGGAAAATAAGATTAATTTTTAATTTTTTAGCTAAATTTAAAATTTTGTTTGCCCTTGTGATCTAGTTATTTTTCACATTTTTAGGATAACATATTAGAATAACTGGATCAATCCACTGGTTAAAACTGTAATTCCTGAAAAATTGAGATGTGTCCCGATTAATATTGCAATCCATTCTGGGATCGATAACATTTGCTAGCACATATTATAGCCCTTCCACTAAAATTGTGAGGATTTAAGCCTGTTTTGTATTCAGCATACATCTTTTATGCTTTGATCTTTTTGCTATAAGTGTGCCGGTGATTTTATTTATTTTAGAGCTTGTGCTTGTAAATCATTACTAGACCGATGTGAGATCACATTTTGTGTGATATAAGTGTATATGCGTGATAAGAGGAAACCTTAGGATTTAACCCAAAATAGCCTTCCGTGTTGATATTTAGCTAGCTACACTGGCTAGTTAACCACCAATACGAACCCAATTGTTAGCGTTCATCTTTAACGCTAGATACCCCTAGTTACACCTTCTGCGCCAATCTTTTCTTTTGATAAAACCAGAAAAATACAAAAAGATTTTACACTTTTTAGCCAAGCCTTACCCTTAGTCAAGTCTTGGTTGGTTGCTAGCTACATGGCAAGATTGATGTTATGTGGGAAATCATTAAAGTCTGCAGAAAGTTGCAAACTCCATAAGCAGTGATCAAAATGTAGTCAAAGATAAGTCATCGCAACTACAAGATGACGGTTAATGCTTAATATATATATATATATATATATATATATATATATATATATATATATATATATATATATATATATATATATATAAGAGAGAGAGAGAGAGAGAGAGAGAGAGAGAGAGAGAATAAGTCATCGCAACTATAAGGTGACAAGAATAGCTAATGAGCTATGGAATAATGTATTGGTCGATCAAGTATGGAGTTCCCAAAGTTATATGATAAGTGGTTCGAAGTGGCTAGCAATACTTGGTTTGTAGACTTTGACTATTTTGTACATTCTTAATTTTCACCCTTTCTAAACAAATATCATGCCTTATCCCTACCTTTTTGGCTTCGTAAGAGTATCAAAATGCATGAATACTGTAGTGACCATCCGAGTTCTTGAGGAATCAGATAACGCGCCAACGAACTGAGTTTTACCACCTTAGTGACCATCCGTTGTTTGAATAAATCAAAAGTTCGCGTGATCTATAACATTCGTGTATGAGATATTTGAACATGAGCCTTATAAACCCTTTAGCTAAACATTATAACCCGAATAAAAGACCTCTTTGATATGTATACTTGGTGCTCACGCCATATTGGTGAAGTTTTGTTTCTTGTACAAGTCTATGGTAATATTTAGATCATGACTGAGCAATGAGTGTGATTTCTCTTATATACTCCACCAACTAAATAAATAAGTGTTTGAGTGAATTATATTTCATTCCTTTTTCGTGAGGTGATTAATAATGTTCATCAAGCAAGAAAATCATTAGGGTATTGTCAAACATCTCGATTCTTCACCATAAAAGCTTAAAATGATGAATCTAGCTTGTACATGTACTTGATAGATTTGCATCACCTTTTTCTTAAACATACTTGTGTACCATGTGGATAATTGTTTTACTTCTAGATTTGCTTGAGGGAAAACAAAGTTCAAGTGTGGGGGAATTTGATAATGCTCATATTGTGCATGTTTTTAGTAGCGTTATTCGTGCTTTTGTGTATGTTATTTGGTTATATTTATAAGCTTTTGTTACTTAATCGTATCAAAGTATATTTGCAAAGTATATGTAGCCAAGTACAGGAAAAAAGAAGAAAAAGTGAAAGAATGATGAATAAATGAAGATTCATAATTGTACGAAGATTCCCGTGTCAAGATCCACACCAAAAGCTATTTCAAGAACGTAAGATCCAAGGATTCAACATTCCTGAGTTCCAAGACAGAGGAAAAACCAAGTTTGGTTGAAGAATAAAGAGCTACGAACAAGAAACAAGCAATCTACAAACCAAACACCAAAGATCAAGGAAGTGCCTTGCAGGCGCCCTCCATCCGATCGGACACAGCCCGCATCCGATTCGGATGGAAGCGATGTTGAAGACCAGCCGATCGGCTAGAGTCCCAACCGATCGGTTGGAGGAACCTGTTTTGCCAAAGACTTCATCATTAAGAGTTCCAGCTTATTACCAACGATTCTAGGCCCTTCCTACATGGATTCTAGGTCCTTCTAAGCTACTTGGAGGGCAAGTTGTAGCATTTAAGTTCCTAAGCTTGAGAGTAGTATAAATAGAGCCATTTGCAATCATTTGAGGCCACACAATTACCAATCAACTCTCTTATCATCAACCACTCTCAAATACTCTCTCTAAAGTTCTCAATTTCGTCCTTAGAAGTCCAGGAAACTTTGGAGGTCTAAGAAGTCAACATTTGGAAGTCAAACCATCAAGAAGTCAACACCAATACTTTGGGTATCATTACCTAATCATTTGTAATATTATTCCAATCATTGTAAGACTTTTTATCATGTTTTCTAATGTTCAAATTCTGAGTTTATGTTCATGTTTGCTACGAGTGGCTAGTGCCTTTGTGCACTTGCTTAGATGATGTTTATTATATAATGATTTGTTTATGATTGTGATAACATATTTTAATTCAATTTCAAATTAATTCTAAGATCCAATTATGCTTAAGTTTCATAGTGACATTTGTTAATCAAGTTTGACTAGTTGTTAGTAATTCTAAAGGTCGAAAGGTTTATTGTTATTCAACTAGTCATAATCATTTGTCTATGAGTGATTGTTTTTACCCATTATTCTTGGTTAAACAAAGAAACTTAATTATGGTTGTAATAAGAACACTTTTGTCTATCAAATTGGATTGATTGAAAACCACCTCATAGGTCGAAAGATTAGTCGTTTGCAATCAATTGTAGCCTTTTTGTCGAAGATCGGTTACCTTTTGTATTGACCATTTCCTAAGCAAATTTGATAAAATAAAGGAATGTTTTTGTGTTTAAGTTTGTGAAACTAACGTGACTCGAACTTATGAAACTTGAATTGATTGGTTAAACTTAATGCTTGTTTTTATAAACTAAAATCTTGACGAAGGTTTAACTTGTAAGAACAATAGATTAGAACACCAACTAATTATCGTAACCAACATGTTAAGAGGAGTTATCACAATCATGCTTATCAAGAGTAGTAAACTAGTCTAAACAAGTGTAGTTTTAATCATTTGAATTTTCATCATCATTATTGCTTATTATTGAGTACCTTGGATTTACTATTAGTAGATTTAACACTTACTTCTCGATTCACACACAAATCCCTGCGAACGATCCCGACTTACCATCATAATCTTTCTATAACGGACGTGTTCACTTGCTCGTATGTGTTATTTCTAGATTCGGTAAATCATCCTTATAAATTTAAAACTTGTGCACACACGTAACACATCACAATCCCACACTTCTTAAGATGATCCACAAATTCTTGACTCGTATATTCGCCTCCACAGTCAGATCGTAGAGCCTTTATGCTCTTCGCGAGTTGATTCTCTACTTCACTTTGAAATACTTTAAAAGTTTCAAAGACTTCATGTTTATGCTTAAGAAAGTAAACATAACCATAACGACTAAAGTCGTCAATGAAGGTTAAGAAGTAGCTAAATCCTTGTCTTGACACAATTCTAAAAGGGCTACATACATCAGTGTATATGAGTCCAAGTAGATCTTTAGCTATTTCCATTTTATGAGGAAAAGGATTACGTGCTATCTTGCCAGATACACAAGAAACACATTTATCAAAAGACTTAGTGTTAGTTGATTTCAAAAGCCCATCATGTTGCAGCTTTCCGATGCACTTCTTGTTTATGTGTCCAAGACGACAGTGCCACAAAACGTAGAGTCCAAGTTATACTTGGCTCTTTTATTGCTAACAAAATACATAGAACTATCATTTAAAACAAGTTCATGCATATCAATTTCAAAAAAGCCATCACGAGGAATAGCATTAAAATAAAATATATTATCCTTGGAAACTGAAATTTCATAATCTGCAAAACAATGTATAAAACCATTATCTTTCAAACGAGAAACTGAAATCACACCTCTAGTAATAGAAGGTGCGTAATAACAATTGTCTAAAACAATACACAAATCATTAGGAAGAGTTAAATCAAAACTTCCTATAGCTTCAACCGCTGCGCAATTTCCATTTCCCACGTACAGGTTTAAAGCTTCAGATTTCAGCTTCTTGCTTCCCCTAATCCCCTGAGTAGTATTACGTATGTGAGTACTATCGGTTTATGCTCGTTATCATAGTTATTTATACGACTAAGAAATACGTGACCTATCGAGGCACACACGTATATACGAAGAACAAATTATTATATATTTAGTATATACATGTTATATGTAGTTAGTAAATATATAATATGTTTCACGACTTATTTTGACAGAAGCGATGAGCTTAGGGATGTTATGAAGGATGGTGGTTAGTATACAATGAACTTTATCCTTGAAGTTACGTTGCTCTTCCCGATCATTGTAAATGTTCATAGATCAATCATATGACGAGGCATGTGGTTCCCTCATACGAGGTAGAGAGGAGAAGAGGTGCTAATAGTGGTAGAGGCGAGAGGTTAGATGGTGAAGAAGTGCTAATAGGATTTTCAAGGTTATGGAGTTGGTGGTGGGGTTCTTGTACAGTTATCTTTGCCGGAAGAAATTTAGTTGATGAAGATGGGTAGTTTCATACATATTCGAGTGGTTCTTCGTTTGAAGAGTGTGGAAGATGAGTGAGATGGGGAAGGAAAGGTTGAGGATTGTAGATAAATTGTGAAGAAGATGATGGATGTGGAAGTAACCAAACATATGGTGTGTTTTGGATCATGTGAAATTGTTGTTTAAAGCAAGAATCAAGAAGATGATTGTGAGAAGTTGTGAAAGTGGAAAAAGCTAAGGAATCAAAAGAATGAAGTATTTCAACAAAGTAGTGGTAGATGTGTGAGTGAGACTTGATTGAAACATAAGGATGACTCCAAGTTGATGATTTTATGATATCGAACCCATCTATGAGGTTTGGTATTCTTAGGGTGATTGATGAAATTTTTGGGATGAGCATCCCTTGTTGTTGTGAGATTGCTACATGTCGATAGGTGATTATGATTACCCGTAAGAGAAAAAATGTTTTGTTGATGAAAAAGAATAGATTCAAAAAACCAATCTTCGTATAAGCACATTGCCCGTTATTCAGAAGATCAAGAGTACCAACGGACTCTTCAGAAGTAAGGATGATACGTTTGTTTCCTACCCTAAAACCGATGGATAAAGTTCGATCCTCATTATGTATGAGGTGAGCTTGACGATAAAACACAATGACAAACCTATGGGGATGAAAGGAACTACTAATCACTTATGTAGGAACTCGTGAGTCCTTTGTCACTCGAAGGTTGATGTTAGCTTTTAGCTTTTGGCTTTTGGATGAGTGTTTTAACATATGTTGTTAGAAGGCTTGAATATGAAGTTTCGGATATGACCTTTAACGATTGCAATCACAAGTTAAAATTACTTGAATATTTTGGATGAAATATTTATGTTGTTTAACCTACTTTGAGATGTATTAGGTTTGTATCTAACCTTCCCTTGAAATATTTAAGTTGTCAAAAATCTTTTGCAAAATAAAATCAAGTCACGAGGAATAATATAATGCAAATAAAAAAAAGACATAAATGGGGTAGAAGCATAAGACAGACTGTTATCACGCGATAAATAAAATAAAGCGATTAACACACAATCTTGCCGATTACATGTTTTTGTTAAGGCACCCACTTGCTATAAATAACAAGTAGAACACATACATCAAATAGTTTGATTGCAAAAGCCTTATGCAAAGGTATCAAAGATACTCAGCATGTTGATTGGAAACTTTGATTCACTTCAAGCCCAGACCAGACAAGGATGGAGTCTTCCCCAACCTTAGCAGTAAACTACAAAGTTGTAGCCTACCGAATCGTGGATCTACCACCAAAATTTCAAGGTCTAACTCTTTACTTAACAGTGGGAATTAATTTTTTAGTGCAACTAGGTCAACCAATCAACAAGCAAAAATAAATCGCGCAAGTGACTAATATCAAATTACTTATCGTTGTAACCCTTTCAACCAATTAATATGTTAATAACATGTATAATACCAGAGGTTGACATATTAATCATGACAAGTATGCATGTAGTTGTCATGAGAATCAATTAACCAATTTAATTAAATGCTTATAAGCCAAAAAACAACGATTTTAAAGCACGTAAAGAGACATCGTCATGACCACGTAAAAAACCATGACCTAGGGTTTTCTTCTACTGATTTTTAAGACCCTAAGGGTCAACTTTTTTTTATAAAAAAATGCCATAGGGATTGCATAAAAATTACACAAAGAAAACATGCCTAACAAGCGTTTTAAGGTCAATTTTTTACGTTTTTAGTGTAACCCATAACATCAAACGATGACTCATGATGCCACTGTTGGGATTTCATAATCATATTACTAATTAAAGACAAGTAAACGCAGCAGAAAAGCATCCGAAAAGGATCCCGTCTGATGCATATAGATTAACACAAATATGCAAATAAATTAGTAACCTTTATCACTTGAATTACTAAGACAAGTAATCTTGGTCTTGATCTTGATTCTTGATCTTCACGAAATACTTATAGTGGTTAAAGTAAATCACCTCTAAAGAATGCACACACTACGCGTTATAGAGGAACGATGTATGCTAGTACGTATCACGAATGAAGCAACGAATCATGTGGAATATGCTTTTTTAATGAAATCGACAACCTAAGGGTTATGCCGATCGGTTTTAGGTTATGGGAGAGAGGATGTTTTTCTTTGAGTTCTAGGGTTATCAATGATTAGTAAATAATGAACATAGAGGGTTTTTTATATAACCTAATTTGGACTTTACCTCCAAGCTAAACAATACCTTCTCCCTCCTCTATTAATCGGCCGACTTTCACCCTACAACCCCATGTTTCCATCATGTAGTATAATACCTTCCCCATCCTCTATTAATCGGCCGACTTTCACCCTACACCCCCATGTTTCCATCGTGTAGTATAGGGTACAAAATAACTAAACGTTTATTAGTTATTTATAACGTCTAACGGTGTTATAAAAACCGTTAGTTATTTTGTGATTTACTTAATATATATAATTAACATATATATTATAAATGTTAATTATATTAGTTAAACGTTCTTTTGATGTATACGTTTATGCACCAATAAGCTCACGTATTCCTGGCCGTATAATTACCGATTAGACTTAATCATCACCAAAAGGAAACAACATATATGCATTGGCAAAATAACACACAACATATATATATGAATTCAACAAACAACAATAGTAAAGAACCAAGCGTCTTTGCTGTCATTCCCAAAAAAGAAAGACCACAATAATGTGACAAATCCCATTATACTAACTAGCTTTAGCCGCATTCGAGTCGAGCTCCACAGGTGGATTATGCTTATCGCACGGCAATTTAAGCCTGCCAATGGAACCCATAGGCTTGAGCTTCACATTCTCACAGTTACAAATCTCGATCATAAATCCGTCTGGATCATTAAAAAAGAGCTGGTCAATCTTCCCATCTTCCTTTCCACCTACTGTCCTCTTCATGTACTTGATTCCTCGTTCTTTTAGTTTTCGCTCCAATGCTTCCATGTCCTCACACTGAAAAATCTCAAACACAAAGACAACGAAACTCAAAACATTTACTTAAGGAGGCCAACTGTATCTACCAATTAGTTGGTAGTTACGGACCCATTATCAAACTGTTGCTAGTTTAAAGCTTTCGTTTTGCCTACCTAGCACATTTTTGTTTTTCTAAAGATGTGCCTAAACCAACTATATGACTATTACCAATTAAGCTTCGACTTGGAATAATCATTTCTCTTCTTCTTCTACAAGACTAGCGTCAATATTATTGGCTACTCCTATATTTGTTGCTAATTCCTGTTTTTAATAGCCTGCCGACTTTATGGTTTTGGAGAAGAAGGAAAATGAAAAGCAAATAAAGAGAAACTAGTTACGCACCTGAAATGATATATGATTATCCATAGGGTCCAACTCATGATTATTTGGCAACTTATCTTCATCTTTTGATTGAACAAGATGAATTCCTATACCATAATTAAACAACCATGCACCATCAAAATCTAACGCCTTCGGACGTTCGATTGAAACAAATCCTAGCGCCTTCGTATAAAACTCGACCGAGTCCTTAACCGATTTACAGACCCTCGAGATATGGTTTAGTGACATAAGTGGTAATTCGTCACCATTGTTTTCTCGTTTTTGTTTGTGGTTGTCGCCATTATTATTGTTGTTGTTTTCTTGTTTGTGTGCCATGTTTTTCTGTTGCAATTAATGATGTACAAGGTTTAAGTAGAGTTCTATTTATGGTATGTGAATTTGTGGTGTCTGGCGGTTAATGACACGTGTGTGATTATATGTTTTCGGAATTACACGTGGGTGAAGATGAGAGTTACACGTTTTAGCGGTGCAATTTTTAGTAGCTTTGGGCTAAAGTACTCTCCTTGAACCTAGGAAATAGATGAAGGCGGTAGAACCGACGCCAAAATGCCCAATGATAGCATCAACTTTTATAAATATGTTTACAACGAGGTCGGATGCCCGCGCGTTGCAGCGGGGTGTTTGTATATTTAAGTTAGTCTTTAAAAAGGGGGTAAAAAATGAGTATGAAGGGTACGAAGTGGCTAAAATGTATAAGTTGGGATCTATATATCAGTTGAATGACGTTCGGGTTTCGGATGTAAAAGAAAAACTATGGTTGTGAGTGATAATAAAGAGGGTGGAGCACCAAATTAGTAGGGTAGGAGGAACAAATGGGTTAAATGAATCCCGCGCAACTTATTGCAGGCTTGAAAACAACACCATGGTGGTTTGATGCAGCTTAAGGATTAGGGTGTTCTGGTTTGGTTGTTGTTGTTTATTCTGTTAGTTGCATACATACAACTTGTGTTACCACCATTTTAGAGTCAAGCCTCCTTTTCTGATAGAGGGGAATGAGAAAGAAACGGATTTTCGGATCGCCTAATTCAATAGGTAAAAAATAGTTTACTTTGTGTTAGTCGGTTGTTGATTATTGTTAATGAAGCTGTTTTTTAACCTATGATATGAAGAAGAAGGTGTTTGTACGGAACCGGCATTCAGTCCGAATGTTACACAAAAAAATTATTATATGTGCAAGTGGAGCATAAATATGTTCTAAAACATATTGCTAGCTAACAACATTTGGCAAATGTTTTAATTGCATAAGAAAAATCGAATATTTTTTACAAATGTAGATCCTGCACTCTCATCTCTGACCTTCAGGTAGACTTCTTTTTTTCTAACATTTGTGGGTTTTGATTGCTGTTTTGTTGACGCTTTTGTTCAGTTCCCCATTTAGCTTTGGTGAAATGCACACGCCCGGTGATTAGATCCTTTTGTGGGACTGAATCTGCCATTGTAATAAACACATAAACTAAATGAAGGTGAGTGAATGATAATGCATGATGATAATATAGATAAGGGTTAATTACCAAAATGGTAGTTGAAAAAAAACTTTTTCAAATTGTGGTATGAAAATAATGACATTTCCCGAAAGAGTCATGTGCGAATGTGCGAACGTGCGAATCCACAAAATGATTGACACGTGTCCGACAAAATGGTATCAAACCAATAATTAAATCCACCAAATACCCCACGTGCCCAGTTGACTTATTTAACCAAATGTGCGAACGACGGTGTGCGAATGTGCGAACGACGGCTATAAAATCTTCCAGAATCTTTATAAAATCTTACTTTTGTACTTATATCTTTCTTGGGAAAGACCAAAACTATTTTAAAAATATTAAAATTTGTACTTACTAATAACTTATATTATTATCAGTGTTTTAACAAACACTGTTTGGATCAAAGAAACACAAACACGATCAAATTAACACACATACATTTTCAAAAACACGATCAGAAACACCGATCAAAAAACACCGATAAAAAAATGGCCAGAACTCATGTAAGTTATATTTCATTGATTTTTTTGAGATGTGCGTTGAAGAGGATGTTAAAAGAGGATGACTTTTGAGTTATTTTCTTCTTTTTATTCTTGATTGTAGTCGGTTTTTGGTCGATACCCACTTAGGGTTTAGACTAATGTTAGGGTTTGTATGGAAATGACTGTTTAGGACTTGGATATGGATTGTTAGAGTTTGATTCTTGATTGTTAGGGTTTGTTGAGTTTTTCGAGTTTGATTGTTAGCGTATTCTTGTGTTTAGCTTTAATTTTTAGCGGTTAGACTGTTTAGGACTTGGATATGGATTTTTAGAGTTTGATTCTTGATTGTTAGGGTTTTCTGAGTTTTTCGAGTTTGATTGTTAGCGTATTCTTGTGTTTAGCTTTAGTTTTTATCTGTTAGACTGTTTAGGACTTGGATATGGATTGTTAGAGTTTGATTCTTGATTGTTAGGGTTTTTTGAGTTTTTCGAGTTTGATTTTTAGTGTATTCTTGTGTTTAGCTTTAGTTTTTGTGTATCTATTTTATCAATAGAGGGTGGGATATGTGTTAAGACTTGAGGTAGTTATATAAGGATCAAGGATACAATGTATGAGTTGATGATGTTGATGCAGTAATTTATGCCTAAGCAGTAATTGTGTTTAGCTTTAGTTTTTGTGTATCTAAGGTATGCAGTCATAATTGAGGTAGAAAATATACAAAGCGTGTGAAGAAAATCAGTATCCATGCCATCTGAATCAAGCAGATTCTGATAAGCAAGTATGGAGATGCTAGTATCAAATGTTTATCTGCTTAGATGAATTTGTATGAGTATATTTGCCTTTTTTAAAGACCACGAAAATTCAAAGACGATATACAGAAGTTGTTATTTTTAAGCACTAGCAAAACAGAATAACCAATCCTAAACACCCTCATAAAGTAGTATTTAGGTGTGCGTTTTGTAAGTGATTTTCTTAATTTCTAGACTTAATAATGCATACTACTTTGATAACTTAATTTCTAGACTTTGATTATTGTATGTTTACTTGTTGGCATTAATGTTGATTAGCTGAATACTAGCATCAAAACTAGATGAATATTTTGTCATAGACAGAAAGTGTATTGGAATTACTTATGTTTTACTTCTTAATATTAACTTGTTTATTATTTTTTTGTAGGTTGTTAATGCGAGGGTAACGATTAGAACTAATTTAAAGCTACTGACAAAGATAAGAGATCGTCTATCCATGAAGGGGCAACGTTGTTACAATCTGTTTAGGCGTAGTGTTTTTGGTCCCTGGTTAGACATTAGAACTTGTGATCATTATAACCATATTTTGAACTTCTTTCTTTTTCACCAAAGGTATGTTGAGCAGCCAACTTTTGATACCCCATTTATTTTTGATGTTGGGCAACACACTGTACAGTTGGGTAGGAGAGAGTTTTGTCTAATAACGGGTTTTCGATTTGGCAAAATCGAGTTAGACAGTTTGGGTGGTGTGGAGTCTAGCTTTTTAAAGAGGGTGTTCCCCGGGTTTAGGTATTTGAAGGGGGAACACCTTAAGTGCATGCTTGATAGTGAACAATTTCAGCACCTATCGGATGAGGATGCTGTGCGTGTGTGCCTTCTTTTAGCTGCTGATTTTGTTTTCATGGGTCAAGAGTTGCGACATGTGATTGTGGATGAGATTGTGGTGCTAGCTGATGATTTGGAGGCATGGAATGCTTTTCCTTGGGGGGAGCATATGTGGCAGGAATTCCACGAACGGGTTTACATGTTGGTCACTAGGAAAAGGGAGAAGTATATGGAAGGGTATGCCATAAAGGGGGATGCATACCAGGCTGTGTTTTTGCTTTCGCTTTGAAGGTTAGTATACTTTCTTATATGAATGTGTCAATTTGAGAGTTTAAGAATGGTTTTACATGTGTGGTTGTTATTTCATTGTTCGATTTTTTATCTGCCTGTTATTTCATTGTTCGATTTTTTATATGTTCAAATTTGAATAAACTTATAATGTATAAGTGATTGGCTGCTCTACATACCTTTGGTGCTTTTTTACAGTGGCAAACGAAGATTTTCCTATTTCTTCCGCGCTTTTCTCTATTTCTACTTCTTGGCGTTTTGCCTCTAGTGCTTTTTCTTCCATCTGCTTTTGTACAATGGCAACGAAAGAGAAAAATCTATTGTTGCCATTGTACGAAAGCAGATGGAATAAAAAGCACTAGAGGCAAAATGCCGTGAACTAGAAATATAGGAAAGAGCATTGTGGCTTGCTTTCGTTGTGGCTTGCTTTCGTTGGCGACACATGAATATATATTTCTATCAATGGAGCATGATTGTCCTGAAGATAATTGCTAGTGTGTTGTTCGGCTATATATAAGTGGTTATGATCTTAAGGTTTATCTTGCATTTTGATATTTGAAGGATATATATCGTTGTCTATGAAAATACTTGTGTGTCAATGATTGATAAACAGAAATGCATCTAAACCCTTTTGTTCTTATATTACATATTTTTGTACTTGAAACCATTTTCTTCCATCTAACTGAAATGTTGTTTACATTACAGATTTTTGTTCTTGAAACATTTCCTCAGTCCAGGCTATGGTGGCAGAAAGATGAGCAGGCTATTCCACGGGGGGTTGCTTGGGCTAATGTGACCGGGATTAACAAATCTGATTATGAGAAACTTTTTTATGTAACAACACCCGTACAATACTTGATTCCAACAGATGCCGAGAAGGCATCACCCTGGTTCATCTCAAGTGTTAAATATTTCGACGTAGCTGGTGGATCAAGTTCAAGTACATTCAAACCAGCTAAAAGGGATAAGATCAAGGCCAGGGTTGCTCGAAAGACTTGTCGAAAAGAAGTTCGCACGGAGGTACGTATCCGTACTGAGGTGCATACGAGTGTTGTTGAAGGTTTTTCTGATGATGGTGAATCAAGTGATGTAGATTTGGATGAAGAGACTAAAAAGCTGACCAAGAAACATCTGATAAAGAAGGTGGTTGGTATGGAGGGTCGTTTAACTGTTCTAGAGCAGTTATTCCAATCAGGTAAGATTCCGACTGCTGCTGCGGGTTCCAGTGAGGGTACGGATGTTGTTCAGGATTCACAGGTATGTATTTATTATTAAGGAGCCTATTGATAGTATAAACTGTTACATTGTTAGATAGTTAGATGGCTGTTTTGATTGCTAGTATAAATTGTTAGGTTTTGGTAATTAATACCTGAATAGTGTATCGTAAACTGTTACATAATTAGATGGCTGTTTTGGGAAATAAAAGTTCACATAATTTTTCAAAACAATTTTCAAGTGTTGGAAACCTTTTGCTTTTGTCTTTGCAATCGATCCAAGTGTTGTATCATTCCGGTGGTAATCGGCTATTCTATGGGAAACAACTACGGTAAACGGATCAAGGGGTGATTCCGGGCGACCTTGAACCATAGATGGTCGTTTACTTAACCCTGTAGAGTTGGGCTCAGATATCGGGCCTCAGATTATCCATCCTGCTTGTGATTAAGCCACGGCGGAGGTAGTCTGTACTCCCGATCAGGTTCGAACTACACGGGCAACTGTTTTGACAGCTTGTGATCTTGCAAAGACTTAGTGCATGGCGGTACACACAATCTTGTAAATTATTTTTGCAAAATTTTGTGAGCTTTAATTTCCCACTAACGGTTAGTGTATGGGTATGATAAACTATTTGGAAAGTTTAATTTAACTTGAATTCAAAGTTTGGTGTTAAGGAGCCTATGGTAGAGCAGCCAATTGTTGTTGACAAGGAGGCCAATGTTGCTGATGTTGATGTTGAGCAGCCAAATGTTGCTGCTAAGCCCATTGTAAAGTCTGTTGTAGAGGTTGCTGATGTTGATGTTGAGCAGCCAAATGTTGCTGTTAAGGAGCCCATTGTAGATTCTATTTTAGAGGTTGCTGATGTTGATGTTGAGCAACCAAATATTGAAGAATCAAAGGTTTGTGTTTTAATAAATAGTCGTTAACATATATGATTTGTTTATTTATGTATTTACTAATTTTTTTCCTTTTTTAAAGTCATCCGTTAAGGAACCGATGGAAGAAGATCCTCCTGTTGAAGACGTACTTGTTACGCCAACTACAAAGGTAAATATTATATCTGGTTTACTGTAAATGATATTGAGGGGAATTATTCATGTTTTTTCATCAAATGATTGTATTTATTTATTGTTTCAGGATTCAGCAGATGAGTTGATGGAATTGATTGACTTTTCCTCGCTTCCTGATAATCTGGTATGCACAAGTTTCATATTGCATCATTTAAAGATTTTTGTTCATGTGATGCACATATTAGGCGCTGAGTATTAATTTGCAATGAGAGGGATTAGTTATGCAATATTCTTAAGCGAGCTTATGTTATAGCTTAGTTATGCAAAATTTATAACCCTAGGTAACTTGTTTGGTCATGTGATGCACATATTAAGTATTTTTTTGTATCTCAGTTCCGTATGTTAATCTGGTATGCACAAGTTTCATATTGCATCATTTAAAGATTTTTGGCATGTGATGCACATATTAGGCGCTGAGTATTAATTTGCAATGAGAGGGATTAGTTATGCAATATTCTTAAGCGAGCTTATGTTACGGCTTAGTTATGCAAAATTTATAACCCTAGGTAACTTGTTTGGTCATGTGATGCACATATTAAGTATTTTTTTGTATCTCAGTTCCGTATGTTAATCTGGTATGCACAAGTTTCATATTGCATCATATAAAGATTTTTGGCATGTGATGCACATATTAGGCGCTGAGTATTAATTTGCAATGAGAGGGATTAGTTATGCAATATTCTTAAGCGAGCTTATGTTACGGCTTAGTTATGCAAAATTTATAACCCTAGGTAACTTGTTTGGTCATGTGATGCACATATTAAGTATTTTTTTGTATCTTAGTTCCATATGTTTAAATAGGGGCAACAGACTTTGCATTGGTGTTTTGATGCATCATATAAAGATTTTTTTTGTATCTCAGTTCCATGAAAAATTAATTGGTTACTTCTCAGTTTCAGGATAACGAGCAGATGGATGTTGGTGTGACAAATGCTGATGCGGAATGTGATTCAGTGATCAACGATGTTTCTGTTAAAACCGTAAGAGTGCCATTTGAACGGGAGAGGAAGAAGAGCAAACATTTGTCTTCTCCTTACACACCTCCTCCAGATACTACACCAAGAAGGACCAGAAAGGCTTGTCCTAGCTCTAGGATCTATAAATCCAAGATAACGTCTTGGGTTGGAGAAGATGGATCTGACCTTGTTCTTGAAGATTGGAAAGAGGTACGTATACGTTTCTATGGTTAGCTTACATATATTCCACCTGATTGTAGTAGTTCAGCTTAGTAACCAATTTATTTCGCATCGAAATTTTTCACAGCAATTAAATCGTCCTGAAGGCTCCCCGACCCACCAAGTGAATAATCATACAGACATAACACAGTTCTTGCGGACAAGGAAGGAGATGACCTTTAATCTTTCATGGTTTTAAGGAAACCTATATAGAAAATTTTGGGCTACTTTAGTGGCCAAGGACGGCTACAGAAAAGGATGGCTGTCTGATTCGGTACGTAATTAATATTTAAAGAAGTTGTTAAATGCTGTTATAATTATCATGCTTAATATGTATACCCATAGATTTATGCTTAATATTTAAAGAAGTTGAGAAGATGATGATGCCATTGAATTTGGCTATAGAAATGTAGCAGAAATTGAAACAGAAATCTGATTAAATCTTATTATTCCCTTACATGTCATTTTGCTAATGTAATACTTTTTTTACATGTCATGTTGCTAATGTAATACTTTTTTTTTATACTTTGACATCGCAGCACATCGATGCATGGGTCTGGTATCTGTGGAACTTTAGACCTGCTGATGTGGACTGGGTAATGTTCGACCCTTTTTTTTATCCAACAGCTTCGTCGAGATAACGGTCTGCCGGCTTATTATGGAAATGGTAGTCTTTTTGGTGTGCCTTGGTGTGACGAAAATGTTGAAAAGGTAAGATGTTAAGTTCTATCATTATGTTGTCTAGCTGTTTTAGTTCACGCACCACTTATATTATGTGTACTTATGAAGCCCAGTTTACATGATATTTGGTATACATTAAGTAAAACAAGCTCAATTATTTGGGCATATATACCCTCCTTAGTTGAATATGGTTTTCATTGCGAATATGAAGACCCTCCTTAGTACCATTTGAGATGCTTGATCCTGATCGCTAGGTTTGGGTCGACAATCAGCTTCCATTCTCGAAAGAGCCAAACCTTGTGATCAAGATCAAACACGCAAACTTGTAATCCTTTTAGAGAGAAAAAGGGGACTCGAAAAAGGTCACTGCTTATACAAAAAAGATGAAGTTCATCATCTTGAATTCAATAACAAAAAAAGCATACATGAACGCATTGACAATTCAGTTATCTTGAATTACTTAACGACTAAAACATACGAGTAGCATAGAAAAATTCACCTTTTGGGCCAGTTGACAGTTTACCAACGAGTTACTGAAAATTGGATTCAGACTTGCTACCCCTTTCAATTTGTGATGATTTAACTGGTGTCCTTTAACGTGGTGGTGGCATAGATTTTGGAATTACATGTGTAGAACGGATTTCTTTACGGGGGGAACATTTTAGCTTATTTGCACCCGAAGAAAGCTTTGCAACTGCATCACAACTTAGATATTTTGTTCTCCCAGTCGGTTATGATACTCAAATCACACACAAATCAAGTCATCCGTAGATATAATTGCCAGTAATCAAATTTTGATTACTGGCAATTATATCTACGGACGAATTGATTTGTGTGTGATTTGAGTATCATAACCGACTGGGAGAACAAAATATCTAAGTTGTGATGCAGTTGCAAAGCTTTCTTCGGGTGCAAATAAGCTAAAATGTTCCCCCCGTAAATAAATCCGTTCTACACATGTAATTCCAAAATCTATGCCACCACCACGTTAAAGGACACCAGTTAAATCATCACAAATTGAAAGGGGTAGCAAGTCTGAATCCAATTTGCATCAACTCGTTGGTAAACCGTCAACTGGCCCAAAAGGTTAACTTTTATATGCTACTCGTATGTTTTAGTCGTTAAGTAATTCAAGATAACTGAATTTTCAATGCGTACATGTATGATTTTTTTGTTATTGAATCCAAGATGATGATCTTCATCTTTTTTTGTATAAGCAGTGACCTTTTGCGAGTCCCCTTTTCTCTCTAAAAGGATTACAAGTTTGCGTGTTTGATCTTGATCACAAGTTATGCCTCTTTCGAGAATGGAAGTTGATTGTCGCGCCAAAACTGGTGATCATGATCAAGCATCTAAAATGGTACTAAGGACGGTGTTCATATTTAGCAATGGAACCCATCTACAATCTTAGGTATATCAGCCTTAATAACTGAGACGTGTTGAATTCGATAATGATACTGTGTGTATTGTTCATGACAGGCCACACGCCTTCATTATCTCATTCAACACGAGTGTTCGTAACTCCTTGATACCTTGTTTTATTTGATAAAGAAGTAGTGTGGTTTATCATATAAAGAATTGAGTTGGATAGATGGGCTGTGATAACACTTCTTTGAAAATCCTTTTAGTAGGTACTTTAGTTGAATCATTAAGTATTAAATTAGGGGTGAATTACTTTAGTGGTGAGATTCCGGCTGAATTGGAGCATATTTATCTAGATGCTAATTTGATTTCTGGGATCATACCCAAATATTTGTTTAGGCTGCCAATATTGGTTATGATAGTTGGTTAAGTTCTATATGCAGAGTCAATATTGGTTATGTTTTTGCTTGAGGGTGAATTACTTTAGTGGTTAGATTCTGAAGTTACTTTTTTTAACACACATTTGATACTGCAGGTTTATATCCCTATCAATGAGCCTAATATTCATTGGGCCCTTGGAGTGCTGCACATCAGATCAGGTGTGGTTAAAATTTACGACAGCCTTGGGGGTCCTGATAACGAAGGAAGCTCATGGTGGAATAATTTGATGGCCATCTTTGGAAGCGTAATACCAGCTTATTTGGCAGACAGTGAGGTAATGGCCAAAAAAGCATTGATCTAAACAATTATTCAATAACTTTTGAATATGCCGAAGATGTGCCTCAACAATCAGGTTATTACGGGGATTGTGGTATATGGGTATGCATATTTCTGTACCGGTTAACACACAATCTTCCATTGATGGTGGCTGATCCATTGGACTTCGCTCTTGCCTATCGTGAATAGATGACTTCTTTCTTTTGGAAATACAAAAAGGTGATTTCCATTGAAGATAAAAAGTTGTTGAAAGATTAGTCATTTGTGTGAATGTGCAGGTAGGCTAACAAGTCATTTTGGTAAACAATTAGTCACCTTGTATATGTGTAGGTTGGTTAACAATTAGTCAGTTTGTAAACAATATGTCACTAGGATAACTATGTCATTCGGTTGTGCACCTTGGGTGCATATGCAGGTAGGTATGTATACATTCACTATGTCATTTTTGGTTGTGCACTTTGGTTGCATATGTTTGGGTGGATGGTTGCGCATCTTAGTTGGATAACAGATTAGGTTTGGTAGGAGTTTAGGTTGCGTAGCCAACCTCCATGTATTGAAACATCTTTTGTAAACATCGCGAATGTGCGACTTGACTAAAGTTTTATAACGTATATAGTTGAATTGTTTGTACATGGCATAAAATAAAAAAAAGTTAAAGTGAAATTTAATTTAATTTAAAGTACCCCCATAAATATGTGGTAGGTTTGAAATTTAATTAAAAGGACAATGTCATAAATGTGTGATTGTTGTAAAGTTAAAATGTATTTAATTACAGATGTGCGAATGTGCGAACTGGCTAAATGTGCGAATGTGCGAATTATATACTTATTGTTTATAAATACACAACACCCTCAAACAACACTGTCAAAAAAACATACTTCTCTCACAATTATCTCAGACTTATCTCACACTTTTTCTCTTTTCAAAATGGCATGCCGTCTCCCCCATACCATTGAAGAAATGCAAAAGTATATAAAAGAACAAGGCGAAAAAGACGATGCGGCTCGCCAAAAAGCTCTGATCGAAGTTATCAAGCAATTTGAGGTTGCAAAGGCACATAAACAAAGATTGAGACAACAATACGCAGACCACAGAGACATCTCTGAAGAAAGAAAATCTGTGTTCGACAAGTTTTTTAACGATGAAGCTAGCAAAGACGGAGCAATTAGTGATACGTTGTGGGGTTGCGTTTCATAGATTCAGGACCAAATCAGCAACAAGATCCGATGGAGTTTTGAGGAAAATGTGGAAGTTGGTTCTGTAACACAACAGAACCGACAATTTGGGCAAGGTGCATCAACTTCATCTGTGGCACCAAGATTTGTTGGGCTAGGTTCTGAAGACAATACGTGCTGGGACAAGAGTAAGGAGCGGGAGTTTAGCAGATTGGAAGCAGAGTACGAAGAGAGCAAGTTTGCGAACTACTCTCCGTATGACGATGGTTACCGGTCAGACAACTCAGAAACTTGGGATAATCCGAATTTCTAAAATTTAAGTTTATGTTTAGGTATTAAGCTATGTTTATGTAATGTTTTTACTCTATTTTAGAAGGTTTTCAATTTAGACCAAGAAAAACAGATAGGTATAGGTATGATGTAGTTTGTTTGTTTCACGATTGCGAGTGGAAGATAATTTCATTATTGGACAAATGTGCGGACTGGGTAATGTTCGGCCCTTTTTTTTATCCGAATTTCTAAAATTTAAGTTTATGTTTAGGTATTAAACTTGCGAATTGGAAAAATGTGCGAAGTATATCATTATTGGACATACAAGGCATATAGTACCATGACTACGACTCTTATACAAATCTAGTAGTTATAAAATATGTGTTCTAATAATTGGTGTTGGTAAAGTTTTATAACGTATATACTTTTTGGATGTGCGAATATGCGAATTGGCCAAATGTGCGAACTATATATTCATTGCTTCTACAAGGCATATAGTACCATGACAACGTCTCTTATACAAATATAGTGGTTATGAAAGATGTGTTTTAATAATGGGTGGTGGTAAAGTTTTATAACGTATATAATTTTTTGGATGTGCGAATGTGCGGATTGGACAAATGTGAGAAGTATATCATTATTGGACATACAAGGCATATAGTACCATGACTACGACTCTTATACAAATCTAGTAGTTATAAAATATGTGTTCTAATAATTGGTGTTGGTAAAGTTTTATAACGTATATACTTTTTGGATGTGCGAATGTGCGAATTGGACAAATGTGCGAACTATATAATTATTGCTTCTATAAGGCATATAGTACCATGACAACGTCTCTTATACAAATATAGTGGTTATAAAAGATGTGTTTTAATAATTTGTGGTGGTAAAGTTTTATAACGTATATAATTTTTGGGATGTGCGAATTGACCAAATGTGCGAAGTATCTAATATTAGTTTCTACAAGGCATATAGTACCATGAAAAACGTCTCTTATACAAATATAGTAGTTATAAAAGATGTGTTTTAATAATTAGTGGTTGTAAAGTTTTATAACGTATATAATTTTTTGGATATGCGAATGTGCGAATTGGACAAATGTTCGAACTATATAATTAAAACTCCAGCTGTAATTTTTTACCACTAAAAAAGTCAAAGGTAATTTAATTAAAAGTACCACAATAAATATGTGGTAAGTATGATATTTAATTAAAGGTACCAATGGTAGGTATGATATTTAATTAAAGGTTATTTAATTAAAGGTATGATATTTAATTAAATGTACCAATGGTAGGTATGAAATTTAATTAAAGGTACCACAATAATGTAAAGGTAGATATGAAAATTAAGGTTCAGATGTGCGAATGTGCGAATGTACGAATTGGCCAAATGTGCGAATTATACAAGTTAATAACTATAACTATAAATACTAGGTACTAACATACTGAATTCCTACAAAAACATTTTTTAATTTTTTAGTTGCCACAAACTAAACTTGAAAATGAATTCACCACCAAACTGGGAAGAATTACTTGATGTGGACGACTCTGATCTCCGACTATCGCCACCACACAAAACATATTTTCATCTCGATTCTCTAAATTTGAAAATTGTGAAAAAGTGTCGGTAAGTATAATACGAGGTCCTGCAGGTCTAGTTCAAACGGATAATATTCCAGAAGGTGTAGATGATGAGGTAATGACACAGGAGTACATTAGGAAAGTAGTTAATGATGTGGGTGAGGATTCCGATTTTAATACTGGGCCATGGGTTAGGGCCGTTGAGTATGTGAAACCTGATGGCGGTATCATGATCGGTTGTTTTGCCGATATCAAACAATTTCTTAAGAAAGGGAAACTTGAAAAGGTTGTTGCGATAATCAAGTCTCGTACTCCAAATGTGTTGGGTGATCTAACGGTAACATTGAAAGACGTTTCAGGTTTAATTTTAGGAACAATACATCACAAAGTGATTAAGGATGAGAGGTTTGAAAAGGAGATTACCGTCGGAGCTGTTTTAGTACTTCATAATGTTTCTGTTTTTTCTCCCAAACAATCTAGCAATCACTATCTTAACATTACAATAAGAAATGTGGTTAAGGTTTTCCCCAAGGATACGGTTCCTAACAATGGAACTGGTGTTGGTTATAGTCAAGTGTAATCATTGTTTAATTTTAAGTTATGTAATTTTTTTATCTAGTTTTTTAATGGAATTTATGGTGTTAGATGTGATATGATATTGAACAATTAAACAATATAAAACAACTAAATTAGACGAATTTTATTCCAAACGTATATAATTTTTTGGATGTGCGAATGTGTGAATTGGTCAAATGTTTCTACAAGGCATATAGTACCATGACAACGTCTCTTATACAAATATAGTGGTTATAAAATATGTGTTCTAATAATTGGTGTTGGTAAAGTTTTATAACGTATATAATTTTTGGATGTGCGAATGTGCGAATTGGCCAAATGTGCGAAATATATAATTATTGCTTCTACAAGGAATATAGTACCATGACAACGTCTCTTATACAAATATAGTGGTTATAAAAGATGTGTTTTAATAATGGGTGGTGGTAAAGTTTTATAATGTATATAATTTTTAAATGTGCGAATGTGCGAATTGGCCAAATATGCGAACTATATAATTATTGCTTCTACAAGGCATATAGTACCATGAAAAACGTCTCTTATACAAATATAGTGGTTATAAAATATGTGTTTTAATAATCGGTGGTTGTAAAGTTTTATAACGTATATAATTTTTTGGATGTGCGAATGTGCGAACTATATAATTAAGACTCCAGCTGTAATTTTTTACCACTAAAAAAGTCAAAGGTTATTTAATAAAAAGTACCACAATAAATATGTGGTAAGTATGATATTTAATTAAAAGTACCAATGGTAGGTATGATATTTAATTAAAGGTACCAATGGTAGGTATGAAATTTAAGTTTCAGATGTGCGAATGTGCGAATTGGCCAAATGTGCGAATTACAATTCTATTATATTGTTTCACATACACAACTGTGTGGTCTAAAATTCGTTTAGCCTAAAAAACATGAGTGGTAAAGTTAGTGTATTTTTGGTTTTTGGAGATTTAACATTTGGTGTATCACTTCTAAAAACTATTACATACGCACAACTTGTTACTGTGGTCAAGAAAAAGTTCAACATCGGCCAAGACTTTGATATTGAGCTCTCTTACAATGTTGGAAATAATTGTGTCCAAATAGTTGACGATGATGATATGGCGTTTTTTGTACATCAAGTTTTGAAAGGAAAATCTAGCGTGTTGCATAATGTGTATATTAAGAAGATTGAAAATGCCTCAAAGGTAAATACTTCTTCATCAAACTTTCCTTCCAACATAGACATAGCACAACCTTCAACTCAAAAATTAAAGAGAAAGAAAATGACTGCTAATGATACACACGTACAGGTGTTGGACAAAAGATGCATTGTCTGTTGTATGGATGTTAAGTGTTGGAGGCATGCTTACACAGGTGGAAGTGTTGTTGTAGTTGGTGTAGCTGGTGGTGCCGAGGCAGATAAAGTAAGTGGTGGTGTTATAGGTCTGGGTATTAGAAGTGGAAACAAACCTAAAGGGGGTGGTGCAGTTGGTGGTATAGATGGTTATTGTTGGCCAACAACACCAACTAAGGAGAGTATTGAAGAAGAAGAAAGTGCAGATGCAACTCAAGCAACTCAAGCAAAAAAGAAGAAAAAAAAAAGAAGGCAAGAAACTTAATTAAGAACAACAACAAAAATTGAATGATTATGGTCTGTTAGATAGGTGTCATGGTTTTGGCCATGTCCAAGCCACTAATATGTTTTTGCATATTTCTATTATCATGTTTGGTCTGTGTTTTATGGTTTCATTAATGGGTTTTTAAGCTCTCCAAATCGTGTGACCTCTTTATGTCTTGAAGAATCTCTGTCTGGTAATGGCCAAGAATAATTTCTGTTACAACAAAGGAGTGACAGAGGGTTGTGAGGTCAATATCAGACACGTTTATGGTTATAAAATATGTGTTTTAATTTAATAATTGGTAGTTGTAAACTTTTATAACGTATATAATTTTTTAGATGTACGAATGTGCGAATTGGCCAAATGTGCGAACTATATAATTACTGCTTCTACAAGGCATATAGTACCATGACAACGCCTCTTATTCAAATATAGTGGTTATAAAAGATGTGTTTTAATAATGGGTGGTGGTAAAGTTTTATAATGTATATAATTTTTTGGATGTGCGAATGTGCGAATTGGACAAATGTGCGAAGTATATAATTATTGTTTATACAGGGCATATAGTACCATGACTTCGACTCTTATACAAATCTAGTAGTTATAAAATATGTGTTTTAATAATCGATGGTTGTAAAGTTTTATAACGTATATAATTTTTTGGATGTGCGAATGTGCGAATTGGACAAATGTGCGAAGTATATCATTATTGGACATACAAGGCATATAGTACCATGACTACGACTCTTATACAAATCTAGTAGTTATAAAAGAAGTGTTTTAATAATGGGTGGTGGTAAAGTTTTATAACGTATATAATTTTTAGATGTGCGAATGTGCGAATTGGCCAAATGTGCGAAGTATATAATTATTGCTTCTACAAGGCATATAGTACCATGAAAAACGTCTCTTATACAAATATAGTGGTTATAAAATATGTGTTTTAATAATCGGTGGTTGTAAAGTTTTATAACGTATATAATTTTTTGCATGTGCGAATGTGCGAATTATATAATTAAGACTCTAGCTGTAATTTTTTACCACTAAAAAAGTCAAAGGTTATTTAATTAAAAGTACCACAATAAATATGTGGTAAGTATGATATTTAATTAAAGGTACCAATGGTAGGTATGATATTTAATTAAAGGTACCAATGGTAGGTATGAAATTTAAATTTCAGATGTGCGAATGTGCGAATTGGCCAAATGTGCGAATTACAATTCTATTATATTGTTTCACATACACAACTGTGTGGTCTTACAATTCTAAATTACTGTATCTAAAATTCGTTTAGCCTAAAAAACATGAGTGGTAAAGTTAGTGTATTTTTGGTTTGTGGAGATTTAACATTTGGTGTATCACTTCTAAAAAATATTACATACGCACAACTTGTTACTGTGGTCAAGAAAAAGTTCAACATCGGCCAAGACTATGATATTGAGCTCTCTTACAATGTTGGAAATAATTGTGTCCAAATAGTTGACGATGATGATATGGCGTTTTTTGTACATCAAGTTTTGAAAGGAAAATCTAGCGTGTTGCATAATGTGTATATTAAGAAGATTGAAAATGCCTCAAAGGTAAATACTTCTTCATTAAATACTTTTGCATTCGATCTTAATACAAAACCTTTCGACAAAGAACCCCAAAACGAAACTTTCGAAAATAACGAACCTGTTTTTTAAAACGACCATTTTGATCATGCATGGAAAAGTAACCCATTTAACTATATGCCTCCTCCACCAGAACAGCCAACACAACCTATTAAAACGCAAATAGCAGGGGCCGGGAAAATTTGCAAAAAACTTATAAAAACAGGTGATGAATTTGATAGTAAAGAATTATGCATGTTCGAAATTGGTGAAAAAGCTCTTTTAGAAGGTTTTCAATTTAGACCAAGAAAAACAGATAGGTATAGGTATGATGTAGTTTGTTTGTTTCACGATTGCGAGTGGAAGATAATTTCAGCTAAGGCGGAAGATAGTATGAAATGGGTAATAGGAAAAGTAAATGACATTCACACTTGTGACAGAACACAACTCTATCCTAATCACCGAAATGCAACCTCTAAATTGTTGGGTCATTTGTTGATACCGAAGATGGGAGATCCTAGTCGGATATATAAGCCAAATGACATAGTAAAAGACATCAACCTTCAGTACAACATCGACATTTCGTACAAAAAGGCATGGGGAGGAAGAAATATAGCATTGGAGACGTTGTCCGGTTGCCCGAAAAATTCTTTTTCACAATTACCGTATTATTGTTATAATTTAAAGTTGAAAAACCCCGGATGGGTAACACATATTGAGACAGATGCTGAAGACCATTTTGAGATGGTTTTTATAGCCTTTGGTGTTGCGGTAATAATTTCTGACGAGCTAATTAACTTTTCTATTTAATATATAGTTTATGTTATTATTGTAAAACTAACACTTTGTTAATGTTCTAGATTCGGGCTTTCTTGGACCATTTGCGACCACTAATAATAATTGATGCAGCTCATCTTAAAGGTACATACCTCGGTACAAATTTGCTCGCCGTTGGAATGGATGGAAATAATCAGATTGTTCCTCTTGCGACCGGTGTATCTCAGGGTGAGACGGGGAGATCGTGGACATGGTTTTTGACCCACTTGAAAGAATGCATCGGCGATGTTCCAGATTTGGCTATAATATCTGATAGACATCTAGGAATACAACAAGCTTGTCAGACGGTTTTTCCGTATTCATTTCATGGTTATTGTTGTAGGCATTTGATGTTGAATTGCAACTTTGGACAAAGCGAAAGGATTAAGGCTTTATATTGGAAGACTTGCAAATGTTACACAACCGACGAGTTTCACGAAGCATTCACACAACTTGGACGAAAAAGACCGGAAGCTTACAACAAACTATTAGAAGCTGGGATTAGTTATTGGTCTAGGGCGCATTGCACAGGTAAACGTTACAATTATATGACTTCGAACAGTGCAGAGTCAATAAACAATTTAACAAAAAACGTTCGAAGACATCCTATTTCAATGCTAATGGAATACTATAGAGGGCTTCTACAGCAATGGTTTTGTGATAAACGAGAAAAGTACGAAGGTATATATAATTAAATGATTTTATATATATATATATATATATATGTTTATTATTATTATTAGTATTATTACTATTATTAACTCTTATTATTATCACACATATCATGTTTATAATTATAATTATTACGCCAACGTTTAGGTGCAACTGCGGGTGAGCTTAGTGACTGGGCTAATGCAAAGATTCAGGGCAGAATGTTTAAGAGTGCTAATTGGACAGTGAATGCCATTGAACATAGAAGGATTTACGAGGTAAATGATCGTAGAAAGAGACATATTGTAAGGGTCAGGGAAAATACATGCACATGTAGAAAATGGGAACTTTCTGGTTTGCCATGTGGTCATGCTATAGCTGTATGTAGATTTCAAGGATTAACAAGTTGTAATCATTTGGCGCAAGATTGGTTTAGAACAACCACTCTAAAAGCTACATACCAAGATTTGGTATTTCCCATTGGAGAAATCCCAAGTTGGGAGCTTCCAACAAACTTGCCTAAAGTAAAGCCACCGAAAATGGATAAGCGCCCAGCCGGAAGACCAAGGAACAGAGATCGGATTAGATCGCAAGGTGAGGAACCAACTGAAAATAAATGTGGAAGGTGCGGTGTACGTGGTCACAACCGAGGAGTTTGCAATGCGCCATTGCCAAAGAAAAAGGTAAATATGTGTGACATTATTATTTTATTTTGTATTCGATTATTGACAAATGTATTAACTTGATAAGTATGTTTATCATTGTAGCCTAGGAATTCTACACGAGGAGGATCGCAAAGCAATCAAAGACGATCAGAAAACCCAACCGAAAGCTCACAAGGATCACGTCCATCAATGCCAGAAGACTACGAGCATGTTAACTTGGCTGATCCTTAATTGAAGTTAACTCTAGATAATAATTTGTTTGTTTTAAGTTAAGTTGTATTAACAACGTAGTTTAAAGTTTTAACCTCTATCTATGTAGACCTGATAAGGTCAAAGTGCCCAAAAAACATGTTATGGCACACATCTTGTAATCCAACTAAGTTTTCATAAAATCTATGAGTCATAACATTACAACATAATTGATAACATCAAGCTAGTGTTTGCAGACTTTGATATCAACATTCGTAATGCATGCAACTAAGTCTTAATAACATTCCAACATAACTGAAATAAAGTCACAACATTCTAACATACTCCTGCTCACATAAGTAACAAAGTCAGAATTTAAGTCCAAAACAAATACTTCCCTGTTCTGCCCGGGTTAGATTATCGACGTTCAACACATTTGGTGTTAACAATGAGTCACAACCATTAGATTCAAGCACAGTTTATCCTGTGCTTGAAATAATAACGGATCAATCCCTCTCGATATGCAAGTGCTGCCTGGGTTGGATTATCGACATCCAAAGGAATTCCATAAGCCAACCTGTGTAACCAAATTTATGACTGAATTATTATCGGTTAAAAAAAAATGAAATTAACTTTCCAACCTGTGTAACCAAATTTATGAATGGATTATTATGTGTTGAAGCTTCTAATCCATTTTATTTCACTGTGGACTGAATTTCAAACCTGATAAAGTTGGTCAACACATCACATCTTGTTTGTTTTTTACACCTGGTTATTCCCCCAGCCTCTAATCCCCAGCCCCTACTATTAGTCAGGCATAAATTATCTTACCATAGTTTTTATTTGCAACAAACTAAAAAACTTTATGGCAGGATAAATGTTGGCTAGTGTGATCCTAATGAAAGTCTTGTGGCCTGAGTCTGTTGGTCGTGTCCATGTGTAAGGAATGTCTCATGTCTATCTTAGTGGTTGTTGCTCGGAGTGTGTCATTTCTTAGTTTCTAATTAAGGTTTATGTTTATGTTTATCATAATCTAATTACCAATGCAAATAGCAACAAGAATTACTAACCTGTAAAGAAACATACACACAAAGACTCCGCAATCACCAAATACCCCACCCTGCTTTGGAACGTTCTGGGCAAGACGAAACTTGATCTTGTATGAATTCGTGTCAATATGTTTCTTGGCAAACACACCTGTCTCCCGTAGAATCAAGGGAAGATTCACTTCCAAACAGCTCCTTATTTGCAGATACCAGTCACGACCTTCCTCTTCACCACGATAAAGACTGTCATATAATATAACATTCCCAGATTGTATGTGAAACTGGGCAACAGACCAATGTTTCTTAGGTTCATTTATCGGAATGAACACCTGCAAGGAATAAATAAAAAAAAGAAGATAAATTCCACATGACAAAATTTAAGTAGAATTGTCAAGAAGTAACTGCTAAAAAGATAAATACCCGGTCAACATCAGACCATGCCAATTTGTAAACTTCATCAGTAGCATAAAACAGTGGCAATGAACCTTGGAGTAGAAGTGTCAAGAAGTAACTGCTAACAATGGACCAATCTGCAAAAGATGGTCTAAAGTGCCACAAATACATCACCCAAAGCTCAATGTGCTGTAGACATTTAACAAAAACATAGATCAATAATTCCCTTAAAAAACAAAAACCTAGCTAATATTTTCATTATTTAATTACCTCGTCACGGAACCAGCCTTCACGAGTATCGTCCATCCCAACAAAAGAATCCCAGAAAAGATGATCAACAGTAATATCATTGCACCAAGGAAACTGACAACGAGACTTAAAAGGACTTTGTAGATAAGCCTCCAACTCACGATTAACATGAACTTTATCAATCCTGTAGTTCGGCCGTTTTAGATCCTACACGGATGAGGCCCGAAAAGTATGGTGAGCACAATGGAAAATGTATAATTATAATCTTGAGTGAAAACATATAGGCATGTGAAGGCTTCCAACTTTTGCAGTCCTAGATTAGACAATATAAAGATGACTAAGTGTAATTCATGACCTGTGAAGGCTTCCAACTTTTGTTAACATTTAAAGATTATGTAATTTGCAGTCCTAGCAGGATACTTAATAATCAACTACCTATTGTAATATCGCCTTCCAATCAACATTATACCTTATATCCAACAAAATAAACACAGCATATAGACATTTACAAAATCAGCACACATACATGAACTTATACCTAACATCACATTCCACTAATTTCAATCGAGTCCAATTTTCCTTCCACAATCAACAGGTAACATATACATACATGAAAACATACCTAACATCACATTTCACTAAGCCCTATTATAACTTTATATCACTAAGCCCTATTGAAGGATTATCTGAACTTAAAGTCAACTTTTCTAAGGTTATCAAGGGATTTTACACAGTTATATAAATGATTAAAATGTTAAACATAAATGAAGGATATAGGTCATACCTCTTCCCAAGGTGTGAGATCTATACACTTCTTGAGCTTATAAGGAAGCTTCATGTAAGGGGTACCAGTTCATACTGCCTCTTCTTTTGCAAAGGAAGCTTCATGTAAGGGGTTTTCAAAATCTTGTTTTTAAGCTTCGCACTTCTTTCCTCTTCCTTTAAGACTCTGGCCCTCTCTTCCCTTTGTGCAGCTACACGTCGAACCTCAGCTTGTTGCTTTTCAGCTTTTACGCGATCTTGGGTAGCTTGGTAAACACATTCATTCTGTGTGCATCACACAAAATACAAATACAAACCAACATATAATTAACTTTAAAAGACAATTTACATGTATTATTGTTAATGTTGTACAAACCTCTCCAACCTCTTCAGCTTCGACATCCTCATTCTGGACTTTCAACTCAAACAGTTCTAGGAAATTATGATTCAAATTTAGGCAAAACTCATCACCAAGATCACTATCCTTTTCATCACCATCGAATTCATCCTGTAAATATATTAAGTACAATGTAAGAAATTCAGGTAAATATCTCAAACTCATGTAAAGAAAAATAAAATATAATAAACGGGAATTACTTTTTCCAGTTCTTTGTTCCCTTTCTCAACAACTCTGTCCTGCCTATGTCCACCCATCATTTTTCTCTTCATGTATTGGGTAATACAAAAGATCGAGTACATGAATAAGTCGCTAAACTCTTAAAATTTTACAGTAAACATTTGAAGTACAAACAAACCTGAATAATGGTTTCAAGCTTGTGGACCCGTCCTTTCAAACTGTTGACCTCTGCGGGTAACATCAACAAACCATTACATATACCCTGCAGGGTCCTAACACGATCCTCAAGAGTATCACGAGATTTTGGCGCTTGAGCTTCATTGTCCATAGCATGGGCTTTGGCACGAAGTTCTGCTCGTTTACACATGTAATCCTCAAAAAGCCCTCCATGGACAACAGGCGCGGGTCTCGGTGAATACCAGTTGAAAAACCGAATGCCTTTTATGTACCATTCTGAATCAGCCTCAGATCTAGTAGGATATAGATCATGGTTTGTTTCTTTCGCCTAGCAAAAATACAAACAGAAAGTAGGATAACCATTAACCATAATCAAAGTAAACTAATATACATTTCTATCGTAAATCTTTAAAAAAGATATTACAAAATAAACACTTACCTGAGGAAAAAGCATTCCAAAATACTCCCATTCTTGAAAAGGAACCTTCCTGGACCATGAAAGTGCTCTTGGGATAACATCAACATCCTTGCTCCACCAAAGACAGCTCTGAGTAGAAGACTCTAAAATCCATATCTGAAAAAACAACTTTTATTAAAAGAATATCAGGTGACAAAATAATTCATTGAAAGAATTCGTGTAATAATTCTAACCATGAAACAGAAAACCAATCCATTCAAAGAATATTCCACATTCTTTCTTGTGCACCTATTTCGAAGGACTTCGTACAACTGTCTCCAAATGTGTTCCCCCCAAGGAAAGTCATTCCAGACTTCCATGTTCTCAACCAATCTGAGATATACATCATCCACCACGGATAACAGGCCACGCCTCATAAATATGACCTTAAGTGATAAGAGAAGGCAAACTCGGACGGCGTCTTCATCAGAGAGTTTTGCAAAAAGCTCTTCATCCTCAATCAAACATAGAAGATCAATGGTTTTTAAATTCTCCCCTACCTTCTGAGGAAATACACGGTCCCGAAATATGATATCACCACTTCTAAACTTCCGAAAACTAGGCAATCCAAATTTAAAACCTGTTATCAGGTGAAATTCACGGCGTCCAAAATGAAGTTGATGTCCATTAACAAAATAAAGTAGTGCCAAATCATAGTGGTCATCATCAGATGGAAATTGTTTCTGAAGCATATAATGTATAAGACTCTCCTCGTTCGCAAAGTAATTTAAATCCAACCATGGACCAAAGCATGTTGACCGAAACAGTGTACGACGCTTTTCAGATAATCTGTCTTTAATCAATTGAAAGTAATGCAGTTTTCTTCGAATGTGAACCTTGGCATCATATTCCTATATTAATAAACAAAATGTTATAACAAGAAATACTACAAATACAAACATCACCATAAATTAGTATTGCAACAATAAAGAAATTAGTATTGTAACAATGAACTATCAAACTACAAGGATACTTGTGGGCTTCCTGAGAACACTGAAGTGTACTAATCGATACACCCTAAAATAAGCACACATACTACAATACTAAATATATATTCTGAATAACATGAAATAGCCAACCATGAAACATGGTGATGTATAATCCATAAGCATTGTGACCATTATTGAACTAACATAGATTTTTCATTTTTCGATTAACATAGATGTTTGCTGGTTTGAGCTTTTGTCTATAAGACATCATCAACATGCGCTGCTTTTTTGGCAAATATTGATGCAACTGTGAGAGATCAACTCTATGACTAACATCCGAAGGTTTGTACCTACAAGTATTGGAGATGAATTCAGTGATTCAAAGGCAATTTTGTCTGATTGGAGTTATGTTAGTAAACCCGTGGGAATATCAAGTAATGATGCATTCAACATACCAAGATTATTGGAGCATGTTAATACCACAGCTGATCATAGTGATTATTTATGGTATTCAACAAGGGGTTTGGATGACCTTATACTACTCTACATACTTGATAATCTCATAAACCCAAAAAGACACTTTAAGTCTCATAAACTAATCCAAATGGGTGATTCATAATCTCATAAACCAATCCAAACACATTTAAGTCCATAACCTAAACTTCATACCACAGCTGATCATAGTGATTATTTATGGTATTCAACAAACCCTAAAATAAGCAAAGATACTACTACGAGCCATTCAAGTTGCTATGAACAAAATTGGCATGAACAAACCCTAAAATTAACCATTTGTATGAACAAACCCTAAAATTAACCATTCGTATGAACAAACCCTAAAAAATTAACCATTCGTATGAACAAAATTAACCATTCGTAGCCAATGCATGCTACTGAAATTATTACACTAATAAACATATAACGACTAACAATTAAAGAAAAAACTAACCAATTCGTATGAACAAAATTGATATAATCAGGTTGTTGATAATGTGTATGGATTTGTGTGTGTGAAATCAAAGGATAAACAGGTTGTTGTTTTTGAAAATACATTGTTAATGATAATAAAATTAAAATTAAAATAATTTCAAAGATAAATCAAATCAAAGGATTTGATTCAGTTTGGAAGATTTTGCTTCTTTCCAATGTTACTTTTTCAGTACAGTTCACACATTAGCCGCCATTCGCACATTTGGTTAAATAAGTCAACTGGGCACGTGGGGTATTCGGTGGAGTTTTTTTTCAACTACCATTTTGGTAATTAACCCTATAGATAATAGGGTTCAGGCCAGCAATTACAGAAGCGGTACCCAAAATCGGCCTTGGCTGCAATCATGCCTCAAGTGTATGTCATGTGATTGTGTCACAACTCGTAATTTCAGATCCTTTTCAAGCTTCAAAATTTTACTATTCATCTCGGGAAATTACTATTCATGGGTTACTATTCATCAATTCACTATTTATCATTTTCGGAGTCAGTTTGAGACCTTGAGAAGTTTTCAAAATTTTTACTATTCATGGGACACTATTCATTCCCGGAGAAAAATCACTATTCATGGTCGTTATTCATCATATCGTAAACTAGGTTTACGGGTATTCAAATTCGCGTAACCGTTAGGGTTTAGCTACGAATTCATGAGACATCATTAAGGACCTGTCATATAGACTAGAGCAGTCTACATATCATCAGTAGCATCATCTGCATATTAGGTCATGCACGGATATGCATTATTTCAATTTACGTATGTTCATTTATTTAATAAACGTTACCACTCAGTCTTTACAACGAAAGATATACCCGATACTCCCGACTTTGATCCTAATATATTTTCATATTCATCATAATAATATAAAAATTATATTATTAATTTACCCGGTGTTTTGAAACCGTTTGCTATATTTTATGGTAAACGCCTATAACTACGTCGGATCACGATATCTCAACACGACGACTATTTTGACACCCGATTCTTATCAGGAATGTGATTTCATAATTATTTCAACATCGTCATATTTTATTTGGTACCGTTAAAATTTATTTTTAGTTAACTCGGTACCCGGTATCCTCTAAAATACTAAATATCTTATAAGATCTTACAAATTGTCAAATAAGTCTTACACTCCAACCTCCCCATTTCCCCTAGCCTTATGTCACGCCCCATGTCCCCATTCTCATTTACTTACACTTTGAAAATATGTTACCAACTTCATTAATGAGCTTGTACCATTGTCCAAATTTATTTCCAATCTATATTATAAAAACAAGACTTCAAGTAATAGGATCAAACTAGCAAAAATCATTTTCTCTTCCCCTCTCACTCTAGGGCTCGGCCAAGCATCAAGAACAAGGAAGAACACCATAACTTTTCACAAGATCAAGAGTTTATAGTCCCATTGTGTTCCTAGTTAAAGATTTGCACTAAAAACCTCAAAGTTCTTAAGCATTTTTGCTCCAAAATCCATCAATACTTCAAGTAAGCTTCAAGAACATTTTTGATCATTTCATACTTTCATTTTATCTATATAATGATGTATTATCAAGTCTTATTAGTAGCTAGTCATGCAAAATATATGTTATGTATACCACTTTACTCTTTTTCTTTATAAACACTAGATCTATAATTTTAGTGTGATCATCATGAGATCCACCAAGGTTGGTGATGTTTAGGACCCCATGACACCTTAAGAAGGTGTATGGTAGGATTTAAGTCAAAATTTTGAAAATGAGCACAGTCACCTAACTTGAATAAATTGTGGGAGTGAAAAGTTAAGTTTCGGCTTACATAGATTATTAGTATAAGTAGCGTTAGCATTTTACAAAAACGTTTGCACATTGAGTTTAAGCTTAGTTGGGAGTATAAAAAGAGGATGACGATATCAATTCCCTGGAGACACCCATTTTGTGTGAATCCCGTTCCATGATACCATTTTTGAAAATCAAGCATGTTATTTATTTATGTTCTAGTTTAAATTTCTCGCATTGAATAAAAAGTCAAAACGGGGTATACTTGGTTCCTTTCATTACTTCATATGATCGGATTGCTAGGGACTAGCAATAGTTTAGTGTGGGGGATTGATGAGTGTGTAAATACTCATCATTTTACACCCATTTAAGACACAAAAATGACCAAAAACACCCAAATATATTGCAGATATCCTTGGTTTTGTGTTTTTATGTGTTTCAGGTACAAAGGATTGAAAACGGAGCGAAAACGGGCATTTTTGGAGCAATTCGACAGCGATTGTGCATTTGGTCAAGAAAAGTCAAACAAAGTCAAAGTCAACCAAAACAACACAAACGGCCCTTGGATTATTTTCATTTGGCAATATTGGTCCCTTGGTTTAACTTTGGAAATATGGCAGATTTGGTCCCCATAAATTACAACAATTGCACTTTTGGTCCTTGGTTAAATCCATCTAACCTAAACCTGATCTTAAAAATCCAAATACCCTAACCCAACATCCCCACAACCCATTTTAACCAAAGCCCAAAAAAAATAAACAAAAACCCAATACCCAAACCCGGCCTTCCTTTTTTTAGTTAACCCCTAGTTGACCCGGTCAACTCTTTCTTCTCCTTTCCCGCCCAACAAAAAGCACCCAACACCATCATCACCCCTACCCTGCTATCTCCTCTTACACACTCAACCTCCCCCTACTAATCACATGTCATCTCCCCTACCCTTCACGAGATACCACTCTTCACATGTTACCATGCTACGCTGGCAATCCACAACCCACAATGGCGCCAAAACTAATTCCACGGCTGAGATCATCCAAACTTTAATCCAACGAATGGGATTTCATCCAAAGAAGCACAAAAGGGTTTCCAAAGTGTTTATCTCACAAAAGAAACACAAGAGCCGAAGACCTTTAGTTTTTTAGATTAGTATAAATAGAGTAGTTAGTATCAGTTGAAACTTAGGTTTTATTTAGCTTTAAATTTAAGGTACTTATTTTCTTTTAAGTTTATTGTATTGTAACTTCATTTTCAGTTGTAATCTTGTTTTAATCAAATTTCAAGTTTTATTTAATTGGTCAACCAAAGTCGAATTACTGTTCCAGTGCTTATTCTGTTGCTTTCTGAACTTATTGGTGTAAACATGAGTCACAATGATGGTTAGAATGGTTATAATCAGTTTTTGCTTAAAAAAAAGTCTTGAAAACCAAAAAAAATAGCTAAAACAGTTTGCTTATTTCTATGCTTTTAAATAAGTCTAAAATTGCTTTTCATGTGTTCATTAACTTAGATGATCATCTGTTGTTAGGTCTTTTAACTTATCCAGGTCTTAACTAATCTAAAATACCAAATCAGTTGTTTATAGGGGTGTTTGGTTTAAAGCTTATTTTTGGTAAAATGGCATTTTACTGTTCACTTGCCTATTTGTGAACTTTGTTTGAGCTTTTAGGATTATATAGTAGCAGTTTTCAGAAGCCTTAAGCTTCCTTTGAGTTTTTTTTAGTTTCTTAATAGGATAAGTGAAATTTGACCCTTAAGCTGCTCCTTAGAAGCCCCCTTATAAGCTGAGCTAATTTGGGCACCTTTTGGCATTATTTTTAGTTCACTATAGTTATTCCAAGAGCTGGTGTTGTTTCATGTGGAATTGAAGGTTTTAAGGTCAAATGCCCACCTCTGCTGCATCAGATTTGTTTGTGCAGACCTGCACATAGTCTGTTTATCTTAGCCTTTTGTTAGCCCTGTATCTGTTGATCTAGTTGATTTTATTGCATGATATTTGATTTAGAGTTAGCTAGCAGTAGTGAGTTTAAGATTCTGAGATTATTTTGCTTTTGCAGCTTATTGATTAGCTTGAAAATAGTCTGCAAATAAGCTCATTTGATCTGCACAGACCATTGTGCAGATCTGCATAACTTTTGTTTGTCACAGCTTTTTGCTTGGGCTGTTTCAGCTTATTCCCTTGTTCTTTTTGCATGAAAATTGATTTAGAGGTAGCTTGTAGTATAAGCTTAAGGTATCAAAACTTAATTTCCACCCAGTATCTTATTTAATAGCTTATTTTAGGTCTGCAAAACTCCCCTTTGGTCTGTTCTAAGTCTGCACAAAATCTGCACAGCTTATTGTGTTGATCACCATCTGATCTGAGCCTATTTAAGATAAGCAATTGGTTGTTAAATTTGGGGCTTTTGGTATTTTTGTGTAGATTGTAGTCCTAGGTAACTTTTGCCCCCATAAGGTTGCCATGAAACAGCTTATTGGAGTGCTTAATGTGATCTGCAAGTAGGGGCTTTACTCACTTTTTCTGTCTTAAACTTGAATCTGTGCAACTGCTTATTTGGCTTATTTTGTGAGATCAGCTATTTGAATTAAGTCAATTTGTGCTTAAATTAGTTGTTTGAACTGATTCTGAGCTTGTGGTATCTGTTAGTGCTTAAGTGCTTATTTTTGTGCTTATCCCAAACTGCTTATCTGCCCAAACTGCTTATTAGGGTTGAACTGAGTTCTGAGTTTATTTTTCCTAGCTTTAGAATATCATTTAAGATTTTTCTGCAAAATTTCATATTTTTCCAAAGTCATTTACTATTTTTAAATCATTTAAATAGTTTCTTGTAGTTTTTAATTCATAATAATTAATTTAAAAGTCAGAAAATTATAATTCTTTTTTTTTAATTTTCTTTTGTCATTTAGCATGTAGGAAAAATAATTTGGAAATTGTAGGATTAGTTTTTGAAAGATTTTACTTTTAAGCTCGTTTTTAGATTTACTGATTCGCGTTTTCTAGTTTGTGCTTAATTTTGCTTTATAGATTTACATGTTTAAGTTTCCTGTAGCCTATTTATGCTTCCCGTAGTTGTAGGATATTTAATCAAACACCAAAAATCAAAAATCCAATCATCAAGCATTTTAATTCCGAACCAAAAACAAAATCCTCTATTCACACCTCGCTGGGACACGACCCGGGTGATCACTTGCCCGGTATTTCATACCGTATTCATGGGTTTTGTAAGTTTGACTTTTCCTAAAGGTTTGACTTGTCATTTCCCACGTGTCACGTGTGCACGATACTATATTTATATATATACTACACACGGATCAGTATGATCAAAAGTTGAATAACACGACATTTAGATATCGTTACATGGTTTTCAAAAATGTCAAGTTTGATCACTAACACTTAACGTACAATATTTCACGACTAGTTTTGCGAAGCCGTTTTGGGCATATTTTCACAAGTTAAGGAAAATATTAAATTGCGACAAAAACATTATATTTTGCCGATAGAACACCAAACGAGGATCGTGGAATATCATTTCAACATATTTACACGAAAAGTAGTTTATAACTTAACGAGACGTCAAAAATGTATTTTTCGACGATGAACGTTATTTTCAAAATCAACGAGTGGTATCGTTAACATACGTATTTGCATGTGTAGCATCATTTCATTGCTTACATTAGATCCTATCATTCATATTAGGTTGCGGTTAGAGATCGTGCCTCATTTCAGTGTATTCACTTTTGTCATCTTAACTATCGCATCAGGTGAGTTTCATAGCCCCTACTTTTACTTGTTCTGTAACTGTTTTTGAGGGAGAATACATGCTCGTTTTTCATTAAACTTTATGCTCGTTTTACATTTAAACTCACTGTTCGTTTTACAATTAAACACCATGCTTGTTTTATTTGTAATGTGACTTGTCTTTTAAACATTATTAATTGTTCATATGGCGACATTGTTAGATTTATTTATATGACGACATTGTCATGGCGACATTGTTAGATTTATTTATATGGCGACATTGTCATGGGGACATTGTTAGAATTGTTTATATGGCGTCATTGTCAGAATTATCATATGACGTCATTGTCATGGTGATATTGTCATATTTAACATTAAATTTTGCTTTCCATATATTACTTTTGTTTACATAAACCAAAACTTATTTGGCAGTGGGTTGTAAACATACAGGTTGCAAGTCTTGTATGGGCGGGACTTGAGACTGAGTGGATTTACAATGCCTTTGCTGGGAAATCTCCATTCAAATGCTTTAAATTACATTTTTCACTAATCTCTATGAACTCACCAACCTCGTGTTGACACTTTTAGCATGTATTTTCAGGTATAAGCAATAGCACGCTACTGGAGGCTTTTGGCAGGGCATGGTATGGTCATAGAAGACTCTGATAAACATTTGGGGACCGTTTTAACTGTTTAAAGGGCCTATTTCCGCACTACTTTTAACAATGTTTCAACACTTTTGTTAAACAATTTTATTCCGAATGATTGAGGTGAAAACCGTTCTTTGTACTTGTGTTGTGATACCAATTGAGTTGCACCCCAGCGACATGTATGCTTTCGCTGGACCCGATTCTGGGGGTGTGACAGATTGGTATAAGAGCCTTGGCTATAGAGAACTGGGTGATTTTAAAACCTAGACTATAGCTACTTACACGAAAACTTAAACCTATGACCGCCAAGTGCCTGCCTGCCAAGCTGATGCCTCATTTGTGGTTTGTTGCTGACATATGTGATGAGATTTGTATCTCATTATCAGATAGATTATACTCACTTATTCTCATTGATTACTATAGTTGTCTTTCATATAAGTATGCTCACATATCATACACGTCATAGCGTTACGCCTTTTCCTTGCGTAGTTTCATCATTCGACCTCGAGTTTGGTCAATTGCCTTAGTCTTTTAAAACGTCCTTTATATGTGAAGGACATAGTATTAGTATAACTGAGCTGAGTATTTCAAAATTCATGGAACCTCGGTGGAATATAGACTGGTCATCTATATTCGACCCGGGACAGTGGGACATAGGCTGACCACCTATGTTCGGCTCAGAGATGAATTTTGCAATACTGGGAATAGTTATAATAAGATTATGTTCGGGTTGCATTTCTACTCAATTTCTAAAGGTTTCATTCATGTGTGTATACTCAATCATTGCAAGAACTTTCACATCCACATCACCTCATGCACCGCCGCCTAGAAGCATGTCAGCTAATCATAACTTAACCTCAAGCTTTCATTCTATGACAAGCCACCTTATGGCACCTACTTTTTGGAAACGTCTTATTTACGTTTCACTCTTCTTTTCTTGTTTTGAAGAATCATGCCACCCAAGAGAGCTACTACTACTGTGACACCAGCTGAGATCAGAAAGCTTGTTGCCGACAGCATTGAGGCAGCACTGGTGACAGAAAGAGCTGCTGTAGCCGCAGCTGCTGCTGAAGCCGCTTCTCGGGCCGAAACCGCAGAAGCTGCAGGACAGACAGCTAATGGTACTAATGGGCGTAAATGTACGTACAAAGACTTTAAGAGTGGTGATCCCGAGAAATTTAAAGGCACGGAAGGAGCCACTGCGATGATTCATTGGTTTGAAAAGATAGAAGATGTGTTTCTTCTATGCAACTGTCCAGAGGAGTACAAGGTAAAGTTTGCTACCAGTACACTGATTGGGGAAGCCATGTCATGGTGGAGTTCGTATGCAAAACCCATGGGAATGGAAAACGCTCAAAAGCTTACGTGGGGAGAGTTCAATAAATTGCTGACAAAGAAGTTTTTCCCACGCACTGAGGTGAAGAAAATGGAAACAGAGTTTTATGTGTTAGTGACAGCAGGTAATGATATCGAGACATATATCAGGAGTTTCAGGAGTTGGCAACACTATGTCCTACAATGGTTCCGGATACTGAGAAGCTGATAGAAAGTTTCATTGATGGACTACCTAACAACATCCGTGGAGATGTGATTTCTGTTGACCCGCAAACGTTGGACGAGGCAATCAGGATATCTCAGAAACTTATGGCTCAGACAGTGAAGAAAGGAACTACTTCAAAAAACAATAACAGCAACAACAACAACAAGAGGAGTTGGGACAACAATCAGAGTGGCAATGCTACTCAACCACAATCAAAGAGGCAAGAAGTCGCCAAGGCCTATGCTGCAGGTCCAGCTGAAAAGAAAGGTTACCAAGGTACCCTACCCAAATGCAACAAGTGTCAAAATCATCATAACCCTGGACATTGTTTTAATCCATGTGGCAACTGTAAGAAGATTGGTCATGCGACTAGGGAATGCCAGTTTCCAATCATTACCGGAAATCAGAAGCCTCCAGTGACATGTTTTGGCTGTGGAGAGATAGGACATTACAGGAATGAATGTCCAAAACAAGGAAATCAAGGAAATGGGAACCAAGGTGAAATAGCTCGTGGTAGAGCCTAGGTCCTCGGAGGAGGGAATTTTCAGCACATCAACGACGTGGAGGACGACAACAATGTTCAAGAACCAAGAACTTCTGCCTTAAAAATAAACGAAAACCTAAACTCTCTAGTGTTGTATTTATTTTGTGTTTCACTTTAAGTTCTATCGTATGAACTTCATGTACTATTACGAATCCCTATCTAATGGATGTCTTATCTTTTGTCACCGCAATGCGACTCCAATATCCGCATATTTTCACCGAATCCACTCCAGAGACCAACGCTAACTGAATTAAGGGACTGAATTCCTTTAATGGGTGGAGACTGTCACAACTCGTAATTTCAGGTCCTTTTCAAGCTTCCAAATTTCACTATTCATCTCGAGAAATTACTATTCATGGGTTACTATTCATCAATTCACTATTCATCATTTTCAGAGTCAGTTTGAGACCTTAAAAAGTTTTCAAAAATTTTACTATTCATGGGACACTATTCATTCCCGGAGGAAAATCACTATTCATTGTCGTTATTCATCATATCGTAAACTAGGTTTACGGGTATTCAAATTTGCGTAACCATTAGGGTTTAGCTGCGAATTCATGAGACATCATTAAGGACCTGTCGTATAGACTAGAGCAGTCTACATATCATCAGTAGCATCATCTGCATATTAAGTCATGCACGGATATGCATTATTTCAATTTACGTATGTTCATTTATTTAATAAACGTTACCACTCAGTCTTTACAACAAAACATATACCCGATACTCCCGACTTTGATCCTAATATATTTTCATATTCATCATAATAATATAAAAATTATATTATTAATTTACCCGGTGTTTTGAAACCGTTTGCTATATTTTACGGTAAACGCCTATAACTACGTCGGATCACGATATCTCAACACGACGACTATTTTGACACCCGATTCTTATCAGGAATGTGATTTCATAATTATTTCAACATCGTCATATTTTATTTGGTACCGTTAAAATTTATTTTTAGTTAACTCGGTACCCGGTATCCTCTAAAATACTAAATATCTTATAAGATCTTACAAATTGTCAAATAAGTCTTACACTCCAACCTCCCCATTTCCCCTAGCCGTATTTCACGCCCCATGTCCCCATTCTCATTTACTTACACTTTGAAAATATGTTACCAACTTCATTAATGAGCTTGTACCATTGTCCAAATTTATTTCCAATCTATATTATAAACACAAGACTTCAAGTAATAGGATCAAACTAGCAAAAATCATTTTCTCTTCCCCTCTCACTCTAGGGCTCGGCCAAGCATCAAGAACAAGGAAGAACACCATAACTTTTCACAAGATCAAGAGTTTATAGTCCCATTGTGTTCCTAGGTAAAGATTTGCACTAAAAACCTCAAAGTTCTTAAGCATTTTTGCTCCAAAATCCATCAATACTTCAAGTAAGCTTCAAGAACATTTTTGATCATTTCATACTTTCATTTTATCTATATAATGATGTATTATCAACTCTTATTACTAGCTAGTCATGCAAAATATATGTTATATATACCACTTTAATCTTTTTCTTTATAAACACTAAATCTATAATTTTTAGTGTGATCATCATGAGATCCACCAAGGTTGGTGATGTTTAGGACCTCATGACACCTTAAGAAGGTGTATGGTAGGATTTGAGTACTTGTGGTGTTGATTGGAAGTGGTTTGATTAAGTTTTGGACAAGCCTTGAACCTTAAAAATGAGTTTTTAACACTATGTAAAACCTACTGTCCAAAAACGCCAAGTCTGGAAATCTCAGTAACTTTTGGGCTATTTTGGCCTTCATATTCAGAAAATAATTTCAAAAAAGAAACCGTGGCCGCTTGAATCACTAAAAACCGACTTATAACGAAGGAGATATGATTTTTATAAGTTGGACGACGAAAACTAATTTTCAGAAAATAAGCTTGCTGTTTGCCGAATTTTAAAGGACCAAACGAGGCGTTAGACTTGATCTAGGAGAGCCGAGCTACTGAGATTATGTTAGTTCGTGTTATAACGAATCCGTGGATATAAAGAATGTAGAAAACGAGCTTATAACGACCGAGATATACACGTTTAAAGCCCGACGATTCACAAATTGTTTTGACAGCCCACTATTAGAAAATAATCTAAATATAAAAGCTAGTGTTTTTGCAAGACATAACATTGATAGCCGATTTTCTAATTGAACGAGGTGCGTATGATCAAAATTTGAATAACACGACATTTAGATATTGTTACAAGGTTTTCAAAAACGTCAAGTTTGATCACTAACACTTAACGTACAATATTTCACGACTAGTTTTGCGAAGCCGTTTTGGGCATATTTTCACAAGTTAAGGAAAATATTAAATTGCGACGAAAACATTATATTTTGCCGATAGAACACCAAACGAGGATCGTGGAGAATCATTTCAACATATTTACAAGAAAAGTAGTTTATAACTTAACGAGACGTCAAAAATGTATTTTTCGACGATGAACGTTATTTTCAAAATCAACGAGTGGTATCGTTAACATACGTATTTGCATGTGTAGCATCATTTCATTGCTTACATTAGATCCTATCATTCATATTAGGTTGCGGTTAGAGATCGTGTCTCATTTCTGTGTATTCACTTTTGTCATCTTAACTATCGCATCAGGTGAGTTTCATAGCCCCTACTTTTACTTGTTCTGTAACTGTTTTTGGGGGAGAACAGATGCTCGTTTTTCATTAAACTTTATGCTCGTTTTACATTTAAACTCACTGTTCGTTTTACAATTAAACACCATGCTTGTTTTATTTGTAATGTGACTTGTCTTTTAAACATTATTAATTGTTCATATGGCGACATTGTTAGATTTATTTATATGACGACATTGTCATGGTGACATTGTTAGATTTATTTATATGGCGACATTGTCATGGCGACATTGTTAGAATTGTTTATATGGCGTCATTGTCAGAATTATCATATGACGTCATTGTCATGGCGATATTGTCATATTTAACATTAAATTTTGCTTTCCATATATTACTTTTGTTTACATAAACCAAAACTTATTTGGCAGTGGGTTGTAAACACACAGGTTGTAAGTCTTGTATGGGCGGGACTTGGGACTGAGTGGATTTACAATGCCTTTGCTGGGAAATCTCCATTCAAATGCTTTAAATTACATTTTTCACTAATCTCTATGAACTCACCAACCTCGTGTTGACACTTTTAGCATGTATTTTCAGGTATAAGCAATAGCACGCTACTGGAGGCTTTTGGCAGGGCATGGTATGGTCATAGAAGACTCTGATAAACATTTGGGGAATGTTTTAACTGTTTAAAGGGCCTATTTCCGCACTATTTTTAACAATGTAAATTCAACACTTTTGTTAAACAATTTTATTCTAAATGATTGAGGTGAAAACCGTTCTTTGTACTTGTGTTGTGATACCAATTGAGTTGCACCCCAGCGACATGTATGCTTCCGCTGGACCCGATTATGGGGGTGTGACAAATTGTAACATATTTCATTGAATAAAAGTGATGATTTATGTTAAGTGAGATTGCGTAGCTAACCTTTTTGTTTCTTTTGTTGTGGCGGTTCATGTTTTTGATGTGGTCTGTTCATCTGGTTTTGATACCCATCTATCTTTCAGAACTGCAGCCTATCGTTGACCAGGACCTTTTGTCGAGTTGCACCTGCTAACATGCATAAAAGAATTTTGGTTAAAACCTGTTGAATGCAACAGTTTTATATTGAAGTATCTCATAAAAAAATTAACAATACTTATCTTCTCTTTATTCTAGTAATGTAGCAACAATAATGAAGACTAGTTGGTAAAGGGTTCAAGCTTATAAGTCCTATTGTAATGTTTGGTTGGAGTTTATGTAAATGGGAAAATTTTGTCGTAGTTGATGTTGATCTATTGTGCTTATCTGCCTTTCTGTTTGCATCTTTTGAAACTCCTCAACATATGTATTTTTCCTAGGCCGGAATTGAAAACTTGTGCACGTAAACATGGCTCTAAAGCTTCTGAAGAGGACTTAAGCAGTCCCCTTTTGATTACTGCCTTCATTGTTTTGCCCAAACTTTGTCACACTGCAATGCGACAAACAGAATATGATTAAACCAAAGTCAACGTTAAATCCTTCCAGATTTGTCAGAAATTAGAAAAAGCAATAAAATGATATCAGATACACCGGGGTTGGAGCAACTGATCGGTGATCAGACCCTTTTGTGGGACTGAATTTGCCAACATGCATAAAATAATTTTAGTAATTCATAACTGATATTTCATCTATTTTTGATATCTAACACATTAGTAAATAGAAAAAACATAGGTAGGTATTAAAATGTAAAAGATTATATATTGCCATGAATGAACTCAAATGTGGTGCTTTCATAGGATACCTTTTAAGTAGCACCCAATAGATTACCAGTGCCAATAATCATAGGTGGAAACGCTTACCTCCTTCTGAAATTCTTTTTGTTATTTATACGGTCTTTAAACAATGGTCTGCACCAGACATATTGGTAGCCCGTTGAAATAGAAAAAGGAATTCGAGGGGAAGATAAGAGAAACCATCTAAGTTGGATGTTCTGTGTTTTTTTTTTTTTATTTAACTTGTCTTGATACTATTTAATCTGGCTATTGAATATATAACATCTGCTAGTGAATGATAATGCATGATGATAATATAGATAATAGGGTTTAGGCCAGCAATTACAGAAATGGTACCCAAAACCGGACTTGGCTGCAATCATGTGAGCGTTGTTCGTACCACGACACACTTTGGTACTTTGAGCCTCCACTCGAAATCCCATTGACATGTCGATGAAGTATGTGCAAAGTGTTAGTGCAAATACTACGATATTTAAACTAAACAGTTTCTTCGGTTTTAATAATGACAAACATGTAACTTGTAATGCATAACGTAAAATGTGCAAGTTACTTGTAAACACAAATCATCAATGAATACTTACATCAACACCTCCCGACGTCTCAAGTATGCTTCAACGAAGTCGTAGATTTCTATCCCGACGTAAATCACTCAAGGTATGGACAAACAAATCTACTACTTGACAAATGATCAAAGGATTATATTTTTCTTTAAACCTCACATTTTTAATGTGACAAAACATTTCTTTCAAAAATATATTTTACAAATTATTTTTGAATTAAAAAGAAATGTTTTATTTTGAAAAATAAGTTTAAAAAATCCCAACAGTCATTTTCCCCCCCAAAACAGCTCCAAACTTCCCCAAATAAACTTTCACCACTAAAAGACAAAATTTGGAGTGTTTTCGTCTGCGACGGTACCAAGGTACCACTAAATTTAGTGGTACCGTCGGGTATTTAGTGGTACCGTCCGTACGTAACGGCTAGTTTTTCCTTTGCCTATAAATAGTGGACCATTTTACACTTCCAACTTGATTTTTCCAGTCAGTTTTCTCTGGTCTAATCCCTCCTCACTTAGAACACTTTCTTTGATCATTTAGAGAGAGTCTTAGTTTGTTTAAGAGTGATCCTTTCATCCCACCAAGAGATCCTCTTCATTCCTCTTCAATAGCAAGAGAAGAACACAAAGTATCCAAGTAGATACAAAGTGTTGTCATTCCTCTTCAATAGCAAGAGAAGAACACAAAGTATCCAAGTAGATACAAAGTGTTGTCATTCCTCTTCAATAGCAAGAGAAGAACTCAAGGTATCCAAGAAGATACAAGAGTTGTAGTTGTAGTTAGGGAAGTTGTAACATTTGTTACACACTTGTTGTATCCTAGTATACATCAAGATCATTTTTCTTTTGTGAGAGAGTGAGTGAAGATCATTGTGATCTTATAGAGATATTGATTATCTCTTGAAGCCATTGGGCTTGTGTGATTGATCAAGAAGATCAAGGGTAGATAGGGTAGATCGAGTCAAGTGGGAGTAGATCATTGTGATCTTGTCGAGATCTTGGAGATCTTTTGAAGCCATTGGGCTTGTGTGTATTGATCAAGTGGATCAAGGGTAGATCGGGTAGATCGTGGTAGATTGGTGCTAGCTAAGATTAGCACTCGACATCTAGCTTAGTGTCGGAAATAGGATAAGCGACGTGTACGGTTTTCTTCGCCTGAAGGGAGTTTGTTGATTAGTGAAGTAACTCTCGAGTTGGGTACTCGGGGAGTGGAGTAGGGCGAAGAGGAGCTTCGTGACCGAACCACTATAAATCACCGTGTCCGGTTTGCGCCTTCTTACTTATCTCTTTACTTTCATTTTATTCTTTATCGCTTTATAGTTATATTTGCATTGCGTTTATGCTTGTGTGGCTAGTTGCTTATGTTATGTTGATTATGTATGTGTCATGGTTTGATTGTGCTAGTGTTGTAGTTTAATTTATTCATCCCTAGATGTAATATGATCATTGTTGACACTTTTCATATTACGTCACATTTGATCGGGTGTTTGATATAAAAAGTTTTAAGTTTTTAAATGGAAACGTATTCACCCCCCCCCTCTACGGTTTCCACACAAAGGTTTGCGCCAAACCCATTGCAATGACAGTGACACAGGAATGGGTTTTCGAGGGGAAGCTCAAAGTACCAAGGCGTGCCGAAGAAAAAATTGTCGATTCTAGAAAAGTATGTGAGTATTAGGACTCGTGTTGAATAGGATAATGAAGGAGTGCGGTTGTCATGAACAATACACACTATATCATTATCACAATCAACACGGCTCAATTATTAGAGCCCATCTATCAAACGATGTATATGGGTTGCATTGCTTAATTTGACCGAGTTCCCTAAAATCATCGGTGTGCTTGATAGACAAATGGTTTTAGGGAACTCGGTCAATTTAACCAATGGAACACAGCTACATCGTTAGATAGATGTGCCCTAATAATTGAGGTTTTCAAGATGAAGTTCAAGGTAGCAAGCTGTGTATAGCGACATTACTTTGTAAATGCTGGTTTTAGGTCATAAAAAAGAATGGAATTCAAAAAGCAACATAGTTAGCCCTTCTAAGGTCCCCTACAGTTCCTTTTGTTGTTTCAACTCCCTTTGTGCAAAGGCCTGCATCAGGCGAATTGCTAGATTGTTGAAATAACAAAAGAAACTGTATGGGAACTTAGAATGGGTAACTATGTTGAAATTCCAGACTCATTTATTAAGCTAAACCATTCATCCGCTAAGTAATGTGGCCACCTAACACATACCTTGATACTTTCAACTTCTCTTTGAAACACTTTTATAGAATCCACAATTATAACTTTTCGCTAAGTTTTACTGACCATAACAGCAACCACAGATGATGCACATCGCTTGTCAATATTAGGAAATGAACACTACCTGGGATGCTTTATTTGCCGATACTAACAGTTGATGTTGTGTGTCTATCATGGTAAGTTTGTTTCTGCATATTCGCAACTGCAGTTCCACAAAAGGCCCTCATCAACAATACGGTTCAATTATGAAAGAAAGATGGGAAAAGGAAGAGGATGGTGCGAAGAAGTAATTTGCACCAAATCACTTGTCACAACATTCTCTTTTGTTTCTCATATTTCTTTAAGAATTGTACCCTATTGTTGATCAGGGCCTTTTGTGAGACTGCAGTTACGAATATGCGAAAAAAAACTTAACATGACAGACACAGAGCATCAAGTGTTAGTTTCGGCAAATAAAGAATGTCAGATAGGGTTCAGTTCCTAATATTGACATGCGAGGTACATAATATGTGGTTGCTCTTATACTGAAATGCAGAGGACTAATGATCAAAATGTTTCGTTGCACTGAATCTGCCAAGATGCATCAAAGCTATGAATTTTACAAAAAACTAATATCTTGAAAAACATGAAGCAAATGGTTAACTGTATACCAGACAAATTCTATTGGCAGGTAAAAATACTATTGAATTTTAATTCTAGCAATACGTATCTTTTGTTTGGTCTAGTTATGTAGCACCGTGGCAAATGAATCGAGGCACAACGAAAGAAAATAGTTGTAAGCTCCAAAGCACAAAACTGTAATTGGAAAGAAAACGGTATGATTAAACATTATATAAAATTGGGAAACAAAAAATAGACATATAAAGTATATATATGGCAGCTAACCAACAGGCGATTTTGATCTGAATGTCTATTTTTTATATTTAGCTTGTTTCCATAGTATGCAATTTAGCTGTTGAATATATAAAACATGCTGCCAGGAAAAAAAAAATATAAGCAGACTCATGTAATACAGTGGAGTAAGCATGTAAATTTTATCAATACTTATCTTTTCTTTGCTGTAGTTATGTAGCTCCATGGCAAATGAACCGAGGGGCAGCGAAAGAAAACAGTTGTAAACTCCAAAGAGAATAAGCGGTGAGAGAGAGTCAATAATGGTTTAACAATAATGCATGATCATAATATACATAATAAGGCTCAGATCAGCGATTAGAAAATGGCTTTCATAATTTCCTGGTATAATCCTTATGCATTACATATATATAAGGATAGGTAAAACAGTATAAAAATGTCTTTGAACCAAGATATTTAACCCAATAGGTTAAGTAATTTTCAAATTACATTCCACATTTGCTGATTAGACAGTATGAACACAACAACTGTAAGACACAAAGTAAAATTTTGAAAAGGATCTCATTTGTAATAGTTTAAAAGTTCAGATTCCTAAGAACGCAACATTGGAGCAATTACAAAGCCAGGGGGTGCAGCAGTTGTAAACACGGTAGTGTTTATGAGGCTCAGATTTTTTTACCGAATAGGGCGAAAAACATGTGCAACTGGCCATACCTGCAAAGAAAGACGGTTGCATAACAATGTCATCCGATCCTTGCCTAGGCAAGCCACGTTCCAAAATTTTCACCACCTACTTCATTAGTTTCAGAAATTAGGTGCTAATCATCATAGCCGTACCCTAGCTGAACCAATGAATGCGATTTTGTAGGAAAATAAATGTAAATAAGCTTGGCAACCACTTACAACAAATGAGTCTGGTAAGGATGGAAAAAAGAGGATATGCTTTGTATGGTTGGAGGTGTAGCCATCTAACTCACCAAGACGTGTAGCATGTCAACTATAGTATAAAAGTTGTAAATGTAAGGCAGGTACAGAAAGTATATATATGAAAACTGACCAGAAGTCAATGCACATTTTACTTGAAACATAATGGCATATCTTGGTTGATAATAGTTGAAATCACCGCATAGGCATTTATAATAACTTTCCTCTTCAAATACTCATCTAACCAAGTGGCATCCCATTGCTGGCGAATCAACTTGGGAATCGAGTCTTACTCTAGAAGACAGTGGCAGATCCTGTAACTAAATGCCGTTTGATTTCTTTGAGACCCATTCACTATTTTTTGGAGTATGACTCGATTCCCAAGTTGATGCGCCACCAGTGGAATTAACATCCATCCCATCAATATTGAGATCTAAACCGTTTTCAAATACAGTTCTAGAAGTCAGGTTACCGTCTCATAAACTTCAATGTGGTTGTAAACCTGCATTTGAAGCCGATTTATCTGATATTCGTTATGTAGTACATAGATAGTTGCTGGGGAAAAGGAATGTTCTGGTCAGAAGAACAGTGTAAACAACAATCATAAAAGAAAAAAAGAAATAAATTAAAAAAAAGATAAATATATATATATATATATATATATATATATATATATATATATATATATATATATATATATATATATAACAACAGGCATTCACACAGGTCGAGCTAGGGTAGTTGTTGGTTGACTCTGATTTTTAGAGAAAACAGAGTCAAAAAGATATAAAGATGATGATTGCAGAAAACAAACACGGTTGCATAATTATGCCATCTAGTGTTTGCGCCACCAAGTTATGGATCCAATGTTTTAGAACCCTCGTTTTGAGATCCGAAACATGAAACTCTGTTATGTAAACTGAGTTATTATTGCGTTTGTAACAGGCCAACATAGAGTAGCAAGTATTAGGCTCAGATTTTTAAACCAAATAGGGTGGAAAATAGGTTGAACCCGCCATGGCTGCAAAGAAATAGGGATGCATAAGCATTCCACACATTCCTTGCCCTGCCAAGTTACGGATCCAATCTTTGACAACCCACTTTATTTGCTTCAAAAAAGAAGTGTCAGTCATCATAGCCTTAAACTTGATAATCAGCTACAATAAATAAGCCTGCCAAGGATAAAAAAAAAGAGAGGATATGTCCACCTCATTCAAATCGTAACACTCCAAGGGCGGTACCGACGCCTGCCAGACATCAACACTTGTACAATCAGAATACATGTTTTTTTATGTTAGCTACAGTTGCCTGTTGGAGATGAACAGTTGAAGCAACCCATATGTTAAACATACAGTATCTCCATTAGTTATAGCCACAGCTTTTGATGTAATCAACAAATGTAACCGTCATGACTTATAACAGTGCGACATAGGGTAGCAGCGGGCTTTGGTGGTGGAGCACCACGGTTCGGAGCTAAAAAAAGAAAGGTGATTGTGAGTGAGGATCAACAGTCCGGATCCCCAACTTATAAGACGGGTCACGAATGGAGTGGTTTAGAAGAGCAAACGGGTTAAATGAATCATGTTGAATGGCAATTGGGTGGTGGTCCGCTCACTGCTTTTGAGATACCCAATTTCAGAAAGAATTGTTATGCTGCCAACAACAACAGCCACAACAGTTATAAGTAAATCGAGTTTTAAACGTATGGGTTCAACAGGTATATATATAGCAGTTTTTAGGCTCAGATTTTTAAACCAAAAGCGGTGCAAACAGTTGTAGGCTCCACCATGGCTGCAAAGAAACACGGTTGCATAATACTGCCATCCGGTCCTTGCCCTGCCAAGTTATGGAGACAATATTTGACAACCCACTTCATTTGTGTCAGAAATTAGGTGGTAATCATCATAGGCCTACTGTACGTGAAGCAACATAAAGTGTTTTGAGATACCCATTTAAGAAACAATTGTTATACTGCCAACAACAGCAGCAATAACAGTTATAAGTAAATCGAGTTTTAAACATACGGGTTCAATAGCTATATATGTAGCAGTTCTTACACTCAGATTTGTAAACCAAATACGGCGCAAAAAGTTCTAGACTCCACCATGGCTGCAAAGAAACACGGTTTCATAATACTGCCATCCGGCCCTTGCCCTGCCAAGTTATGGAGACAATATTTGACAACCCACTTCATTTGTGTCAGAAATTAGGAGGTAATCATCATAGCCCTACTACACATGAAGCAACCCAAAGTGTTTTGAGATACCCAATTTGAGAAACAATTGTTATGCTGCCAACGACAGCAGCCATAACAGTTATATACTATTGAGTTTTTAAACATACGGGTTCAACAACTATATATGTAGTAGTTCTTAGGCTCAGATTTTCAAACCAAATACGTCGCAAAAAGTTATAGACTCCACCATGCCTGCAAAGAAACACGGTTGCATAATGATGCCATCCGGTCTTTGCCCAGCCAACATAGATGTCCACTATTACTATGCACCTACAGCAAATAAGCCTACTAAGAATCGGAAAAAGAGGATATGGCCACCATGGCTGCAAATCTAGTGACCTACCCCGCCAAGATATGGACCACCTAAACTTTAATCCCCTTATCCTGTAGACTCATAAAGCGCAATGAGGTCCATACAGCTTTGTAACCACAACCATTAGTGCAATAATAACATAAACCTACAAAACAAACATGGCAAACAGTTAACGAGTTTTACAAATCACATAAAACAAACACATTAGGATTCAGTGATAAGGTAGCACTTAAAATAAGGCCAACCAAAAGCCTAAATCAACCAATACCAGCAAAATCCACAAATATTATATATATATATATATATATATATAACCCGTTTGTTTGTCCAACCCGCTCCATTTGTTAGCCGGTCAATAAATTGGTGATCCGGGATGTTCATCCTCACTGACAACCACCTTTAACAACAACAATAAAAGACAAAAAAACATAATAAAAAAGGGGAACATACAACCCTAAATCAACCAATAGCAGCAACAAAACCCTAAACCTGAAAGTATAAAATTAGCAAAGGCCACAATTAACTGTAACCAAAAAACCGCGAACCAACTAATAACAACAACAAAACCCTAAATCTAAAGTCCCAAAATTACCAATAATTACAATTATAAGTATATAACATTTGCCGGGATTGATTACCAATAATGAAAAACATAAATGAAAAAAAGATAATCAAAAGGTGAAACTTACACCATAGCGCAACCGCAAAATCCAGATAAGATCTAGATAAGATGAGATCCAAATATGTGGGTATAACTAATGAGATACTGTATAAAAAACAAATGGCGTAATAACAGCCACAAAATGAATGAATAATTCTGGTTACTATTGCATCTCCTGTTCATCCCCTCACAGGCAACTGTAGCTGGGAATGGGCGGGTCGGAGGAAGCCTTATGGCCATTGGGTTTAGGTTGTGGAGCACCACGGTTCGGAGCTAAAAGAAGAAACGATATTGTGAGTGAGGTTGAACAGGGCGGATCCCCAACTTATAAGCCGGGTTACGAATGGACCGAGTTGCAATAGCAAATGGGTTAAATCAATCCCGGTAAATGTTATATTTATATAATTACTAAAGGCATTGAAGGTTTTTACCCCCATCAACTTAGGAGAGCCACCCCACCATAGACTAATCACTACAAATAATCATTCTCATTTATTATGATTGGTCATTTGATTGTTGTCATAATTGTGTTTATTACAAATAATTATTATCATTTATTATGATTGGTCACTTGATTGTTGTCATGATTGTGTTTATTACAAATAATAATTATCATTTATTATGATTGGTCACTTGATGGTTGTAAGAAATATGAATTTAGTGTGAGATATAATTAGTTTGTTATTATTATTTAAGAATTCTTGTTAATTAGTTGTAAGAATTCTCATTCAACGAAATCTAATACATACTTTCTTTTAAATATTAGTTTGTTATTATTGCTATTTTTTTATCATTTATTTTTCACGTAGTTGGCTAGTAACAAGTGGGATTTAAGTGAACATAAACTATTTTTTCTCACCTAGTTTACGAACAAGATTTTTATTGTTTTTTTTTACGAACATAAACTTTTTTTTCAACAGAACAATTTTTTTTTTCTTTTTTCCAAGTTTCAGTTACTAAAGTGCTACTTATTTATTTGTCACATACAAATGGGCCTAAAAGTTTTTGCTACTAAATTGCTACGAATTCAAGATAATTTAATAAGAACAAGAGTATACCCAAGTAAAGTAAAAGCATGATTTAAAGAGAAGTTTTTTCAATGGTATCTAACCTGGTTTGCAGTCATTTTCGGACCTGGGATAAAAAGATAGTAACAGCCTGAAAAATACAAACATACAAAATCAAATGATGAAACAGTCTATTCACAAAAGCAACCAATTGATAATAATAATTTGAAGTACTTACTTTTCTTTATTTCATTTATTGACAGACTCAATCAAGTGTAAGAAAAAATCTAGTAAATCAATTTAGATTGGTAAAGAAAAAATAAAGTGTGTTTAAAATTAAAATTAGCCACTATTTATACATAATTAAATATGGTTATGACTAATAAATATTTAAGTTTGTTAAGAAATAGAATTAAAAATTACTACAAGTTTCAAAGTAAATTAGTCAAATTTACATTTTACAAAAAACTATTTGACTGATGATCAAAAAGTTGGTTGAAAAACATGCTCACAAAATTTGAGGTGAAAAAAATAGGTCAAAAGCTGGTCAAATGGGGTATAAAACATAAGACCCTTACTAAAAGGGTTTTTCTTAATATGTGCCAAGGTACAATTAATGAACATAAAATTTACTTTTAAATCAAAAAATACAATCAATGAACATTATTAAACTCTAAAATTACCTTGTTTAAATATAAATTTGATATTAATTAACTTAAACATTCCATATATAAAGAGCTAAACATGTACTAGTGGACACATGTTAGCAAAACCCTTACTAAAAAATGTTAGGCTGGAAATATTGTCGTATTATTTTTACATCACGTCCTCATATAACACCCTTATTTAACACATGATGACATATCATCAAACATGTACAATAGTTATCACTAAACTCAATTTTTAACAAATTTAAACAAATACTAATTAATTAAAACTTTCATTTGTTATTAAAAAACATTACATTAGAAATTAAAAACATAAACTTACGAAGTTAAAATAATAAACTAATAATATAAATTATATTTCTCTTTAATCATCTTATTCACCTGCAACACTTTTTCTAAGTAGACCCCACTCAAATGATCAACGAAACTTATATAGAATAATTCATCTTCTTGTCGTTGTTTTTGTTGTTGAAAGTTGAACATTTGTTGCCATAGTTTGAACTTCATATGTTCCATTTCCTGTCTCTTGATCTTCAAAAAGGTGTTATGGCATGTTTTCTTCATTGACATAAACGACGATTGTTGCCTTGTAAATTCCGTTCACCAGCAACTTAGCCAAACTGTAGGTGTTTTTGGTTTGCCTTTTTGGGTTGAGGTGTGGGATTCACCTACACCCGTTGTTCTGTAATTGTTTTATTCGGAGTAATAATATTTTACTGGGGGTAACCCTTTTACCCAAACACTTCATAACTATCCGCTGCTGACGACGTCAATGGAACGGATGATGCAGACACTTTCTTCTTCGCTTTCTCTCTGGCCATTGGTCGAACTTTCTGCACCTCCTATTCCTCTTACCCCCGTCTTCGGCTATTTGATTGAGATTAAAACCACTTATGTTGACTCGGATGTGTTGAACGAGGAAGAATAATTGACTTAAATTTCTTAAAAGCTTGTTTTTTTGCTTCTTAAAATTTCAGAATTTCCACTTCCTACCATTTTGGAGACTTTTTAAAATTGTCCACGCATGATGAAGTTTGAAAGGTACTCCATACTCAACACGATATTCTTCAAATGCTTGTTGGATGTAACTTTCGTCATTGGCTCCACTTTTGGTCCTTCGAACCACATTAGCTTAAGTTCCACAAAATGAAGCCCCTTTAGGACACAAATCAAGAAAAAAGACAAAACAACTAACTAACTATTGACAACGCAAATCAAGCAAACTAACTAAAAATTAAATGCTGAAGATTTTTAAATGACAACTGTTGATGCAAATAATGTTCTAAAAACGTTATTTATATCTTTCGATAACTTCACGTTTTGAGGATGACAAAATGTGAAAACACGTTATGTTAAAATTAACGTAAACAAGTTTTTAATCGAAAGTTCCCATTTCTAAAAAAATCACTCTAGAACAAATTTACAACTTGACAAATGATCATAGAAGTAAATTTGTGCTTAAGACTTCACATTTTAATGTGACAAAACATTTCTTTCAAAAATATACTTTAAAAATTATTTTTGAATAATTAAGAAATGTTTTAATGAAAAAATAAGTTCAAAATATATAACAGCTATTTTCCCTCCCAAAATTAGCTCCAAACTTCCCCAAATAAGTTTTCACCAGAAAAGACAAAAAGAGGAGCGTTTTTGTCTGGCACGGTACCACTAAATTTAGTGGTGCCGTGTGTAGTTTAGTGGTGACGTGTCCCTATAACGGCCAGATTTTTTCTACCTATAAATACCAGCCCACTTCACATAAAACTTTCTGAGTTTAATACTCTCTTCACATCTTTTCTTCTTGATCATTTAGTTTAGTTTTTTTTTGTTTAAGAGTGATCCAATCATCCATCCAAGTGATCCTCTTCATTCCTCTTCTAGTGCAAGAGAAGAACTCAAGGTATCCAAGAAGATACAAGAGTTATAGTTGTAGTTAGAGCACTTGTAACATTTGTTACACACTTGTTGTATCCTTGTATACATCAAGATCATTTTTCTTTTGAGAAAGTGTAAGAGAATATCATTGTGATCTTATAGAGATAGTGAATATCTCTTGTAGCTTTTGAGCTAGTGTGTTGATCAAGAGTTGATAGAATAGGTTGAGTCAAGTGAGAGGTGATCATTATGATCTTGTGAGATCTTGGGGATCTCTTGAGTCTTGTGTGTTGAGTGTGTGAAGTAGAAAGGATCGGGTAGATCGTGGTAGATTGGTGCTAGCTAAGATTAGCACTCGACATCTAGCTTAGTGTCAGAAATAGGATAAGCGACGTGTACGGTTTTCTCCGCCTAAAGGGAGGTTGTTGACATAGTGCTTGAAACTCTCGAGTGTGGTACTCGGGGAGTGGAGTAGGGCGAAGAAGAGCTTCGTAGCCGAACCACTATAAATCCTTTTGTCCCAGTTTGATCTTTCCATCTCTTCTCTTTACTTTCATTACTTATAATTAGTTAGTCTAGTGTGTTGTTCATATTAGTGTTGATTGATTGCACATAAGACTCGAATTAAAGTTTTCCAATAGTAAAAGTTTTTGAGACAACTTAAAAACCGGTAAAACTATTCAACTCCCCTTCTAGTTTTCCACAATTGGTATCAGAAGCCACGTCAGTCAAGATTTTAAAGTAAATTGTATTTTAAAACTTGAATCGATCAATGGATTCCGACAAATATCTAGAAGGGCAATCTATGCAAAGACCACCACTTTTTGAAACCGATTGTTTTATCTATTGGAAAACAAGATTCGAAACGTATGTGAAATCAAAAGACATTGATCTTTGGCATGTTATTACCGAGGGTGACTTTCAACCGATTCAAAAGAATCCGGAAACTAGAAAGGATGAAATAGTTCCTTATGACAAACAAAGTGATGAACTTAAAAGAAAACTAGCCAAAAATAATGAGGCTAAAATGATGATTTACAATGCTTTGCCTAAAAAGGAATTTGAAATAATTTTCATGTGTAATAATCACTCACCAAGGTAATAATCAAGTCAAAGAGAACAAGATAGATCTTCTTGTTCAACAATATGAACAATTTTCCATTTCGGAAGATGAGTCAATAGATAATGCTTTTGCTAGATTTAATACTATTATCACTAGTCTTAAAGCTCTTGATGAAGGTTACTCTAGCAAGAATTATGTTAGGAAGTTCCTTAGGGCTCTACATCCTAAATGGAGAGCAAAGGTCACCGCCATTGAAGAGTCAAAGGACTTGGCGACTTTATCACTCGATGAACTAATAGGAAACTTGAAGGTTCACGAGATGATAATCAAGAAAGACTCCGATATAGTCAAAGGAAAAAGCGAGAGAGTTAGATCTCTAGCTTTGAAAGCCAAAAAGGAGTCTAGTGATGAGGAATGTTCGAGTTCCGATAGTGAAGATGAAGAGTATGCGTTAGCCGTCAGAGACTTTAAAAAGTTCTTTAGGAGAAGATGTAGGTTTGTTAGGCAACCTCGTGATGACAAGAAGCCGTCACACAAGAATCGAGTTGAGAAGAAAGGGACAAGTGATAGGAAATGCTTTAGATGTGGAGATCCTAATCACCTCATAGGAGAATGTCCTAAACCACCAAAATCCAACAACCAAAGAGCTTTCATAGGAGGCTCTTGGAGTGATAGTGGTGAAGAAGAAGAGAAGAAGCCCAACAATGAAACATGCCTAATGGCTCAAGCTTCTAATGAGGTACATTCCGACTCTTCTTATTATAGTGATGATAATTCGTCAATAGATGACAATAGATTACATGACGAATATAATAAACTATGCGAAGTAAGTTCTAAAATTTTAGGTAGAAACAAAACACTAAAACTAAAATTGCATGAACTTGAAGTGCAAATTCTAGAACTTAAGGATCAAGTCAAAAGACTTCAGAAAAATAAAGAAGTAGATGTAGGATGTAAGTCATGCTTAAGTCTTCAAGTAGAGAATGAGAAACTCAAAGAAAATGCTTTGAGAATCATTAAGTTTGAAAAAGGAACAAAGACACTTAATGACATACTTGAAAACGTTAGGAATGGTCAACATACCGAAGCGGGCTTAGGATTTGACCCAAATAAAGCTTCGACAAGTAAAACGAAACAAGTAAAATTTGTCAAACCCACAAGTTCTGTCGAAACAGTGGACGGCACCACTAAAGGTACAGACGACACCATTAAATTTAATGGTACCATGGTACCGTCTGATGCTGGAGACAGAACTGAGTCAAGTCTGAAAAATAATTCAAGTCCTAAACCAAGTCACATATTGTAAATGGTACCAAAGTACCTATTGCTAGTATAAAGGAAGTCAAAAGGTTTTACAAACCTTTGTCAAACCCCAGGCATGGCTTTGTAAGACACTAGGTCAAACACTCCTCCACCTAGGAAAACAAATGTTCCTAAACCTCGGTCAAGAACTCCTCTACCGAGAGGTAACTCTAGGAGACAAAGTTATCCAAGTAACTATCCCATAACTTGGAATAACCGTCAACTACAAAGTTACTTACCATGGAAAATTTGTCCTCCGTTCCAACATCCTAACCAAATGCAACTAATGCATGGGATGTTTAATGCTAACAACTTTGGACCCATGAGATATTGGGGACCAAACGTTTGAATGTTTGTCTTATTCAATAGATATGCTTGGGGATCGACTTGGAGCCCGATGAATGGGTCAAGGATAGTGGATGCACTAACCATATGATGGGTAATCGGAGTCTATTCTCATCATACAAGGCATATAACGGAGGTAATGCCACTTTCGGTAGCAAACTTAAGGGCAACATCATAGGAAAAGGTACGATTACTCAAAACTCCCTCACTATTAGAAATGTTGAGCACGTAGATAGCTTAGGATTTAACTTGCTTAGCATTAGTCAAATGGTAGATAATAAGTGTAGAGTTATATTCTCCGAAGTGGGTAGTGAGATCAATAAGAATGGTATAACCATAGGCAAGGGAGTTAGGAAAAATGGCTTATTTGTTATAAAAATATGAAATAAGCCTCAAGATAAGATTTGCTTAGCAACCATAGATGACAACTCTACTCTATGGCACATGAGACTAGGTCACGCCAATATGCATTTAATACAATCATTGGCATCCAAGGAACTAGTTAGAAATCTACCTAGGATTAAGTTTGACAAACACTTTTGTGACGCTTGTAAAGTTGGAAAACAAGCTCATTCTAGTCACAAAGCTAAAAATATGGTCTCGACCTCTAGATGCCTAGAACTCCTTCACATGGACTTATTTGGTCCATCCGCCGTACGGAGCTACGGAGGAAATTACTACACCTTAGTAACAGTTGATGACTACTCTAGGTATACTTGGACTAGATTCCTTAGAATAAGACACAAGCTTTCGAGGAATTCGAAATCTTTAGTAAGAAAGTCCAAAATCAACTAAGGTGTACAATAGTTTCGATTAGGATGGATCATGGTCGGGAATTTGATAATGAAGTGCAATTTGGAGTATATTGTGATGCTAATGGTATTACACACAATTTCTCGGCTCCACGCACTCCACAATTAAATGGGGTAGTTGAGCGGAAAAATCGTACTCTACAAGAGATAAGTAGAATGATGTTGAACGAACAATCAATTCCGCAAAAGTTTTGGTGTAATGCGGTGGACACCTCAACTTACATACTAAATAGGATTCTAATTAGACCTATCTTAGGAAAAACCCCATATGAAATCTTGAAAGGTAGAAAACCTACACTTGATTACTTTAGAGTGTTTGGAAGCAAGTGCTTTATACTAAATACTAAGGACTACCTCACCAAGTTCGACCCAAAGTCTTACGAAGGTGTTTTCCTAGGTTACTCCCAAAATAGTAAGGCCTATGTTGTCCTAAATAAGGAAACAATGAAAGTCGAAGAGTCACTTAACGTGACATTCGATGAAAGTCCTCCACCAACTAAGACATCACCCTTGGTGGATGATGAATTAGATGAGGATGAAGCGATTAAGGTTAATGGCAAGAAACCCTTAGAAGATGACATTGAGGATGAAATGGTTGAAGTTGACGAAGTTGTCAACATTAAGGAATCCAAGAACCATCCTATTGAAAATGTCATAGGAAACCTAAACCAAAGAACTCTTAGGTCACAAGCACAAAACAAAAGTAATTTTTTTTTGTTTCATATCAACCGTTGAACCTAAGAATGTCGGTGAAGCGATTAAGGATGAAAGTTGGGTAGTTGCCATGCAAAGAGGAGCTTAATCAATTCACCGCAAACCAAGTTTGGGATTTAGTTCCTCCACCTAAGAATCAAACCATCATAGGAACTAAGTGGGTGTTTAGGAATAAACTCGACGAAAATGGCGTCGTAACTAGGAATAAGGCAAGGTTAGTAGCACAAGGCTATAACCAACTAGAAAGAATAGATTACGATGAAACTTATGCACCCGTAGCTAGATTAGAGTCAATTAGAATACTCCTTGCCTATGCTTGCGCCTTAGACTTTAAGTTATACCAAATGGATGTGAAAAGTGCATTCCTAAATGGTTATATCAACGAGGAGGTATATGTTGCACAACCTCCGGGATTCGTTGATTTCGAGAAACCGAATCATGTTTATAAACTTAAGAAAGCTCTTTATGGTCTCAAACAAGCTCCTAAAGCTTGGTACGATAGACTAAAGGCATTCGTGATTAAACATGAATATACCATGGGAGTGGTTGACAACACAATTTTCACGAAGAAACGTGATTCACATCTATCATTGTTCAAATATATGTCGACGATATTATATTTGGCTCAACTTGTCCAGAACTGTGCGATGATTTCTCTAAGATCATGCGTGACGAGCTTGAGATGAGCATGATGGGCGAATTAAATTTCTTCCTTGGTTTACAAATTAAACAAATGGAGGATGGTATCTTCTTTAATCAATCTAAGTATAGTAAGGAGATGCTTAATAAATTTAGTTTAGAAGAGTCTAAGCCCATGAAAACTCCCATGTCCACGGAAATTAAACTCACGAAAGATGAAGAAGGTGAGTCCGTGGATAGTACTAAGTATAGAGGTATGATAGGAAGTTTATTATACCTCACGGCAAGTAGGCCCGACATCATGTTTAGTGTCTGCCTTTGTGCTCGCTTCCAAGAGGATCCCAAAACCTCTCACCTTGAAGCGGTTAAGAGTATCTTCCGATACATTAAGGGCACTATGCACTTGGGATTATTCTATCCCAAGGGGACCGGTGTAGAAACTGTTGTCTATGCCGACTCTGATCATGCGGGAGATTATGTGGATCAAAAAAGCACGAGTGGCGTTTGTACCTTCATGGGTTGTTGTCTAACTTCTTGGTTCTCCAAGAAACAAACGGCTCTTGCTATCTCCACGACCGAAGCCGAGTATGTAAGCGCCGGAAAGGCATGTCAACAAGCACTATGGATGAAACAAGCCCTCAATGACTATGACATCCATCTAGATGACGTTCCCATTATGTGCGATAATAAAGGTGCTATTGACTTGAGCAAAAACCCCGTTCAACACTCCCGTACTAAACACATCACCACTTCCTTCGCGATAACGTTCAGAAAGGAAACATTTCTATTGAGAAAGTTCCTTATCAAGACAATATCGCCGACATCCTAACCAAACCACTCAAACGAGAATCCTTCAACTATCTTCGTCTAGGTCTAGGAATGATGGAACATATTCCATAAATCTCATGACTATTAAAGTCATCCCGCGTATCCCCCTCATGACTACTTAAATATTTCACGGGAAATATTGAAGTCATCTCGTGTGTCTCGTCTCATGACTCTTTGAAGTCATCTCCTTTCATCTAGACTAGGTTCCCCTCGTCAAAAGAATTTATTAGGTATAAATTCTTTCCTCGTGTCAAAAAGTCTCACTAAAACAGCGAGACTTACTCGTCAAAAATCAAAATGGGACGAAATTTCATCCCAGCAGATCATGGCTCCACTAAAGTGGCACGGTACCATTAAATTTAATGGTACCGTGTATCTGATACATCCCGTATTTCAGTCCTCCTTTCCCACATTATACATCCTAAACCTTCCCAACTTCTGCAATTGCTGTCAAAACCAAACCTCACAACCCAAAACTCAATTACACCCTTCAAGATCATAATCAAGGCATTGATTCTCAAGATTACCTACTACTTTTACATCTTCAACATGATTTGTAAGTCATTTGACTTTAATTTTCTTTAAATTTTGAATCTAGGGTTTGCTCATGCATAAAAATTGAATTGGGGTTTTTCAATTTTAAGTGACTCTTTATGAAATTAGGACTAAGATTAGACAATGCATTACTTTCATGATTCCCTTAACTTAGGATTTGCATAAACCCATATATTTTAGTCCAAACTTTTGCATTTGAGCAATTAGTTTTAAGAGGAATCACTACATTTTGGCATCAACACTTTTAAGTCACTAAACACCCTAATTCCATTGCTTTTGAAAAATTTCACGAAACTAGGATCATGAAACATTTTTCGTGCATTGTTGATGCAAACTAAAAACGTTTTCTCATGCATACATGATCTCACAAATATTGATCGAATTACATAATCAATATGTACTTTTCGACATATTTGCTTGAGCAAAAGTAAAATTAGGAGTGTTTGGGTAATTTCATTATTTTTAATTCTAGAGTCGAGATTACCGCACCTCCACATAGTTTGCATATAAGCACACACTAGGCACGTGTCTTTCATGCAACTACTCTCAATTCTAATTTTTCTTAAAATTTTCTTATAGGAACAAAAATGTCTCATGAGTATGATTTTGATCATCTTCTAACCGATTCCTATACACCCGAAATCTCTCGTGAACCCACTACACCCGGTAACCACATTCGTGCCTATGTCAATCTTGAAACCCGTCGGTTTCATGAAGGTCGAGTCGTTGATCCATCCTTAGTTTATCATAGGGATATCAACACTTCGTTTAGAGCTATAGGATTCGATTGCTTACTCCACATCAACGAGCACATTTGTCCTCGTTTTGTGTTGGAATTCTTTTGACAAGTTGAACTCGTACGTAACGAGGATCATTCTTTGTCACTTTGGTTTTGGGTCCGAAATTTCAAATTCGCCCTAACTCTTGAGCAATTTGCTCAAATTTTCCAAATTCCCAATCATGGGCAATGTGCCTATACTGAAGATTAGTGGCTTGAGTCCCTCTTCAACTATCGTGAAGAGGATAGTCCGTATTGTTCGTTCATACCCTCACCAATCGAACTTACCAAACTTATACGTACTCATAAGTACTCCTCTTACTCAAATCCAACAAAAATTCGTCTGGATGAGGTTCGTTATAAAATACTTTCTTGGGCAGTCATCCTGCGAGAAAATGTTCTAAGTCTAACATGAAATTGTGAGCAACTTCCGGCGTGTTGTGCTCATATGATCTACTGTCTCATAACCCAACAACCATACAATCTCGCATACTTCTTCGCTAAGCGAATTGTACATCTCAAGGGTAACAAAACTAAATTGATACCCTATGGGATGTTTCTAACCCGTCTCTATCATCACTTCATGAACTCTCACCCTTACCTTCGTGGCCCTCAATACTCACTCTTCTATCCCGTCATGAAACCCCTAAATGAGTCATATGTCTTATCCATTCTCATTTCCGAATCCTCCACCCACTATGCACCCTTTGATGATTCAAATCATGAGAATGAGATGCATGCCCAAGACAAGAGTGTGATGAAAATGGGAGAAAGCTCAAGTCATAAGTAGTTAGGAGGGGATTAACATCTCTATTAGGATTTATCTATGATAAATTATATTAGGGTTTAATACTCTTTGTTATCTAGCATGTTTGACATTTAATCTATCAACTTGCATGAATATTTTATGTGATGTTTGGATGATAGCTTATTTTGTCCATTATGTTTGCATGCTTATGATTATCTTGGCAAATTACATGATGATCTTTATGTGCTAGGAGTAGCTTAATATGTGACATATTAGGCAAATAAATCTTTAGTGATTTGAGGCACTATCATTTCCAGGAAATAGTTCCCCTAGAAAACATCCCTCTAGCTGCCCAGAACTAGCCTGCACAGGCAAATTCGTGACTACATGATTGCGTGGTTTTGTAACCTTACAACAGGTTTTACCTCTCGAGGGATCTCAAGAGGCTTACAACCCCACCAGGCAGTGTACCTGACCGATGTAGTATAGTGTAGTGGTAAGTACGGGGGATTGATCGTTCTCCACAGGGAATAGTGTTCGTTAGGTATGAAAGACTACTCTAATTAGGTCTAAGGGTTGAGGAAGATTCTTTTTTATGTTTTTATAGTTTTTATGAAAGCAAGTAAAATCTCGGGTTTGAAGGAGTGGGCGGAATTAGTTGCTAGTCAACTAACCCAAAATTACTACGGATGCAAATAAAATAAAATAACAAAAATGAAATGTGGTGAGAAACTTATGTGTAGAGAAATGTGTTTACTTAGATTTCCTTACTCCCTAACTATCTTTTACCGGTTAATTAGTGTGTATTAGTCGCGTGGATGACGGGTGTATTCCTTAATACCATTCGTGGGGTGGCGTACTTACTTCCCCAACTCTACAAGCTCCTACTTCACTCCTATGTCGAGCCGGCTAGGAAGCTCCTAACATGGGATCACTAGAATTCGCTTGTGCATTAAATACAACCATAAAAACCTTTAGTACGCATTTGGTTCATGTTTCTTAAGACGTTCAAGCAAGTTACCGAATAGGAAGTTAGCCAGTTTTCTTAAGCCTAACATAGATAAACAATCATCCAATACAACTAACAACACACTAACAACCAATAATCAATAGCTAGGTTTCATTAGATCTAAGCAAACACAAGATAAATTTAGCCTAACATGTTAAACAAAAGACAAGAATAAGATAGAATCAAACAACACATAGACATATTGAATGATTAATTGATAACTTATCTTTCAATGAAACATGGAAGATCTCAAGGCAAAAAGCCCTGAAAAAGTAGCTAAAATCGTCTTAGGGTTTTATTCCCAAAATTCCACACACTAAGCTCTCTCTAATGACAAAAAATTAGAAAACTATATATAGATTTTTGGATCTGACGGCGTCACCTTATGGAGTGTGACGCCGTCACCTCGCCGCTTTTAGGGTTCCCGGATGACCATCTTGACGCCGTCCCTCTTTAGCTCTTCAAAAATCCATTCTGGCTTATCAAGGCTTGACGCCGTCTAACCATGAACGTGACGCCGTCCCCTTATGATTTAAGCCGTGACGCCCTCGATCAAGTTAAAGCGTGACGCCGTCAGAATTCACATGCAATTTTCACTGGCTTATCATGAGTAAATTTCACGTCCAACTTTTCTTGCCAAAGCATGACGCCGTCCAGAGTAAATTGTGACGCCGTCAAGAGTAACTTTTAGCCGATTTTTGAGACTTTGTCGTTTTCTTCACTTTTATGCTCCAAAAACGTCCAAAATGCCTCCTTTTCCAGATTTCTCCTCAAAAGTACCTAAAATGACAAAAGGAACGATTTAGGGCAATATTTGATCAAATAAATACGATTTAGGGCTTAAATGACCCCTTAAAAGCGGTACACTTTTCGCCTCATCAAATACCCTTACACTTGAGATTTTCTTGTCCTCAAGCAAATGCGCTTTTATTCTAATCAAAATATAAGTTAGGGGTCATTTAATGCTAATATAAAAGTAATTACAACAAATAATCGTTCCACTTCAATCATAAGAAGCACGGAGATTATAAACTAGCACCTCACAAGTAGTGTTTAGATACTCACATCTCTCAAGTGTCATCAAAATAAATCTCATAAATGAAAACGGAAAATATCTCTCACTACCTGTCATAGCAAATAGATTACCATAGGCTTGGGAAAGGATCGAAAACCTCCTCCACTAGGCGTAAGCACCTAAGATAAACTATCAAAGAGGGCTTTTAAATGGGTTATAACGTAAGGTGTAGGGAAAAGGAAAACACGGTTTTGTTGGATAAAGGATATTTTACTGGTGGCGAGTTAAAAATCTTGATCAATTACATGTACTATACAATGTTGCTAAGCCAAGACTAGACTCGATCTTAAGCTAATGATAAAATAACAAAAACATAAAATAAACATAAAATAAAACGGGATGGTAGTCCGTATGTTTTTTCTATTTTTCATTTTCTCATTTTTTTATATTTTTCTTGATTTTTTTCGATTTTTTTTTTTTTTTTTTTTTTTTTTTTTTTTTTTTTTGCATACACTCTTGCCCTACCATCCAAAATAATACATCATAGGGGCATTGCATCCCCCTTACACTTGAATTTTTACATAACTTTACAAATACTAATCTAATGACTCGAATTAAGATAATCGAAAAACTTGGAGTACTTTTAAAATATTTAGCACATATGGGGGTAATAAATGATGTTCTTCCCCATTACTCCATTATACTAGTACTTTACCCATGAGTCCCAATCGTCCCAAAACAATATGTACAAGGATATGACTCGACTTAGCAACCATGTAATCAACTAGATAATTAACTTGGGTTTAAACAAATGTTGTAACAATAATGCACTAAAAATGAGTGCATACAAGGTAGGCTAAGGCGATTTGGGTGTACATTTAAGTGGGGTGTAACAAATTCTTCCTTTAAGTAAAATGCTTAAAGGTCGAAACGAAAAGATAGGCTCTGAGGGGTGTACTAGGGGTATCGTGTACTAAAAATGAGTACAACGCAAAGGGTGTGGGAGAATTACTTGACCAATGTAGCCAACGTAATTATAACAAAAACACAGGTGTAAAACAATGGGTTAATCCTAATGCCTCTTATCATGTAGTAAATCTAACTACACGAATGTAGTCTCACTTGTGGCCTTGGAATGGTCCTAACGCAAGTTCTAGAATCTAAGTGCTACCGGTACACACATCATAGCATAAATGCTTTTCCTACCAATTCTAGGGGCGAACCTCACATATTTGGGGGTGGAAAATTTTTTAGTGGTACGGTTTTTGTGCTAGTCATATAACTCCTATCCGTGAGACGCTCATTAGAACTAAAGTTTCACTCCTATATGTTGTAAAAAATTTTAAATTTGGCACTAAAATTACCTTAACAAGTATTTCTCTCAGTTTTATTACACATCTACTATTAAACAAACAAAAATCAAGCGTAATGGTATTCTCTAAAATCGTACTTTTACCCTCCCCTTACACTTAAGATGAACATTGTCCCCAATGTTCAAATAACAAGATGTAAAAGCATAAAGTAAAAGAATGAAATCAAATACTCCCCTGATTCGCTCGGTGGATAATGAAATTACACGGTTAAATCTTCCTCCAAAGTAATGTTGAAGCTCCATGACTAATGCATCGCCATAAGCTTGATTCCAAAAACATCTCCTTGTCCAAAATAACCTGTTAAACCTGAGAAAACAAACACGAAAACCTGCATAACATCGGCGGGATAAAATCTATATATAAGGATATAATGCTTGTGGAATGAAAATTTTGCAGATTCCTGGAGATTATAAGTTGGAGATTTAATAAAAACTTTTTATGAAAACAAAACTTTCAAAAATTTCTGGAAATTAAATCTGACGCCGTCAGGTTATAACCCCTGACGCCGTCAGAAATGACCTGACAAAAATTTTCGTTTTAAGTTCCCGGAAAATTTCTGGAAAAACCTTTACCTTACTTCCTGGAAATCCTGCAAAACATCATTATGACTCGATACAAGCATTTGACTCAAACAAATACGAATATGTATGCTAATTTATTATTATTACGATTCATGTTCATTTGTGTTCTAATAAACCGATTTAGATTTCCCTTACACTTATCTTTTGCAAAATACCTTTATATGTAGTTAAGACGAAGTTAAAAACAACATAAAACATTTTCACAAATTAGTTTTTAACATGAATCAATAATAATAAAAATTAAACACACATACGGAAACAAATAAAAACAAACAAACAAATAAATAAACACACAAAGCAAATAAATAAATAAAGCTTGGGTTGCCTCCCAAGAAGCGCTTGTTTTTGTTCGAGTCATGAGCCTGACTCTACCCTTATTTAATGGATAAAGGAGAGGTTTTCCCTACACTTAGGATTAAGTGCGGGTGATAGTAGCGATACATACCAGCTCGGTAGGAGTATGCCACGTGAGGAAAGAGTGGTGGATGAATTATATGCTCAAAGGGGTGTGCTCCTTTCATCATAACCTTACCTAGTTCACTTTGGTCAATGGGTGATTTTGAGTTTCCTCCTAAAAAGGGATCATCTTCTATCAACTTCGAGAGACTCCTAGTTGGGAATCCATCTTGACCTAATAAACCCGGTTTAAACCCATAATGTTTCTTGTGATCAATCATGAATGGGTGATGTAAATATGTAAGGTCATGTTTCACTCCTATATTGGCTTCCTCTCTACAAGGCTTAGAGTCTACTACCTCCAACGTAAAACTACCCGGACTATATGGTTTGATGGGTGGATCGGGACCTTTTTCATTTCCTAAATTCACATCTAAAGATGGAAGATTAGGTAACGGTTTTGGTTGAGGCTCTGGTTCATCAAAACTAGGAACTTTCATAGAACTAAGAGTAAGGTTGTGATCACTAAAAGCATTCAAACCTATATCCTCTAGTTGTGTTTGGTTCAAAGGTTCTACCTCTATTGGGGTTCCTATAGTCTCTTCTACTTCTTCCGGGTAAGTCACCGGTGGTGTGTATGCCTCAAATGATGGTAGGACTTGTGGGGTACTTGGTGGGCTTATGTTACTTACCTCATCATTCCTTATGTCAAGATCACCTATATCCTCATCATGTGTTTTAGTAGGATCTAACCCTAACATTTTACCAAGTATCTCAAGTGCTTCTCTAGGCATCTCAACTTCTATATCCGAATCATAAGGATCATCCTCAATATTCTGACTGCTGTATTCAAATTGCCTAAAAGTTTCATCATGTGTTTCTTGAGATTCGACGTCATCAATCACAAAACCTAGGTCTTTTTGATTAATGTGATCATGTTCGGCTAAATCCTCCATCACATCAAGGTCGCCTATGTGTTTGTTTTGTACTATGGCATTACATGACAACCACTTAGGTATCTCAACACTAATGTATTCATCCCCAAACAAACTTGTTTCATGATCCAGGAAATTTATATTCAATTGACTTGTACTAACGTTTGTTGGGTTGTCTACCCTATAATAATATTGGGCACAATCTTCTATGGCATCCCATGCTTCTTCAGCACTTAATTCCCTAAAGTCCCCATTGGCAAAATCCTCAATGCGCATTTGGTCATATTGGCCAACACGATAGTAAAAGGTTCGGGTTAGGGATGCTAAAGCGAAACTATGATGAGGGAATTTTCGGAGTAAATTTCTAAAACGAGTCCATGCATCATATATGGGTTCATCTCGATATTGTTTGAAATTCGAGATGTCAATAGGGTAGAATGGCCTTTGTGGTTGGTGGTATGGTGGATTCGCGTACTCCATAATGGTGAACGGAAGAGTCAATGGAAATTACGAACAAACACACAAAGAAAAATAGATAGACTAAAGAAAACCTAAAAAAAATAAAAATCTCACTAGAAAGGAATCTAGTGAGTAGACCTAATAGAAATAACAATTCAACCTAAACAATAACTATTCCCCGGCAGCGGCGCCAAAAACTTGATTGCGTGGTTTTGTAACCTTACAACAGGTTTTACCTCTCGAGGGATCTCAAGAGGCTTACAACCCCACCAGGCAGTGTACCTGACCGATGTAGTATAGTGTAGTGGTAAGTACGGGGGATTGATCGTTCTCCACAGGGAATAGTGTTCGTTAGGTATGAAAGACTACTCTAATTAGGTCTAAGGGTTGAGGAAGATTCTTTTTTATGTTTTTATAGTTTTTATGAAAGCAAGTAAAATCTCGGGTTTGAAGGAGTGGGCGGAATTAGTTGCTAGTCAACTAACCCAAAATTACTACGGATGCAAATAAAATAAAATAACAAAAATGAAATGTGGTGAGAAACTTATGTGTAGAGAAATGTGTTTACTTAGATTTCCTTACTCCCTAACTATCTTTTACCGGTTAATTAGTGTGTATTAGTCGCGTGGATGACGGGTGTATTCCTTAATACCATTCGTGGGGTGGCGTACTTACTTCCCCAACTCTACAAGCTCCTACTTCACTCCTATGTCGAGCCGGCTAGGAAGCTCCTAACATGGGATCACTAGAATTCGCTTGTGCATTAAATACAACCATAAAAACCTTTAGTACGCATTTGGTTCATGTTTCTTAAGACGTTCAAGCAAGTTACCGAATAGGAAGTTAGCCAGTTTTCTTAAGCCTAACATAGATAAACAATCATCCAATACAACTAACAACACACTAACAACCAATAATCAATAGCTAAGTTTCATTAGATCTAAGCAAACACAAGATAAATTTAGCCTAACATGTTAAACAAAAGACAAGAATAAGATAGAATCAAACAACACATAGACATATTGAATGATTAATTGATAACTTATCTTTCAATGAAACATGGAAGATCTCAAGGCAAAAAGCCCTGAAAAAGTAGCTAAAATCGTCTTAGGGTTTTATCCCAAAATTCCACACACTAAGCTCTCTCTAATGACAAAAAATTAGAAAACTATATATAGATTTTTGGATCTGACGGCGTCACCTTATGGAGTGTGACGCCGTCACCTCGCCGCTTTTAGGGTTCCCGGATGACCATCTTGACGCCGTCCCTCTTTAGCTCTTCAAAAATCCATTCTGGCTTATCAAGGCTTGACGCCGTCTAACCATGAACGTGACGCCGTCCCCTTATGATTTAAGCCGTGACGCCCTCGATCAAGTTAAAGTGTGACGCCGTCAGAATTCACATGCAATTTTCACTGGCTTATCATGAGTAAATTTCACGTCCAACTTTTCTTGCCAAAGCATGACGCCGTCCAGAGTAAATTGTGACGCCGTCAAGAGTAACTTTTAGCCGATTTTTGAGACTTTGTCGTTTTCTTCACTTTTATGCTCCAAAAACGTCCAAAATGCCTCCTTTTCCAGATTTCTCCTCAAAAGTACCTAAAATGACAAAAGGAACGATTTAGGGCAATATTTGATCAAATAAATACGATTTAGGGCTTAAATGACCCCTTAAAAGCGGTACACTTTTCGCCTCATCACTACAGTGTCACGGTACCGTTAAATAGGCCACGGTACCATTAAATTTAACGGTACCGTGTGGTATTTAGTGGTATCGTGCCCTTGTTTGACGGATTTTCGCTGTTTCCACTAGATCCCTGAACCTCAAACCTCAAACCTGCAAATTTTGCAATCTCACATACACCCCAAGATTCCCTTCCTACACCATAGGACACTCCCATCACCTTTAATTCAAATTCACCAACTCTTGCCTATAAAAGGCTTCACCATTGCAAGCTTATCTTGCACTTCATCTTCAACCTCACATCACCCAAACACCATGTCATCCACACAAGAATCTACCACCCACATCTCAAAGAAACCTAGGATAACCGTAAGACCACCCTCAAAGCCTCTCTTTGTGGATCTTACAAAAGATGATGAAGTAACCACACCACCTTCCCAAGCCACTCCCAACTCACCATCTCCACCTAATGCACCTTCCAAAACATCCTCTACCTACACAACATCTTCATCATCTCATTCTCTCAACACTATGCCATCATCCATGGACTATACACTCTCACCCATCACTCAATTGGATTATGCCATGCCAACCCCATCACCAACAAACTCACCACCACCTCCTTCCCCAATCATGGGACAACTAATCCAACCCCATCCCTTTGATCTACATAGTGCTAATTGCCTATGTTGCCTCCACAACCGCAACCTTATCTTCTCCTTGAGAGATGAGATTCATTTCATGCTCTCCTATGTGGAGCATCTCTTGACACCACCACCACCCCCAATCATGTCACCATCTCCACCACCTCCTAGCCCACAAAACTAAACTTGTTCATGTTTAGTTTTCAACAATAAACCTTAGGACCCTCTTGGAAATGAAGCTTGCCTCTAGTCATTAAGGATTTATGCTTCTTATTGTCTCTTTTTATGCTTCTCATATAGTCATACCTATGTATGACACTTGTTTTTTTTTTAATGAATGTTTTCTTTTATGTGGATTGTTTTATTTTTGGGGGCTTGGCTACTTAGTCATTTATTTGTGGTTGGATATTTGTCATAAGTGCTACATGTTAGATCTTGTATATTTGTTATCTAACCTTGTTTTGTAGCATGAATCATTGCTCGATTCCTTGGTGTCCTCCAAACGAGGGGGAGTATACATCAAGGGGGAGCCTTAGCAACCTTTTTGCTTCGACAAAAAGGGGGAGAAATGGGAGTAAAATGAATTTATGTTTTGTCATCATAAAAAAGGGGGAGATTGTTGATGCAAATAATGTTCTAAAAACGTTATTTATATCTTTCGATAACTTCACGTTTTGAGGATGACAAAATGTGAAAACACGTTACGTTAAAATTAACGTAAACAAGTTTTTAATCGAAAGTTCCCATTTCTACACAAATCACTCTAGAACAAATTTACAACTTGACAAATGATCATAGAAGTAAATTTGTGCTTAAGACTTCACATTTTAATGTGACAAAACATTTCTTTCAAAAATATACTTTACAAATTATTTTTGAATAATTAAGAAATGTTTTAATGGAAAAATAAGTTCAAAATACATAACAGCTATTTCCCCCCCCCCCCCCCCCAAAATCAGCTCCAAACTTCCTCAAATAAGTTTTCACCATAAAAGACAAAAAGAGGAGCGTTTTTGTCCGGCACGGTACCACAGTACCACTAAATTTAGTGGTGCCGTGTGTGGTTTAGTGGTGTCGTGTCCCTATAACGGCCAGATTTTTTCTGCCTATAAATACCAGCCCACTTCACAGATTTTGGGCATCCTTTTTCACACAAAACTTTATGAGTTTAATACTCTCTTCACATCTTTTCTTCTTGATCATTTAGTTTAGTTTTCTTTTGTTTAAGAGTGATCCAATCATCCATCCATGTGATCCTCTTCATTCCTCTTCTAGTGCAAGAGAAGAACTCAAGGTATTCAAGAAGATACAAGAGTTGTAGTTGTAGTTAGAGCACTTGTAACATTTGTTACACACTTGTTGTATCCTTGTATACATCAAGATCATTTTTCTTTTGAGAGAGTGTGAGAGAAGATCATTGTGATCTTATAGAGATAGTGAATATCTCTTGTAGCTTTTGAGCTAGTGTGTTGATCAAGTTGATCAAGAGTTGATAGAATAGGTTGAGTCAAGTGAGAGGTGATCATTGTGATCTTGTGAGATCTTGGGGATCTCTTGAGTCTTGTGTTTTGAGTGTGTGAAGTAGAAAGGATCGGGTAGATCGTGGTAGATTGGTGCTAGCTAAGATTAGCACTCGACATCTAGCTTAGTGTCGGAAATAGGATAAGCGACGTGTACGGTTTTCTCCGCCTAAAGGGAGGTTGTTGACATAGTGCTTGAAACTCTCGAGTGTGGTACTCGGGGAGTGGAGTAGGGCGAAGAAGAGCTTCGTAGCCAAACCACTATAAATCATTTTGCCCCGGTTTGATCTTTCCATCTCTTCTCTTTACTTTCATTACTTATAATTAGTTAGTCTAGTGTGTTGTTCATATTAGTGTTGATTGATTGCACATAAGACTCGAATCAAAGTTTTTCAATAGTAAAAGTTTTTGAGACAAATTAAAAACCAGTAAAACTATTCAACCCCCCCCCTTCTAGTTTTTCACAACAACGAGAGAGACTATTGTTGTCTTTAAAACAGCTATGTCGAAAGCCAAGGCTGAACATGCAATTAATACGTAGCAAGCTTGTGGATGAAATATTCTCCAAATGCTTAACCCTTGCAATATTCGCATGGATTCTCGTGCTTTTAGGCTGCACGAGCATTAAGTGCTCTTTGAAGCTTGGAAAAATGTCTTGTCAAAACTTTAAAAGCACCTCAACTTCAAGCATAAGTCCATCACCATATCTCATGATGAGTAATATACTAATGGACTGTGGGACTTGATATTGTATGGGAGTTTTAGCCCAAATAGCTAAAGTCCATACACTCACAACAGTTCCATGACAGGCCCAAAACAGCCAGACCTGTCACGCTTTTCCTGGGAGGCAAGCTCCGAGTCCTGACAACGAACAAACCAAGCTTGGATAAACATATCAAGGTAGAGGCGAGACTGGAATCTTATCCAATGTCGTTATAACAGATAATACGTGTCACTATCTCATTCGAGTAGAGATAATGCCGCGAATATCACGATGGTACGTGATATCATGAATGGAACATTCCATGAATCTGACAGAGCCAAGGATCACATGTCAAGTGTTATTCATTTCTCCTCATTTGCATGTCCACCTCGTGGACCATTCTTACCCATTGGATCGTATTCACGGGTAGCACAAAAACTTAAATGCATCTCTATAAATACCGGTTCATTTCCATGAAATGAACCAAGTCCAATTCAGCTCGAAGATAATCAATCTTCACACATGTAGACACATAATAGCACACACTACGTAGTCGTATGTAACTGTTACCCCAACTCTTGATCTTCGATCATACCTCGGGGGTCCTTACCAAACGTGGAAAGCCGAACATACGATTATCGTCAATCACACCCTAAAACCAATGAATACATACCATACGTAAACAGTATCCGTACAATTCCGGTCATTTTGTTTACCATTCAATTGTCAAATTCTTTATCCATTTTCATTCATGATAATAATAATAGATTGAAATTTAAGGAAAATAAAGATACATATAAGGTGTTTGTTGAAATGTCGATGAACGATTTTCTCAAAAAAATATGGGACAATTATAGAGTACTATTATGATTCATTTAATTCTAGGTTTAGTAAGATGCTTTTAGAGCAATAGTATGTAGTTGAGGTTTTCATTTGTGGGTTGCCATGAGAACTTGGAAATAGTGTTAGATTGTTCAAAACCAAAAGCCTCTCGGATGCATATTATTTGGTTGTGTTGCAAGAAGCTACTCACAATATCATGAAAATAGTTTAAATCCACCATTGTTCTCTTTTATGAAGTTAAATAAATCAAATGAAAAGGAGAAAAATAGCAATGGGTTGTTGGCTTATTGTAAAAATGGTGCTACATGTAACAAAACTGAGTTTAGGGTAAGTGAGATAGATGATAACATAACAGTAGAAATTGCAGATGGGTATAATGGGAACAAGAAGTAGGGACTCAAAACATTAGGTTAAAGAGTTATGAAGAATCTAGTAAAGAAAATGTCTTAAAAACATTGAGTGTATGGGATTGATTGCTCTTGATGAAAATTTGAATGAGTTAGTTGAATTGAAGGACAAAAACAAATGTTTGGACTTTGGAGGTTATTTATATTTTGTTGATGACGAAGATTAAATTAAGGATAGCAAAAACCGAATAGGCGTGGGTAATTTGGTTTATGGTAGTGATGGTATAAAGGTAAATTTGAGTAAGAATGGAACAAATTCTATGGTTATAGGCGTTGGTGAGATTCTTGATTATACAGACGACAGTAAAACGAATAAAAGCAATGTGAGGCTACGTCATGAACATGAAATAAACATTCTTGAAGTTGATAAGAAGAGTGGCACTGCTTATGATTCTGATGTCCATAGTTCTTCTAGTAAGGTTCTTACTTATGTTGATCAATTGAATAAAAAGGAGAAGCAAAAATAGAATTCAGAGAAGGTAACTACATGATTTGCATACATGGCGAACCACACTAGAATCGGTCATTAGTTGTAAGCATAGTTGTCAGGATCCCGATCACGATCCTGATCTTAGGATCTTACGATTTTATGATACTGCAAAACAAAAATGATTCGGATCCTACATAGGATCTTAGAAAACTTAAGATCTTATAGGATCCCGATCTTGATCATACGATCTTAAGATCTAATCCGATCCGATCTTACTTTTCTCGGATTACAAACTAAAAAACTACAAATTTATGGGTTTTTTTTTTTTTGTAGAATTCAAAAAAACAATATGTTAATCTTTTTAAACATTTTATAATCATAATTTAGGACAACATTTTTATGAAACCGTCATAGTATTTTGTGTTTATAATGTATAATAATTTGTAAATTTGTATAATAATACAAAAACTATTAAGAAATAACATTAGAGTTGGATCTTAAGATCTCGATCCGATCTTACAATCACGATCTTGCAAAGACGAAAACGATCCTGGGTAGGATCCCGATCTTGAAAACCTTGTTTTTAAGGACTAAAGATACAAGAAACCTTATGCTTTGTGGGTTTTGGTCAGTTTGATCAAGCTAGTAAAAAAATGGGATACTTAGATCATTTAAATTTGGCTCTTTTAGTTTAGTAAAGTTACATGAAGTTGGTGTAAAAAAGTCAACTGAGAATGGTTTGAAGATCAAAAAAATTGTAGAAATCACAGTGAGTTCAGATAAACTTGAAACTTTTTTTGTAGGTGCTTTTGTTACGTTAAAAGTTTCTTCGTTGATCGGATCACATGAATACAACATTCACTTGAACATCTTCTTATTTGGTCATATTTTGGAAAGTTTTAAACATTTGAAAAAAAAAAATATGAGCATTGAATTCATGAGTTGACATAAAATTGATTGAAGTTTTGTTAGCAAGTAGCATAAAGACAGAGCTTAAAAGGCTCTCGTTTCATAATGATTCTGGAGGAGAATAATCTTTTATGAGAATGGATTGATATGATCCAAAATAGTCACGAGGCATCCATGTGTACAACAATGAAGCTTAGCGGAAAAACGTAGTTATTAGTTAACATTAGTCAATGTCGTACTACTCCCTCCGTCTTAAAATTATTATCCCACTTTAACTTTTGTGATGTTTCTTTCTTAAATTTGACTATAAATATTTTTGTTTGTATTATACAATACTTGATCAAAATTATACCAATGAAAATACATTTAAAACTCAATTCATTCATATATTTTGCATCAAGTATTATTTAATATAAATAAAAATATTTAAGGTCAAAGTTGAAAATTAAAGACCGAAAAAATCAAAAGAGGACAATAATTTTAAGACGGATGGAGTAGTAAATTGTAATTTATTGTTTAGAAAGATAGCATTTTTCTTAATGAAAATATTATTTCCTTCTTCTTTACTCACGACGTGATTGGTTTTTTTTTTTCTTTCTAAACCCTGTTGTTATGTATGTCTACATTGTTAGTCCTTTTAATTGTTTTTCTTACATCGTTAGTCCCTGCTATGTTTATAATGTTAGTCCTTAAGTTATTTTTCTTATTTTTTAGTCCCTTAAATGTACTCTATCCGTCCTAAAATATAACTCTATTTTGGTGTTACATAAATTGAAAAGAAAATATAAATGGGATCCACTTGCGCCTATAACATGTTACAGCGGGGTATATAGTAAAATCTGACGTGCTGACGTGTTAGAGTTGTTACCTGCACTAGCTCTCTTAAAGTGATATTTTCGCAAGTTTGCAAAGAAAGTCAGTGACCCTTCAATTTTTGTTCTTTTATGGTTTACGATTTCTCACGAATATATATGAATTTATGTGAAATAAGGTTAGTTTGAGCATTGAAAACAAGTAGCATCTTAAAAATGTAGAGAATTCGAGATTCCCATGTCCACAGGATCGAATAAACAAAAAGGTTGAACAAGGATTTGATTCTATTATCTCCAACAATATAGATTACATTGTTGTGTCGACACACCTTTACATGTTTATATTTGATACATATTTATAGGCTCATATGCGAACCAACATGTCTGTTCGGTAAAGGGTACAACCGAACAATAACTAACTAACTACCTTAATTACCAATAACCGCCATAACTAACTAACGGTTATAAAGTATCTAATAAACATATTCAGCCCTTAGGCTTTCGTTTGTTACATAAGACACTAAATACTTTGCCTAACAAGACTTATACAATTAAAGTCCAACATTTCCTCCCTAATTGTTTAAGTCTTGTTCTTCGAGTCTTCATCAAAAAAGCGGGTTTCTTTTTGATGTTGTTGTTTTAGTGTCGAACACAATTGTTGCCCACAGACTTAACGTGCAACAATTCCTTCTTTTCTTTTCTTTCGTGTCGGTCTTCAACTTGCCGTTACCCACAAAAGTCTTTTTGGTCTCACGCTTAATACTTCCACTGCTGTTGCTGTCTCGTTGTTGCTACCACAACCAGAAAACAAGTTGCCTCCTTTTTCCTTTGTTGCCCTTTTGTTTTTGTTTGTGTCAACTTCAAACAAACCCAAAATCCTCTTGTTCTCTCTCGGTATTCCTCCAACAGCAACTCTTGATCAATACTTGTTATCCACAAGTATAACAGTTCCTATCTTCCTTTTTCCTCGTACACAGTTTATGTCCACAACAAAAGTATTGTTGTTCTTTCCTTCTTGTCGAACACAAATTTTGTCCTCAACAAAAGTATTGTTGTTCTTTCCTTCTTGTTCGACTATTGTTGCTATACACAACAAAACCGCTCAACAGTCCCTTTTTTCCTCTTTTCCTTTATACCTCGAAACGTTTTTTTTTCTTTCTTGTGTGTCGTTTTACTGCAGCAATTACCCACACAAGTTCCTACGTTTCTCTCGGTATCCCACTTCTTATAACGAAGTGTTGTTCCTTCCTTCCTTCTGTGCCGCTTTTCTCCAGCAGTTCCCACACAAGTTCTACTGTTCTCTCAGTATTCTTCACCAAAACAAACGATTGTTTGTTTTCCTTTCGTTGTTGTTGTTGTCTTTGTCGCTCCAAAATTTTTTTTCCACAAGCAATCCTTGAACTCCACTTATTCTTCTCGGTTCTATTCTACACCGTGTCCACAACACACCTTGAATACCTCTCGGTATCCTTTATCCAAAAACAAACGATTTGTTTGTTTTTTTCGTGTTGTTGTTGTTCTTGTCTTTCCAAAACGTTTTCAACAAATAATCCTTGATATTCTTCTCGGTATCCTTCCAACCGTGTCCACAACAACCTTTAATCCTCGCGTTTATCACGCGTTCCTTTTCTTCCCTTTGTGTTTATTTATAACCGGTTTCACAAAGTTTTATCCCACTTGTCTTTCTTCACAAGACGTCGTGTTTTTCTTTTCCTTGTCGCGTTAATAGCAACCACTCTCGTTCCACGCTATCCTTCCAAGCGTCAAGAGTTTTTCTTTCTTCCTTGTTGCCGCGTTTATGCAGTTACCAACAATTTCTTGTACAATATTGTATACTTCCTTGTTTGTTGTCGCGTTCTAGAGATCACAACAAACTCCCACCAATTTCGTTTGATGTTTACGTTTGCAACTCCACACAAGTTTGATCGTGCACTATCTCCCTTGCGTTCCTAATTATCCAGGCGATGTTTCCTTTTGAAACACCACTAATCCCACTGAAAACAGAAAGTTTCCAGTGTACGTTTGGTGTCGTTTCCTTCCATGTTCTTCGTCCCCTTGTTTTCTGAAAAACGAAAAACACCGCTGTCCTTTGATCGCTATGATCAAAGTTGAATCAAATCCTTGCAATCTTTCTTTCTCTTTCTTTCACAGGTTCTGTTCTTCCAGGATCTTAACCGTGGTCTCTGATGCCAATGTAGAGAATTCGAGATTCCCATGTCCACAGGATCGAATAAACAAAAAGGTTGAACAAGGATTTGATTCTATTATCTCCAACAATATAGATTACATTGTTGTGTAGACACACCTTTACATGTTTATATTTGATACATATTTATAGGCTCATATGCGAACCAACATGTCTGTTCGGTAAAGGGTACAACCGAACAATAACTAACTACCTACCTTAACTACCAATAACCGCCATAACTAACTAACGGTTATAAACTATCTAATAAACATATTCAGCCCTTAGGCTTTCGTTTGTTACATAAGACACTAAACACTTTGCCTAACAAGACTTATACAATTAAAGTCCAACAAAAAATGCAAATTTTCCTGTCGTTGTACATGCACTTTAGTAGAGATATATGATATTTCCGTCTTGCAAAAGAAAAAAAGGTTACAGGTCGGCCTTTTGTATACTGACCACAAAACATAATCACACTGATCTTCACTCTCACTTGTAAGTAATAATACCTCCAACCACCTGATTAAGATTTTATAATCTAGATCATTTGCACCACTAACCCAAATATGTGCAACAAACAAATCTAACAATGATTAATACCAACTTCAAAAACATCTACAATTAGAAAGATCAATAAATAAAACTAACTTCGTACAAATTGATCAAATATGGATGTATCATTATAGAGGTTCCCCGGTCAAGAAATGAGTGACAAGTGCAAGTGCACTCTTTGGTTTGTAGCTTGGAACTTGGTGACCAGCCCCAAGCACTGTCGAAAATGTTAGATCTCCTTCGTAAACTTGTGCAAATCCACCCATCTGTGAATTATATTAAATCGACGAGTTAGTTAAAACCCTTTGTGATTTCATATATTTAGCTCGCAAACCTCTTAGTGAGAGTACTGAAATATATAGATACATATATATTTACCTCCCCTTGATGATCAAGCAGCCATGGATGCCATGGAGTCTTTTCAGTAAGGTTCATAGAGTTGATGGAGTACCTGGTTGACGTGACTGGCACTTGTGCATCAGTGTCACCACTCCAGAACAAATGACGGTTATTATACATACTAAATATATTTGATTTCACACATCTTATTAAAAAGGATTTTTATAACGTCACCTGAATATCCACACACGCAGATGATTCTCCATGAATTCCCGAAGAAGTGGAATTACTGTCCGTGGGCTATCATACCAGGCCGTGATGACATCACTGCATAAGTTTTTAAATAAATTAGAAAGCATTAACTTGTGAGCAAATGGAAGAAGGCCATCCGTAAAGTGTTATATTTACCTGCACAAATCCCAAGCATGATTGAGATTTGTGACGTTGGCGTGGATGGCTTCTTGAACATCTATGCGATTCATGTAAGCATAGGTATAATGCTCACAACATGGATCAATAATAGACTGTGACTGTTTATATGCAAGAAGATTATACTCACTTGATATCTATATATATGGATTTACTATTATAAATATACTCATGATGAGGATTTACCATTGTCTTAGGTTCAGAAGTAAGATTTCCGTCCAAGCATAAAGGGGCATAGATGTTGTAGATATCAATATATTCCAAATCATGAAGAACATCAGTCATTGCTTTGATGCACTTATCTGGATCTGTCGCTGTTAGATTTGTGAAGAAAACACACACTATAACAAATAATATGATTTTACGTTTTTATTTTACTGTCTAAAGTCTAAAATGTCGCCCATTTGAAAGTAACTTTTTCTCTATGCATTTAATCTAGCTCGTAACCAGTGTTTGATAAAAATATCCGTCGTTAGAAACTATATATCTGCTACACATTTGTATGAATAATGATGCACATGCACCCAACAAAATGCATAGAATAAGGATATTGGTTGTCGGGGCAAAATGTCCGCATCTGATCTATTGATTCAGATGATACTATAGCATGTGAATCATAGTAATCATAACCTCCTAACAAATCTGTCCTATCATAAAGCACCGCATTCCCAATCTGTAGACACCAAATTAAGATTTTCATGTTAATACGATCAAACTAATAGGTGATGAGGATCTTGGGTTTATGGCACAGAATAAATTATATTATCGAAAAAAGAAACCAAGGATGAAAGATATACAAGGATCCCTTTAAGATTGATCAGGGTTCTGTTAGCCATATTGTTGTTGTGAAGAATGGTATGTGCGAGCTGAGGGACATAATGTCCAGCATAGCTTTCTCCTGAGATATAAAAGTCTCTATCTTTGTATTCTGGAAATCGTTCTAGCCAGTTCAACATGAAAACATAATTGTCTGCTGCAGTCAATCTGTCTCCACTGTTATCGTAATCGGATGACGAGTTTGAATATGAAAACCCTACGCCCGCAGGTGACTCCACGAACAAAACATTTGCCACTGAAATTATGAAAAGGAACATTGTGTAAATATTTATGTGGCCAGCTTTTAGTGGTACCATTAAAAGTGACCCATCTGCCATAGATTGTGGGCTCAAATCCCATCAGGGCCACGTATGTGTGTTTGTGAGTATTTGCAATTCAAAAGAAAGCTATAGGTTTGACTTGATCGAATTCAATACCATGATTCCATGAAAATTCATTTCTGTAAAGAGTTTTGCCATCACTGTTGACTCGGAAAGGCCCAAGTTCCTGCATAGCTCCATATGCAAGTGAAGAACAACCAGGTCCTATGTAATGTTAAAGTTAAGATTATATGCAGTGATTTTGATTTCAAACTTTGAAATAGTTTCAGCTTTGTAAGTCAAATGTTAAAAATAGACACCCAAGTATAATAACATTTTGGGTTTATAGATTAGAGTTATTTTGTACCTCCATTAAGCCATAGAAGAAGTGGTAAAGACTTATTGGAACTTTCAGCTTCAACAAAGTAATAATAAAATGCTCGACCAGCAGATTCGTTCACAGTAATATACCCACCATATTGGTCGAAACTAACGTTTGGTTGACCAGGCAATCTGCCGATTTTATCGCTGTTTTTCAGATCTTTTTGAGGAAGGATAGCACTAGGCTTACTAACATATAGAGGTGGCTCGAAAAGGCTAATGTCAATAGCGGAATCAGCAGACCGTTTGGCGCTGTAAAGATTGTCAAGTGCTTGTGCTTGTCTGTTGCGTGCATTGATTTGCCATATAAAGCATGACAAGAAGAGGGATAAGACAAGAGCCCGAAGAGTTTTCTCCATTAGCACCTCAAGTTATTAAATTAGATTGAGGACTAATTATATGGTGGTTCTAATCACATATTATATTGTGATTGCATAGTGGATGATCTCTAAAGCTATGAAATTCGAACAAAAAGAAAGTTGATTAGTTGGATTATAGGTAAAGATGCATGAGTTGATAAGTCATGATCATGAAAATTCTAGTTAGAATTTTCAGATATATATTTTTTTTCATTTTTATAAAGATTGTAGTTGAAATTACATCATTCGTGCCTTTGCAAAACTGAAATAAACACAAAACAATAAAAATGCCTTAAGCACAAAATCAAACTGCAACGAAACACCCAATTTTTTCTTATCTAAACTTGAAAACACAAAATTGGCACACGGGTTCACAAAATGACCCGATTGCAACCATTAAATATACTACCCGTTTGACCTAAAACACATTTGAACCATTGTAAACTTGTAATGACACTTTCAACAACATTATGTATGTACAAGTTAAACATTCCTTCACAAGTTTCTTTTCAAAATACAAACTATCATCTAATCACAAAACTGTCATTGGGTGCAAATGGGTTCACATTTGACCGGTTTCAAAAGAACTAGCTTTGAAATCATTGTAGCACAGAAAACAAAATCCTAGACAGAAAACATTAACTAATATCATAAATTGCAATGTTTTGAAATCATCATAGAACAGGTACATTAATTACATAACTCAACACAATGCGACCTTGTATTGTCAGATATTTTTGGATGGTTTTGACAGATATCTGTTAGAATGATAGTTAGTAGTATTGCTATGTTTTTGCTCTGTTTTGTATGGGAATTGGGGGCTGTCCAATTCTTTGCATTCTATTGTTAAGTTTGTACATATTGGTTGGAAAAGTTAATATAAGTTCACCTTTTGCACCAAAAAAAACACAATGAGACCTTCCTTCTGAAAATCTAGAGATCATTACATTCCACTAAGAAAATAGTGTTGGGTCATTGCAGAAGGTAACAAATCGACACAGTTCAATTGTAAACGCAAGCAAACCTAACCATGATCATAAACAACGAAAGCATCAAAAGAAAGCAAGAAAAAAAGTACATTTGTTATGAACCTACTCTCCAAGTGCTTCTCCTGTCAAGAAATGTGAAACAAGTGCGAGCGAATTCTTTGATTTGTAGCTTGGCACCTGGTGACCCGCCCCAAGAACAGTGGCCAATGTTAGATCTCCTTCATAAGCTTGTACAAATCCAGCCACCTATGATTTAAGATGACATTACATTTTCTGTCAGCACATTTTATGAAACAGACATTTTTGTCTCAACGTACCAAGGAGTCCAATCAACCATGTGTTGTGGATTCGATCTCATCTCAGAGATGTGTTTGTTAATATTTAGCATTCAAAAAGATAAATACGAGAAACTAAATGATTTACTGGTTACCTCCCCTTGATAACTCCATGGATGCCATGAGGTTTTTATAGGTAGATTCATTGTATTAATCGAATATTTGGTTGATGTAATTGGTACTCGCCCGTCAGTATCACCACTAAAAGAAAAAAACTAACATATTATATACATATTGTATAATTGATTTGATTATCCAAATTCGAATTGTTTGTAATACCTGAATATCCACACACGAAGATTATTCTCCATGAATTCCCTAAGAAGTGGAATTATCGTTGAAGGACTGTCATGCCAATTTGGAATAACATCACTGCATAAATTGGTCAGTGTAGTGTCAAGTCAATTGTAAAAACATATGCTAGTAAGAAGAATAAGGCCTTACGCAAACCATATATAGCAAAAATTTACCTGCACGGTTCCCATGTATGATCAAGTTTTGTGACATTGGCATGGATAGCTTCTTGAACATCGGCACGATTCATATAAGCATATGTGTAGTCTTCACTACAAGGATCAACAACATGCGACTTTTTGCACAGAAAACAAAATCAGATAATGTTAGTTTTTTATATTTCGGAAATTGCCTAACTTTTATGTTGTGAATAAAGATTTACCGTCGGCTTAGGGCTTGAAGTAAGATTAGGGTTAAGACATATTGGGGCATAGATGTTGTAGATATCAATATTTTCAAGATTGTGATTCACAACATCTGTTGCCTTGTTGCACTCGGCTGATTGGGTGGTTACATTTGGCGAAAAATCACAATATTTACGGATCTGTGCAGATGTTTCATCTGATACTAAAGCATGTGAACCAAAATATTGATACATTCCTAAGTCATCTGTCTCATCATTGATCACCGCGTTCCCAATCTAGATATATCACAAGTTCATCACGTATTAATACAAGAAAGGTTAAACAGAATATAAAAACTTTAAGCTAATGAACTTAACAAGGGGATGATTGGGATTGCTTATTGACACTTTGGATATGTATTGTTATGTTTGCAATCCAAAGCACCCCTTGAGTAATCAACAGTTATTAATCTATTGATATATAAGAATATGTTTTCGATTTTTGTAATATGAATGAACCAATATGATAAAGCTAGGAACCGGTTTATTTTAAAGCTTATGATAGTTTTCGCAATATCAAAGCTACTTACAAGGATCCCTTTAAGATTGATCAAAGTTTTGTTAGCCATCTTGTTGTAGTGAAGAATGGTGTGTGCAAGCTGAGGTACATAGTGTCCAGCATAGCTTTCTCCTGAAATGTAGAAGTCCCTATCTTTGTACTCCGGAAATCTTTCTAACCAATTCAACAAGAATACATAGTTATCTGCCGCTGTTGAGGCGTCTCCACACTTATCATAATCTGAGGATGTGTTTGAATATGAAAAACCTACGCCGGCAGGTGACTCCACAAACAAAACATTGGCGGCTGAAAACATGACAACAAATAACATAATATAAAAGTTTTAAGTAAAAAAAGCTCTGAAGTTGCTAAATACTTTAATGTAATACCATGATTCCATGCAAATTTATTTCTGTAAAGAGTTTTGCCATCACTATTTACTCGGAATGGCCCAAGCTCCTGCATGGCTCCATAAGCGAGTGATGAACAACCCGGCCCTGAAAATGAATTAGTACTTCATTTGAGTCATGTTCGAATAATAAACATTAAGATGGTCATAAACATATAATACTTTAGACATTACGATTTTAGGTTTTTGGGCTACATTACCTCCATTGAGCCAAAGAAGAAGTGGTAAATGTTGCTTCGATTTCTCAGCTTCAACAAAGTAATAATAGAATGCCCGACCCGCAGATTCATTCACCGTAACATACCCACCATACTGATCAAATTTCACAAATGGTTGGCCAGGAAAATTGCTAATTTTATCTTTCTTTTTCAGGCCATCTTGACAGAGAAGAACAATATCTCTAGTCACATTTCTAGGTGGCTCAAAATGACTGGTATCAATAGCCGAATCAGCGGACCTTTTAGTCTTGTAAAGGTTGTCAAGAGCTTGTATTTGTTTGTTGCTTGCATGGCTTTGAGATACAAAGCATGAAAAGAAAATGGAGATCACAATAACACAAATGAGTGTGTTCTCCATTTTTGCTAGAAAGTACAAAAATTGTTTAGGGTTTTATTAAGTGGTGGCCGCAGTGGTTAAGTTTATTTATATTGGCATTGAATGGTTGATGATCATATATCTCAAGTTTGAATTACGCATGAAAAAAGGGATTAGACGATATAATTAGTTAAGCTGATATATCTGTTAGCTGTACATTTATCATATTTGATTGTAATTGATTTGTCCTTATAGGTTCTTGCATTGATATGTAATGAGCTGGAGATTAGGATTTCATGGGTAGTTACCTAAAATACTCTTGTATTGTTAGGATATATATCTCCACTAGACGAGTACTCGTGCATAGCAACGGGATTTTTTAGATAGTTGTAGAGATAAAAAAAAAAAAAAAAAAATTATGGGTTGAAAACGAAAAATAATACCGTAAAAGTTTGAGGATTTGGGGATTAAACATAATGTTTTGAAACTCGGTTCCACCCGGCCGGTTCCACAAGTTGAACCGATTTCGATAAAAAAAGGGTCAAATAAAACCGTTTTTTATATTTTCGAAACCCGGTTAGACCCAAAAATTGGTTTTGTATATTTTTTCCGAAAATTGTGGTGTAAGCTTTGACTAATTAGTATATACCTTAAATACATTTTAATTAAAAATTATTTCATAAGTTTCTGTATATAGATGACTGAACTTTTAAAGATTAACCATGACTGAAATCTTTTCACTTTTCAATTTTGACCATTTTTGTTTTATAGATAGTATAGATATTGTCTTCTTGGTTGGTACCTATGTATTTATATACAGTTTTCAAAGAGTTGGAATCGAAAGAGAATGCATTTATTATACAAATCGTTTTATTATAAGTAACTAATTAAAGCGTTAATTAGCATTAAACATCATTTAAAATACAAAACGTTTTTTTCTGTAATTGATAGCCAAAAATCTACTACAATATTGATGTCTTTGTTTCCTTATATAATTTTTCAAAATTTCAATGTACAGCCTAACATATGCAATTCCTTTGTCACTCGTAAATGTTAGCTTATTCAAAAAATTTATTCATGCTTTTTATTCTTTAGGAAAGCATAAATATATTTGCAATCAAACAACTCACATTTTTTCTTTCGTTTTTATGTATTAGTAAAACGGTTTGGTGAATTGTCGCATAAATGTATATGATTTGGATATTGTACAAAAAGCTAAAAGTTTTTTTATACTCCGTATCTGATATGCATACCTTTTATATATTAATAAAAAAAATTGTTGTATTGTTTCATAAATGTATATTTTGTGAGGTCGATAAAATATTTTGACGCTGAATTTCGTAAGCTTTTTGATAACGGGTTAGGAAGGTAGCCATATTCACAAAAATTTAAAGTCGATAAAAAATCAATACCAAACTTTGCGGGCTGTCTGTAGAACAACATTTTGCATTTCCTAGTATGAAGTATAAAAGAAACATATGTCATTATGCTTGATTCAAAATTGTGTTAGATACAACAAAAAGTAAATATGACTAAAGAAGCATTGTTTTAGTAAACTTTTCAAGATTGCAAGTGAATTCATTAGTTTTTCAAGCAAGTATGCCTCTCTTATTATTTTTTTTTTAATAAAATGGTGAAACTAACTACATCTATTAAAACGACATGTAAGGTACAAACTAAAAACACCTATTCTACCATTTACTTTTTATATTTTCAATGTATGTACTACTTTTGATTTTTTTTTAATAGTAGACTTACTTTTAGCATATCCAAAAGTATTTTTCTTAGTTACATTTCAAAAAATTTCAACTTTCTTAGGAAAATTTTCAAATTTAAAGAGTTTGAAGTTTTGAACCATCAACAAAACTTTAAATTAAATCTCAAATTTTCCTATATTCTGAATTCAGTAATCGTAATCTTATTACTCCCTCCGTCCCAAAATAAATGTCACCTTTGACTTTTTCGAGTCTTTTTTATTAAACTTTAACCTTAAATATTTTTATTTGTGTTATATAATACTTGATGAAAATTATACCAATGAAAATACATTTGAAACCCAATTCATTCATGTACTTCGCATCAAATATTATGTAACACAAATAAAAATATTTAAGGTCAAAGTTGAATAAAAAAGACTTGAAAAAGTCAAATGTGACATTTATTTTGGGACGTAGGTAGTAATATTTAATATACAAACAATTAAATATAGAATATTCCAGCGGCAGCACCGGTGACAACAAGTTCTGGTGGCAGCAGCGTACATTCCAGCGGCGGCAGCGAATATTCCGGCAAAGGTAATGGAATACTCTATCAACAGAGGCGATAGCTGCAAAAAATATATATATATATATATTTTTTTTTTGTAAAGATAGATCTATAAAACAACGATTTAGATCTATAAAAAAATCTTCAAAACTAAAAAGAAAAACCTCTAAATATGAAGGAAAAAAAAAAAAACTTTCGTGGAGGTGGTGGGGTTTTCCGTGGTCGTTTGTCTCGGTGATGGTGCGCATTTCGTTGGTGGTGAGGGTGGTAGTGGTGATAGTGGAGGTGGTGGTGGTGGATGAGAAGGGGTTGTTTCGGTGGTGAGGATCTGTGATTGTGACGTTCCGGCGGCCGAGTGGTCCGGCAGTGGAGGGTCCAACGGTGAAGAGTGTCGGTGCTGGAGGTTACCGGTGGTGGACGGGTGTGGGCGGTGGTGGTTTTGTTTTTTTTTTTTTTTTTTTTTTTTTTTGAGAATTCATAAAAAGAGTTGTGTGTTTTTTTTAGAGAGAGTGAGCCGAGTGTCAGAATGAGGAGGATGATAGAGTTTCAAATTAAGTTTTAAGTTTCAAAGGATAATTTAGGTAATACTTTAATTTCAGTTTTTTCATTTTTCACTTATTGACTTTTTGACCATTTTCTCTTTATAGATAGTATATAGGTCCATACGTTGCAACCTTGAGATCAATAAGAAACATTATCACATCATTCTACTCACCAACTTACATACAAACTTACATGGTATCATGAGCAATACCTAAAACACGCTCTTATCGTTATCATAAATTCATAATTAAAAGTTAATATTTGTACGTTTCATCAGATGAGGCATACAAAGTAGCTATAAAAAGTCTTTATTATGTTGTTTACGAGTACGTTTGAATTTATATGAGAACAACTTACGAGCGATTAAACATAAAAAATTAAGTTTTTACTATGTACCATCTAACTCGATCTCAACAAAAGCAGCCGCGCTTTGCGGCGGGGTTTTTTGGGTTATGACATATGCGTTGTTTGTTTGATGAAATTTTAGTTTCGTATGAGTTATGCATAGCGACTTTGTTATTGCATGTTGTTGCGGAGCTTTTGAGTTTGCACAAGTAACTTTAATAAGAGTATTTGGTTATAAATTTTAACCTATTCTTATATCATTTTATTGTCCTACTATTTTTTGCATTAGTTATAAAATGTATCACACTATCAATTATTTATATATAATTCGAACTTTTATAGAATTGTACTTCTTTGACCCATGTGATTTAAACAAACATTAAGGTATTTTTTAAAGTTATTTGGTAGGTTAACAGTGCATTTTTAAGGTCAAAAAATAAAATAAAATAGAAAATAAATAAAACCTCCAATATTTTTTATAAAATCGTACTTATGTCAAAAGTATATTAATATTCGGCTCATTTTATTCGTAATCTAGAGCATTTTCGGCGGTATATATTTTGTTAAATAAATCGCTATACATTTCCTTTCTTAAAAAGAAAATATATATTAAATTTCAGCATATTTTATAAAATCGTACGTATGTTAAAAGCATATCAATATTAGGCTTGTTTAGTTCGTAATCTAGAGACCTCTTTGGCGGTATATTTTTTATTAAAGAAATCGCTACATAGTTGGTAAATAAAGTTTGTTATTAAAAAACAATTATTATAGGCCAAAGTGTATTTTGGTACCTCAAACTTGGTTAACCAGGTTTTTTACTACCCGATATTTTTAATGATGCGGTGTAGTATCCTGAACTTGTAAAGTCGGTTTCTCCACTTGTAAACTCAGTTTCTCAAGTTTTGAATCCGTGATTCAGTCAGTATTATTAAATTATGATATGAATTTTTATTTTATTTGTTTTGCTAAAAATAATATGCTGAGATATTGAATGTTGGTTCTTTAGCAGTATGTTGGAAATTTGAATATTACAATATGTTGGAGATTGTAATGCAAAGTGAGTGATGTGTGGATTTTTGGCCCGTATTATTTGAATTGCAATATGCCAATATGAGTCGTTTTTTGAACTATTATGTATATTCTTTTGACCTGTTTACATTTAAATTGGTTTCTGTATCGGTCAGCGTCTACAAATAGGTTTCTGTGATGCTGGTGGTTACTCTAAAACTATGTGTATAGTGGAGGAGACTCCGTATAGTCCGCATTCGGGTCACGAACCCGACCAGTGGACGCTACTACCACTCAAGCCCATCACGAATGGGCTATCACGATAACGGTTTGGGCTCACGAAGGCCCAAACCCGAAGTTATTTATGGTCTTGATATAGGATATCTCTTATTTATGAGATATGTATCAAACAACCGACCTATGCGGGATACGCTGAGGAGTGAAGAACACGAAACCAACAAGGGTTTCGTGTGTATATAAAGAGTCTCTCGACTCTCATTAAAGGTACGATCTATAACCCTAACTCTTCGACTAAACCCTAAAACCGATTATTTACTCTCACGCCGGAGGATAATCGTGGGAGACAATCCCACGATAAGCCTAACGGTGTCTTTTTGTTTTCTTAGTGCGCAGGTCTCAAGCATTAAGATCTAATTGGTACGGAAACGAGGAACGCCCAACTTTTGTATCAACAAGTGGCGCCATCCGTGGGACCCTACACTAAGAACTCTACGAAGAACTAGAATGACGAAGCATGGAAACCCAAACCAGCAGACTCCGCTGGCAAAGAAAACGCATGACGACCTACTGGGGAAGAAGCAGCAAACTGATTCAGCCGCTAAGCAGGCCTCTGGAACAACCAGTGCGCCCAAAAGCCTAGGATCATACTCAGATCTGGCTTTTACTCCGGTAGAACCGATCACAAGGACTACCCATGCTACTACAACAACCACTAGCGCGGTAGATCTACTGCGCACTCCTCTCACCATACCAGAATTAAACTTCACCGAGCCGCCAAATGCGCCCACCCGAAACAAGGGTCCTGATTTGGAAACAGACATCCTCGCATTAGAAGGAGTCGCGCCTGAACTAGCGCCAAGTGATTTCGTGTCCCAAAACTACGAAACCTTGGCTGCGCTGATGCGAGAGGAAGCAAAAAAGAGGTCAGGTCAGAGCCTGCAAGCCAGACTCAACTTTGATCCTGAGCATGAGGCATCCCTACCGCGTTACCGAAAGGAAAGGCGTGAGAAGGATGGCCGCCGACATCCTGTGTTTACTAGGATCGGAAGAAAAGTTGTGGACGATGAAGCAGCCGACTTACAGTCTCTGGAGGAGCATGAAGATGATGGAAGGCGCACCAATGTCCACGCTAGACTTGGCAGTCGCAGGATCCACGATAGACTTGGGCGACGATGCTCCCCAAGCGAAAGCCCTTCAAGCTCGGATTCCGAGGATAGTCGGCGCAAGCGCCGCAAAAGGGTAAGCTCATCCTCAAGTGACTCCTCGGACAACGAGGACAAAGAAACAGGACACTGGAAGTCCGGGGGAAGACCCCGCGACTGGGAAGACGAAGATATGTCTCGTCCCTGGCGCCGCCAAAAGGTTGACGCATTCACTCGGCGCATCAGTGATTTTTCAGAAGATAAAAAAGGCGCATGCCCGCTAATGTTAAGACTTATGATGGGACAGGTGATCCTGATGACCACCTAAAAAATTTTGAATCAGCAGCAACCATCGAAAATTGGCCACAACCTGTGTGGTGCCACATGTTTAACTCTACTTTAGTGGGGAATGCGCGAAACTGGTTCAGTAAGCTTCCACGTAGAAGCATCAATGGGTTTGAAGAGTTGCGGAAGGCGTTTCGTTTGAACTTTACTCAGAGGAAGAAGTGCGCCAAGAACCCTGTCGAGCTCGCTAGGGTAAAACAGCGCCAAGGGGAATCCACAAGCGCTTTCATGGAGCGCTTTAAAGATGAATGTATACATGTCAAGGCATGCCCTGAAATACTAAAGATCTCAGGATTTATGAACGGAATCAATAATCCAGAACTTATCAAAAAATTAAATGATAGGGTTCCCCAAACCTTTGATGAACTCATGAAGCGCACGAGGTCCTTCATCCAAGGAGAAGCCGCCGTTGCGGATAGCAAGAAAGGCTACTCAAACTATAGGTCACAAGAAGAGCCAAGGAGACAATCCAATGACCAGAGTAGCAATCGTAACAAAAGCTATCGCAGTCAAGGGAGCGGACGGGGGAACGACAAGTATACCCCACTAACGAAGACTCCAAAGGAGATATTTGCGACGGAAGGCGCGAACTTTCCGAGACCACCACCGATGCGCACCCCAGAAGATCGGCGCGTAGGGAACGGATACTGCGAGTATCATGCACAGAAGGGCCACACAACTAATGAGTGTGTCCAATTGCGCCAACTAATAGAGAAGCTAGTAAAAGAAGGCAGATTGGACCATCTAGTTAAGAACATCAAGGATGGAAAAGACAAACAGAAAACCGGGGGAAAAAAGAAGCACCCAAGGATAAGGCTGAAACGATCTACATGATCCAATCATGGCAGCGAAAGACTAGGCAAAAGATCAGCCAGAAATTTTCTCATGGAAGCGAAATCTCTTTCCCGACCTTGGCTGCGGACAACGCAGCGGCGGAACCACTCACCATTGAGATAAATGCGGGGGGTCACGATATCCACCGCATGTATGTTGATGGAGGGGCATCAGCGGATATAATGTATGAGCATTGTTTCAAGAGATTGCGCCCTGAGATACAAAGACAGTTAAACCCAGCCACGACTTCGTTGACTGGCTTCACAGGAGAAAAGATATGGCCCATGGGGCAACTGCGACTACTAGTCGCTGTCGGTAATAAGGAACACTCCACGACAGCCTGGATGAATTTTATAGTGATCAGATCTCCTTCACCATACAATGGCATTATTGGAAGACCGGGAATTTCGGCAATACGCGCAGTACCGTCCACAGCACATGGGATGCTCAAATTCCCGGTAGAAGGCGGCATTGTCACCATCTATAATAGCGCTGCGCCACCAGGAGAGTGTAACACGATTACATGCGAGACGACACAAACCCCAGAACAGAGCGCAGCTAAAGTACCAAATCTGAAGGTCGCAATTCACCCTGAATACCCGGAGCAAGAAGTATCGATTGGAGGATCGTTGTCTGACAAAGGAAGAGCGGCCGTGTGCGCGCTCTTGCAGAAGAATCTGGATATCTTCGCATGGGAACCAAATCACATGACTGGTGTGCCACGCTCGATTACAGAACACAAGCTAAAAATCCGACAAGGATATTCCCCAGTAAGGCAGAAAAAGCGCGGCCAGGCTCCAGAGCGCGCAAAAGCCATTCTGGAAGAAGTACACAAACTTGTAGACGCAGGCATCATGCGAGAAGTCTATTACCATGACTGGCTCTCCAATCCAGTAATGGTCAAGAAAAGTGACGGTAGTTGGCGGATGTGTGTGGATTTTACTGACCTCAACAAAGCATGTCCACAGGACTGCTACCCACTGCCAGAGATAGACTGGAAGGTAGAATCTCTGTGCGGATATCCCTTTAAATGTTTCTTAGATGCATACAAAGGGTACCACCAAATCCAAATGGCCAAGGAAGACGAGGAAAAAACTGCTTTCCACACAAGCCAAGGTGTCTATTGTTATACAAAGATGCCTTTCGGCCTGAAAAATGCGGGCGCCACCTACCAGCGACTGGTAGATAATGCATTTGAAAAGCAAGTGGGCCGCAACCTAGAGGTCTATGTGGACGACCTTGTCATAAAAAGTCATACTGAAGACGAAGTGGTGCGTGACATTGAAGAAACATTTATAACGCTACGAAAGATCAACATGAAGTTGAATCCTAAGAAATGCACTTTTGGCGCTACAGAAGGCATGTTCCTGGGATACTTGATAGAACCAGATGGCATTAAGCCATGCCCAGAAAAAACAGAGGCTGTCATCCAACTCCCTTCACCGCGCACGTTGAAAGAAGTTCAGTCTCTGAATGGAAAGCTAGCCGGTTTGAACAGATTCCTGTCCAAATCAGCGGATAAGTCACTTCCTCTATTTAAAACACTCAAGAAGTGTACAAAAAAGGGAGACTTTTGTTGGACTACGGAAGCGGAAGAAGCTTTCACACAGCTTAAGCAACATATAGCAGCGCTTCCTAAACTAGTCGCACCCCGACCAGGGGATGAGTTAATTGTCTACTTATCTGCGACTCATGGAGCGGTCAGCGCAGTGCTACTGACAGATAGGAACTCCGTACAAACACCAGTATATTTTGTAAGCAAAGCACTCAAGAAGACAGAGATTAACTACAGCCCAATGGAGAAGTTGGTCTTGGCGTTAGTATTTGCCGCCAAAAGGTTGCGTAGATACTTTCAAGCGCACCCAATAGCGGTGATCACAGACCAACCTATCAAGCAAGTTATCTCTAAACCTGACGCATCGGGGCGATTACAAAAATGGAGTGTGCTGCTAGGCGAGTATAACATCTCTTATAGACCACGCACTGCGGTTAAAGGGCAAATACTAGCAGACTTCATCATCGAAAAACCAGACACCGATGACGCACCTCCACTGAGCAAGGTAGAACTACAAGAACCATGGGTCCTGTTCACGGATGGATCTTCATGCGTGGATGGGTCGGGCGCTGGCCTTATCCTCACTAATCCAGAAGGAATGGAATTCACTTACGCACTGCGCTTTGAATTCACAGCCACGAACAACGAGGCAGAATATGAAGCCCTAAACGCTGGATTGAACAAGTATTGGTGGAGATCCTAAAGAACAAATCCATCTCGGAGATGGAGATATCTACGGTGATAGAAGAGCAGGATCCTACATGGATGACCCCTATCATCGAATTCATAAGTAAGGGCAAACTGCCCGAGGAGCAGAAGGACGCTCGACGGATACGGCGCACAGCGCAGAGGTTCGAACTTAGAGATGGTATCCTATATCGGCGCTCATTCCTACAACCATGGCTTCGGTGCGTTGGACCTCTTCAGGCAGATTACGTACTCCGAGAGATCCACGCTGGTTCATGCAGTATGCATTCAGGACCACGATCCGTCGTAGCGCGAGCCTTGCGGTCAGGATACTACTGGCCCACTATGCATCGTGATGCGCGTGAGGTGATAAAGAAGTGTAACGACTGCCAAGTTCATAGACCCATCCCGCGCAGACCACAACAAGAGCTAACCCCTATCACTTCTCCATGGCCATTTTATAAGTGGGGTATCGACATTGTGGGTCCCTTCCCTGTTGCAGCGGGGGACTGAAATTTCTTATTGTGGCAATAGACTACTTCACTAAGTGGATTGAAGCGAAAGCAGTGGCGACAATCACAGGTAACCAAGTAAAACGCTTCGTTTGGGAAAATATTGTATGCCGCTTTTGATTACTGGGGGAGATTTTTTCGGTCAACGGAAAACAATTCCGCGATAATCCGTTCAAAGACTGGTGCGCAGAACTAAATATCACAGAACACTTCGCGTCAGTTAAACACCCACAAACCAATGGTTTAGTTGAGCGCGCAAATCGTAGTTTAGGCGAAGGAATTAAAGCGCGCCTGGACAAGCACAAAGGAAGATGGGTGGACGAATTGTCGCATGTCTTATGGGCGCACCGCACGACAATCAAAGTTAGCAATGGAGACACTCCTTTTTCTCTTGTCTATGGGACAGAAGCTGTCATACCAGCTGAAATTGGGATGCCAACTATTCGAACCACGGAAGTTAATGTCGCAACCAATGACGACGAACGACGTATCGACTTGGACCTATTGCAGGAAAGGCGTGAACGCGCAGCTATACGTGAAGCAAAAGCCAAGCAAAAATGAAGGGATATTACGACGCTAAAGTTCGAAGCATCTCATTTAGAACAGGCGACTTTGTATATCGCGCTAACGATGCAAGCCACGCAGAAGATACAAGTAAACTTGGACCGAAATGGGAAGGACCCTATGAGGTCGTTGAAGCACTAGGTAAAGGCGCATACAAACTGCGTGACATGGATGGCCGCGAGCTACAGCGCACATGGAATGTTTGCAATCTCAAGAGATGCTATCTTTAGGAAAGGTTACGACCTCACACACGGACACCTCCGCACACTACAAAAAAATAGGCTTTCAGAGACTGAAAAATCAGTCTCCGATACACCATGATCAGTTACGGATGGTCTATCAAGGACTGATTTTGCTAGTCACTAATCAGTGATAGAAGCTTAGTTACGGAAAGTGACGTTATCAACTGAAATTCAGTCCTTGTTGTATCGAACCAACGAGGACCAGAGATCAGTCACCAAAATAAAAAAGTCAGTCCTTATTTCTATGGGTTGGTATCATGTTATTTCAGTCCCCAATGCATATTATCGGCGACTGAAAAGTCAGTCGCCAATACTATGTTAGATCAGTTACTAACACATGGATTTAGGGACTGAAAATTAGTCCATAAACATTGTTTATAGTCCCTAATACGTTTCGTTGTTTTGTAGATCACCGTACCAAATCAGTCTCTAATAATAGGATTTAAAAACTGATTAGTCTCCGATGAAAGTCTTTAAAGACTGATTGTTAGTCACAGAATACAAACGATTTCAGTCTATGATTTGCTACTTTTGGTAACTGATAATTAGTCTCAAAAACTAGGCAATTTTAGTCCTTAATTTTATCTTTTTAGAGACTGAAATTTAGTTTTAAATCAGTCTGCAATAAAAGGATTTAAAGACTAATTAATAGTCTCAGAATTCGGACGATTTCAGTCCATAAATTGTTACTTTTTGAGACTGAAAATTAGTTTCAAATCGTCACCAAACCAGTCTCTAATAAACGGCTTTAAAAACTGATAATTAGTCACAAAAACTAAACGTTTTCAGTCCATAAATTGCTTCTATTAAAGACTAAAATTTAGTCTCGAATCAGTATCTGATAAACGGATTTAAGGATTGATTATGAGTCTGGAAAAAACAGATGAATTAGTCGTTAATTTGTTTTTCTAGTGACTGAAAATTAGTTTCAAAATATATGTTAATCGATACAAAATAACATTCACTTCAGTCTCCAATATGATTGCGCCGTTCTATTATATTTCTATTATAAACTAAAAGTTAATGGCAAATACAATTTAATTCAATCCCCATTCACAATGCATACATAACCCCTTAGTTTACGTCGAGTCAAAATACAAGTCAAGTCACGAGTTATTTTCCCGTTTAGAGTCACAATATATCAACAATTCCCTCGGGTCTAACTTAATTCTCGACCCCATAATAACCTTTTATAACCCCTTTGTCACACGGTTGGTTCAACAAGTCAACATGTTCAAGTAATAATATCCAAATTCAAGTCCAAATCAACTTTTTGGCTTGTCAAGGCCACGCCGAGACTACAAAGTCTCGGTTAGCACCCGACGTTACTCAAACCATCACAAGTAACTATCCAAGTGCATATATAAATCAATGATTCGGCGGCTCTACCTCAATATCCAAAACTAATCCGAATCCAAATCCACTCTCGACACAATAAAAACAACAATCATAAACTTACCATGACAACATAACCATTATTAACAAACATTAACCTTACCATGCCGAGACCAAATGGTCTCGGCTCGAATCCTGTTAACAGAAACAACAACACGGACCTCAAGGGTCTCGGTTCCAACCACAATCAACACAACTTTAATTCAAACTCCAAAAACAAGCAAGCCCCACTCATGACAGCTAGAACAACAATGTTATAAAATCACCATGCCGAGACTAAGGAGGTCTCGGCTTCGAATATGGTCGACAACAATTGACCCAAATGGACCCTTAATGGGTCACGGCCCACACCGAATCCAAATGAAAAGACATCGTCAGAAACCAATAATAAGCTTAAGATAAGCTCGAATAAGCCACAACTAAAAGAAAATAAGCTCGGCCGTGAGCTTAAACTCACGGCATCAAAACCCTCGGCTAAAACACATAATCAAATGATGATACCACAACTTTTATTCGCGTTTTTAACTTACAAAACATCGTTTAAATTTCTTTTTAATCCACACCGTTTCACCACAAGTGGTGTCTCGGTGTTTAGATCGAGTTTCCAACTCGATCTATACCTACCTTCGGTGGAACACGACGTGAATAGAGACAAACACAAGCGGGGGTGGCGCGTAGGGTGGTTACGCAGCGCGTAGGCTTCAACAAAGAAACATACAAGGTGTTGTGGTGGTGTTTGATGGTGTATATGAAGAGGAATGGTGGCGGTGGTGACGTTTGGTTGTGGTCGTAGTTGGCCGGAGGTGGTGGTGTTGATGGGAAGTGCGGCTGGGAGAAGAGAAGGGTATAATAACCCTAGAAAAATTATAATAAGCTTTATATAGGGGAAGCCAAAGGTTATAAAAACCCTAGGGACCAAAACTGCCACATCTAAAGTCTAAGGGCGGCGGTTGAACTTTAATCCAGGGACCCATATTGTAATTTCTACTATCTCTCACGAAATGAGACTCGGGGCACATTTAGGCTAGTAAATCACGGATTCAAGACACGAGAATTTCACCATTGCGCTCAGAATAATTTTTCCAATAAGAACGACTATTCATACGCATCGTTTCTCACAAATAATAAAATAACCAATCAAATCGTCGGTTGTGCCAGTACGCATTGTGCACAAATTCCACGTTTTGTGAGATAACTTCACGCTTTTAAACCAATTGAGTTCAAAAAAAGTTCGTTTATGAAAAACAGGAATAATCTCATATAGAAATATATCTGGAAATTTTACGGGGTATTACAGTCTCTCCTCCTTAAACGGAATCGCGACCTCGCGATTCAATTAAAAAGGTTGACGTCATTTGTCAGCATAACTCTTCTGACAATTTGTGAGCAGTTTGCAACTCGATTCTGATCTGAACGATCTTCTTGGTAGTCTCATGAACAAGTTCAGGGTTAGTAAGTTGGGTACCTCCAACTTCTACTTAACAATTCGGCGATCGACCATAAAGCACCTCACACGGTTCCGTTGAAATACTGGAGTTATAGGTATTGTTATAAGAAGATTTGGCCAACGGGAGGTGTCTATCCCAACCATTGCCACACTCGATTACTCAGGTAGATGTGCGGGATTCACTACGGAGGTCTAGCTTCTAATATAGTAGCAAAAACAGCAAATCGTCTTACAAAATGATTTGTGGAATGATTTTGTGAAACGGCTTATAGGATATTAGGAAAACAATTCATCATTTATAAAATTGTAGCAAAGTCAAAATTTTGATTTTTAGTTTGATTCATAACATCGTAGCAATGCAACAAAATGTTCTATGAAATCGTTTTGCTAAACGATTTGTACAATAATGAGATAGGCAATAATATCTCAAATCTTGTGACTGAAAGTGATGAGTCGGACGATGATGATTAGGTAACCTTATTAAGATAAATGGTTATTCATTTTTTTTGGTTAACTACTTGTCTTATTATTGTACTAATATACCATGTAACTTAACTTTTTCAGCTAGTAAGGATTGAGGAGGTCCAACCGAGCTAACGTTAAAGCTTGCGGTGTGCTGAAGTGAGGGAGTTCTGGAATTTATTTTTTTCAAAGATTAGGATTTTTTTCATTTCAAATAAGGACGTATTAAAGTCATTCTAACTGACTAGATACTTGATGCTTTGGATTAATATGTTCCTGTGCATTTTTTGGTTATTTTTTTAGCTTTGTTAATGGGTACATTAGCAACATTTGTTTACTTGTTGTGGACGGTCTGGCATGAGTCCGTCAGATTTTTTAAACTACATCTTTTGCCCTTTTACATAATATTTGTTTTTATGCGTATATAAAATGGTTTATCCTGACTTCGTGGCACATGATTGGCATTTGATTCATTACAATTTTGCCCATCGCGTTATGGCTAGATTACTGGTGATGGAACAAAGCATTGAAAGAGCAATTTGCAAAAATCGTCCCTAAAGTTTGGCCAAATTGCAAGTTTCGTCCCTGCTTTTTGGAAAGTGCAAGGATCGTCCCTGTGGCAAACTTTTGGGGCAAAAATCGTCCCTGGCCTCAACCAAATGACTAAAATGCCCCTGTCTTTTTCTTTTTTTATATTTCTTTTCAGTTTCTTACACAAATGATCCTTGTGTTACGCCAGGCTTTACAAATTTAGTCATTTTTTTTTACAAATGGTCCTTGTGTTGCGCTAGGCTTTACAAATTTAGTCATTTATTTATTTATTTTATTTAATTAACTATTAATATTAGTATCATTTTTTTATACATTTTCGTCCGTATTTCTTATGTTTTTGTCCGTTTTTCTTATGTTTTTGTTGGTTTTTCTTACACTTTTGTCCGTTTTTCTTCCCTTTTCTTACGCTTTCTTCCGTTATTCTTATTTTTTCCCGTTTTTGTCCGTTTTTCTTACGTTTTTGTCCGTTTTTCTTATATTTTTTAACGTTTTTTACGTTTTCGTCTGTTATTCTTACGTTTTTTTCCATTTTTGTTCGTTTTTATCCGTTTTTGTCCGTTTTTCCTACGTTTTTTACGTTTTCGTCCGTTATTCTTTTTTTATTTTTTTTTTAAATTCGGACAAAAAAAATGGGACAAAAATTTTGAACTTTTTTTTTTTTATTTTTTTATTTTTTTAAAAAAATTCGGACAAAAAAGAAAAAAAAAATCCGACAAAAACAAATGGGACAAAAAATTTGAACTTTTTTTGTTTTTTTATTTTTTTTTATTTTTTTAAAAAAATTCGGACAAAAAAGAAAAAAAAAATCGGACAAAAATTTTGAATGATTTTTTTTTTTTTTTTTTTTTTTTTTTTTTTTTTTTTTTTTTTAATTCGGACAAAAACAAAAGGGCCAAAAATTTTGAACTTTTTTTTTTTTTTTTTTTTTTTAATTCGGACAAAAACAAAAGGGCCAAAAATTTTGAACTTTTTTTGTTTTTTTATTTTGTTTAATTTTTTATTTTTTTTTTAAAATTCGGACAAAAAAGAAAAAAAAATCCGACGAAAACAAATGGGAAAAAAATTTTGAACTTTTTTTGTTTTTTTATTTTATTTCATTTTTTATTTTTTTTAAAGAAATTTGGATAAAAAAGAATAAAATCGGACAAAAAAACCGGGCGAAAACGTATAAAAACGGGCGATAACGTATAAAAACGGTCAAAAACGTATGAAAACGAAAAAAACGAAAGAATAACGGACGAAAACATAAAAAAACATAAGAAAAACGGTCAAAAACGTAAGAATGGATAAAAACGGATAAAAACGAACAAAAACGGAAAAAAAATGTAAGAATAACGGCCGAAAACGGAAGAAAAACGGACAAAAGCGTAAGAAAAACCGACAAAAACATATGAAAACATAAGAAAAACGGACGAAAATATATAAAAAATAGAAAAAATTACATGGATGGTCCTTGTGGTTTACACGAATTACAGGTTTGGGAGCTATTTCATTTTAATTATGCCACAGATACCTATTTTGGGAAACGTTGCACGCGTTTGGTCCCTAAGTTGGATGGACGTTATCTTTGACTGTTAAGTGTTTAAATATTACTTACCCATTAGTCCCTCCGTTAGTATTTTTTACAAAAATTAATTTTTTTTCGAAATTAATTTTTTTAGCAAATTTATTTTTTTTTCGAAATTAATTTTTTTACAAAAATTATTTTTTTTTCGAAATTAATTTTTTTAGATTTTTTTTTTTCGAAATTAATTTTTTTACAAAAATTACTTTTTTTTCGAATTTAATTTTTTTACAAAAATTAATTTTTTTTTTCGAAATTAATTTTTTTACAAAAATTATTTTTTTTCCGGAATTTATTTTTTTAGAATTTTTTTTTTCGAAATTAATTTTTTTACAAAAATTACTTTTTTTTTTCGAAATTAATTTTTTTACGGTCAAAGATAACGTCCATCCAACTTAGGGACCAAACGCGTGCAACGTTTCCCAAAATAGGAATCTGTGGAGTAATTAAAATGAAATAGCTCCCAAACCTGTGTTTGTTATGTGTTATTTTGTCTTGCATGTATAAGGGTTTGAAAACAAAGCAAAAACGGTGATTTTCGTATGAGTTTCGACGACGTTTTCGCGTTTAACGAGGTTCAGACGAACTCGGAAAATTCCCCGAGCACACCATTGGAAATAGCACGAAAAAACGAGTCCAACGGTATTTTTATATATTTTTGAACCAGTCCAAAACTTCTTGAAATGGCAGGTCAAATTATATCTAAATGGACCATTTACTAAGTTGTGTTATATAATTAATATTGCATGTATATATTGAAGTCACACTCTAGTGCAGCTGGAAGTGTGCTTCACTCTCATACGAGAGGTCCTGGGTTCGAATCCCAGCTGAGGCAAACTTTAGGTATATTATACATGCCACGTGGCACACGACCCATACTCAGATCCGACCCGACCCGTTTATGACCCGATCTGACCCGGAAAAAAAATTAATTTTCGAAAAAATAAGTAATTTTTGTAAAAAAATTAAATTCGAAAAAAAAGTAATTTTTGTAAAAAAATTAATTTCGAAAAAAAATAATTTTTCTAAAAAAATTAATTTCCAAAAAAAAAATAATTTTTGTAAAAAAATTAATTTCGATAAAAAAATAATTTTTCTAAAAAAATTAATTTCGAAAAAAAAATTATTTTTTGTAAAAAATACTAACGGAGGGACTAACGGTGCAAAAAATACTAACGGAGGGACTAACGGGTAAGTAATATTTAAACACTTAACGGTCAAAGATAACGTCCATCCAACTTAGGGACCAAACGCGTGCAACGTTTCCCAAAATAGGTATCTGTGGCGTAATTAAAATGAAATAGCTCCCAAACCTGTAATTCATGTAAACCACAAGGACCATCTGTGTAATTTTTTCTAAAAAATAATACTAAAATTAATAGTTAAATAAATAAAAAAAAGGACTAAATTTGAAAAACCTAGCGCAACACAAGGACCATTTGTAAAAAAAATGACTAAATTTGTAAAGCCTGGCGCAACACAAGGTGTTGGGAAACGTTTTGTATTATTCAAGTATTGATCATATTGTATTTAGGTTGCTTAGGCCTTTAGGTTTGTTATTAGGCCCAGCCCGTGTAGAAGGCCCATGGGTTGTGTCGTTTTATCATTTATTATAGTTAATTATGTATTACGTTAAGTAAGTAGGGCTAGTAGCCCAACCTCTTGTAAAAACTATAAATACCCCTCCCATCCAAGGGAGAGGGTTGTTGGTTGATGAATTAAGAAGGTTTATTGTTAAGTGTGTGTAATCATCTCCCTTCCATCTCTTTCTCTCTCTAGTTTTCTCTCTCTAGATCTAGTAGGTAATTAGTGGTAGCTTAATTCATAAAAGTATAAAACATCAAGTGGTATCAAAGCCAAGGGGTAATCTAGGTTGTTAGAAGATTAGATCTAAGAAAAAACTAAAAAATCCGTAGATTTAGAGTCATCAGACTAGTTACTGTTCATCAGATAAGTTGTTTAGTCGAACGAGTTAGGGTAGTCGAACGTGGGTTTTTTAGTCGAACGTAAAAAGGGTAGTCGAACGAGGTGCCTTAGTCGAACAAGCAGGGTGATCGAAGGAGGATACTTCATCGAAGGAGAATTCAGTCGAACGAGCAAAAGGGTAGTCGAGTTAGACTTACTCTTCCAATTGATCGAACAAGTTACTTAATCGAACGAAGTAACCTTAATCGAACGAGAAACCTTAATCGAACGAGAATATCTTAATCGAACGAGAATACCTTAATCGAACGAGAATACCTTAATCGAACGACAAACCTTAATCGAACGAGAAACCTTAATCGAACGAGAATACCTAATCGAACGAACTAACTTAATCGAACGAGATAGTCGAACGATAATACCTAATCGAACGAACTAACTTAATCGAACAAGATAGTCGAACGTGCTTACCTGATCGAACGAACAGAGTCGAACGTGATTACCTGATCGAACGAGATAATTTTTTCTTGGATTTCGTACAAATTTCCAATCTTCCAAAAAACAACCGTCTTTATCCTTTAAAGATCCTTAACCGTTTCAAGCTACTACAAGATGTCTCAACCACCACACTTTAATTACTACTACCAGCTACAGCAATATCCTCAGCAACAACAATACTCTCAACAACAACAACAATTTCCTCAACAATATCCACAACATCATGCATATGTGCAACAACATCAATTCATTCCTCCACCACAACTATCTCCACAACAAATAATGCAACAAAATTACCTTCAGAACAATCCTTCAGTGTCCAGAGAACCTCACTGGTTTCATAAGATGTGTGAAGCTATAAGTAGTCAGCAATCTCGTCATGAGGCTGGAAATTAAGATACTCCACCCATGTTAACACCTGGAAATTATGTGCAGTGGGCAAGTTGGTTTCTCCGATTCGTTGAACTCCGCAAACCCCATGGACCGTATCTGAAGCATGTCATCACTGTGGGGCCCTTTCCTGAACAAGTAATTGTTGTTCCAGCAACTCCTGAAAGAGAAGAAACATCCACTCCTATTGCTGTTTCTAGCTATACAACCGAACAAGCCTTACAACAAGAAGCAAATGGAATGGCAATGGCATTTATCCTTCAGGGAATTCCAAATCCCATTTATCGAAGTGTTGATGCTCAGAAGACTGCAAAGGACATGTGGGAGCATGTGCATCTTCTGATGGAAGGAACAGAGCTCAATCAGGAAGACCTTGAATCAAAATTGTACATGGAATTCAACAATTTTGTTATGGAACCGGGAGAGACAATCGAATCATACTACCACCGCTTCACCAATGTTGTTAATGACCTTGATCGTCATGACATGAAGTTTCCAAGGATTGCAATCAACTCCAAATTTCTGGGATGCCTAGGTCCTGAATGGCAGAAATATGCAACGTTTGTTAGGCAATCAAAGAAGATTGGTGAGATCAAATATGGATTGATTTATGATTTTCTCAAACAACATCAATCAGAGGTGGACAAAGAAGTAGCAGCAAGAGGAGGTTTCATACCAGGACCACAACCTAATTCGCTTGCACTAATGGCTCAACCAAACTTCTCTCTACCTTCTCAGGAATTTGGAAACTCATCTTATCAACCAAGCTTTCAACCTCAAAACCAACTTGTCCCATATGAACCACCATCTCAACTATCAGGCAACCAAATGGTAACCTACAACAACACTGACTCCAACTTTTACACCAACAGTGAATATGATGAAGAAGAAGAAGCTTTCAGTTCCCTCAATGAAGCATTTGGGTTGATTGCTAAAGCATTTGGGAAATTCACAAACAAATCAAACAACCGCCTTCGCTCATCATCAAACACAAGGAATCAGGCAGTTGTTAATGATGGTAGGGTAGAAATTCAGAACAGAGCATCGGGACGGTTTGGTTCAGGGAACAGAGGAGGATATGGGTCACAAAGGTTTCAAGCTGGAGAACAAAGGTTTCAGTCTGGGGGTAATAGGAATTATATGGGGGCAGATCAGAACAGGAATCAGTTGAATGGAAAAGAATCAAAAGGCATTGCAAATACCTCGATTACATGCTACAATTGTGGAGGGTATGGTCATATGGCTACTGCATGTCCAAAGCCTCGTACTATGGGTAGTGCATATCACAAAGAAGCTCTCTTGATGGCACTTAAGGATGAGAAAGCAAGCTTGATGAATGTGAAAGAAAACAGCTTCATGGCAAATGCAGAGTCAGATGATGATATGGAAGATCTTGAGGCAAACGCAGCTGTGATGCTTATGGCAAATATGCAGGAAATGAATACATCTGAGACAGGCCCGGTCTACGATACTGACGGTCTTTCTCAGGTACTTGATCCACCATGTTTACTACATGAGATTGCTTCACCTTCCGCATCTTCATTCTCAAATGAACATTCTGTTCAAAATGATTCATCATTCTCATCTTCTTTAGATAATCAAATCAACACTGATATATCATTTGATGATGATAGAACAGTTGTCTCATTTGATGATCTAATAGAAGATGACAATCATGATCAGATTGAACAAAATGAGAATTTGACCAATCAAGATTCGGAGCTTCAGGCCTTAATAATGACCACCCAATCACAAATTAACAAATGCAATGAAATCAATAAAAATCTGAAAGAAAAGATTGCGTTGTTAACAAGGGATAATGAGTGCTATAAACAACAACTTTCTGGATATCTTCAACAAGATAAACGTGAAAAAGGTTTTGAAATTGCTTTTCAACAAGAGTACGTAAAAGTTCAAAATTTAGAAAACCAAGTACGTGAATTAACCAATTCTAAGGCTGAGCTTCTCTCTCAAAAAGAAAAGGATCAATTTGAATTCAAAAAACAAATTGATGCTTTAACTTCTGAGTTGTTAAAAACTCAATCAGAGCTTTCAACATCTCAGCAAGATCTTCTTGATGAAAAGAAAGCCACTAGGAAAAGTGTTGACTCATATCTTGAGGAAATTCTGGATTTAGAAACCAAACTCAAAGAATTTCAAAATGTTGTGTATAAAACGGGTAATTCTGTAACACAAATTCAAAAACTAACTGTGAAACCGAGTCCTAAAGGAGAAAGTTTTGCACTTGGAAGTGACACACCCCGTAATTCCCACAAAGCACTCAAAGACAATCCTAAGTTATACAATGCAACATTTTTGTTAGATGATTCCTTTCAACGTGTTGTTATGTATTCTGTTGATGAAGAAACCGATTTTCTTGCAAACAAGATTGAGGGTCGATCAAATTCCCAAAACAAGTTTTCAAAAGTACATTATGATTATAATGAACGACCTCACATAAGCAAATCATTTGTGCCACCAAAAGATAAACCAGAACAAACGCTGATACGTACCTCAGAACAAATATATCATCTATCCCAAAATGATGCACATCTCGACAATTATTTGACAGAGAATGATGTTGATCCACAAATGCCTCCAGCATTTAAAATTGTCAAACATTTTGAGACATTTATGGAAGACATCAAATTTTTAGAAAATGAGATTGAGTTTAATTCTAAAATTACTGTCTCTTCTTTTTTCTCTCCTGTGGAAAAAGAAAAGATAGAAATTCTTCAAAAGAAAATTTTACCTCATGTCAAACACTTGAAGAAATGTGCATCACAATGGGAAGAAGATCTAGTTGACGAGGTTCTATCAATGAAGAACATTTTCAAAGCTAAAGACTCCAAAATTCAAAAACAAAAAGTTCAAAAGAAGAATTTGGAAAAAGAAAATGATCGACTCTTGCAAAATGTTCTTAGTTGTGACATTGTTTCTGTGTTGATGAATGCACTTTATGAATCTGGTAATGAGTGTCTTATGAATAATCATGTTGTTGATACCAAGTTGTTGCAAATCGAAATTAAGAATCTAGTGAAAGAGAATGAGGATCTTCGACAAATCAACAATGATGTGGAAAACAAAGTTTTTAATCTTCAAAAAAGGCTTGATTGGTGTCAAACTCAAAGTGCTGAATTTGAACTAAAATTTCAACATCTCATAGGGTCTTTATCATTTCAAAACAGTCATGTTCCTGAAAAGTATAAGGAAACAAAAGCTTTCTTAAGACTTAAACTGTTTCAAAATGAAAAGGAACTCGATGAAATTCTTCAAAACAGGAATGACACAATCCGTCTTAACAGAAAAATAGATTCACAAAATCAAGAATTCCAACACATCATTGTTGATCTGAAGAAGAAAATCAAAGTTTTAGAATCAGGCAAAAACAAAGTTGATAAGATTGTACCAAGGATGCAACAAGTAGACAGCGCACCTAAGAATGCATCATCAAAGATAACCACTAATGCTCTTACTTCACCTTCCACAGGATTAGTTGAACCATCTAAGGGTAGAAGATCCAAGACCACCAAGAGACCAAAGAAGACTAGTATCTGGCTACCTAAGAGTGGAACATCTAAGAGTGGAGAAGTAGAAGTTAACGCATCTAGTGAAAATAAGACGCATGTTATGTCCAAAATAGAATCTAGCTTGGTTAAGTGTAATTCTACAAAAGATGTAATGAATGCTGAATCTTTAATAGTTTTGAATGATGTTAATGCTTCTTGTGTGTTTTGTCATACTCGTATCTTATCTGGTAATCATCAAAATTGTGTTGCTAAAACTTTGCTGAAGAGAAAAGAGAAACGAACTAGTGGCCTCCCTAAGTCGAACACAGCTGCCAAATCAATTTTAGGGAAGTCACCACTAGAAGCTTCTATACAGACCATAGTTGCACCCATAGCTAATCACAAAAAGAACAAATCACCTAGCACATTCCTTAGGAAGAAAGCAGCAAGTAGTAGGAAATGGCAACGTTGGCTAGAGAACACATCATACTTTAAATGGGTTCCTAAGCTACTTAAAACATGTGTTTCTAACCCAACGGGTCCAACCGTTACTCCATCTGTTTCTACTAATTGTGATGCAGGTGGTTCAAATCGTTCTATGGATTGTTGATAGCGGCTGTTCCCGACACATGACCGGCAATCTCAAGCTTCTCCAAAACTTCGTTGCAAAGTTTATAGGAACGGTCAGGTTCGGGAATGACCACTTCGCCGCAATCATGGGTTATGGCGACTATGTAAATGGGAACATCGAAATAAGTCGTGTGTACTATGTTGAAGGTCTGGGTCACAATTTATTCTCGGTTGGTCAATTCTGCGATGGAGACTTAGAAGTAGCATTTAGGGAGAAAACCTGCTTTATTCGTGATCTTCAGGGAAATGATCTGATGAAAGGAAAACGGGGAACTAGTCTTTACACCATCTCCTTTGAAGGAATGACAGCTTCGACTCCTATATGTTTACTCTCCAAGGCTCATCCCACGAAAGCATGGTTATGGCATAAACGATTGTCTCATCTCAATTTCAAAACCATGACCGACCTGGCAAAGAAAAAATTGGTAGATGGTTTACCAAAATTCAGATATGCCAAGGATCATCTGTGTTCTGCATGCGAACAGGGAAAAAGTCACCGAGCTCATTTTCCACCAAAAACAGAACATAGCACAGACCACATCCTACAACTGCTTCACATGGATTTGTGTGGTCCAATGCGGGTTCAGTCTGTTAATGGGAAAAGATATATTCTGGTAATTGTGGATGACTACTCAAGATGGACATGGGTTTATTTTCTCCGCACAAAAGATCAGGTTCCGTCTATAGTTACCACGTTTCTCACAAAGATTCAAGTGCAAGTTCGCAACACCGTCAGAATCATTCGTACCGACAACGGCACTGAATTCAAAAACCAAATCCTTCGGGAATTTACAGAGAAACATGGGATTGTTCACCAATATTCTATAGCTCGCACTCCTGAACAGAATGGTGTAGTTGAACGACGAAACCGTACACTCGTGGAAGCAGCTAGAACTATGTTGATCAATGCCCAATTGCCAGATTATCTTTGGGCTGAAGCTGTGAACACTGCTTGCTACACTCAGAACCGCGGCATGATCACCAAAAGACATAACAAAACCCCATATGAGCTAATACAAGGCAGAAAACCCAATATCAACTACTTTCATGTCTTTGGTGCCTTATGTTACCCAAAGAATGATAAAGATGATCTTGGAAAATTAAAGGCAAAAGCAGATATAGGGATATTTGTTGGTTATTGTGAGAACTCCAAGGGATACAGAATTTGGAATCGTCGGACCGGAGACATTCAAGAGACGATACACGTTAATTTCGATGAACTCACAGAGATGGCTTCTGAGCAAGACCGCTTGGAACCCGCAAACAACCGTTTGAACTTCCCAGAATCTTCAGCTGAACAATTACCTTTCAAAAGGAAAGATCTGGAAGATCTGTTTGCTCCTATGTTTGATGACAGTTTGGTTTCAAGTGCATCAGAGGCTTCCACAAGTTCCGCTGCTCAACAACTCCCAAATCAAGCACCTGATCCGTCAGCATCTACCTCTACAGTAGTTGCTGATGATGCACCACCACCTGAACTTTCATCATCTATAGATAAAACACCTCAACCAACAGTTGAAGATTCTTCCCCCATTTCTCACCAAGTTCCAACACCATCAGACTTTGACGGAAATGCATTTTTCAATCCATTTGCTCCACCCCCAACCATTCCCGAACCAGGAGAATCTTCCTCGAGCAACATGGATCCGTCAAATCTGAATCACAACATTCAACACTACCCATCAACTCATAAATGGACAAGGGATCATCCGCTAGTTAATGTGATTGGCAATCCAGATAAACCAGTTATGACACGACAGAAACTCCACACAGATGGTGAAACTTGCATTTACGCTCTCACCGTTTGTTAAGCTGAACCGAAAAATATCAAAGAGGCCATGACTTATGATAATTGGATTGAATCAATGCAAGAGGAGTTGGATCAGTTCAAAAGATTGGAAGTCTGGGAACTCGTTGAAAAACCTGATGGAGTATATGTTGTGGGCCTAAAATGGATTTGGAAAAATAAGTTGGATGCAGAAGGCACGGTTATTCGTAACAAGTCTCGGTTGGTTGCTAAAGGGTTTTGTCAAGAAGAAGGAATTGACTTCGAGGAATCTTTTGCACCAGTGGCTAGGCTTGAGGTAGTTAGAATGTTCCTGGCATACGCGGCTCATAAGAACATCACCGTTTACCAAATGGACGTGAAGACAGCATTCCTGAACGGACAACTTCGTGAAGAAGTGTATGTATCACAACCTGACGGCTTCGTGGATCCAGAACATCCTAATCACGTATACAGGCTTAAGAAAGCTCTCTACGGCCTTAAACAAGCCCCGAGGGCCTGGTACGACAAACTTTCAGCATTCCTTATTGCTAATCATTTCACTAAAGGCTCTGTAGACCCGACTTTGTTTATACAAAAACACGGGGAGGACATTCTCATCGTACAAATTTATGTGGATGACATCATTTTTGGGTCTACCCACAAAAAGTACTCAAATGCTTTTGCAAAACTTATGAAACAAAACTTTGAGATGTCCATGATCGGTGAATTAAACTTTTTTCTAGGATTACAAGTTCACCAATCACCTCGTGGTATATTCTTGAGTCAGTCTAAATATGCACAAGAGATATTAAAAAAGCAGGGCATGACATCTAGTGACACCTATAACACCCCTATGTCCTCCTCATCCCCGAAGCTAGATGCTGACATTCATGGGAAACCCACTGATCCTACAAATTATCGTAGCATAATTGGGTCTCTCATGTATTTCACCGCTAGCAGACCGGATGTTGTATTTGCCACATACCTATGTTCACGCTATCAGTCTAACCCAACAGAAAGACATTTATCTGCTGTTAAAAGAATCCTTAGATACATCAAGGGAACCATTAATTTGGGGATCTGGTATCCAAAGGATTCTGGTTTTGCACTAACTGCTTTTTCAGATGCGGATCATGCGGGATGTATTGATACAAGAAAGAGCACATCCGGTGGTGTTCAATTCCTAGGTGATAAGCTGGTGTCCTGGCAGTCAAAGAAGCAAGATTGTACGTCTCTCTCATCAACGGAATCAGAATATGTAGCCATGTCTGCCTGTTGTGCTCAAATCATTTGGATGCGATCACAACTGATGGATTATGGTTACATATTCAACAAAATCCCGATGTACTGTGACTCCAAAAGTGCTATTGCTATCTCGTGCAACACAGTGCAACATTCCAAGTCCAAACACATCGCTCTCAGATATCACTTCATCAAGCAGCATGTGGAGCAGGGTACCGTTGAGTTGTATTTTGTCGGAACGGAACACCAATTGGCGGATCTTTTCACGAAGGCTTTACCTCATGATCGTTTTGTGAAACTGGTTCACCAAATTGGAATGAGATGCTTGACTCCTCCAGAATTAGCGAACTTTCTCAAGAACAACTAGTCGAGTCATGCTCTCTCACTATCTTGTATATATATATTAAACAAAAAAAAAAAAAAAAAAAAAAAAAAAAAAAAAAAAAAAAAAAAAAAAAAAAACGCTACTATTAAAGTGTGCAAAAATAAATTTTTCTTCAAAATATGATTTCAATCTTTCAAATTCTTTCAGATATTTCAAACATTGATCATATTTTGAGGGGGAGATATCTTTGCACACCGTTCACCTTTCTTCGTCATCTAATCATTCTTCATGAAAATTATCTATCTCATCAAGACTATCAAGGGTTTATAAGAATAATAAATTGGACATAAAGGACTTAAAAGTGTTAACTTATAACATTTAGGATAGCTTTGGAATGTAAAAAGAATAGGTTAACAAGTTTAAGGACCAAAGGTGCCAAATATTGAAAGTTTCTTCGGATTATAAAAAGCCAACTTAGTCAAAACAGATATTCAACACTCTCACTTTTCATCTCACTTTCTCTCTATCTCATCGAACGAACAAGAGCCCGCCTATTTCATCGAACGAACACAAAATCATCACTTATTTAATCTTGATCTATTGTAAGCATTCATTAGGTCTCAATATTGATTGTTTAACTGTTGTTGAGTGTTAATTGCGCATTAAAACTGTAAGCATCAAGAGTCAATCGAATTAGGGGTTTCTTGAACTATTGATTTGAGAAGATATTGAATGTAATTAAGTATGCTTAACAGGTTAGAATGTGTTGTGTAATAAGGGGTTTATCGATTGTATGAATGTTCTTGACTTAGGGTTCGGATATTAGTCGAACGAAGTGTTAAATGGACTGTTTTGTCTGAGTGGATTATTGCTTAGTATTTGTATATGATTTCTGAGGAGATTGTAGGACTCAAGAAGATCATGTTATCTCCGAGTTAGGAGATAACATCCAATTACGTCAAACGATTCGTGTTTTAGTCGAACGACTCAAACTAGTCGAACGACTAAACCTAGTCGAACGAGTAAATTAGTCGAACAACTAATTTAATCGAACGATGAATTTAGTCGAACGACAAGTTTAGTCGAACGTCTAAGATTAGTCGAACGACTTATCTAATCGAACGACCAATTTAGTCGAACGAATAGTTTAATCGAACGACCTAACTAGTCGAACGAGCAAACTAGTCGAACGACCAAATTAGTCGAACGACTAAATTAGTCGATCGCTCTAATCAGTCGAACGACCAATACTAGTCGAACGAGCAAAATTAGTCGAACGACAAAGAATAGTCGAACGACCTAATCAGTCGAACGACCAATCTAGTCGAACAACTAATTTTGTCGAACGACCAATTTAGTCATACGACTACATTAATCGAACGACAGGACTACTTGATCGAGTATCCTTAATCGAACCACTTAGTCGAACAAGGACAGATGAGTCGAACCAGGTTATAACAATCAAACCAGACTTCACAGTTAAACAAATGATTGAATATGCAGACTTAGAGTTTAATTGTGCAATTGTAGCCACTCCTATGTTTAGCCATAGCTGTGTTTAAATTGAATCTATATGTGGCTGCTTATCTTGTGCTTCAATTGATTGTGAATTGTTTGTTGTTCAATAAAGGTGTGATGTAACTGTATGAGCATAACCTTATGTTGTATTTGACCCACGTGTTGTCATTACTGGTTGAGTAACCGAGATTCTATGATCTGTCATGTATATTGTTGGATATATGGTTTATGCTATATGTTCTATCTGGTATTGTATATACTATAGGATAGAGTCATTGTATCATGGTCACTTATCTAACACATATATATGGTGTTCTTGGTATTGCTATTGGTATTTGCATTGAACAGATTAACAATGTCTCGCACTATGTCACAAGCATCTATCAACAGACAACCAGAAGGAAAGAAAAGACAAATTGGTTACTGCAATTCAAGGATTGAGTTTCAGAAGCTTAGGTGCCATAAAACATGTCTCATCATCAGGGATATTCTGGAAAGACACTTCATAAGTCCAACTTTGTCAAAAACCGCTAGTGTTCCTGAAGTCTACTTGTATCAGTTTTGGGAATCACTAATCATAAGTGAAGACGAAGAGACTATGACAGTTACACTTGACAACACAACAATCACTTTCAAGGTTGAATCACTTAGATCTGAACTAAACCTTCCAAAAGCAGTCTCAGTAGATTTCACAGAATTCGAGAAGGATCCCACTCTTGAAGAAATGATCAAAACACTTAAGCTTATTGGTTATGATGAAGAAGATGTTGAGATAACTTCAAGCTACAAAGTGGAGAGAAAATATTTCCCTCAACCTTGGCTAACTTTGTACTCAATTCTCATCAACTGCATCACTGGAAAAGCAACTGGATTAGAACATCCGAGAATGGAACACCTGCAATTCTTTTGTGGGGTAATCAATCTGAAACACCTAGACTTTGCAAATCTTATCTGGAAGGATATGGTCTATCTTGGCACCAAGTTTCTTCAGAGTACAGAACTGCCACCCATTCCATTCCCAAGATTCACGAAACTTCTCATCTCACGCTTTATACAAAGACACTCTGAACTCAAACGACCTTCGACTGAAAAGATGCATACTGAGAAACGAGACCGTATTCTCACCAAAGTTCTAAGTTATTCTTCAATCCAAGGGGCAAGAATTCCACCATACCTGTTGAGTGAAGAACTTAAGAACACAGAGGCGTACAAGATGTATGATGAAGCAGTTAAGGCTAAAATGGTGGGTGGCAAACCAAAAGATACAAAATCACCAAAGGGAAAAGACATCCCAACCAGAGCAAAGACTGTACGATCAAAGAAATCAAAAATTCCTGAGAAAAAGAAAGTGGTTTCTAAACTAACTTCAGAGATGCTGCTAAGGGATGAATCTGATGAAGAAGAAGAAAGGTTGAATTTAGAAAAAGGTAAAGGTGCTGAGAAATTCAAGACAGCTTTAGCCACTTCAGATAAAACTCTAAAACCGGGAAGAGGCAAATCTATCAAGTTCACAACAACACGATTTTCTCCAATCCGAGAACCTCTCACTGAAGAAGAAGAGAAAAGAGCATTAAAGAAGGCCAGAAAAGAAAGTTTAAAGATACAGGCAGAGGAAGAAGAGAGAAAAGGAAAAACTAAGAAAAGGAGAATCTGCTTCACATATTATTGAACAATCAGAAGAATCAGAGGGCTTTAAATCAACTACTCTTAGAAGTTCTGAGGAAGAAAGTGATGGTTCTGATGCACACGATCTATCGGCTTCTGGTTCTGAAAAAGAAGATTCTGACAGAGATGAGGAAGATGATAATAATGATGAAGATGATGATGATGATGATGAAGATGAAGATGATGATAAAGATGAAAAAGTGGATACAGACAATGATGATAATGGAGATGGTGAAGAAAGTGAAAAGGATTCGCAGGAACAACAAATTGACACTAACATACCTCCCTCACCACCACATTCATCTGTGGCTCAGTCCACAGTAGAGTACAATGAGTTAAAACAAAAGGTTCAAGCACTTGAAGATGAGATGAAACAGAAAGTAGAGGAACACAAAGTAATATATCAAAAGATCAGTGAAGCTGAAAATAAAGCAGCCAAGAATGTTGAAGGAATCAATACTCAGATAACTGCTGAAGTAGAAAAGCTTCTTGAAGAATCCATTCCCAGATTGATCAAACAATACGTCCAGAAGGACTTGGAGAAGATAGTCTCTAAGATGGTCAAAACTACTCCAATCACACTCAGAACAGTGCCACAACATCCATCCAGATTAGATAGCAAAAGGATGATGTTGCAAGAACTAAAAGATGATCCCAAGGAAGCAAAGCTTCGAGAGGCACTTAAGGAATCCATCAAAGCAGAAGAGGAGGAAGTTATAGTACTAACTGAAACATGCAAACCCACCAAATCAACCAAAAGACGACATGAAGATGATCCAGATGCTCAAGGAAAGAAAAGGACAAAGCCATCATCATCAACAGGTCGGACTTCCACAACACCCTCTTCTGGCACAACAAAGAAAGGCAGCCAAACAACGTTTATTCCTTCTCGTGATGGCGGAGCATTTGAAGCTACAGAATTCTTTGATGATCCAAGCTCTGACCATGAAACTCCAATTGCTCCTATTCTAATCCAAGAAGTAGTTGCTCCTTCTGCTACTGTCAAAGATGTTCCATTGCCTGAGTGGGTTGATCCAACAGCTCCCAAATATGATTGGTTTGATCAAATGATTGACGATTACTCTGTCGATGAAGATGCTGAACCAGTGGAAGGATCAGTTGTAGACTTCGCCAAACGCTTGAAAAAGGTGATGAAAGTCCAGCAACTAGGTCTAAAAGACATCATCAGAGTTCGCAAAAGTGGATTCATAGAATTTTCAACTGTTTCAACATCGGAGCTGGAATTTGAGTACAATGTTGAACAAGTAGCCAGAGCCCTAAACGATAACATCAACTGGACACAAGAACTATTTTCTGTAGATCCGTTACCTCCACGAAACTACACGCAACCCTTACCTCTTGTCGGACCACCTCACAACCTCAAGCTTCCCATAGCACACTTCTTCAACAAAGATTTAGATTACCTCATGTACGGTAACACGAACCCTGAGAAGAGATATGCCACCTCACTTACCAAATATCCAGCAGCCAGGTATGCCTTAGAGGGGTTTGAAGAACATATCAACAATCTTTGGAGCAGAAAGATACAGAAGTATAATGAAGATGTTGTGTTTGGGATCCATCATTGGCCAAATCTGCGAAGGCTGTACTACAAATATATGATGGCCATGAGAAAGACAGGGGACGAGGTATGGAGCAGTCATCGGATTATGTCCATCGTCAGTGCTGAAACGGAGTTTATGTATGGGTATAACTTTCTAACAAAGATCATTGTAAGACGAAGCAATGATAAGGAATATGTGTTCACTGAAGCTGACTATCCTCTCCTTAATCCCAATGATATCGAGGACATGTACCTATTGAAGATTCAGGGAAAACTTGAACACCTCCCTGGACGGCTTTAGTACGCTATCATCAACTCCCTTCTCATCTTCATTCGCAATATTGTGATTAGACAGCGGGTTGAAGATGTTCATCTTGGAATTGAAAGTTATCAAACCAAGTTGAATCTCACCAAGACAGACTTCACACCAGAAAACATTCATGATCAGCAACCATACACTTTTGGGTATAAACCATTTGGAGTATACTATCATAGAAGGAAAGCTGGTACAAGATTTATGGGTTTTGAAGATCTTCGCAAGTTCAGTGACCCAACCATCCAACACGTCAAAACTGAACTTGAGAAGATCTTAAAGGACGAGAAGATGGCTAAAGAGTTGAAGTGGGGCGGGAAGGAGAAAAGACAAGCAAGGAAGTTTGTGAAAAGGATAGATAAGAAGATTAAGCTTCGGGAGCAGATGCGTCGGTTGGAAAGCTATGTTGGAGGTCGAGCTAAAATTCCTAACATCCTCACGTTTCGCCGTCCTGAGTAATGATCACTGGTACTAAATTCATTGTTTACTCATCTCATTCATATTTCATCATTAATATGACAACGGCTTGTGCACACATAACAGTGTACAACCCGCTCTTGTAAAGAAAGGACCCTGAGGTACGCTTCAGTGCCTCAATCCTGAAAAAGGAGTGAAAGCTTCTTACTTATGAGCAGAATTAAAACCAGAATGTTTTCTAAAAAGTTTTTCAAAAATTCTGTTCATAAGAACAAGTACTCCCTTGTTAAGGGGGAGTATTTGAAAAATCTTTGTTCAAAACCACCAACGTTCTTGACATTCTTCCACAAACACCTCAAAATAGCATATTTTAATCAAAAGTTTGTCAAAAACATCATAACTATGCTATTTTTGAGGGGGAGAATGAAAAAGTGATTAAAATATGGTATCTCATTGCTGGAATCTCATGAGTGTAAGACTCAAGAATTGACCCTCGAATTGACGATAATAACAGTCAGTAGTCGAAAAGGTATATCCGGGACGGGTAATAATTTCAAGCCAGTTCATCTGGTGATGTAAGCGTGTCTCGCGAAGGATATATCTGAGTAGAATGTACCAATTTCGAGCGACGATCTTTGAATATGACCGGGACGGGTAATAATTTCAAGCCAGTCCAACTGGTGATGTAAGCGTGTCTCGCGAAGGTCATGTTCATTGAAAGTCTATCAATTCAAAAAGTGCCAACTCTTCCCGACATGTGCAAATTTCAAAGTGATTTACATATGAGCACATGTTAAGGGGGAGTTCTTCTGAAAATAACAAAACTCTCAAAGTGTTAACAAAACGTGTTTTACAATCATAAACACTTTGAGAGATTTTCAAAAGGTTTGGTATTGGCATCATTAGGATAGTCATGGAGTTATAAGGTGACTAAGGTTAGGGAAAACCGTCCTATGATCCGCCAGAGCCGGAGGGATCTACCCAAGGACAACACCAATAGTTTAGAACTAGAAAGTCCTAGGTATGATTAAAAAAGGAGAAAATGAATGAATGGAGAAGAAGGGGTTGAAGAATTAAAAAGAAAAGCAAAGAAAAGGGTGAAAAGAAATAGCCCTCCATTTGTTCAACCTTAGGGCAGACACCGGGTTCAATTCATAATCTACTGGTTGATCAAGAATCACCGGTATTGAAGATCAAAGTCGTCATGGACCCAGTGACGCACTGCACTAAACCTTCTTAGCTACTCAAGTGTCTCTCAAAAGACATTTGTTTCATTCACACGGAGAACCCTTCATAATCTATCGACCTCTCATTCCGAGAGTGTTGATATTGAAAAGGAGGCAATCTGCTCCACGCCTCCGACGACCAAACAAATGTGCACTAAATGAGTCTAGAGCCATGAGATTCATAAAAAGATCTCTTAGGTACACTTAGTATTACTCTGCTGTTCTACATCATGGGCAGCAGATGTAAAATTAAGAAAGTGTCCTTCGCAGATCTTAGCAATCTGCCGAGAACATTCATGAGAAAAGTCACAATTGTGATTATCAATGATTGAATGGAAATCCTGCCAGAGCAACATCAAACAACTCTGACAGCAGGTCACTTCGGTAACTCCTTGTGGGTTACGCTTAGTGTTTTTGTCCCAAACGGTCTACAGTCGTGGGGTGATCTCCAGCGACTCACTGAATCGTGGGTGCACTTCGGTGTGTCCGTGTAAGCCCTCTCGGGGGTATCCGGTTCAGAACGGCCTGGGCAAGGATTAGAGAAAGTCTTCACACTATGCAGTTGACGATCTCGAAGTCTGAGCCTGTAAGTGCCGGTTGGTTCGTGCTGCTGCTGCTGCTGCTGAGGAGCTTGGAGACCTGGAGTTCAACCATCACCAAGACTCCATCATGTTCATGTCCTGAAGATTAGTTCTCACCAAGACTCAGAATCATCAAAAGTTCAGAATATGTTTAAGAAAAGTCTAAGTTCGAGCACTACAACCTTTCATATGTTTAAAATTGAAGAAGTGAGAACAAGATTGAAGAACGTAAGTCACAAGTCATATGAACATGATGGAGAGGACACGAAGACACCAGTATCATAAGATCATTGGAATACGGCAGACCACCACCATATCATATCACATCACTATCAAGAACAAAGAACAAAGATTATGAAGACGTCAAAGCCAAAGAAGCAAAGACGACGTCAAGCAACCTTGATGACCAATACTTAGGGGGAGATTGTTGGGAAACGTTTTGTATTATTCAAGTATTGATCATATTGTATTTAGGTTGCTTAGGCCTTTAGGTTTGTTATTAGGCCCAGCCCGTGTAGAAGGCCCATGGGTTATGTCGTTTTATCATTTATTATGGTTAATTATGTATTATGTTAAGTAAGTAGGGCTAGTAGCCCAACCTCTTGTAAAAACTATAAATACCCCTCCCATCCAAGGGAGAGGGTTGTTGGTTGATGAATTAAGAAGGTTTATTGTTAAGTGTGTGTAATCATCTCCCTTCCATCTCTTTCTCTCTCTAGTTTTCTCTCTCTAGATCTAGTAGGTAATTAGTAGGTAATTAGTGGTAGCTTAATTGATAAAAGTATACTAAAAAAAGCCGTCGGAATGATAATGGGGTCGGTAAAGTGTTAGATGAGAAGAGTATAGAAGAGTAGAGATTTTATCAGCAGTTGATTCTCACGGGCTATTTATAGTACTTCACACATCTTCGCTTAATTGGACATACAGGGTGTACGCTGCCTCCGTTTCCATCGTAACCATAGTGTGTATGCTTCCGATTCCGCGAAGACATCGTGGGGGAAGAGAGAGTAGATGTGCTTTGACTTTCTTTGACTTTTCTTGCATTTTTTGCGAAAACACTTTTTTTCCAGATGGATCTGCATTCAGGGGGAAGAAATGTGCACATCAGGGACGCATAACAGACTCACGTGATCGAACTTACAATTTTATTACTACCGGAAGACGTCCGCAGAGATGATCAGTGGTTCAGTTTTGTGATTTTGGTGTACTCGTTTCAACTTTCGCAGGTTGTGAAGTGCGAAGTAGCCTACTTATGTGAGAAGATCTTGCTAATTTCTTGCATGTTACCCCCGAACAGAGTTTCCGCATTGAGCATAACCGTTACCCAGAACTAGTCAGATTTGCATGGTGTGGTTTACGATGTCATCTACGAATTCCGCTGCGTACTTACAACTTTCAAAAGATAGAAGACATGTTAACTGCATCAAAGTTTCGAATCTGCTGAAGACGGTTGTCAGTTTGGGGGGAAGCTGATTCAGAAACTTCACCAATAAGAAGTATATGAAGAAGCCGTTAAAGACATGCAGCATGAATTGGGGGGAAGTTAACCCATTTCATGCATATTACATCATTTGGCTACAAGTAAAGAAAAGTTCTCAAGCCGAGGTACAAGATGAAGACAAAGAGCGTCAACTGTAGTCATCCTCAGCACATGAAGAGCTTATGAAGACCTTTCTTTATTTGTATTTGTACTTGTAGGAAATGATGTAAGTAATCCCATATGTTGCCACATTGGGGGAAGATTGTTGGGAATGCTTCTCGCATTAAAATGTGACAACATATTTGGGATTATATTTGCTTAATAGTTAGGCTCAATCACAAGGACTAAATGTGTCAATTATGTAATGTCTTGTGATTGTTCACCTATAAATACCCTCCTAGCCATTGATGAAGCGAAAAGTGTACCGCTTTTAAGGGGTCATTTAAGCCCTAAATCGTATTTATTTGATCAAATATTGCCCTAAATCGTTCCTTTTGTCATTTTAGGTACTTTTGAGAAGAAATCTGGAAAAGGAGGCATTTTGGACGTTTTTGGAGCATAAAAGTGAAGAAAACGACAAAGTCTCAAAAATCGGCTAAAAGTTACCTTTGACGGCGTCAGGATCCTCTCCAGACGGCGTCATGGCTTGGCAAAAGTGGTGGATGTGAAATTTACTCATGATAAGCCAGTGAAAATTGCATGGGAATTCTGACAGCGTCACGCTTTAATCTGATCAAGGTCGTCACGGCTTAATTTAAAGAGGGACGGCGTCACGTTCATAGTCTGAGGGCGTCAAGCCTTGATAGGCCAGAACGGATTTTGGAGAGCTAAAGAGGGACGGCGTCAAGAAGGTCATCCGGGAACCCTAAAAGCGGCGAGGTGACGGCGTCACACTCCATAACGTGACGCCGTCAGATCTAAAAATCTATATATAGTTTTGCAATTCTTTGTCATTAGTGTGGAACTTATTGGGGAACTTTGTGTGTGAAAACCCTAGGACGAATCTGGCAGCTCTTTCAAGGCTTTTTGCCTTGAGATCTTCTATGTTACATTGAAGATAAGTTATCAATTAATCATTCAATATGTCTATGTGTTGTTTGATTCTATCTTATTCTTGTCTTTTGTTTAACATGTTAGGCTAGATTTATCTTGTGTTTGCTTAGATCTAATGAAACTTAGCTATTGATTATTGGTTATTAGTGTGTTATTAGTTGTATTGGACGATTGTTTATCTATGTTAGGCTTAAGAAAACTGGCTAACTTCCTATTCGGTAACTTGCTTGAACGTCTTAAGAAACATGAACCAATGCGTACTAAAGGTTTTTATGGTTGTATTTAATGCACAAGCGAATTCTAGTGATCCCATGTTAGGAGCTTCCTAGCCGGCTCGACATAGGAGTGAAGTAGGAGCTTGTAGAGTTGGGGAAGTACGTACGCCACCCCACGAATGGTATTAAGGAATACACCCGTCATCCACGCGACTAATACACACTAATCAACCGGTAAAAGATAGTTAGGGAGTAAGGAAATCTAAGTAAACACATTTCCCTCCACATAAGTTTTCACCAACATTTTCGTTTTCTGTTATTTTATTTTATTTGCATTCGTAGTAATTTGGGTTAGTTGATTAGCGACTAATTCCGCCCACTCTTTCAAACCCGAGATTTTACTTGCTTTCATAAAAATATAAAAACACAAAAAAGAATCTTCTCTCACCCTTAGACCTATTAGAGTAGTTTTTCATACCTAACGAACACTATTCCCTGTGGAGAACGATCAATCCCCCGTACTTACCACTACACTATACTACATCGGTCAGGTACACTGCCTGGTGGGGTTGTAAGCCTCTTGAGATCCCTCGAGAGGTAAAACCTGTTGTAAGGTTGCAAAACCACGCATCAGCCATCTCTAGGAGGGTGAAGCTTGTGTTTGTTTTTTTACCTTTCACTTATCAATAATATTATCAGGTTTCCATCTCTCTCACTCTAACTTTCTCTCTCTAACCTTAACCATGAAGATGATGATCTTTTATAATCCCCGACCTCCCGATTCACAATAAATTAACCAAAACACGATCCGTCGCAAGGACCATTTGTGTAAGAAACGGAAAAGAAATATAAAAAAAGAAAAAGACAGAGGCATTTTAGACTTTTAGTCATTTGGTTGAGGCCAGGGACGATTTTTGCCCCAAAAGTTTGCCACAGGGACGATCCTTGGACTTTCCAAAAAGCAGGGACGAAACTTGCAATTTGACCAAACTTTAGGGACGATTTTTGCAATTTACTCGCATTGAAATTTGTTAATGCAGCTACAAGTGATAAATTAACGGAAATGGATTGGGCCAAAAGCATTAAAATTTATGAATTAGTTAGTCGTGATAATAGGTAAAAGTCAATAACCTTGCTAATGAACGGAGTTAAATATATACCAGTCACAATATAAGTCCACGTTTCCAATGAATAACTGAATTTTAGTCTTAAATTTGTTGCCCATGTATAAGACGTTTATGTGGGACTGAAATTCAGTCACAAATAATTGTCTCTCCAAACCTTTTTATTTTGCATACATATTTGTAACTGAAATTTAGTCATAGCTATGATGTCCATGTATTATGAACTAAGTCGTGATTGAAATTCAGTCAATAACAAATTTCCCTCCAAACCTTTTTATTGCGCAGACATATTTGTAACTGGATTTTAGACTTAGGTGTGATGTCCATGTAATAGGGACTCAGCTGTGACTGAAATTCAGTCACTACAAACCTTTTTATTGTGTAGACATATTTGTAACTGAATTTTAGTCTTAAATATGTTGCCCATGTATAAGAGGTTTATGTGGGACTAAAATTCAGTCATAAACAATTTTCTCTCAAAAGTTTTTTTTATTTTGCATACGTATTTGTAACTGAACTTTAGTCTTAGCTATGACGTCCATGTATTAGGGACTGAGTTGTGATTCAAATTCAGTCACTAACAAATTTCCCTCCAAACTTTTTTAATTGCGCAAACATATTTTGTAACTGAATTTTAGTCTTAGGTATGATGTCCATGTAATAGGGATGCAGCTGTAACTGAAATTCAGTCACTAAAAATTTTCCCTCCAAACCTTTTTATTGTGTAGACATATTTGTAACTGAATACTTAGTCTTTAGCTATGATCTCCATGTATTAGGGAACGAACTGTGACTATAATTCATTCACTATAACAAATTTTCCGCCAAAATTTTTTATTGTGCAAATATATTTGTAACTGAAATTTAGTCTTAGTATTTATGTACATGTACTAGGGACTGAATTGTCACCCTTATTCAGTCACTAACAAATTTGCCTCCAAATTTTTTTCCCGTACAGGCATATTAGTAACTGAAATTTAGTCTCAGATATGGGGTCACTGAATCGAGGACTGATTTTTAGTCGCCACAATCAGTCAAAAAAAAGTCATGTTGGGAATGCTTCTCGCACCAAAATGTGACAACATATTTGGGATTATATTAGTTATCATGTTTGGCTCAAACACATGGACTGAAACCGTCAATATTGTAAAGTCATGTGTTTGGCCCTATAAATACACCTCCTAGTCTTCACTAGGAGGGTTGGAGCTTGTGTGTTTGTTTTTACCTTTCATTAATCTAATATCATCAAGTTTCCTCTTTATTTTTCTTTACTTTCTCTCACTAAACCTTTACCATGGAGATGATGATCTTTCATCATCCAAGACCTCCCGATTCACGATTCACAATAAGTTAACCAAAACACGATCCATCAATTGGTATCGGAAGCCACGGTATTAGTTTTGGTTGTTTTTTTTAGTGATTTATTCTTGTCAAAATTCGTATTTTTATGTGTGGATCTGATTTTTTTTTATTGTTGCAACTGTGATAATACTTTTATTTTCATAGTTCAATAACAATTTTTGAATGTATCTGGTCCACATCTCTGTCCATATTCAGTCCAGTGAACAACTTTTATCAATTTTCTTTTGTGACTAAATGGATTATTCCCGTGAAGATACTAATGTTATATGGTCAGTTTTTTATGGTCAACTTGGTCGTCGGAAAACTGGTAATATGAACTCGCCGGAAAAGTCATCGGAAAATTCACCGGAAAATTCATCAGAAAGGTTTTTCTCGCAATTCATCAGAATCTTCGGAATTGGTACTCGGTGTTTCCGTCTTTGTAAAAGATTGTGAAACTACCTCGACTTGGTTGTATTCTCATCTTTTGGATAAAAGTTTGAGAACGTGATCGAAATTGCGATAATGCTTTTCGAAAATGGTTTTTTGCAATTCATTTTTCGAAAATGCGTTTCGCAATTGCTTTTCACAAACGCGAGGTTTTCTCGCATTTGCAAGTTTTCTCGCAAATGCAAGTTTTCTCGCAATTGCAAGTTTTCTTGCATTTGCCGGGTCAACAGGTCAACGGGTCAAACCTTTTCGCAATTGCCGGTCAACGGACATATCAGGTCAACGGTCTACATTTATCGCAAATTAAAAGAAGAAGATGAAAAGACGACTCAAACAGACAGTCCTTTAAACCTCATCTAACATTGTTCTAAACTTAAATCAATATGAAAGACCAGTACACACCACAATACCAATACATAATCCAACTCTATCCTACCTCCTTACCCTCAATCCCATCACGTAACAACCTCAAAATCACTGACAAGACTCGACTCATCAAATAAATACATCAATCTCAGATCGGTTCATTTCTTTATCTTTTAAAGATTTTTTAATTGAACCTTTCTCATCATAGATCTGTTGAAGAACAAGGCTTCTATTACATATCCGAAACAAAAGAAATAGAAAAATAACAATCACGTTATTTTCTGTTTTCATGGTTCGTTCAAAAGAATATCACATGAACAAAATCAAACCTTACCCGAGACCCATTTTTGGTCTTGTGTCTCATCTTGAATCTTCGTACAGTAAGGAGAAGAAGGGATTGGTTTATTTGTTCTATTCGACCCAGTGATTTCTCTTGAGTGAAATTAAATTCGATATGGATTATAATGATGGGTTTGTGAGTAAAAGGAGATTTTTGTGTTGACTGAGTGAGTATTTGGCAGTTGGAGATTTTTGTTAACGGGTTGTATTTGGATTTCAAATGGGACGGATTTTTTTTTCCAGATCTAATTTTATGGTGAATGGGGGCGGATGAGAAAAGTATTAGGGTTAAGAGTTTGTACTTAAATGACTCTTTTATACCCAAAGTTTAGGGTATAAAGTTGAATTGGGCCCGGGTTATGTGATAACTGGGTTGGACTTGTGGATGGGCTGCTCATATTATCACACGAATGAAAGTGCATTGTCCAAAATTTCTTACAAAATATTGGATACATTTTTATTTAATATCTTGATAGTAAGTGTGATATTATTTTTGGTATTACAAATGACTAATTTCACGGGGATACGTTTTTGACAAGATCGGGATAAAACCATTATCATAGTTCACTTTAACCGTCAAAAGGCTAGTATTGGGTATTGAACCGCAAGATGTGACTACGGGGATAATTCTTTATTATTTATTTGAGGTTGAAGTGGGATATCACGGGTGCGTGTACTTAGTATCTTGAAGATATCGGGGTTGGTTGGATGCATGATTCTTCGAGATCCTTGTTCGAGCTTATAATCTTCAAAATGACGAAGACTTGGATATCTAGTTATTTTTTCTTTCTACCTATTACAAAATAACTATTACTTTAAAGGAGTTACGTTGTAGTGCTCAAGTGTCACACAAGATGTGGATTATTCAAGATGAATTCATATACAGTAAAGGATGGTTGGATGGGTATATGAATCGACCTATGCTTAAAGGAGTTACGTTGTAGTGCTCAGTATAGGTTCCTTAGTCAGACAATAGTGCAAGCTTAAGTCACAAGTTCGGGTTATTTTACTTCAGTCTCAAGTTCGTAATACTGGGTTTTCTCCATCAGTGGTCACTACAGAAAGCCGTCGGAATGATAATGGGGTCGGTAAAGTGTTAGATGAGAAGAGTATAGAAGAGTAGAGATTCTATCAGCAGTTGATTCTCACGGGCTATTTTTGGTACTTCACACATCTTCGACTAATTGGACATACAGGGTGTACGCTGCCTCCGTTTCCATCGTAACCATAGTGTGTATGTTTCCGATTCTGCGAAGACATCGTGGGGGAAGAGAGAGTAGATGTGCTTTGACTGTCTTTGTTTTCTTTGCATTTTTTTTGCGAAAACACTCTTTTTCCAGATGGATCTGCATTCAGGGGGAAGAAATGTGCACATCAGGGACGCATGACAGACTCACGTGATCGAGCTTACAATTTTTATTACTACCGGAAGACGTCCGCAGAGATGATCAGTGGTTCAGTTTAGTGATTTTGGTGTACTCGTTTCAACTTTCGCAGAGTGTGATGTGCAAAGTAGCCTACTTATGTGAGAAGATCTTGCTAAATTTCTCGCATGTTACCCCCGAACGGGACTTCCGCATTGAGCATAATCGTTACTTAGTACTAGTCAGATTTGCGTGGTGTGGTTTACGATGTCATCTACAAATTCCGCTGCGTACTTTCAACCTTCAAAAGTTAGAAGACGTGTTAACTACATCAAAGTTTCGAATCTGCTGAAGACGGTTGTCAGTTTGGGGGGAAGCTGATTCAGAAACTTCGCCAAAAGGAAGTGTACGAAGAAGCCGTTAAAGACATGCAGCATGAATTGGGGGGAAGTTAATCCAGTTCATGTATATTACATCATGTGACTACGAGTAAAGAAAAGTTCTCAAGCCGGGGTACAAGATAAAGACAAAGAGCGTCAACTGTAATCATCCTCAGCACATGAAGAGCTTATGAAGACCTTTCTTTATTTATATTTTTACTTGTAGGATATGATGTAAGTAATCCCATATGTTGCCACATTGGGGGAAGATTGTTGGGAATGCTTCTCGCACCAAAATGTGACAACATATTTGGGATTATATTAGTTATCATGTTTGGCTCAAACACATGGACTGAAACCGTCAATATTGTAAAGTCATGTGTTTGGCCCTATAAATACACCTCCTAGTCTTCACTAGGAGGGTTGGAGCTTGTGTGTTTGTTTTTACCTTTCATTAATCTAATATCATCAAGTTTCCTCTTTATTTTTCTTTACTTTCTCTCACTAAACCTTTACCATGGAGATGATGATCTTTCATCATCCAAGACCTCCCGATTCACAATAAGTTAACCAAAACACGATCCATCAGGTCAGTCCTTAAAAGTATCAGTAACTAATGTTTCAGTTACCAATGCTATGTATCAGCGACTGATATATCAGTCCCTAGAAATTCAGTCTCTGAAAGCCTGTTTTTTTGTAGTGACACACGGACACCTCCGCACTTTAGTAAGTGCTTAATAAATATCCGTGTATTTACATTTTGTTTCATTTAGGCAAATGTCTTTCTTTTTTACAAAAACTTGCAAGTATTAATTCAAATGTCGCGGTTTCTAGCTAATTCCGCGACACATTTCACTTTATTGTTTACATGTTATTTGTCTCAATATTGTTGTTATTTTATTTTCTGCCTACATGGCGTGCATGCACTTATTAAAACCCACGATGGTAAAAGGATGAGTAAACCTACTAACAAACTCGTTGAGTAAGAGGGTTGCAAACCCATCAACATCGGATCACGCATCCTTGTTAAACACCTTACTCTCAAGACGTTGGAGTAAGTTCAATGTGTATTCCACGACGGATACACAACATTGCACACTGTGCGCGTTTAACAACTTAGGAGCTAAGACACTTAACTCCTTGATATGCTATTTGCAGTACGCTGCACATAAATCAATAAACTTGTAAATTTTATGAACTTCATACACGATTATGGATTTTTTATAAATTTTCTTAAGTATGTACACAACAAGTTGCTATGTTAGACACAACATAGACGTCTTTTACGCAAAGACAAAATAACTAAATACAAACATTATAACTACAATCACATTTGATATAATATACGAACAATCGTACTTTTCAACATTTTATTGTAGACTACGAGTCCATATACAATATAGATTCAACATGCACATGTGCAACAAAAAGTGAACATGTTACAAAACATCACTACATCTAAGTAGCCTATATACTACGTGTGCGCTTAAGCCTTGAACTGCCCACTTGGCGCGCCACACTACCAGCCTCTTCAAGCTTTATCAACAGGTCAACATCCTTGGGTGACACCGTTGGCACGCTAACGGGCACTCCATCAGACCTCGGAATATGGGCCGCACCAAGACCACAAAGGATGGCTTTACCCTTCACACCCTTCTTCTTTGCAAGTCTCATCTCATGGGCCTCTAGGGACTTCTTTAGAGGAATTTCCTTCTCAAGAGCGAAAGGATTCAGGATATCACGCGGACAAGCAAAGATGGGTACATGCAGCTGCGACACATCGGGCTTCAAAAAATAATCAAGCTGTGCCTCAGCGTCATCTGCTGTGTGCCTAGCCAAAGTCAGCCCCTCCATAATCACACCTATGGGATAATCCTGGTCGCGCCCCCGTTGAGCAATATGAGGAAGCTCTAAAAGCTTCAACTTCTCCATCGCAGCAACAAGATCATCATAAGTGTTCTCGTTGTAACCCGGTACTTGGGCGGCGGGCATAGTCAAGATATTGTTCGCACACAGCTCCTCTACAGCCTCTGCCTTACCACGCGCCAGCGCACACTGAACAACATCCCCAAAGGAGTCCTTCACCTCTTGAGACTCCAGCGTTCTCAAGGCAGCAAGGCGCAAGCCATGGCTGATAAGCCACCTGCGCTCAGCAATGGTTGACACCAAGTGAGGGTACAACTCTTCATCGTATTCAATGCTAAGCTTACGCAGCTTGCTCTCCTGTTTCTCCAGCAAACACCCTACGGACTTGCGGAACTCCTCCAAATTAGCGAAGTGCTCCTTCTTCCCATTCTCCAAATATTTCAAAACCCAAAGACAAGAAGCCTTGTATTCTTTGAAGTTAGCACGCTCTTGATTCACTTGGGCATACAAGGATAGCCTCTCATCAGCAATCTTCTGAGCGTACACAGTGGTTGACTCCACTTCAGCCCGAGCATCAGCTAACTGCGCCTTCAGTAGCGCAATTTCCCTATCCTTCTGCGCCAAGCTACTACCTTCACCCGCATACCTAGCCTTTAGCTGTGCAACCAATGAAGCTTGATGCGCAGCAGCCAAGCTTAACTCCTCAATCAACTGGTCCGCAGGCACATCTTCAGAAGCCTTAGTCCCAGATCCTTGGACCCCCTGCGCAAGATGACCAGTAGGCGCGGGACTCGCCTTGGGTGGCGATCTCCCAGCGCGCGCAGCGTCCCCAGCAGCTTCAACACTGCATGTAAATGATGAGGACCCAAGGTTATTATTATCTCAGCGCATAATATAAATCAAGATGTTGACGAAGCAAGCCTAATTACTTACTTGAGAGAAGGAGTTTCAGTTGCATCCTTCTGCGACGCATTCTCCTCTGATGATGATGATGGCTCACTAGAGATAAGATGGCGCCTTCTTTTGGATGTACCAGCGCCATCATCCCCAGCAACTGCCTTGCGCTTCACCCCTTGGCCAGCGCCCTCAGACTCACTCACAGAAACCCCCACGCTGTCTGACGAATTAGTCTGCGATAACTCTTCTATATGCATTTGTACCTCGGGAGTGGGAAAGCTACGAAGAGGTGTCGCCTCTAACACAACGGGGGGTGTATCCTCAGATTCTTCCTGCGCGATCTCCATCGTGCGCCCTGCGGTAGCCTGTAGAATTGGCTCCTCGTCATCCCTTAGAGGGCGCACACCCACAGTCACTTGCTTCGGCCTCTCCAAGCGAACAACACTGAATAGATCCATCTCTGCGCAACAAACAACAAACAAACACAAAATAAGTTAGATAAGCTACAAAGGGAAGAACGCTTACAACTAATAAGCGAAGAGGAAGGAAGAGACAAGCACCCACCCCGGCTATTCTCGTCCAAAAAAGTTGGCACCTCCTCCGGACTACCAAAGTAATTGCGACTGATGCCTATGTGCACCAAAAACTCCTCTGGATACGCCTTGATCGGAATGCGATTGGCATTAATCGTCTCCGCATCCTCCGCGCTATACGTTCCGGGGATGGGGCGCTCATCTCTCGGTAATGATTCTTGAGTATAGAACTCAAAAATCCATGGAAAAAATGCATTATCAACCCAAAAGAACTTTTCTCTCCAAACCCTCAGTGCGTCTAACTTCTCCGTATAGCACTGCAGTTGCCCTGCGCGCTTGGAGAAGGACACCCACCCGTTTGACCACGACGTGTGGTAAAATGCGCGGAATAGATGGATTGTGGGTTCTATCGCTAATAAGCGACAATTCACTTCAAAATTAGTTATTTTTGCTGCACCTATACAGTGCAGCTGTGAAATATGTAGACGATAATGGTTTAAAATATCGCACAAAAATAGGGAAATGGGCACACGTTGGTTCGCAAATTCGAAGAAGCGTGTGTAAACCCCAACTTTCCCTTGCGGGAAGTTCGCTATTGACGCATTCGCCACCGGAACTACCGGGTGCAATGAGAGAGGGATGTAATAATCTGAGGTGAACTGACGAAGTTCGTCCACAGATATATCGGAATTAAAATCGGATAACTGAAGCACCATGGTTAGAATTTAAAGGATTCTGAAGCGCACGCGCTATTACCTTAGCTTTCGTTGATTTTTTGATTGTTGTTTGAAGGTTTAACAATGGTGGCAAATGACGGTTTTTACTGTGATAGCCACAGTGAAATGACGGCTCAACTTTATATAGGGTTACACATATTCGTGGATGGATGACATGTGTACCCCACTTGCTCTAATCGTGTGGCTGGGAAGTAAATAGGTGAAGCACTTTTTCACTCACCCCTCACGATTTACGAAGGAGATACGGATGTACTTGGACTAGATTAATTTGCTTTTTTAGGCGGGAAATACTTGAAACTTCCCCGCTACGCAATCCAGAATATTTTTCGTTACAGTTATTAGTCTAGCATCCGCAGTGGGTACACTGCGCATACTAGACTGGGGGGACATGATGACGTATAGTCCGCATTCGGGTCACGAACCCGACCAGTGGACGCTACTACCACTCAAGCCCATCACGAATGGGCTCAAGCCCATCACGAATGGGCTATCACGATAACGGTTTGGGCTCACGAAGGCCCAAACCCGAAGTTATTTATGGTCTTGATATAGGATATCTCTTATTTATGAGATATGTATCAAACAACCGACCTATGCGGGATACGCTGAGGAGTGAAGAACACGAAACCAACAAGGGTTTCGTGTGTATATAAAGAGTCTCTCGACTCTCATTAAAGGTACGATCTATAACCCTAATTCTTCGACTAAACCCTAAAACCGATTATTTACTCTCACGCCGGAGGATAATCGTGGGAGACAATCCCACGATAAGCCTAACGGTGTCTTTTTGTTTTCTTAGTGCGCAGGTCTCAAGCATTAAGATCTAATTGGTACGGAAACGAGGAACGCCCTACTTTTGTATCAACATATATAGACTCCGTAAATTTGTCTACGTCGTTCTGCCTCAATGTTTGTGTGATTGTGTAAACTCCAGAAATTATGTGTTGGTCTGCATATAGGTAATAGGCTTCTGTGATGTTGATGCTTACTGACTTGTTTCATCTTAGATTTGGTTAGTTTATGGGTGTTTGGCTTTTGTTGTAGCGAAAATTACTACGTTAGACCTGTACACACATGATTGTCTCAATTTGACCAAACTTTATCAAGATATCGAAAATACCCATACATCTTGCATTCATCTTTACGCAAGATACGCAAGATGACGTGTTTTGATCTTTGCCGTCGAAAAAAAAAAAAAAAACACAAAACTAAACATCCCGCGCATTATAATACGCAGGATGTAACAAAATACGCAAGATGCAAAATTAATGTTATTTTAACATCCCGCGCAACATCCTACGCAGGATGTGTGAATTACGCAAAATGTTGTTATACATATTTCATTTCGTACGCAAGATACAATCTCATTTATTTGTTGTTGTCGGTTTGTTGTTGTGGTAATTGGATGAAATAAAAAGTGGTAAACATGTTGTTGTCTTTCAAACGAGATAGGGTTTTGTTAATAATTCAAGCGACTCATTATTATTTGTTGTTGTCGGTTTGTTGTTGTCGGTAACCCTAGTTAGGGTTTTGTTACTTAAAAAAAGGAAACCCTAGTTTCATGATATTTTTACTATTATGCTTTGATATATCATAGTTGTTATCATTAATAAGGATTAATATAGCATAAAACTTAGTTTTATTCAACTACGAAGAAAAAAAAGCCGAATTTTATTTAAATTAACATTACGTAGACAATATTAAAAGGTTCAGCCAAAAAAACTGTATCCTTTTCGTAAACCTGAACAATGTTCCTCAATGTAATGTTAAGACCAAAGGGTGTTGATTTTGGGGTAAACACTGAAACATTACGAAGTACCAACACAGCTCCGACTTTGATAGAGTCTTTGTAACCTGATTCTTCTGTAAGGACTTTGTGATGAATTGTACCAGAGAATGTCCCCGTTGGATCTTTAAGTGTTACTGTTAGCTCCCCAAGTGCGGTAGGAGTACAAGTCTTGATTACAGCCACAACAAGTTCAAGTTTCCCTTTTATGATACAGTTTTTTATATTGCCAAGACAACCAGTTACGATGATACCTTCGCTATTACGCAGCTTGTTAATAGCGCATAGCCATGGCCCACGTTAAAAATGATCATCTTCAACGACATCTTTTTTTATCTTCCTTACATATTCTTGTGTTGGCACTAGACAATAATCAGGGCCACCTTCCCTAATGTCCGCTTTTTTTTGAAGAATAGCCGCTTGAATAATACCAGCTGGACCGGGTATTAACCTTTCCGGGAAGTTTGAAGAGGTAGATGAAGCCCCAACATTATGTTGGTATCGTTTTGTGTATCCGGAATTGTTTTGTTGGGCCATTTTCCGAATTGTTAAATTTTTCTAGAGTTTAGATAATTTGATAATGGTGATATGTGTTTAGAGAAATTGAATTGTGAATGAGTTTTTATAGACAGGTTTGTGTTATATCCCGCGTAAAAGAATACGCGTACGCGGGGTTGTCATAGACTAGTCACATCAATGTCATTGACTTGTCACATCATTGTCATAGAGTTGTCTAATCCGTGTCATATCCCGCGTAAAAAATTACGCGTACGCGGGGTTGTCATAGATGAGTCACATCAATGTATGTATATGTCACATCATTGTCATATTTCGGGTACAAAATTACTTAGGCATGCAACTGTCATGTTTTGGTCACGTCATTGTATTAATATATAAAGCATAAGTTATATTAGCAACATTTTTTTTTTGTACACATAAATAAAAAACATTCAATATTAAGCACAAACAAATTGCATTAAAAAACATTATATTAAAAAACCTAGAACAGTTTTAGAAACAAAAATAGACATACATTGGTAAGCTTAAACACATCAAACTAAACCATATAGGTATTATTTGGTTGATCAAGAAGAATTAGTGATTCTTTGTATGGCCCAATGAAAAATGAACCACCATTTGCTTCAATACCCATGTTTTGAAACTCCTGAGATGTTCGCTCGTACACTTGTAGTGAGTGAGCTACTTGTTGGTTGCTCTTAGATTGAACAATTGGTTCTGCAGCCTTGGTAAATCCAAGTAGTTTTACGTCATTGTCAATTGGGAATGGGACGGTGAATAGCACTGGACACGATGATACAACACCACCATCAAATTCTAATTCCCATGCGCACAAAACTTTGCACTCTTCTGCAAGGTAACTACCTGAAACTACTAGAGAGTTTCGTAGCTGAGATATATAGAACGGAGGCTGAACCGTGAATCTTATCAATTCCGGTATGTTTTGCACTGTAAATTGGTGAGTAACCAAATCAAAAGAAACAATCATGTACCGTTTGTACAAAACACCATCATTATGAACAAATTTTTCTGAACCAATCCAGAAAATTTTACCACCCACTACTGCTTGACCAGACCGTTTAATTCTAATTGATTCACGGGGCAAACGGTCATTTTCAAGATTGTTCCAACGTCTGGAGCTCAATGTATAAACTGACACATACCATGGTCCTTGACCGTAATATGGGTAATTAATCTTTAAAAGGGTAGGGTCTAAGTTGTCGGGACGGACACCGAAACCGATGACCATTTTTGGTGAATCAGGTTGATCTGAGAAAGTAGGGACGAATATTCCTACAGATCTTTTTATTGATGGGTTCCAAAGAACAACCATCATATTTGAACCATACGAAAAGCACCAGACACCTTCTGAAGTAGCGATAGGCTTAAGAGTTGGAAGATTCAAAGTTGTTTCTAGATTCGTAAAGGCTAAATTTTCATTTACGGAAAACATAAAACCAATATTACCTTGCATATATGTTAAATTGAAACAACACATATCTCTTTCACAAAAACCGTAACTACGGATGAAGTTCGGCAAATCTATGGAAGACTTCCATCGCTTAGACACAGTACGAAACTGTAGTAAAGACTTAACTGGTAGCTTCTTCATGATATCAACTTGAAGGTCGATTGGTATGTTGTCCGACATGTTTTTTAGTAAGTGGTGTTAAGGATGGTGTGTAATTGGCTTAACAATGTAAGACTTAAATAAGAGTGTATCCCGCGTAAAAGAATACGCGTACGCGGAGGTGTCATAGACTAGTCACATCAATGTACGTATCTGTCACATCATTGTCATAGACTGGTATAGTCTGTGTCATATCCCGCGTAAAATAATACGCGTACGCGGGGTTGTCATAGACTAGTCACATCAATGTACGTATCTGTCACATCATTGTCATAGACTTGTCACATCCAGGTCTATTTTGTGTCATATCCCGCGTAAAATAATACGCGTACGCGGAGGTGTCATAGACTAGTCACATCAATGTACGTATCTGTCACATCATTGTCATAGACTTGTCACATCCAGGTCTATTCTGTGTCATATCCCGCGTAAAATAATACGCGTACGCGGAGGTGTCATAGACTAGTCACATCAATGTACGTATCTGTCACATCATTGTCATAGACTTGTCACATCCAGGTCTATTCTGTGTCATATCCCGCGTAAAATAATACGCGTACGCGGAGGTGTCATCAATGTGTATATAAAGAAAGATATATAGCGAAATGTAGCAACTACATTTACTCTAATTCAAAAAAATTTAGACACAAATAGCAATGACTTCAGATACACATAAATTCAAATGTATATTACATTTTGAAGACACTGAACGAGGTGTGGCTATGTATACTAATATCACGTACTCGTGGTTAGTTGAATATGTGCGTTCTAAATTCAATGTAGATCCCAATATTCGGCTGCATATTAAATTTTCGCACCCTTCGTTTGACGTTCGAATGGATATTACCGACGACGATGAGGTAAATTTTTTTACTGATTTAGCTTACTCGAATGCAGGAATGCCACATCTGTATGTGGTTAAAGCGAAAGAATTTGAAGAAACAACATGTTTTATGTCCACCCAAAAAAAGGAAACGTTTTACAATTTTTTTGAAACAACAACTAGTAACCAAAACATCGAGTCCTCTGCTTTTCAAGAAAACTCATATAATTTATATAATAAAAACCATAGTAAGTCTTTTTTTGATGTTGGTCCATCCAAAAAAATTGAGTCGAATGAATATGAAAATGATGGGTCCGGATATAAAGTTGAGTCGTACTTCACAAACCCAGGATCCTCGTTTGCATTCGAGGAGGCCGATGAGGATGTCAAAGATGAAGAAAATGATGGTAATAACCCAAAACCTATTCACCATGAATGGAAAAAACATTTTTTCATTAACTCCTGCTGTTCCATAAACACCTCTTTACCAGTCCAAACCAATAAGTTCAAACAAATACAATTGTGATTCTGATTTTTTTGTCGGAAAGTTTTTTGAAACAAGAGAAAAAATAGACGTTGCAATTAGGTTTAAATGTTTAAAAGAAGGTTACCAGTTTTTAGTTCGAAAGTCAGAACCAGAAAGGTTTGATTGTAAATGCTTTCATTATACACAGTGCCAATGGAGAATTAACTCTAAACGCATCAAAGGTTCAGATGTGTTTGTAGTTACAGGTTTGAATGATTTTCACACGTGTCCCAGAACTCAAACATATCCTAACCATCGAAATGCAAATAAAAAAGTTATTGGTCACATTTTTAGTGAGAAGTTAAAAGACAATCGACGGGATTTAAAACCAAAAGATATGCAACAAGACATGTTGGCGCAGTATAAAACAAGTATATCTTACCAACAAGCATGGAGAGGAAAGGATTATGGGTTAGAAATGATTAGGGGTTCACCGAAAGAATCGTTTGAAATGTTACCGTATTATTGTCACAACCTAGAAAAAAATAACCCAGGCACAATCGCCCGTATCAAGACAAACAACAACGGAGTTTTCGAGATGTTATTCGTTGCCATTGGTGTTTCAGTAAGTTATACTAATTTTTTTTTAGTTAAATAAATGTTATATGTTATTATACTTTTACTTATTAAAAGGGGTTTACGTTTTAAATTTTTTTTCTTTTTCAGATTCGAAGTTTTGTACAAAATCTCCGCCCTCTGCTTATAGTCGATGGGGCACATTTGAAGGGTCTCTATAAAGGGACAAACTTGTTAGCTGTAGGCATGGATGGAAACAACCAAATTGTGCCCGTTGCTTACGGTATATGCAGAGGGGAGACTGGTGATTGTTGGTCATGGTGGTTTTCAGTCCTCAAAGAATGCATAGCCGATCGCGAGGATTTGGTTATCATATCTGATAGGCATCCTGCTATCGCGTTAGCAGTACGCAATGAATACCCGTTGGCATTTCATGGTATTTGTTGTCGTCATCTAATGATGAACCTTTCTTTGAAAAATAAAAAAACAAAGGGGCTATATTGGAGCATATGCAAAGCGTATACACCTGAAGAATTTGAAAGGAGGATGCAAATACTACAGGCTATTCAGCCTGAGGCTTACAACAAGCTAATTGAAGCGGATGTACGAAGATGGTCCAGAGCATATTCCCCACGAACTCGTTACAATTATTGTACATCTAACAGTGTTGAGTCTATTAACGCTTGTACTGTCAAATCAAGGAAGCTGCCAATTACAATGCTGACAGAGCAATACCGAAAAATGGTGCAAGATTGGTATTTTAAACGTCGAGAAGTTGCTGGTATTTATCTTCCAAAAGAAAATATATATTTTTTTAGATGATTTTGTGTAATATAAAGTCACTGTTTTATGTCTATGTGTTTATGCAGCGAAAATGAAGTATGATATAACAGATTAGGCGGCCCATAAGGTGGAAAAGAGAAAAATAAAAAGCGCAACTTGGAATGTATACGGGATTAACCAAGATCGATTCCAGGTGTACGATGGCCGATACAATCGTGAGGTCAACTTAGCGACCAACTCATGCAACTGCCGCCAGTGGCAGCTTTCCGGGATACCTTGTGGTCACGTTATTTCTGTTACTAGGTTCTTAGGTCTAACAGATTGTGTGCAGTTCGTACAGGATTGGTTTAAAAAACAGAAATACCAAGCGACATACGCGGAGTCGGTTAATTTTGTTGGAGAGTTTCACGAATGGGAGTATCCACCGCACATACAACCCATCATTCCTCCACGAATGGACAACCCACAACCCGGTCGGCCAAAAAATACTAACCGTATACCATCTCAGGGTGAGGAACCACGAGTAAAACAATGTGGTAGTTGTGGTCAAGCGGGTCATAAATCTTATCAATGCAAAAAGAAAAAAACAGTGGACGAGCAACATGAAGGTCCACAAACGTTCGACGCATACCCGACTGAAACACATCATCATAACTTTCCGATTAATGACACCCACCTATCGCAAGTATTTGAACATAACACATATAAACCGCAACCATATGAACAAGGTGAGGCAAGCCACGAACAAAATGCTATTTATAACCCGTCTCATGGCTATGAACTATACGACTCCCAACCATACGCCTCTCAACATCTGACTGATCAAAACACGCAGGAATCTGATAATAGTTGGTTTAATTTCTTTGGTTTGTAGCAAGTTAGTTATTATTATCCTGTTATTGTTGTTAATGTGTAGCATACGTTACGTATCTTGTAAGAAATTCCATTTGTAATGCACGTATGTTTGTACACAACAACTACGTTACGTATCTTGTAAGAAATTCCATTTATAATGCACGTATGTTTGTCCACAACAACTATGTTGGAATAGTAGGAATGACAAGTGGGTGAAAATGATGGTCACTTACACTGTTGATTTGATAACACATAGCGTCTTTCATGAAAATAAATAAAGCATTGATTTGATTACTCACTTACCTTTTAGGACAACGGAATGAATGCTTACCTACCCGACCAAATTATATATATATATAACAGTTGGTGCTTTCTACGAATGTAATACACTTGTTCCGTTCACGAAATGTCTACATCTAACAACCCTATTTTCACATTCACTGTCAACTACAACGGAAAATTTATAGTTAACCCATTCACATATCAAGACGGTTCACGCATCAATATTATTGTGCCACAACTTGATTTTCAGGGTATGCTTACCTATCTCAGCAGAAAATTACCTACACGAGTCCACTGTCTATATTACGCATTGCCACAAAACAATACATTACAGGGTATGAAAGCAATTAACAACGATTATGATATTGATGTTATGTATGACATCGCAAAAGTTGCTGGGAATATCCAAATTTTCGTTTCTGGTCATCGTGTAGATATAAGCACAGTTTTGATTCCAGATGATGGTTCTTTGGAAGAATCTTTTGTAGGTGTAATTTCAGAAGAAACTAAATTAAAACGTGAAGAGCGTGTCCGGTATCTACATCAAATGGTTCAAAGAAGAAACAAGCGAGAAGAGCGTATCCGGTTTAAAGTTGACAGCAAGAAAAAAAGCAAACCTACTAAACCTTATACGCAAACGGTTTACAATTTTCTTGTTCACAATAATGGTAAATTGGTTTGCAATGACGGAAAACCAAAGTATGCAAACGGTTGGAAGATGAACATCAACATTCCAAGAATGAAGTTGGAAGAGCTGAAGCAATATTTGTTTAACATTGTTGATAGGAAGATTCATGCTCTTTATTATGATGTACCACACACTGGGTTTTCAATCACCGTCAAACTAAGAAACAACTATGATATGCACGTGATGTTTGATATTTCAGCAGCACAAGGCCAGTTGGAGATTTACATTGACCATGTAGGTGTCGATTTTTTTATTGCAAAACATATATGCCCAAATGCTACCTTGGCAGAAATGATGGATCATGTGATAACAGACTACACAAGTGACAACGAAGATAGAATGAAGAATATGGCACAATCAGATTACACTTTTGAGCAAATGGTGGAATGGGCGGAACAAGACCACTTTGAGCACGAGGAAGCTAAAGCAGATGAACGTAATAAAGCTATTTTGAAGCCTTCGTTCTATTATTAAATTTGTGTCATGTTTGCGTTAAGATATCCTCTTTTGTTCTTGTACTTTATATGATTTTCGTAATATGTTATCCTCTTTTGTTCTTGTACATTACAATTTTTTTGGAGCACAAACATGAATGCTAAACTTAAAATATATACACCTTCAAGAATGATTTCAATTAATCATAACCACACATACTAGTTTCCTCACATCGACATAAATAATACATCCGGGCCATGTTAAACCTAACTGCTTGGAAAAAGAGTTCCATATTTTTCTCATCCCATCTTGGTGGAAAGTTTCTTGACACAAACTGATATATGAGCCAACAAGTGATGACTCCACAATCTTTGGAATTCTGTTGCTGTGGGCATGGAAAAACTGGGTCGTTGTAGTAAAATGTAAATTTGTAGTGTCTCCGCCCTGTTCGAGTAAAGTGTCCCAACTCTTCTAAACAGGTGTTGAGATGGCCAGTCCAATCTTCTATATAGTTTTTTAGGAATTCACGACGATCAGTACTGTGCAGGGAGTCAAGAACAAACAAACTGGATAAACTTAGGTTAATGATCAAAGTTACCCAGTGATTGCCTCCTACCATCATCGGCATCAACACCTACATTGAAAATTTATTAAAAAAATACACAATCGTATAAGATTATATTGAATCATTTTACGTTGAAAGACATTTACTTACAAAGACGACATCATCCCAAGACGGGTATGGAGGCGTGCTACCATCCAATGTTCCCCTGATCCAAGGATCTATCGTAAGCATGGGTACATCACCTTTTTCAGTGGGGTAAGTCGAGGCTGTCCACGACTTCGAAACAGTCCAGACGTCATTAGCTTGCCTCATTCTTATTATGATCTCGACCCAACTATTCATATGCTGATTTACAAGAATATATTGAGTTATTTTACGGTCTTCAATATAAAATAATCTAAACCTTTAAAAATATAGAATAATAAACTTACATCGTCAGTCAACCAACCAATTTTATCGGCTGGTCCTGGATCATTACCGTTCCTGTAATGATCCGGAAGTAGCTTTTGAAAGAAACTCATATCTGCCAACCAACCCCTTGGAAGGCAGTCAAGATATATAACCGTTGGGTTTTCAAGGAACTCATTAAGTGGAACATAACTCCGACGCTCAACCTAAAAACAAAATATAAAGTGTAACTATGTTAATCAAAACATAAATACTAATAAATTTAAAACATCTTTTAGTGTTACCTTCTTGAGGTCAATATTATGTACTAATATTGGATCCCCAAAACCAGCACCAACACAACTAACATCAGCAACCTCTTCATCCTCATCATCCGCTGCTTCTCCTAAGTTCAACAGTGGAATCTCCGAGGTCTTCTTATTCCGTTTTATTTTACCCGGACGTTTCTTAGGGACGATAGTGGTAGGTCCCTGTTGGGTATACGGATCTTGCTGATATTTAGTCGGTTTACAATCCCTCCTCGGTCGCTCCATCGCATCCTTAACATCAATATGATTACTAGTACACAATAATAATCGATATTTATTTTAAATAATTAATATGTTACCTGCTTCTCAAGCCCAACGTTAGGGCTGTGAGATGGACCTCCCTGGTCATCAACGGGGGTGGCAAACGCAGTGAACCCATCAGGTGTACGTGTAGCAATATGTTCACTGGTTGGAAACCATGATGGACATGTAGACGGCACCGCAGGTGAAGGCATACGAAGATCTTCAAACCAAGAATCGTTAGGTGCCGCAACAGTTGGACGTCTGGGCCTTTGCGATCCCTATATATAAAATTAAAAGGAAAAGTCAGTAACCAACAAATGTAAATATAATTAAATTAAAAGCATGAAAATATACCTGCGTGTTTTGAAAACCACTAAAGGCACTGAAATCAACATTCTCACCAACAACGAAGCTTGATTCTCTTTGTGGCCGTCGATTCTTCACAAATCGGAATTGATGCAATACGTTTTTTTAAACAAACAATTAAAAAAAATATTAACTATTGTTGATACAAAACAATTATTTAAACAAATAATTTTTTAAACTACTTACCCCATATTTTTCGTTTAATTGTTCGATTTGGAGGTCATGTTTCTTTAACCATGCTTCAACTACGGGGGGAATATCTTCCCGCACAGATCGGTTTGCCGGCTGCTGTATGACTGGATGTGGGGGGGGGGGGGGGGTTCCCATCAAAAAAGGCTCTACTTTGAACCCACCAGTCGGTATTTTGCTCAAACTCATCTGGGATAAGCCTAGCCAACGGCCGCCTTACCTATTAAGAAAAAGTACAATATATACCACGTTAAAAAATCCAAACAATATTTATTTATTGTATCGTAATAAAATTTAGTTCATATGTCAAACTCACATTCAATTCGCCATCCAGAATAATGTTTACACCCTCCCGGTTCACCAAGCGGCTAAAACCCCAAGCAATTGACCGAGGATACAACTGTTTATGAGAAAAGAATAGGGTTGCACCATGTGGGAACGACTCCAAAATCCACGTCTACAAATAAGGAAATTATTATTAGAAATTGCTAACGAGGAACATATACATCAAGTTTACAAATTTATATATTACATACCTTGAAGGCCCACATAAATCCATTCAACGAGTACTTAGGCATTGTATTGGGATCCCTCCCCTCGGCAAAGTGCTTTACCCTACGCGTTACTGCTGCATCCTTTATATTCTTGTACAAGTCTGGCCATACATAAGACCCCCACGGATACAAATTCCAGGCATCTAAATCCTCGACTAGCCTAAGTATCCATTCTTCGACTACTTTCCTAATCTCAGTCCCTTCTAAAACCAACATCAACACGCATATCAAACATACGCGAACAGCATCCTCGTCACTCAACTCAAAAAACTGTTTACTAATTATTATATTACGCAACATACCAACTTTTATTGATCTTGAATCTGCTGTCGAGGGGAACACTCGTCTCCTAAACATCATAGGTCCTTCTTGATAAAGATTTCTAAAATCCGTCCCAAACCTTAAACTAGTAACTAGACAAAATTCCTCTCTACCAAACTTAATCTCAACCTCACCTACCCGAGATAGATCACGTACACGATATCTCAAAGGAACAATGTTTGTCTCACCCTCATCACACGGCACTTGGTGGCATATAAAATAATGCACTAAGACAGCACTCTCTTGCATTTGTGGTATATCTAGCAACCAACCAAAGCATGTTTGCCTAAATAACTGTTCCCTTGGGGTGTTACTGATAAGTTTTTTAATATCCCTAACTAACGACAACTTACTCCTACATGAAACTTCCGCCGGATAATCCTAAAATAACAAATACATATAAATATATATTACAACACATATACTTTACAAATAAATAAACAATGCGTGTTTTATAGAAAAAAATTATTTTAGATTGCGAAATACCCGATAATCCGTCATATTCAACGACAAACAACCACCACCACCACCTTTCACCTTACCACCAAGAACACCACACAACGAGAGCAACCACACCGCCAATGCACAACGACAAACAACCACCACCACCACCTTTCACGTTACCACCAACAATCAACGACAAACAACCACCACCACCACCTTTCACCTTACCACCAAGAACACCACACAACGAGAGCAACCACACCGCCAATGCACAACGACAAACAACCACCACCACCACCTTTCACGTTACCACCAATGCACAACGACAAACAACCACCACCACCACCTTTCACCTTACCACCAAGAACACCACACAACGAGAGCAACCACACCGCCAATGCACAACGACAAACAACCACCACCACCACCTTTCACCTTACCACCAACACCACCACACAACGAGAGCAACCACACCGCCAATGTACAACTTGTATTTTATAGCATCAGTTTTTTCTTTGCAAATGAAATGCATGCATGTGTCTCTTTATCTTGTATGTATCGAACAAGAGATCGAACAATGTAATATGTAATATGTAATGAAGCTAAGAGTTTTTTCTTTGCAAATGAAACTCTTCACTGCCTAGTATTATCTCGTGTTTTTATCTTGTACGAGTATGTACGACGAGTATCAACTAGTGTATTAATTTGTCGGATTTAGCATGCATGGGTCTCTTCACATCCCTTCAAACATCCCTTCAAAAGTTCCTTCCCGAGGTTTGTTTTATCCACATTTTGCGTAATTTCATACATCTTGCGTAGCAATATGCGCGGGATGTTATAATACGATTACTTTTTGTATCTTGTGTACGAAGTATGTATTTCAAGTTAAAACATCTTGCGTAATTTAATACATCTTGCGCATGATCTTGCGCGGGATGTTATTATATGAATTGTTTTGCATCCTGCGTAATTTTGAACATCTTGCGTATTAACTTGCGCGGGATGTTTTAAATGTTTTTTTTTTTTTTTTTTCGACGGCAAGGATCAAAACACGTAATCTTGCGTATCTTGCGTAAAGATGAACACAAGATGTATGGGCATTTCGGATAACTTCATAAAGTTCGGTCAAATTGAGACAATTAAGAGTGTGCAGGTCTAACCCGGTAATTTTCGCTTTGTTGTATGTCCATGTGGGGCCATTAACATGTTGGTTTACTTGGTAGCTGTTTCTTTCTATCTTGTTGTAATGACTTTTGCCTCCATTCATATGTTATTTGATATATGCCTTTCATAAAGATAAAAAGTAATCTCTTGTAACTGCCATTCAAACCATCATTTGCACAACGTTATCAAGTTTCATGGTAATATGGGTTTCGTAATCCAGAGACCTTTTCGGCAATATATTTTTTTGTTTAAAGAATCGCTAGATATTTGTTAATTTAAAGAATCTTCGGTAAATAAAGTTTGTTATATAAAAAAGTCGTCAATACTAAAAAGTTTAGGTTAGTTTTCGCAAGTTCTTGCATATTTCAAGGGGTTTTTTTTTGTAAATTATTATTTTTACTTATTTTAGTCTTGTTTTGTTCGTAATCTGGAGGCCTCTTCGGCGGTATTTTTTATTAAAGAAATCGCTACATAGTTGGTAAATAAAGTCTGTTATATAAAAAACAATTATTTATAGATAATTCAAACTTTCATAAAACTGTATGTTTTTAGCCCCCGTGGTTTAAACAAAAATTAGGATACTTATTAATGTTATTCATAGGTTAAGGGTTTATTTTTAAAGTTTCTTTTTTTTCAAAAGGTATATATTAAACTTCAACAATTTTTATAATATCGCACGTACGTCAAAAGTATACCAATATTAGGATCGTTTTATTCGTAATCCAGATACCTTTTCGGCAGTATTTTTTTTTAAATCGCTATATATCTGTTAGATATTCGGAAAATAAAGTTTGTTACATAAAAAAGTCGTCAATACCAAAAAGTTTAGGATAGTTTTCGCAAGTCTTTCATATTTCGAGGGGTTTTTTGTAAATTATTATTTTTTTTTTGGGCTCACTTATTCTTGTTCTTGGGCTTGATAGGCTAAATTTTTGGGCTCAATTATATTACTTTTTTTTTTTTTTTTTTTTTTTTTTTAAGAACGAATATTTCCTTACGCCATAATATATATAGAAGTTTGTTACAAAATATTTATTATAGTGATTGTACACATTCATCATCACATTTATATATCCTAACTAGTAACCTCCATATTTATGATTACTTTGTAACTTCAAATATTGTACTTAATATCATTCATGTTGAGGTCCCTATAAATAGAGACACCTAATCTTACTATCTTATAATGGAGGAAGGCCTTCTTTAAATAGAAATACTTAAAAATTCAGCTTGCTTATTATAGAAATTCAATTGCACATAATTTCTCTACTACATAACTTACAAGTCTTAAAGCTTAATGTACATAATACAAAGCACTATTAATGTGGTCAAGATATTTAATGTAGTCAATTAATTAACTGGTCAATAAATACAATTAATGCAGTTATTAAAACACCCCTTACATAAGAAATACAAATTATCAAGCATATTGTACAACCAACTTAAACACAATTCCTGCATTAAATGTCACTAATACAAATAATAAAGCACATTATACAAATATTCAAGCCCGAACGGGCAACGGACCAAATGAAATCTAGCCCGAATGGCCACGGGCCAAACGGGCTCGAGCCCGAACGGGCACGGGCTAAACGAAATTCTTGATATCCGTAAATTTATTGTCAAAAAGAACATAAAAAACTAAAATACATGATTTACCGAAAAATTTTATTTCAGGGTACCTGCCGCCGCAACGCGCGGGTACCCTGCTAGTATGATATGAAAGAGACCCAATAACAAGTTCTATCTTTCCCTATCATATTCTCTTACATTATCTTGCATATTGTTCTTATTGTGCTAGTAGGCTCGTTGCTTTACAACACGTTATCAGCACGATCTAAAATTGTTTTTTTTTTTTTTTTTTTTTTTTTTTTTTTTCAGTTCTCGAAGAGAGACGTGAAGGATTTATTAAACAGGTTCGGTGGTTGAAGTCACATACAATATTGTCTTTTGATTCGAAAAGGTGCATACGTTTTCAACCTCATTCATATATTAATATTTATGATCTCAACACATATTCATAATTTAGTTAACAGAAATCAAAACACAATGATAATGGGTTTATTATTTGATATCTTTATTGAGAGTAATATTAATGGAACCTAAGACGCAATACTACTAAATCAAACTATGTAGAAAACGTGACTTTTGTGAATACGGATCTACTTTTGTTGATAGATATAGTACATGTTATAATATTGAGAATGAAGCTGATATCAATTGCATAAATAAATAAATAAAATACAGTAGGTTTTATGTAACCATTAACTTTATAAAAGAATGATCATGAAGAGGAGTTCTTATTAAACGAACAAGTTAACAAATAAACAGTTTATAAGGTAGTAAATTGAAAGCTAATAAAAGTGAAGATTAAAAAACAACTCTTATGTTGGCGTTATGTGTGATGTTAATATTTGGTCCATTAGAAAATTTATTTTATACCGGACATAGTATTAAGCTTTTGAGATGCAATTATCTTTATAAGTTGTTTGTGAACAAAAACATAAATAAATATTAGCATTACATTTAACCTAATTGAGATGTAGGTTGAGTCGCATTATGTTTTTAATATCGAGTTTACTTTTGTGATGACTAATTGTATATATCACTTTAGTTTATTATTACTTATGTTACGATGGTTTTTTATTTGTTATGGTGTTGGTCATGTTTAACTTGCTAAAGGTAAGTCTCGAATTCTTTAACATATCAATTGTATTTACTTCAAGTTATTGATTTGGGATTCATATTGATTTGTGCTACAAATATTGATTTGCGTTAATGCTGCATATTTAATTTTTGTGTTAATGCTGCATACGTGTTTACAAATAAGAATACAATAATTGCATATTATTAGGGTATGGCCAATTAGATCTTAGCACAGTTGCACCAAGTACGATTATGAAGATGTTTTGGTTCTCAATAGCAATGATGATAACATATTCTAATTTATGATTTGCTATGGAGAAGCTTTCAACTCCAAATTCTTAGTTATTTGTTGATCATCAAAGTATTTAGATCATTTGTTTAGTCCTATAATTATCAATCCAGTATGCAACTTGTCTATGTTGAGAGGTCTATGAAAATCTTATTAGTCTTAAGGTATTATGACGGACACCTAAGAGATTGTATGCCTTCTTTTTGTTATCTTATGAATTTGTATGTGAACTAGTTTTCTTTTATTGTGACACTTTGACATGTTAAATTTTAGAGGATATATATATAGACGTGATAATTGGATTATATGTTTAACTGCTCTAGTTCCCAAAGCTCATAAGTAACCAATGTCTTCATTCGACAATTGTAGGTTTGAAATTATTAGTGTACTTGTAGTATGGTAATTGTAACTATTCGGAAAACATGTTATTTAAATAATCTTAGAATTTATATTCGAGACAATAAAGATCAAGTACATCTCTAACTAGACGAGCCAAAATATTATTTGTTCTGAATTTGCATCATATTACTAAGGTTTAATTTATATCTTGTAGTGATTTAGAGCCAAATCAAATAAATGGGATTTTAGTTTACGTCACCTAGCAACAAGTTACTTGATGATTTTCACAAATTTTTATCTCAATAAAACTTTTTTCAAAAGAAGTCCGTATGTATTATATTATTAATCTATGCTAAGTATTATATTTAATGATATATGCTAACACATGTAATCTGATTATGTCATTTAAATTGTAAGATTTAGTATGGACTTGAATTGACTTGTTGAATTTTCTCATCTCTGTTTGAATTAGATAACTTCGGTTTCCCATATACGTGCATATATATAGACCTTAAAGTTTATCTGATTATATAACTTTTGAGCTTAATTGATATCATTGCATGCGATATATATAGTAGTAAAGCAACTTTGTTACAACTTTGAACTTATCTAGCAAATTACACTATGCTTAATATATGAATATGATTACTAGTTAAGTAACATCATATGAACTTGATCTGGATTAGCCAATGTACTACATGCATAAACTAGTATATATTGTTTTTTATTCTTTAATAATGCTATAGGCTAATGTGAACAATATATCGAACTATGTGAAAACTATAAAAGTGCTTATATAAATTTGATTGGAGAAACAAAAGTATAAATGCGATGATGTATTAGTTTCTCCATATTATTCAACTTTTAGATATAACTCAAATGCACTTGAAGCACGTGTGGTCATAAACCATGGTTTATGAGCCAATATTATTTTATTAAGTGGCATGACCGGTTAAACCATCCGGGTCAATGATTATGCGAATGTGTAGAAGAACCATAAGTTTCTTCAAAGATAAATTTGATTGTTCTCATTGGAAGTTAATTGTTCATCTGTCACCACCAAATTAAAGTAATGATTTTGTGCTATAAAGTTTTGGAAAGAATATAAAGGGGATGTATTCAGGCCTATACATCCGCCATGTGGATCATTTTGAGTTTTAAAATCGCTGCATCGTCAAAATGACCATCAAAGACACAACTTAAAATTAGCGTGATTAGTGGCTCGACTTCTATAATGCAAGCATGGATTTCCAAATTAAATTATTAAAAATAGTGGTGAGTACTTCCTAGTATTGGGCGATTATTGGAATAAGTGTTGAACATAAAAGTAGCTCAAGTTCATACGCGAATTGCTTTTGTTGAAACGTTTATAAAACTTCTTCAGTTGATTGCAAAGCCAATAATATTATGAGAACAAAACATTTAGTTTATGGGGCATATTATAACATATGAATTCACATCTTTCCATTAATCTATAATGAATCCTCCCTAGTAGAATGGTTTTGGTCACAAACCATATTTCCCACGTGAGATTTTGTAATTGTGCGAAATAGGATGTTGAAATTGATAATTCATTAGGGGGAGAGGATGAGCAGTGAGAAATATGTAATGAATTATGATATAAAAATGTTGATCCTCACACTAATGAAAATGAACTTAAAGTTCAAGGGACAATTTACATTTCAGATCTAGTAGTTGCTAGACAAGTTTTGTGACCTAAATAAAGTAACTAGATCATACATACGCTGCTAATGCTCCAATTAAAATGTGTGTCCCAACATTAAAACCAATGATTGATAGTAAGTCTATGGCACGACTGCAGCGTGATAGACAAATCGATTCCAAATAAAAGTCCTCGAATGAATAGATAAAAAGGAGCAAGAAATTGAAGATTGTCGAATCGAGGTAATAAAGACCCCATAATAATTCTCCTAAAGAGACACTAGACATGAAGGTAATTGAAAAAACCCCGGGTACTTGAAAAACTATGAGATCTCAATAAATGATATATTGTAATGTCTAGTAAAGTGTGGAATTGAAAAAATAATGAATCGACGTCGATAGTACTATTATATATGATAAGGGGCATGGTAATGATTATGTAAATAAATAAAATAGCGCTATAATCATGGTGAGGATCATGGAAGCATATATGCAGGAAGTACAGATGCATAAATGAGTGGCCAAAAGATGTAAAGATGCAAAGAACTAATAATAGATTGAAGTCTCTTGTGATGAGACATGTGTTTGAGACTTACAATTCATATATAAATGTATAAAACTTGTTGGGTATGTATCGGTCTTTATGAGAAAGCGAAATTAAATTATCCATAAGTTACAAGTAATGGCACACATATATTTTCTCAAAGACTTGTAAATGATCAAGCAGATGCATGTTCACATGTGGTGGATCCAATAATGTATTTTAATATTGTATAAGTCTGGCAATGTGACAAATAATTGATATGCGTCTAAAAGATAAATGATGAATAGAGCTCATGTGATGATTTTATCATAGGATATAAAATGCATGAAGCATGCTAGTGATTTTTTTTAAAGCATATAAGAAAAGTTCTCGAGAATAGTATATTATTGGATTGAACTAATCAGGTTTTCGGCATATGTATAATAATCACCTTAACGTATAGTATTGTGCCATGTTAGCATATGAAACTTTATAAAGATATCTAGATTTGAATTTGGTTTAAGTTTCATATAGTATGATTTTTTGACTGTAAAGGTGATTAAATGCATAGAAATTGAATTTGAAACAGAAGACAAAGTTTGTCTTAATTTACAAATTGAACATCTAAAGGATGAAATATGTGTGCATCATGAAAAACTAAAGAAACATGCTAACTATCTTTATATGGATAAACGACACTCATGTTTATGAGGTCACATGATGTGAAAAAGACTCCCTTGATTTATAAAGATGATGATCTAAATATTGATTTAAAAGTGTCATACTAAAATGCGTATCAAACATTTATAGTTCGTGTTAGTGATCATACATGATGTAATCTATCATTCACTTTGAATTTGTTGACAATGAATAACTTGTGAAGTATGATGATATACTTGAGTGAGATGTATGACATTGTAATACCTTGTAATTTACCATGTCATTTATTAATGTTAAACACCAAGTAGTTCTAATTGAAGGATGATTAACCCATTTTTACGAGTTAATTTATTTTATATATATATATATATATGCAAACATATCTAGCGACACAAACACGAGTCACTCATTTAACAAATATGTGACGTGACACGAATAGCTCACTTGCGCACCGACTCTAAATATAAGACATCGAGACAAATCGAACCCTACAAATCTATTGGGCTTATTGGACCGAAAATCCTAAATAATCAAACCGGGCTAGATTTCTTCTCTTTTCCTTTCTTCTCTTTGGGCCGAACAAAACACCACACAAGCCCACCTTAATTATTCTTTTTCTTTTTTCCCATGGGCTGGGCCACGACACACACTACAAGCCCAAAACTAATTATATATTTTCTTCATTTTCTTCTCTTTCAGTTGAGCCAAGCATCCCAAGCCCACAAAACATTAACACCTTTCATTTCATGCACACATTTTGTCCTCTTTTCTTTTGCTCCTACACGACTCGACAGAAGCACAACATAGTACGACACACACTCATTTCTCTTTTGCTCTTTTCTTTCTTGCGTGTGAACATCAACCAAATCCCATGCCAAGCCACCCTAAGACAAGGTCTATACATAAACAATATTATACCACATACCTTTTCTTTTGAATTATTATTAACCAAAGGATCTTGTGCTTCAAATCCCCCAACATGTCCACTCTTTCTTATACCTTTCGGCTGAGCAACAAGGAAAAACGAAATGCTTTCTTCCCCTATCACCTTTATACCACACTCAACCTAAAACAAGTCATTAGCACCATAATCTTATTCGATTTGACTATACCACAGCCTTTGACCCTTTTGTTTCCTCCATTCGACAAGACAAGATATGCCACCTTGAAACCATGTAACAAAGAGATTAAAATACTACAAACCCCATGTCTATTCGCCTATATAAGTTCCACACATCACAAATTGCTCCCACCTAAGTTAAACAAACAAACACATTCACATATCTTTACCACATTTTATTGTCGAGCTTCAAGAAGAGAAAAGCAAGAGCTTTTGGTGTCACATTACGGGTTTTTAAGTCGTGGGTTAATATTTCGGATCGTGGGTTAGCACACGCAAAGGATTTCCAAGTTGTTGCTCGTTCCTTGTCCTCTCGTACCCATCCCATTCGACCTCTTCACCACCTTTGAGTGTTGTAAGTTGCTTGAACTCCTTTCCATTCTTTCGTTATTTACTTTTCATTTTGCGTACATTTTAACACTCGTCTATATCGACTAAAACACTTAGAATCAAGAAAGCTATAATATGTCACAACACCTCGACACACCCCATAGAAATGGTCTTGTATTTTCTAAATCTTACGTACAAGATATATATTTTATTTGACAACCTATTTCTCTGAACTAACCTAAAACGAGATGACCAAACATGCAAGAATTATAATGTCAAACACTATCTTAAATCGACCAAATCCTAAGCACACTCAAATTGTTCTTTATAAACTCTAAAACAAATTTTTGGGCTTGTTGGGCTAACGAGCCCAAACTGATTTTCTAAATGGAATTTTCGAAAGCAGAACTAAGTTGTGAACCTTGAAAATTAAAACTAATTTTATGAATTATATCAAGTTGAAGATAATAAATTTTATGAAAATAAAAGTTAAGTTTTTGAAAACTCGCTTTTGGACTAATTTTGCAAAATATTTCGTTAGGGGGCGAATAGTGACAAAGCTGTCAAACTTATGGGCGTAAAACTAAAAACTTGATTTTTAGATAAAATATCGGGTAGAAACTGTCAATAGCCGAAAGTCAAGGGCAAATGTGTAAAAAGGGTATAAAGTGTAATTCTTTTAATAAAAGGGTATAAAGTGTAATTATTTTAATAAAAGGGTATAAAGTGTAACTTTGTAAACAAAAAGGGGTAAAACTTGACATAAACATTTTTATTTCCAACATTTTTATATATTTTACTTTTATTACATTTATGAAAATAATACATATCTATACTACCATTAAATACATCCTTTTTTTTGTAATAACTTTATAATAACTAAAAATATTTAAAATAAATATTTTTACTAACATTTACAATAACTAACAAAATTATACAAAAGAGCTTTAATCAAAACATTTTGTAAATGACAACTATATCTATAATAAGACTTTTCTGGAATTTTACATATTTTAATACACAAATCCGACACTTTTACACTTGAAGGTCTTCGCACTCGTCATTTCACATCGAACCCTAGAACAACGAATCTAAATTTATCATATTACTCTAGGTCGCAAGTCGGAGCTATTCACTTACATCACTTGATCACTACTTGACTCCTGTATCACTAAGGTGAGTTCGTAGTCCCACTTTTTACTATGTTTTCAAATCCCGTGGGGAGATACATGCTATAAATCTGAACACAAGTATATTTCTGTACGTTACCCTGATCAATATTGCCTAAGTTACCACACTTGCCAAAAAGTCCCTCATATCATGAACCATTAATCACTTGCGAGTGAACACGAATTTAGTGAATAGATCTATTGGAAGCTGACGCCCCATTTGAAGTTAGCCTGGAATGGTAACCAAATGCACTTTATTCGAATTACGAGTCTGGCAAAACTCTTACGACGAGGGCATTATCACCTACATCATTTTATGATGTAGGCTATTTATTTCGATTACATAACTGATGTTAAGGTTTGCGTGTCATGAGGCTTAGGGCAATATATATATATATATATATATATATATATATATATATATATATATATATATATATATATATATATATATATATATATATATATATATATATATATATATATATATATATATCTGTTACATTACGATATCATTGTTTTTACTACTATCTGACTTGTGTTCAAACTATTACAATTAAAACACTATGGATTCACTCAACCTTTGTGTTGACCCTTTTAGCATGTTTTATCTCAGGTATTTAAAGATCTCAAGGCACGGAGTTGGCAAGGGCATTGGAAACCTACCCTTTTCTTTTCAAATAATTATATCATTCTTTTCAAACTCATCATCACTTTTGTGAAAACTTATCTCTTTTGGAAACTATTGTGTAATCTCTGAATATTGAGTTTTCATTGAATGATATAAATTCTACTTTTAATGATTTTCTATGCTTACGACTGTGATCAAATTGGTAATACCCCGTTTAAGTCTTCCGCTGCTATCTAAAATTTTAACGGGGTGTTACAAACATATACTCACAAAGGGATTAAGCAAATATTTCTATATCTTCAAGGTACAAAAGACATGGGCTTATATTTTACTAACTCAACCAAAAACAAATTTAGTTGGATATGCATATGCAGGATACAGGTCCGACCCTCATATTGGCCGATCTCAAACTAGTTATGTATTCACACATGGCGGTACTACAATTGCATGGCATTCCGTAAAGCTAACAATCGCAGCCACATCATCTAATCATGTAGAAAGTTTGGCGATCCATGAAGCAAGCCGATAATGTATTTAGTTAAGAAATGTTATACTACATATTTGTGAATCTTGTGGTGTTTATGCGGGAAATGAGGGACCAACAACTTTACATGTGGACAACGCGGCATGCACTGCTCAACTAAAGGAAGGGTTTATTAAAGATTTATTTACCAAGGCACTCCCTACCTCAACATTTAAGAAATTGGTATATGGCATCAGAATGCGGCGATTCAATGAGCTCAAGTAAAGTGATCATGAGGGGGAATAATACGCACTGCACTCTTTTTCCCTTAGCTATGGTTTTTCTCCACTGGGTTTTTTCCTAGCATGGTTTTTAATGAGGCGGTATCCAAAGCGTATTTTGAATGATGTACAATCAAGGGGGAATGTTATGAATATTTATTATAGTGATTGTACACATTCATCATCACATATCTCCTAACTAGTAACCTCCATATTTATGATTACTTTGTAACTTCCAATATTGTACTTAATATCATTCATGTTGAGGTCCCTATAAATAGAGGCACCTAATGTGATATGAAAGAGACCCAATAACAAGTTCTATCTTTCCCTATCATATTCTCTTACATTCTCTTGCATATTGTTCTTATTGTGCTAGTAGGCTCGTTGTTTTACAACATAGCCATAATATACAGAGAATTATTAAAGGTCTGTCTGGTTTGTAGATGGGTATAGGATTAGAATGTGAATTTGGATTTAAAATTGGTTTAAGATTTAGAATTGCATTTGATGTATGAGAGAAAAAAATAATATTTAAAAATATATTATATAATAATAAAGTATAAATTAAAATTCTAATCCCACATATGTTAGAAATCCACCCAAGCTAGCCATCTTTTGTAGAACTTTTTATATTTAGGTTACAACTTGTAAACCAAAATATCAAAAGTGCAAACAAACAGCCGATTTAGACTTTTAAACCCAAAACCCATGCAATGATGAAAACACCACCAATCAAACGGGCCCAAAGTAAGATGGGCTTTAAAACCAATGCTTATATTGTTGGGCCTAACCATGAGGATTCTGGTGGACTATCAAAATTTAATAACTTATTTTATAGCTTAACGTGGCAATTAATCATTCAAAAATATGTAAAACGAGGAAAAGGCCCCCGCCGTGTTGCGGCGGGATTTTTCCTATAGCATGTGAACAGATTTGACACAAACCATTTGCCTTCACAAAGGCTATATTCCGTAAAAGCGAATCCGAATTGAAGACGTAACAGTTACAGCAGTCCCCTATCAACTCGACCGCCTTAATTTATTGCACCACAAAACAATCATACAGCGTGGCTCGAGTTCTCGTCCACCAACTGTCAAAAAAGAAGCATGAAATGATGTCAGTTAAGCGTTTAAACATGAGTATGATGTATTTTTATTTTAAAATGCTACACATACCAGCATCACACCTAATAAGTAATTAACCTATGTCCAATTTGACTCCTTCATATCAATTATTAAATAATACGTTTTTGTGCTCATCAAAGTATGACAGTTGGTTAATATGTGTAAGCGAAGTACAATAGTTATAAATGCTAGCCGTTTACATCTGACACATACATGTTGGAAAAATACAATTGTTTTGGCCAATAACTTACCTAGAACATGCAACATGAGACGTTCTTGTTTTAACTTCACTGGAGTGTCCGTTGGTGAAATTGTAAGCGATCGTTATTCTTGAAAAAGTTGGTAAAGTAGTCAAACAGTAAAGTGTGAGGCGTATTTGACAAATATCTAAACACCACAAATCTTAACCCGCCAATTTTACTACCGCAACCTGTTTTGACCCGTTACCTAATTTGACCAACCCGTTTATTTTGTAACGTAATATAAAATATAAGCAAATTAAAGAAAAGCATACATGTGTATCGGGCGAAGGGTTCCAATCAGGGTCAAAGATGATCACTCTATTAGCACTTGTAAGATTTGTCCCGAGGCTACCAAAAACCTTTTTTGAGGTAAAGAAAATGTGCGACCCTGTTATCATTAGATGCCTGTTGGGATAGCCTGAAATTCAGACATTTCTGTCAACATAGATCCATGTTTGGTATATATAGGTCGTTTAATCCATGATTGTATCCTTAGATCATTAGTTTAATGTTAAAAGGTATAAGCATATTCCATAGTTATGAAAGAGCAAGTGTTCACTGCTGCTTATTTGACTTTAAGAATAACTCAATACAAAAAAAATCGCCCAAAAAACCCAAAAACTATGTAAAATGAATATACTTGCAAATTTATTTAGTTCCATGCAAAAGAAATGGCAATGTTGTAGAATCTGCAATTCGAGATTCATGTTCACATGATCTAATGAACAAAAGATTGAAACAAGGACTGATTCTATTATAACCAACATAATGTTTACATTGCTGTATATGAAACTGAAAAGACACACGTTACAATGATTACATTTGACTCTATTTATAGTATACTAATCGACACAACTATTATCTAAAAGGCATGTTTATGACAGTTATAAATGTACCAACCATTGTGTCGTTTGGTGCACAACTGTCAACCAACTTAACCGCCATTTAACCTAACCTAACTTCCTGCATGGGTTACAATTTGACCCATATTGCAGTGACACCATTCGACCTATTAAACTTAACTTAATAATACAAATAACATTGTTCTAATATATTACATGTACTGAACATAAACATTTGATTCTAAATGAATTAAAAAGGCTAACATTCACCCCCCTAATCATTTAGTATCAAATTCTTCCAGAGTGTTTGCTTCCATATCTTCATACAATGACATCAAAGTCATTGTCTTCCTCACTGCTTGCTTCTTCCTGTTTCAGTTCCTTGCTGTCTTCAATACTAACACCAAGCCCATTCATCTCTTGATCTGCATGTCCATCCCTAACTGTCTTACCATCCAAGCCTTGTGGTGAGTTCCTTTGTTCTGCAGTCCAACTGCTTTCTCCCACTTCCTTCTGTGACTTTTCTATCCATGGTACCTGAGCAGTGTCATGGTACATTACAACCAGATCTATGAATTTCTTGTAACATTCTTGTACTGCATCTGCATCCTCAGTTGTTAGTCCCTGTAATTGTGCTATGGCTCCCCATTTGCCTCTCAAAGTTACTGAAACATAGCCTCCAAGGCTGTCCACTACTTTATGTAGTCCAAGCAAGTTAATCCTAATCACTCATCTCGTTGTTCCTTTTTTGTATCGACTTGGCTTCCAATTCGTGCTCTAGACCTTTGTTATGCCTCGGCTTATTCCTCAAAAAACACCCAACGTGTTCTTGGCCACAATCAAACTCTATTGTTTGTTGTTGTTTTTCGTTCCAAGTGCTTCACAACGTTCCTTCTCTCACAAATACTACTCGGTATTTCCAAAAGCAAGTCGTTTGCTTTTTTCTTTTCGCTAATACCCACGGTATTTCTTCAACGTCTAAACAAATGAGAGTTTTTGTTTGTCGTTCTGCTGTTGCTTGTCCCTTTCAAACGTTGTACCACAATACTCCTTGTTTCTCTCTTAATTCCACACCGTATCTCCAACAATCTCTCTAAATACCCGTCGGTATTCTTTAATAAAACAAGTGATCAGCCTGCTTTCTTTTTTGTTATTGTTGTTGCTTCTGTATTGCTAAATGCTTCTTCAAACAATCCTTGATTGTCTCCTTGTCTTCGGTATACCTTTTCAAATCTACAAGCAACTTTGCCTTTCTTCTTTTTGTGTATCTCGTTATTTTTCAAACGGTTTGTTATACACAAAGTTTCCTTCTTCCTTGACGTCGTACTCTTTCTCTTATTGCGTTAGATAGCAACAAGGTTTTCCTCTTCTTTGTTGTCGTGCAGACTCAGTCACCAACAAAGGCTTCAACAATTGTTTCCTTCCTAGTTTGTTTTCGCGTACCAATGATCACAACAAACTGTCCACCAATGTCGTTTGGTGCCCACGTTTACACAAGTTCTGGTCGTGCACTATCTCCCTTGCGTCTCCTATTCTTGGTTCCAATCGAAACCAAAAATAGTGGTGTCCTTTTCCTTCCGTGTTCTTTGTTCCCTAGTTTCTGAAAACGAACAATACCAGCGTCCTTTGATCACTATGATCAAAGTCGAATCAAATCCTTGCAATCTTTCTTTCTTTCTTTCTTTCTTTCTTTCTTTCACAGGTTCCTTTATGTTCTTCCAGGATCTTTAACCTTGGTCTCTGATACCAATGTAGAATCTGCAATTCGAGATTCATGTTCACATGATCTAATGAACAAAAGATTGAAACAAGGACTGATTCTATTATAACCAACATAATGTTTACATTGCTGTATATGAAACTGAAAAGACACACGTTACAATGATTACATTTGACTCTATTTATAGTATACTAATCGGCACAACTATTATCTAAAAGGCATGTTTATGACAGTTATAAATGTACCAACCATTGTGTCGTTTGGTGCATAACTGTCAACCAACTTAACCGCCATTTAACCTAACCTAACTTCCTGCATGGGTTACAATTTGACCCATATTGTAGTGACACCATTCGACCTATTAAACTTAACTTAATAATACAAATAACATTGTTCTAATATATTACATGTACTAAACATAAAACATTTGATTCTAAATGAATTAAAAAGGCTAACAAATGTAATGTGTTTCTAGGTTATTAGACCAGTTAACGAAACGGCAACGTACCTTATCACTTCTGCATACCTTATCACTTCAACGTAATGTGTCTAGCCACGCCAAGTCCAGAAAACGTGTGCCTGCATTCAGTGAAATTTAACGAATGAAAAAGCGGTTTCTCTATTTTGCCAATAACATTTATTGCCTATTTACCTTAATTTAGGAAACATCTAAAATAGAACTTTGTATTATATTTTGAAACAATTAGTTAGTATAATTGTAGATTTGTGAGGCACATGGTGGTAACGTGTTGTTTGAAATTCTATCAGACTTGGATTGTTCATAAAATTTGTCACTCAATCAATGACTACAGAATATAGTTCATTAATTGAGGAGGAGAGTGATTTCAAATTTTATATCATCAAACGGGTTTATTGGCTATCTCATAATTGTTAGAAAAGGTTTTGTAGTCAATGGGGTATTAGTTGAAGAGGAACTTACTAAACTTTATCTCAAATGGCCAAATGTGTTAGTTGTTAGAAAGATTAGGACATTATGTGCAATTTGCTAATAGTTTCCTAGCTTTATGTAACTATATGGTTCATTTGTGTCACTTTGGAATCCTCGGTTAATCCCCTAAATACTTTAAAACTCAAAATCTAAAAGAAGCTAGAAAACCCATTGTGTTTGATGTTATTGAATACTCCACTGACATTTGTATGATCTGATTGAATGAGTTTCATATGTTGATTGACTTTTGTTAGTCGATTGCTGCTTAATTGTTGTTGATTTAGTACATGTTCACTCAGTATATGCTTAGGTATGTAGCTATCGTGTTAGAATCATGTCCCTAAGATCCTGAGTTGAATGTTGAAATATGTGTGAATTGCCATGTTCATGATTGTTGATTGCTCTTCATGCTATATAGCGGTTTGATGTATTTCCTGACTGTGGTTTGATTATGAGATGAATATGGCATTATGAGTAGGCAAGCTGCTACGTGGGAGCTGACAATGTGTTAGGAATATAAATATTCAGATGAAGGCTCGGTCACCCTGAGTATCTATTTAGCATATACATAGCTCGTAGGCTTATTTATATTAGCTTAGTACTATTAATATTATTAGTTTTATTTGATTAGTCGTATCTATATTTGTGGAGTGGGTCGGGTCTTTACCCTCTGTCAGCTCACTCCACAGCCCACTAGGGGCACCAATATTAGGAACTATATAAACCCCTTCCCACACATGGGAAGGGTTGGGACTTTTCACTCTTCTAATCTAATCCTCACATTTTCTCTCCACTCTCTCTCTCTCTAAAAGTTCCCATCTTCTTCATATCTCTCTCTATAATTAGATCTAGCATCAATCTTGTGTTTGTGTTATGAATCTTAGATCTCTACAATTGGTATCAAGAGCCATGGTTTGATCTTGGGTACTATTATTCTTTTTCGTTTGATTCATTTACACAAACTCTTGATGTTTTTTTATTTCGAACCTTATCTTCGGTTTTAAAAGATTCGTTGACTGTTCTATTTTAAAGATTGTGGGTTTGGTTGACTGTTCCAATTTCAAACCCAACATTTGTTAGGTAGAAAATATCACAAAAGATACACATTCGTCTGCTGCTTCGTTGACTGCTGCTTCGTTGTAATAACCCGAAATTTTTGAGTTATTAACTTTCTGTAAACCCGAAGCAATTAATTATGAATTCTAATCAAGTTATTTTATTCACCTTTGCATTCGAAATATTACTATATTTTTTTTTCTGAGGCATAACTGGTGCGATTCCAAAGCGAACCCTGTGACAAACTCACGTTCCATTTTCACTGGAACCGTACGCGTACCGACACCGTGATAGTATGGCATAAGTTTAATAAATCAAACGAAGAACGTGCAGAATGAACCATAAAAATAATTACGAACTCGGAAGTAAACTCAAATAATAACTGACGACTCTAAAAGATATGAACTCTCGATCTAGAGACATTTACACGAAGCCAGAACCGACACGATTTAGCGAGACCAGGTAGTTACATTATTCACCTTAATTTAAAATACTCATAAACATCTATACTACTTTTCATCCAAAATACAATATTTAACTTTACATACAATTTACATTTTACAAATACATCTAAAATAAAATACATACCTATCCTAAAATTAAATCAACCTACACCCACTAACTTCTTTATCTCTTATTTCCTTTTCTTTCTTTTTTTTTACTGCACTCTACCCACCTCCTCTCTCTTTTCTTTTGTCGACAGTTCTCTTCCCCAAACCATCACCATCTTCGATCCATCACCATCTATACACAACCACCTAGAAATCTTAGTTGACCTTCAAAAGGATAGTCACAAGTTTTCTTAAGAATAAAAGCCAAATAGGGATATTGCACGAATTAGGGATGGTTATTTCTCCCACAAACCGAAGTTCGAAATGGAGACTATCACCATAAAAACCCCATAAACCCACACTTCATTAATGAGCTTTGACCTCAAGAAGTTGTCCTCTTCCCCACTCACGAGATTATTTAGGGATAGGAGACTCAAATAAGGATCTTACACCAAATAAGGATAGTTGGTTTTCCCACAATCCGAAATCAATATGGAGCCTAACTCCATGACACTCCATAAATCCGCTCCTCCTGGGAACGATTCGAATCACCTCTATTTTCAAATACACCCAAAGGATTTTGAGAGTGATTCGAAGAGGAGGCTGTGGAAGTGGGTTTTGGAGCTGTTGAAGTTCGGATTGGAGGATTGGATTAGCTAGTGTCGACAACACCTCACAAGTTTCAGGTTATTATTATTGATTGATGTTGTTTTACATTTTTATTGTTTGTTCGAACATTATGAATAAGAGATTAAGTCGAAATTAGTTTTGATTGTTGCGAAATTTAAGGATAAGATGAAATAAATTTAAGTGATGTTATGTAAATCGAATTAAGAACATTTTGGCGTTAGGAAATAATAGTCGAATGTGGTTTGATTTTAAAATGGGTCGAAACTAGGATTTGAGGTTATGTTGATTTTTGATGAAAAATGGAAGTCGAATGATAAGAGATTTTGATAGGTCTAATTTGGCTTGAATAAGTGTGAATTGATTTTGATGAAGAGATAAAATGATATAGTTGCGTTACTATGGATTACGGTCTAAAATGGGATAAATGTGAGTTTGTTGTCAAACGGGTCGAAAGGAAAAGTTTTTGACTTAAAAAGGTCATTGGGTCAAATTTGGTGTTGTTGAGGATTGTTAAAAACTGTTAAGGAATAGCCGAAAGAGTAATCGAGACCGTATAGAACCCGAACTAGTCTTTGCGTACTCGACTCCTTAGGAACCCAACGAAATGAGCTTGAGTTGCACTCGAGAGTCGTTTAACGAGTGAGACCGTAGCATTGATCATAGTAGTACCCGAACCTCGCCAAAATTTCCACAGTCTATTTCTTTTATACCACAAATGGTTGCTTTTGTTTCAAGCTAAAAATACCGGGCAAACCACGAAACTCAACATGTAATCTGCATAATTTTTACAAGGGAAAAGAAATGGGACTTAAGTATAACACTGGGCCGAAGCCCAGTATAAAATAAAAGAGAGCCTTGTGTGGTCATAAACCCAAGCCGAAGCCCACTAGGGAGTTGGGCTGCGTTGAACTCGGGCCACAGCCCACTATGAATTACAAATAAAAAGAAGGGTGCGTTTGATTGTATGAAATAAAAAAAAAAAAGAAAAAGAAAGTGAAAGCCCTTTTATTTTTGTAACATGATGTTACTTAATAAAACCCGGAATGACAATACGGCGAATGTTAGTTATTAAAAATCGTGACAAAACCGAATAACCAAAACACCAACAAATTGTTATACGCCAACAATAGGTGCGCAGTAAAATAAATAGTTAACATGTACAACTCTAACATAAGTGGTTTTGCAAGTTTATAAACTATTTTATATTCATCGAATCCTAAATCAAAAAGCAAACTAAATCATGCCATACTATCTAGGTCACGCGTTGGAGTAACTGCACACTTTTTGATTCTATTTCGTCACAGATTCTACTACTACCAAGGTGAGTTCATAGTCCCACTTTTACTATGTTTTCAAATCCCGTGGGGAGATACATGCTATAAATCTGAACACAAATATTTTTGTATGCTATCCTGATTGATATTGCTAAGTTAATATTGCCTAAGTTACCACCCTGCCAAAAAGTCCCTTATATCATGAACCATTAATCACTTGCGAGTGAACGCGAATTTAGTGAATAGATCTATTGGAAATTGATGACCCACTTGAGGTTAGCCTGAAATGGTAACCAAGTGCACTTTATTCGAATTATCAAGAGTTTGGCAAACTCCTACGACGAGGGCATTATCACCTACATCATTGCTATGATGTGGGCTATTTATATTATTTATTATTACACCCGATGTTAAGGTTTGCGTGTCATGAGGCTTAGGGCAATATTTATATCACACTTCAATATCATTGTTTTTACTATTATCTGACTTGTGTTCAAACTATTACAAATTAAACACTATGGATTCACTCAACCTTTGTGTTGACGTTTTAAGCATGTTTTATCTCAGGTATTTAAAGATGCTAATGGCACGGAGTGGAACAGGGCCTCCTTTGGACGATGTCCAAAAACAAATGTTTTCATTCATCTTAAACATTTTTCATTTTGTATTTCTAAATATTATGATTCTGTTGTTGACAACTCTGATTTTAATTTGATGAATGATAACAAATTTTCACAAAACGTCTCTTTCGAGTCGTTTTCTATAATTATGACTACGATCTAAGATGTAATACCCCAAATTAGACTTCCGCTGCTTCATTACGATTTTTGGGGTGTTACAGATTGGCATCAGAGCCATGGTTATAGAGAACCAAATGCTTTTCAAAAACATTGGACTATAACCGCGATTTCTAAAAGGACCATTTTAAACCTTACCACCCTATGCCCTCCGTGCCAACACTTTGCTACACTTTTGCATTGAGATTTGCTTGGCAGATTATGCATAACGAATAAAAATTTATCATTTACAAATGTTATTATATTTGCATTGAGATTTGCTTGGCAGATTATGCATGACAAACAAATTTTATCACTATAGAAAATAGCATAGAGATTTGCTTGGCAGATTATGCATGACAAATTAGTTTTATCACTTTCATATGTTATTATGACTAATGCATGTTTATATTATTAATGACTTACACTTATTATTATTGGGATATTACAGTACCATGTCACCTCCCATCATCATACTTTCTGACAGTGATGACGCACTACCGGCATCACCCTCCGTCCCCACTATCATTTTATCCGACTATGACACTGATAGCACTTTACCTGTTGTACCCACTGTTCCATCTGTTGTCCCATCTGGGGATGTGTCTGGAGAGACGGAGCCCTTCGAGGAGGGTGAAGTCGCTTCCACACCAGTCATTACACCTACTATCCCACTATCATCCTCACGTGCTTATGGTCCTTTGACCCTAGACCAGTACTATGAGTCCCAGCAGTTTTTAGCTGCTGATGATCACCCTGAGCCATCGCTACGCCGAGTCCTCACCCATGATCACTACTCCTCAGGATCAGAGGCGGATGATGAGTCCTCCGACTCAGATTCTTCTGATTCAGCTACATCCATCCCACCACCACCCCCGCCTGCACCGGTTCGCCGGCGCAAGCGAGTTAGAGTCCTCCAGCCTTATGAGCCAGCCCCTTTTAGGAAGAGGTTCAAGTACGGCCCTAACAGTTTCACCTATGTTTACACTGCTCGGAAACGAGTACGTACCCCACCAGCCTTAGTACCACCACCACCAGCTCTTGTAGCTACACCACCACCCAGTTCTCCTGAGCCATCCCCATCAGTGCCACAGCCCCACTCTTATATGCTCCCGACTCCACCACCCTCGCCAGAGGATGCACCATCACCTATACCACCCCCTACTGTGTTTTATACTCAGACTACCACTGTCCCTTTGTCATCTCCTACCTCATCTCCCACTGTCTCACCCATCAGGGCTCAGAGTGTTCCCCTACCCTCTCCTGAGAGAGAGCATCCCGTGAGTCCTTCCCCATCCGAGCCCCGTGTTCACAGGAGGGTCGATGCTCGTAGATGGTCGTTTTTGTTGGAGTGCATTCGTCATTGGAGACTTCAGGAGGGAGCCCCTAGAGCTTTGGAGCTGGGGGAGTGTTCATCAGCTATCCTCCCAGTCACAAGAGAGCCTATCCACCACACCATCCCACTGCTGGCCGCCAGACTGGCCCGACATGAGGATCGTCTTGATGAGTTACTGAGTTTGATCGATGATATATCTCTCGAGCGAGTCGAGAACATACAGGAGGAGGTCGAGAACCTCGTGGTCGGGAGGATTGCTATGGAGGAGGTGTTCGATCTGTTTGGTACCGAGCTAGAGGGGGTTAGAGAGATTGTTACTGAGTTTGGTCAGAGACTAGATGCACAGAGTCATGAGACACAGCAGCTGAGAGAGATTGTAGCGATACAGCAGCAGATGATCGAGCATCAGACCGAGAGGCTGGCAGTAGCTGACAGTACCATCCATGCTCTTGGAGGAGCGGTTGGAGAGTTACAGGCTAGAGAGAGAGTCAGAGACCAGAAGATGGAGGAGTTGGCTGAGACTGTTAGAGGATTGCAGCATGGACCTGGAGATGCACCCGGCACTTCGTAGATTAGCCACGTATTGTTGTAGTAGTGACACCGTAACTTGCCCTGCGTGGCATTAATAATCTGTATTGTATTGTTCTTTTGGAAACAATGTATCAAATTATTAAAACTCATGGTTAGTTATGATGACTATGTACCAATATTAATCTATGTTATGGTTGCTTTCTTCGTTTATGTGTTGTGATTTTCTTTTATACGTTACCATATTATTCCATGTGTGTTGTGATTGTATTCAGACATGTCGTGATGATTAATTATGATAACCTTGTTTATGAGAATGTTGTATGCTACTATCATGACGCCTCACTTGATTATATTAACCGTAAAACCTAAATATATGTTCTTGTGTTATTGTTAGAACATGGCTACCCGCAACAGAACTACAGAAGCAGTCGCCGGATCGATCATGACTCCGGAAGAGATCCGCCAATTGATCACGGAAAGCGTGACCGCTGTAATAACCCGAAATTTTCGAGTTATAAACTTTCTGTAAACCCGAAACTATTGCTCATGAATTTTAATCAAGTCATTTTATTCACCGTTGCATTCAAAATGTTGTTATATTTTTCTTTTTGAGAAACAACTAGTGAGATTTCAAAACGATCACGCGACAAAACTCATGTTCCATTCTTATTGGAACCACACGCGTACCGACACCGTGGTAGTATGGCATAAGTCAAATGAAATCTAAACGAAGAATATACAGAAAAATCATGAAAATAATTGCAAACTCGGAAACAAGCTCAAATAATATACGACAACTCTAAAAATATGAACTCTCGAGTTAGAGACATTTTAGACAAAACCGGACCAAACACTGCCTAGCGGGACTCGGGTACTTAGCTCACTCATTTTAGCTTAAAATACCTATCTACCTTAAAAATACAACACAATACCTTAAATAAAACTTACAAAGACCATTTACAAATAAAATACCTATACTCTAAATTAATATAAACCTATCCCACCCACTTTTCCCTTATCTCTTCTTCACTGCTACCCTTCTTCCCTCTCTCATCTTTTGTCGCCAAACACACCTCCCAAAAACACCATCTTCGATCCATCTATATCACCATTAAATCTTAAGTTGACCCTTAAAGATCATAGTCACGAGATTATCTAGGGATAGAAGACTCAAATAGGGATGTTGCACAAAATAGGATAATTATTTCTCCCATAAACCGGACTCGAAATGGAGTCTAACTCCATCTCCCACACACCCACCATAAATTTGAGTTTGACCATGAAGTCTTATCCTTTTCATTCACGGGTTCATTTAAAACTTAGGAGTTTATATAGAGATCTCACACTAATTTGGAATGGTTAGTTTTCCCACAATCCGAAAGTGGTATGGAACCTAACTCCATAAACCTCCATAAATCCACACCTCTTGGGAAAGATTCGGATCACACTTATCTTCAAACACACCCAAAGGAGTTAGAGAGTGATTCGAATAGGAGGCTGTGGAAGTGGGTTTTGGAGCTTTTGAGTTTCGGATTGGAGGGTTTGAGGTATATTCGAAGTCCCACAAATTACTCAGGTTAATTATTAATCTTTGGTTGATATCGTTTCATTTTTATTTTTTTTAAAATTATTCGATTTACAGAAATTAAAACTAGGTCAAATGAAAGAGTATTTAGAGTTATTAAGATGATTGTGAATATTGGTGAATTAGATGTGGTTAGGAAACTCTTGGATTAAAGATTTGAAAGAATAAGGGTTAGTTTAAGATGGGTCGAATGGGGGATTGACTTTAAGAAGTCATGGGTTGTTTAGTTGCGGATTCGTTAAAAGAATAGTAGTTAAGAGTAGTCGAAATGTACGGCTTGTCGAATGGCATTTTGGGTTTAGGATTGAACTAGCAAGACTTGTAAGAAATATTGAAACCGTAAGGGTGAGTTGCTATTATCGTGATGTCGTGACTTAAGTCATCGAGTAGTTTTGGCATAGCTTATAACTAACCGAAGGTTTTGGAATCAAGCGGAAACGTTGAGTTATGATTTAGGTTGTGACGAAACTCTTTGAATAAACCCAGGATAGGCTCGTGTTGTCAACCACCTAAACGCCCCAACGGCTTGAGCTCGAGCGTTTCTCGAGTGTCACTAACAAGTGAGACTCTAGGTTCGACCTTAGTAGCACGATAGCACCCTTAGCAAAGGTCTCGAATCGAGACTGCCAATAGCTTAACTTGGCGCAATGGCTGTTTTGTTTCAAATATAAATACCAAGCAAACCACAAATTCGCTAATCTAAAACAATTCTGCATATGTGAAAATAACTTGGGTTCGGATTTAACGCTGGGCCAAAGCCCGGCGAATAAATAAAAAAAAAGAAGGGGGAAATCTGTTTGGGCTTAGAACCAAGCCAAAGCCCACAAGGGTTAGAATTGTTTGTGTTGGGCCACAACCCACTTACCTAGAAAATAAAAACAGTAGGGTGCGTTTAGTTATACAATTCTTAGAAGAAAAATGTTTCATTTTTTTTCTAAAATATGTTAACACTTATTAAAACTCGAGCTGACAATACGTCGAATATTAGTTATTAATATAGTAACGAAAATGATATACTAAAATCGTCATACGTCAATAACACTTACGAGCCGTAAAATAAATAGTAACACGTGCAACAATAACATAAGTGTTTTGATAAATATATAAACTATTTTACGTTCATCGAATCTCAATCATAAATGCAAACTAAATTATGCCATACTATTTAGGTCACGCGTTGGAGTCACTACACCCCTTTTGATTCTATTTCATCACAGATCCTACTACTACCAAGGTGAGTTCATAGTCCCACATTTTACTATGTTTTCAAATCCCGTGGGGAGATACATGCTATAAATCTGAACACAAATATTTTTGTATGCTATCCTGATTGATATTGCTAAGTAATATTGCCTAAGTTACCACCCTGCCAAAAAGTCCCTTATATCATGAACCATTAATCACTTGCGAGTGAACGCGAATTCAGTGAATAGATCTATTGGAAGTTGACGACCCACTTGAAGTTAGCCTGGAATGGTAACCAAGTGCACTTTATTCGAATTATCAAGAGTTTGGCAAACTCCTACGACGAGGGCATTATCACCTACATCATTGCTATGATGTGGGCCATTTATATTATTTATTATTACACCCGATGTTAAGGTTTGCGTGTCATGAGGCTTAGGGCAATATTTATATCACACTTCAATATCATTGTTTTTATCACTATCTCATTTGTGTTCAAACTATTACAAATAAAACACTGTGAATTCACTCAACCTTTGTGTTGACATTTTAAGCATGTTTATCTCAGGTAATTAAAGAAATCTCAAGCACGGAGTTGGCACGGGCATGGAGAAAAGACCCACCTTGTTCCAAATAACTATATCATTCTTTTCAAATTCATCATCACTTTTGTGAACTACTACCCCTTTTGATAACAAATATGTAATCTCTGAATATTGAGTTTTCATTGAATGATATAAAATTTCCCTTTTTATTAAAAATCTATACTTATGACTATGATCTAGTTGGTAATACCCCGTCTAAGTCTTCCGCTGTTTCATTACGATTTTCGGGGTGTTACAGATTGGCATCAGAGCCTAGGTTATCGAGAACCAATTGATTTTTAAAACATTGGACTATAACCGCGATTTCTAAAAGGACCATTTTTAAAACTCTACCACCCTATGCCCTCCGTGCCAACACTTACGAACTTTTGCATTGAGATTTGCTTGGCAGATTATGCAAAACGAATGAATATTAACACTTTATTAACACATGCATTGAGATTTGCTTGGCAGATTATGCATAACGAATTAGTTTTATCACCTACGAATGTTATTATGGCTAATGCATATGTATATTATTAATGACTTAAACTTATTATTATTGGGATATTACAGTACCATGTCTCCTTCATCTCACCCCATCATCATCACTAAGAACCTCGATATCGAGGATGCCTACTCATCCACCAATGATCCAACACCTCCCTCACCACACACCCGCTATACCTACATCATCCACACCATTTATTAGACCCGCCATACTTATCAGGCCCGGGAGGGATGTTCCACCCCATTACATTTTCCGATATTACCCCAATGGACCCAAGATGGTACACTCCAGGAGTCGCCTAGTACGCCCACTCATACCACTACCACCATCATGGACCCCTGGCATGTTTACCTATGAAGATTTGGATACCTCACTATGGATAGTGCCACGACCACTACTTCATACCACCACCGAAGATCCACCCAGAAGAGCACCACGTAGTTCTTAGACTACACTATTATCATAAGTAGCTTTTATCCTAGCCACGGGATGTGTGGCCAAATTAGTGACGCTTTTAGTACCTCTTTGTTGTATAACAAATGTGAGACAAGTTATCATTTGGACATGTGGTTTGGTTATGCTATGTATTGATATCGGTCTATAAGAGCCGAGATTTTCCATCATATATGTGGTGATTGTATCTACTCATGTTATGATATCATGGCAGTAGTGATTTATTCCGACTTTATCATGTTTAAGCGAACCTTGTCATATTACCTAGAATTTGTGTACAATCTCATATCAACTAGATGTGCAAACAGTCGCCCACTGCACTCCATAATTTACAAACTATTATACCATTTTACAAACTATTACCATGTAATAGACCAATTTAATACCCTACTACTACCAACCAAGAATAATTCACTAACACCTTGTTATTATCTTACACTTATCACCCCCTTAAGGATTTCCCTATAAACAAATAACCAAACTCACCATCAATTTATGTTGAATTGCATTTTCGTAAACATATCACAAAACCGTTTTATTACTACCTTGTAAAAACATTTACTATCATACAAAAAAAAAAAAAAAAGTTTACGAGAACTTTATATATACTATTTACCACTATCCATATTTTTTTTCAACTACTTGGCTACTTTACTTTCTTATTATAAAAATAACAAATGGTGTCGCTAACCGCATACAAATTGTTTTACAAATCATCTCACAGAATATTTTGATATAAACGCAATAAACAAAATTTACTACCCTACTAACCAACAAGTTTTTACTAACGCCCTGCAAACAAAGTTGCAAACACCCTACAGGATTTATTATTGTTTTATAAATTATTAAAAACAACAAACTGTGTCGCAAATGCATTACAAACCAACTTGTTATCCTACAAACTGTTTTACTACCCCAAAATTAAAAATTTCGGCCTCACTGCCAACTTTTGAATAATAGAGTATCATCCCTACAAACCACTTCACGTAATATTTTATGAACTATTTTATTTTATGAAACAAATCGATTTGCTGCTTTATATTATTTCGCCAACATTTTGTAAACTATCATACATTTATTCAAAAATTTCCACTACCATTTTATAAACTCTTTTTACAACCTATTCTACAATCACCCTATGCACTAAGTCCTCTTTGAAAAGTATTTTAAGCTACCGCCTTATGAACAAGAATTATCGATACCTTCCTTTAAACTAAATCCGACATTGCATCGTTGAACTTTAATTATACAAAGCTTGATCACCTATGTATAATTCGAGTAGGACCACGCCATGTTGGGGATAGTTGTCTAAAATTTTTATTCCAAAAGTCAAACTTTCTATTACTATTTTTGAGAAATCACAAACTAGCATAAAAGTTGTGCAAGTCATGGGCATCTGTACTAAGGAGCACAATAACCCAAGTAGACTTTGGCACCATCTTATCACATGAAATCAGTCTAGTCTCGCCACACACTCTAACCCATAAGGAACAGTTACATCATCACCCATCACAGAAGCAACCTATCAACAAACATGGCCACAATCAACGGGATTACCTACGATCGTTGCCATAAGAATTTGTACGAGACTTAACCTTATGACTTTTCACTTACTTCACAATTTCTAAGAATCTCACCGTCGAACGGGCACCCTCTAAATTCAATAACTACCGCATGACTCGTAACCCCAAAGGTGATTAAGACTTACCCTCACATATACTCGATGTCAATCATGATGATGATTACATTTAGCCCCTAAGTAGAAACCAAGCTTGCTGCATTGGGCACTAGGTACACTAATGAATCAACTAACTGATTGCTAGTAGCAACCAATTCCATTCTTCGAGACTCTATCCTTCACGTTAAGTATTAAGTGTACCTACGAACTAGCCATTTGACTGCCAATAAAACCAATGTCATCTTTCGAGATTGCACCCCAAAAACCTACTAGGTACCCAGGAGTTATCAACCTAGTGTCCACATAAATTGAGGTTTAGACATTTTTGGGCTAGTTACTGAATTATCCGCGATGAGAAACTCGTCTGCATACCGTATAGTAAGAGGATCTTAACAATACAACGAGGACCCCTCGAGGAAGGTAAACAATGAAGGAATCAATGGAACTTTTAACAAAGGCTAGGAACTTACAATGGGATGACAACCTAACTAAAGTCTTAAGAACAAACCAAGCCACCACCTTAAGAAATTGCCAAATCTTTCACACAAATTTTGAGGATATTAGCCTGACTAGGACGTCGGAGTGGTCCAAAATGACCGCTGTCCGCGAGACCAAACCCTTGAGGTTAACCAAGCATCCCTGTCCTCAAATTAGGAATGACAAGATACCATGACGCTGTTCAGCTAATGAACGATTCACCCTTTCCACACCATATAATGAGAATTCCCTTATAAGTAATGGATACCTTGGATTGGACAATCCATATACGATCACCCTTACAACGTGTCCCCTAGAAGTTCTAGACTATTTAACCTCAAGAATCTGTTTTGAATTAACCTCACTCCCACGCTGAAATACCAAGTGGTCTCAACGTACCAAACAACCATTGATACGCAACTTACACTTGTAGCCAGGGAAAACACCCCATGACATAATATCCAACTCACCCATAAGTCGTGATACATTCCAAAACTGTCCTAGTGAATTAAGTACCATATCTATGAAACTTCACCCGGCATTTAACCACCAAACACTACCGAACATTGGAAGATAGACTATGTCCTTAAGATTTTTGAAACTTGTATAAATGCCATACCCAACCATACCGCCAGCTGTGATGATCTCATTTTCGAGAATCTTTCTCTAAAAACGCGTTTATAACAATTACAAAAAGTATTTCTCTAAGATACCCATTTTATAAGTTAAAAAGTTTTCTCTGGTCAAACTATACCAAATCTTTTACGAGCGACAAAGTGTCAATTTTGTGAAATTATTTTTATTTACACCATGCTTAAAAACCCACGCTACAAAAATTAAACCTCTATTTTAGACCTTATCAAGCCTTTGTATGCCAACAAATTTGATTTACGTGAAATTGTCTTATCTGAACCACATTTAAAAATTCGTTTCGCTAAACTTTAAATTTTTCAGGGTCGCATAAATTTACTCGACTATTAACCTCAAACAAAGAAAATTGTGTCTTTTTAAATTTTATGATTTGGTCGGAATCGTGTGAACGCATACTCAAATAAAAATTTCGAACAATATATTTTTTTTTCTTCATTTTTTTCCCTTTCTTTCCATACCTCTAAGCAAGAAAACGCATAGACTCAGAACAAATATTAGGATCAAACCTTGAAATACCTAAGATTGACAATAGCGATATACCATACCTTAAAACTATTTCATCGAAGTGCAACCTTCCCACTCATCCGTAAGATAAAATTTTCACCCTGGTAGAAGCGCGTGAAATTGGTTAAGCAGTTACTCAAGAGGCGAAGTGCCATTTTCAAAGTTTTAAATAGCACAATCACTCTAGCACGTGGCATCACTTTCACTTAGGATAATAAGAGATCACATCTGACCGTAAGACTTCTAGCTTCCTTCTATAACGGGACAAAACCCTTGACAAAGTACCCCCTGACTCAGACCGCTATACCGCGAATCTCTAGTCAAAATACACCATAGCTCCACCTTAACAAGATAAGCACTTGAAATCACGAGCAGTATCCGATAATAACTTTTGAGCGTTCCCAATCATGGGCATCCGAATTTTCCCTTAGTATCCCTGACTCATGGGCCTCACTCTTGACTAGCCATGTAAGCCTACGGGCATGTCATTCACGCCGAATGACTTTTCCCTTAAATTCTCTATAGTCGCCATGAGAATAATAGCGATATCTAGCCTCATTGTTCTAATTCAAATGGGATCCACCCTTCTATTTCAATGTCGACAACTACACCTACCTCCCTCGAAAGATGAGGACCAATCAGGCTCTAGGAGACATATTAATAGATTGAGCGAATGATTTTGTAATGGCTAGGATAACCATTTGACATTAATCAAAATACTCCCACCACCACAAGGTATCTCACTAGTAGAAGGACTCAGCAGAGTACACGACACCTTCATGTATCGAACCTAAAGAGATGCCTAGCGGATGAAACCCTTATAGTTCCCTTAACGGAAATTGGACTAGACGACAAGCTAAATTTTATCAAAGAACCAATGGAAATTATGGACCGAGATGTGAAACAACTAAAACAAAGCCGCATTCCCATCGTCAAAGTCCGATGGAACTCAAATAGAGGACCAGAGTTCACGTGGGAACGTGAAGACCGAATTCGTGCTAAATATCCACACCTCTTTCCCGAGCCAACACCAACCACCACCACGGACTAAGAATTCCGGGACGGAATTCAGAATTAGGAGTAGGTACTGTAATAACCCGAAATTTTTGAGTTATTAACTTTCTGTAAACCCGAAACTATTGCTTATGAATTTAATCAAGTCATTTTATTCACCGTTGCATTCAAAATGTTGTTATATTTTTCTTTTTGAGAAACAACTAGTGAGATTTCAAAACGATCACGCGACAAAACTCATGTTCCATTCTTATTGGAACCACACGCGTACCGACACCGTGGTAGTATGGCATAAGTCAAATGAAATCTAAACGAAGAATATACAGAAAAATCATGAAAATAATTGCAAACTCGGAAACAAGCTCAAATAATATACGACAACTCTAAAAATATGAACTCTCGAGTTAGAGACATTTTAGACAAAACCGGACCAAACACTGCCTAGCGGGACTCGGGTACTTAGCTCACTCATTTTACCTTAAAATACCTATCTACCTTAAAAATACAACACAATACCTTAAATAAAACTTACAAAGACCATTTACAAATAAAATACCTATACTCTAAATTAATATAAACCTATCCCACCCACTTTTCCCTTATCTCTTCTTCACTGCTACCCTTCTTCCCTCTCTCATCTTTTGTCGCCAAACACACCTCCCAAAAACACCATCTTCGATCCATCTATATCACCATTAAATCTTAAGTTGACCCTTAAAGATCATAGTCACGAGATTATCTAGGGATAGAAGACTCAAATAGGGATGTTGCACAAAATAGGATAATTATTTCTCCCATAAACCGGACTCGAAATGGAGTCTAACTCCATCTCCCACACACCCACCATAAATTTGAGTTTGACCATGAAGTCTTATCCTTTTCATTCACGGGTTCATTTAAAACTTAGGAGTTTGTTGATGTAATATTTTTAAGTACAATTTTTCCGAAGGAATATTCGTGAAAATATTTCCCCGGGTCGTTCTCCCAACGAAGGTTTGACGGCGAATAAGTCGAATCGGAGTCGTGAAAATGTGAAGTGAATAATTGAACGTGATAATTTTCTTTTTGGCTTTGATTACACTAAATTATGGAAAATTAAAATCAACAATCTACGCTATTAAAATAAATGCACACAAAAAGAAATCAAATAATGCAAATCCCGGGCTAATCCCGAGATTTATAAAACTAATAGTGAAGAAATAAACCTAAAGTGCAAGACTAAAAACTCAAGGGACTGAAAATGTACTTAAAATAAACTAAATTATAAAAGAAAATTAAGAAAATAAAAGTTTTATAAAAGCTAAGGGACTAAAGTTGTAAAATCTGAAATTATTAAAGACTTAATAAAAGACAGGGACTAAATTGTACAACTTTGAAATTTGATTTAAACTAAAAACGTGTTAAAAAGAAAGACAAGGACTGAATTGAACAAACACGAAATTAGAGGACCAATGGGTAAAAACTGAAAATTGAAAATGTTTTTTAGACTACAAACAACCCAGGTTCGATTCCTAGCTTAAGCTAACTTCTTAAAACTATTTTTTTTTATTTTTTTCTTTTTGCAAAACAACTACAAGCTAACATTGACTAACTTTTTGAAAGAACAAGCTTAAATGAGCTTGAATAAGCTGGAAAACAACTTGTAAATCCAACAGTCAAGTGTTGCACTCTTTTTAGAAACAGTCCAAATAGGGTCAAAATGAGACTCAAATAAGCAGTTTTAAATGAGCTGAAAATAGCAAACCAAAAGCTGAAACTGATAAACAGCTAGTTTGACTAGCTTTTGCCCCAATAACATCACACTTAACTCAAATAGATTTCAAGAAAACTGCTTATGAACATGAGCTAGTGACTGAGGTGCAGGGGAACTCTTATGCATACTAGCAACTTTGAGCTTAAATTAAGATAAGCTAATGAGTTCCAAAGTGAGATTTTCTTTTTGATCTAGATTTACAAGCTAGCAAGCTACTCAAAACACCAATCCAATCCTAATTCCAATCTCTAATGAATCCTACAATTGCTCTAGAAGTTTATGCTATTTCTGCCTACTCTATTTTTTTTGACTTTTTGATTCTTTTGATAACTTTGACTAAATCCTACTTTGATTGATCTAACTTAACTTGTTATGCAATATTAAGCTGTAATGAACCTAGATTATGCTAACTAACACTAATATGCACCTAAGTTCAACATTACATCTACTAATTTCTTAACAGTTTGCTAAATTAGTTCTTGAATTATGATATTGACTTTTTGTCTATCTAATGCTAAGATAAAGAATCCTAAATATCCTATATGCAATCTAATGACAATCCTATACTACTGAGTAACCTTAAAGTGGCTGTAAACTCTTAAACCTATACTAATCCAAACACCCTTATATTGACTGCTATGAAACTGTTGAAGCAGTAGCAGTGATATTCAGACTTCCAAACCAAATTTTCACCAACTTACTATGATAACACAAAGTCAAAAGTTCTATCACACTCACCAATTTCAGACCTCAGATACATCAAACTCTAATCATGCATTTAGAATCCAATAGATTAAACAGTTACAAACTAATTGATCATCAAACTTAATCCAAACGAATGTAAATGAAATGAACTATTAATATCAAGCAAAATTAAGAACATATAAGCAACAATGAACAAATAAAAACTAACAAAAACAGATCTATACTATTTTTAAGCTACTGATGCAGAATCGAAAAAGAGTAAAGATCAGAACTCACACGTAAACTTCCCCTCAGCTTGAACAGAGGGGATTCACTATGCTTGCCTGTCTTTAGACAGGCTAGGAGCTTCCATTTCTCCTCCTAGACTATCAGCACCTTCTGGAATAAGCTTCTGCTTAATGAATAAGCTGGTTGTTGACTTTCGTTGACCGAATTGGAATTTTGGATTTTAAAACAGAATTGTCACTAGTACTCACTTATAATAAGCTATAAAGCTTACATAAGCTAATGTAAGTTTAAAAACAGCTTATTGAAGCTGTGTGAAGTATTTTTGATTTTTCTAAAGGTATTTTTTATATTTTTTTTTTTGGATTTTTTTTTTTAGTTGTAATGAACTAAGTAGAGTTTAACAGAAACAAATAAGCTAGGATTACTTTGACTAAGCTACTGGAAACTTTTAAAAGCTAAACTCAGAACAAATATGAAATTGAAACAAGATCAAAGTGAAAATAGCAATAAAATTTCATTAATAAAGAACTTCAAAGTTACAATAGAAATTTGAGAACTACAATGCATAAACTAAATTTGACAGATTATAACTACTAAAAACTAATTTTAAGAGAAAATTACAACTGAGAAGTAAATTCGACAGAGTTTCACTACTAAAAATCTACATACAAAATGAGAAGAAATGATCCCTATTTATAGCCGAGGGAGAGAGTGAGGGGAGTACACAAGCCACGCTGGCAATCCGTGTGGTGTGCTTCTTGTGAGATCATCCAAGCCGTACAATCCTATCCCAATCATTGTAAATGATCTCAGCCCTTAGATCAAGGTGTAGTGAGGTGTCTCAACCAATAGTCAACTGCCACATCAGCCATCCATGTGCTTCTTTGCTTCTGACACTCTCTGACATTCCCTGACACTTCTAGAAGCCTTCGAATTGACCCAATTGCCCTTAATTGCCTTAATTAGATGGGAGGGAAAATTAGGGTTCATGGTTGCCTGGGTTGGGGGTAAATATTGGGGGCGGGTTTATTTTAGTGAGAGAGAAGGGTGCGTTTATTTTTATTTGACTAAGGGAGTTGGGTATGTTGACCGGTTGTTTTATTTAAAGGGATAGTGGACCGGGTATGAAAATGGGCTAGGATAAGTGTGGGATTTTTGTTGGGCCGGTGGAATTTTATTTAATGGACTGGATTTAAACATAAATCCGGATAAGGATTTTAGTGTAGTATGGAATTTTTAAGTTTTTAGTTGTAAAAATTCAAGGACCAATTGTGTAACATGTGAATTTCAAGGGACTGATTCTGTCAATATTCTGAAATAAATCCAAAGGCTTCATTTGACATTTGATGATTTATGGGTTGATTTTGACTTTTATGCATCCCGGCTTCGGCTTTGAACATTCTTCCAAATCTCGTGCTCGTTATCTCGGGTTTTCTGTGTCTTTTGTCAATTTTCACGATATCCATCCCTGCACATACAAAAACACAAAAACACAATATCTTTTGGCATTTTGGTCGGGTTTTTGGTTATTTTGGTCCGGTTTTTGGTAAACAAAAGGTATGTGAATAAGCACATACCAAATTCCCCCAGACTAAGCAATTGCAATGTCCTCATGCAATGTTATAAAAACACGTTTTTGAAACCGAAAATTTCCAATCTCTTTTTACTAACTTTGAGAAGTAGCAAAATTTTCAAAAGAGATCAAGAAATCTTAAGTTCTAAAAACTCCCCGATTTTCCATTTTATTCTATTTTGGTATTTTTCTCATTTTCATGTGACGGCTTTGTCGACAATCATTATCTCACGATAACTTTTAGGGTCTTCGAGCAGGAAACACGACTCATAGAGGAGTGACCATAAGGATAAAATTCATCGTTCTTGATTTTTCACATGCTCCCAAACTAAGCTTATAAACGAGATCACAACCTACTTAGAAATTAGATGCCAACACTACTCATGGAAGTTACTTGTGTAAGAACCTCTCGCTCCCATTTTCTTATTTTTGTTTCTACTTATTTTATTTTTGTGAGAGAAATGAATTTCTTCATAATCTTCTCATTTTCATAATTATTAGTCCGATAAAAATACCAAGTTTAAAACGCTAAGTAGTTTTCCATCTTCTTGCAAGAAAGTTTGCCTTAAAAATGAGGTCCAAATCAAGGTTATTACATACGTCAAAGACTAAAGAACTCATACAAACATGTAGACATCAGTTGTGGAGAAACATCACGTGCACCTCATGTGCCCGATCTAGGGTCATTCACATGCACCTCACGTGCCATCAACTTGTCTAACACATTAAGCACAAAATCCATACATCTCATCATACATTTTTTTTTTTTTTACTCAAACTTTTCTTCACTCAATAACTTAATACCACGGGATTACCGGGTGTTTCCAAAACATCAAACATACAACACTTATGACATAGTAACCCTTAGAAAACGAACCTTCACGGTTTAAATCCAAGACCTTACCCGCCTTTAGAAGTAAGGATCCAAGGTCCGATCTCAATCCGAGATCTAAGAGCACTTTACAACTTATTCACTTAATACGGGACCTTGATGTGTACCCAATCTTTAGAGCAAAAATTCTTTTAAGAAGATGGAGAACTAAATTTCGTTCTAAACCTAAATATCTTTAATTATTTATACAATATATGGGGTGAAACAATTTTATGGGAGCAAAAGGCCACAAGTACCTACGACGAGCTCTAAAGAGAACCAACTACTCCACGTTTGGCATCTAACTTCTAAATAAATTCTATCATTTCTCGCTCTTCGCACATTTAAAAATCTCAAATAATGAAATTGGCGAATACTTAGCCGATAATCAGCCACGCATATATAAAGTCAGTTACAGAAACTTGCAAATTCTTGAAAAGAATTCGCGTTTTCTAGCTCCTTATGTAAAAGACTAGCGAAAGCTTTAAAGCCATGCATGTATAAAGTCAAGTACGGGAACTTGCAAACTCTTAAGAAAGAATTCGCCTTTTATAGCTCCTGGTGTACAAGTCTAGCACAAGCTTATATGATTATCATTGGTTAAGGGAACAAGCTAGGGCTCAACACGCCCGGTCAAGTCAAAATTTTATTCCTACTCTACCCAGCGGAAAGTCAAAAATGTCAAAATTTATTATATTTTTGCACAAAATAATTTTTAAATTTTCTCATTTTTTTGGACTTTTTTGGAGGAAAAACGGAGTTGCATGAGTAAACGGCAAAAATGCAAGGCAAAAATCGAATCGAAAGATCACCCCCCCCAGACTAAAACGAGACATTGTCCTCAATGTCTTAAAGGTACGGGTATCCCTACAAAAATCTAAGGCCGTTTATTAATTATGCCAAAAGATAAATGTAAAACGATAAGATTTTGGATATTGGATAAGCAGCGGATGATGAAACTCGAGTAGTGTGAAGGAAACTATGAGCACGAGAGTCTTCATCATCGGGCATTCCTGGACACAGCACAGAAAAACAATGAGACACAAGATATGGAAGAGGATCCCCTCCTCTTTATTAAGAAAATAGAAAGAAGATAGATGGATAAGCATGGGGTGCCTCCCACGAAGCGCTTGTTTTTGTTAACCGAGTCACATGAGCTTGACTCGACCCCGAATTTAGTTGTCCATGGGGAAAGTTTGGAGATCCGGGACAACCATGGATGGTACGTCCCCTCCAAAATAGTGCTTCAACCTATGACCATTCACCTTAAAGTTTGGACCGTCATTTTGAGCTAACTCGACGGTTCCATATGGAAAAACTTGAGTGATGGTGAATGGCCCAGACCAGCGGGTTTTGAGTTTGCCCGAGAAAATCTTTAGCCGAGAATTGAAGAGGAGGACTCGATCACCAACATTGAAAATGCGATTTTTAATCTTAGAGTCATGAATCCTCTTTGTTTTCTCTTTGTAGATCAAAGAGTTCTCGTAGGCTTGATCCCGAAGCTCATTTAATTCATTAATTTGGAGCTTACGGTGATCACCCGAGGTCTTAAGGTCAAAATTGGCATGTTTCAAGGCCCAATATGCCTTATGCTCGAGCTCGATGGGCAGATGGCAGGCCTTTCCGTAAACCAGCTTGTAAGGAGTACACCCGATGGGTGTCTTGAAAGCGGTTCGGAAAGCCCATAAAGCATCATCCAATTTGTCGGCCCACGAGGCTCGATTTTCACCAACGGTTCTTTCAAGGATATGTTTCAATCCACGATTCGAAACTTCGACTTGTCCGCTTGTTTGCGGGTGATACGCGGTAGAAAGTCGGTGAGTGACACCATACTTGAGCATAACTTTTGCAAATTGATCATTGCAGAAGTGAGTACCACGATCACTGATTATAGCACGAGGAGTTCCGAATCGGGAGAAGAGATTTTTCAAGAACTTAACAACCACTCGGGCGTCGTTAGTGGGGAGCGCTTTAGCTTCAACCCATTTTGACAAGTAGTCGACGGCCACGAGGATATACTTATTCCCTCGTGAAGACGGGAATGGCCCCATGAAATCGATGCCCCACACGTCAAAAATTTCGCAGACTTGTATTGCATTTTGAGGCATTTCGTCTTTTTGCGAAATTTTTCCTTGACGTTGGCAAGAGTCACAAGACTTTACCAAGTTGTGGGCATCGCGGTAGATTGTCGGCCAATAGAATCCAGAATCAAAGATTTTTTTAGCGGTGTAGCTGGCACCATGATGTCCCCCCGTGGGTCCATTATGGCAAGCGTTGAGGATGTCAACGGCTTCTTGGTCATGCACACACCGTCTTATCACTTGATCGGCACATATCCGGAATAAGTAGGGGTCGTCCCAGAAATAATGTTTAACATCTTTGAAAAACTTCTTTTTTTGCTGGGACGACATCCCTTTCACCACAAAATTCCCCGCATGGTAATTTGCGTAATCAGCAAACCATGGGGTACTCGGATCATTCTTTAAAGATATCTTCCCAAGTGTCTCGAGAGGAAATGTTTCAGTTATTTCTTTTTTCTCGAGATCACTTTGATGGGGATTTTCAAGTCTGGACAAATGATCAGCGGCTAGATTCTCTGCTCCTTTTTTATCACGAATGATAATATCAAATTCCTGGAGCAGAAGAATCCACCGAAGTAATCTCAGTTTAGCATCTTGTTTTGCTAAGAGATACTTGAGAGCAGAATGGTCCGTATACACTATGCTTTTTGATAAGACAAGATACGGTCTAAATTTCTCAAAAGCGTAGACAACGGCCAACAACTCTTTCTCGGTAGTAGTGTAATGAGATTGAGCGTCGGTCATTGTCTTGCTAGCATAGTGTATCGGTTGGAAGTATTTTGACTTGCGTTGCCCCAGGACTGCACCGATAGCATAATCTCTTGCATCACACATTAGCTCAAAGGGCAAGTCCCAGTCGGGGGCAACCAAGATCGGAGCTTCAGTCAGTTTCTTTTTAAGAACCTCGAATGCTTCGATGCATTCGGGAGAGAAGAAGAACGGAGCATCTTTTTCAAGAAGATGGGTCAGAGGCCGGGCGATTTTAGAGAAGTCTTGAATAAATCGTCTGTAGAAACCGGCATGACCAAGGAAACTACGGATTCCTTTAACGGTAGTGGGATGAGGTAGCTTAGCGATAACATCAACTTTAGCTCGATCGACCTCAATCCCAGATTTGGAAATCTTATGGCCGAGGACTATGCCCTCTTTAACCATGAAGTGGCACTTCTCCCAATTTAGAACGAGATTGGTGCTTTCACACCGTTCAAGCATTTTCTCTAAATGGGAGAGGCACGAGGAGAAAGAATTTCCATAAACCGAGAAGTCATCCATAAAGACCTTCATCGTCGTCTCGATCATATCATGGAATATTGCCATCATGCACCTTTGAAACGTGCCTGGAGCATTGCACAAGCCGAAAGGCATGCGTCGGTAGGCAAATGTTCCATAAGGACACGTGAAGGTGGTCTTTTCCTGATCTTGGGGATCAATTGGTATTTGAAAATACCCGGAAAAGCCATCGAGAAAACAATAGAACTCATTTCCCGCCAAACGCTCAAGCATTTGGTCCATAAATGGTAATGGGAAATGGTCTTTACGGGTAGCATCATTGAGTTTTCGGTAATCGATACACACTCTCCATCCGGTGACGAGACGTGTGGGAAGTAACTCATTTTCTTCGTTTGTTATCACGGTCATTCCACCCTTTTTAGGCACACAGTGGACGGGACTAACCCATGAGCTATTCGAGATCGGATAAATCATCCCTGCGTCAAGGAGTTTAATAACTTCCTTTTTTATGACATCATGGATTTTTGGGTTAACCCGTCTCTGTTGCTGAACAGCGGGTTTGAAATTATCTTCCAATAAGATCTTATGGGTGCAGAATTTAGGGTCAATACCCTTTATGTCGGAGATCTGCCAAGCAATGGCACTTTTATGCTTTTTAAGCACGTCTAAGAGTTTTGTCTTCTCCTCATCTTTGAGAGCTTTTGAAATGATGACGGGAAATGTATCGGAATCTCCCAAGAAAGCATATTCAAGATGAGGAGGTAAATCCTTGAGCTCAAGCTCCGGAGGATTCTCAATAGACGGCTTAATTTCCTTAACGTCGGCCATTTTAAGGTCCATCGGAGGGGAAAAAGGGGTAGGGTCTTCATTCAAAAGTTGTTCAAGCATAAGAATATCCCCCTCCGGATCATAATAAGAATCATCATCTTCCGGTGAAGAAGATGTGTCGGTAGCAAGAAACTCATCGACCTCTTCCAAAAAGAAATCACCTCCCTCAAACAGAGTGAGGGACGGGGAAGAGTCGGAGATGATCGGTGAAGAAATAGTGGACGAACAAGAATCATCAATAGAGGTAGAAGAAGAATCCAAAATGGGATTGCCACTAGCAAAACCGAGAATCTCTTGAGCATACTCCTCCGTAGTAACGTCAATAATATCAATTCGGTTCATGGACATGCAATTATCGTTGGAGGAGTATCTCGCGGTTTGATCCAAATCGAAAGTCACGGCTTCATTACCAACTCGTAAGGTAATCTCTTCATCATAAACATCAATCAACGCGCGCCCGGTTCTTAAGAATCCTCTCCCGAGAATGAGAGGAACTCGGGGATCGGCATCAAAATCGACAATCACAAAGTCGACCGGAAAATGGAACTTTCCCACATTAACGTAGACATCTTCGGCTATGCCAATTGGACGAGTAATTGATCGATCCGCAAGCTTGAGAGTCATCCGGGTCGGAGTGAGAGCGGGGAGAGATAATTTTTCCCAAACGGACTTAGGTATTAGGTTAATGCTAGCGCCAAGATCGGCCAAGGCGAAACATTGAACCATCCCCGGAAAATTGCACGGAATAAGGAACTTTCCGGGATCTCCAAGCTTTTTCGGAAGCTTTTTAAGGAGAACCGCGGAACATTGTTCATTTAACGGAGTTGTTTTTGCCATCTCAAACAATTTATCTTTGTTGCTCAGCAAATTCTTTACCATCGATGCGAATTTCGGCATTAAGAGAGCAGCATCCGCGAAGCTAATTTTGAAGCTCATATCTTGAAAGATTTGGTAGAATTTCTCCATCTGATGCGTATTCTTATCATGGTGCTTTTGTTCATCAAGTCGCGATGGATACGGAAGTTTTATCTTAACGGGAACCTCTTGTTCAAAATCAACTTTCCCTTTTCCTTTTGACGATTGGACAACCGGAGGTTGGATGTCTTCGGTCCTTCCGTTATTAGTAGGAAGTGCCGTATCCGTTGTCACCTCGGTTTCACGGGCGACTACCTTGGGAGGAAGAGAAGAAGAGGTAGTCGGAGCCGTAGGTCCATCATAAAAGACACCACTACGTGTTGTGATCGCCTTAACGTCGCCCCTCGGGTTTGCGATCGTGTTGCTTGGAAGAGAAGTAGTACCCGAGCCCGAGGGTCGATCATTTAAACGTTTCTTAATTTCACTCATTTCCTTAGTTAACAACTCTTGAGTTCTCATCATATTTTGATTTTGAAGCATTAATTGTCGAAGAATCTCATCCGAGGGTGGCGGATTTGGAACAACATTTTGATTTTGATTAAAATTTTGCCCTCGGTTGTTGTTATTGAAACCTTGATTATGAAAATTTCCTTGATTTTGATTCATATTTCCTTGATTAGTATTGAAATTCCCATAAAAATTCCCTTGATTTTGATTTCCTTGAAAACCCCGGTTTTGATGTTGATTAAAACCATTGTTTTGAAAACCATTATTTGCACGATTTTGATTATTGTTAACTTGATTACGGTTTTGACCTTGATTTTGACTTTGATTATTGAATCCCGGTGGTGGTCCAAGTGAATTGTTTGAACGGTAGCTAAGGAGATTACGATCTCCTTGGGGTTGGTAACCATTACCACCCGAATTAGTAGCATACACATTCTCGTGTCCATAAGCCCCGGTGGCCGGACACTCGAAATAAGAATGAGGACCACCACATATTTCACAACCATGGTTAATAACATTGACTTGATTGGGTGTTTTCTCAATAACAAATGAATCGAATCTCTTAGTAAGTGCGGCGAGAGCATTCATAACTTCTTCATTGTTCTTACTACTAGCACTAGACGTTTGAAGCTTGCTCCTTGAATTTCTCACACGGGCTTTGTTTTCAATTATTCCGAACGCCTCTTGAGTATTACGAGCCAATAAGTTTCCACCGGCCGCCGAATTGAGTGAATCTTGATCGGCAAGACTCAAACCATTATAAAAGGTATCGATTTGATGAAGCTCCGAAAAACCGTGGTTCGGACATTTCTCCAACAACTCTTTAAACCGATCCCAAGCCTCGCTGAATGATTCATCAAAGGCTTGTTGGAAACGTAAGATTTGAGCGCGGAGATTAGAAATCTTAGAAGGAGGATAGAAATGGTTCACGAACTTTGAAGCTAGGTCACCCCAAGTATAGGTCAAGTTCGGGGGTTCCTTCTCAAGCCAAGTTCGAGCCGCTCCCTTAAGGGAGAAAGGAAATAACTTCATCTTTATCGCATCATATGATACTTGGTTAAGCTTAATGGTCTCAACTATATCGGTGAAGTTCCTAATGTGAATATGAGGATCTTCACTCTCGAACCCGTGGTAAGAGATACTAGTGATTAGGTTCAATAACCCGTGATTGATTTCAAATTGATTAGCAAGTATGTCGGGAATCACAATGGCCCTTCGCACACCATTAAATGGTGTTTGAAGTTGTTCCTCCATCGGACGGAGGTCGGGGCCCGGTTGTGCTCCTTGATTAGGCTCCACCGGAGGAGCTTGATCGTCGTGATTCATTTCTTCAACGTTTGGGAAATGAGCACGGTGTGTGTGTCGAATTACCCTTTCGGGATTTGATAATGGAGAAATAAGATTTTGAGAAGATGAGCAGGTGTTCATACACCAAAAAGGAAACAAAAATAAAAATCAAAAATCTTTTTGTATTTTTGGTTGGGAATTATTTTTGGCTTTTTTAATATATTGAAAAAAACAAAATACTTTATTTTCTTTTTGGTAACCGTTACGTTAACCGTAAACGTTTCCTTTAAAACTACGTGCAGCGTGGCGGGAAGGCAAAGGTAGCTCCGAAGATGCTTAAAAACCCGCCTTCTTCAGCTCGACAATTTAATGTCAAGCTTCCTTAAACCCCGTAATTAGGTTGTAGTAATAAAGTAATCCGATAACGATCAATTTCACGATTTGTTTTGTTGTAATTCGGAATGGTTTACAACCGCCCTCCTTCAACGGAAGACCGAGGATGTTTATTAAGATGTATTAAGGGAAACACTTTAGGAAAAGTGTTTTATTTATTATATTTTTGTATTTTTTTTTTTTTTTTTAAAAACAATAACTTCCGAGGAAGGATCTTCAAATCACAAAAACAACGGACGAAATCGACGCACTCGCTTCAAGCCTTCCCCGGCAGCGGCGCCATTTAGTTGATGTAATATTTTTAAGTACAATTTTTCTGAAGGAATATTCGTGAAAATATTTCCCCGGGTCGTTCTCCCAACGAAGGTTTGACGGCGAATAAGTCGAATCGGAGTCGTGAAAATGTGAAGTGAATAATTGAACGTGATAATTTTTTTTTTGGCTTTGATAACACTAAATTATGGAAAATTAAAATCAACAATCTACGCTATTAAAATAAATGCACACAAAAAGAAATCAAATAATGCAAATCCCGGGCTAATTGTTGGTCCACAAATTGTATATGGATCACTAAGTAGTTTTGAATACCTAGTAGATGGTTAGGATAAATCCGAACCAATCTAAGTGAGAAACCCTAAGTGATTGTTAATGTTAATGCGGAATCTTAACAAGAACAATTAAGAACACAAGCAGGGATATCACTAACTTCGTATATTGATATTCACCTTTATCAATTCGTACAACTCACACACATTTACTAACAAACTTTAGGGATCCTTTTATAACACAAGGAAACCCTAGACGACACAGAAGATATACACAAATCTTCTATAAAGATACATACACGCATTGTATCTTTTCCTAATATAACTCTAACAAACTTTCCTATCTTCACGACCAGACCAGACTTAATAAGTCAACCAGACTTAACATGTACTACCAGACTTAACTTTACATAACCAGACCTAAATCACAAACAGACCTAACTCAGTAAACGACCAGACCTAAGTAGTCTGTTCTTGATATGCATCATAATTCCCAACAATCCTCCCCTAACTTGATCTTCATGCTTCATGAACTTCAAGTTCTTCTGATTTAGCCTTCTGAGGATTGAATCTTGAACACTTTGAAATGTATTTAGGTCTTGTTCCTTACTAGTAGCTTGAATCTTGATAAGCTCTTCTGATATGGACTTGGCAGCAACAATGACTATATGTACATCAATTCATATTAAGTTTCATATCTATTCTCATCACTTCCAAGTGTGTGAACACCTGTGAGAGGTGAATCATTGAAATTTAATGGATTTGATGTCTCTTTACCAATAGCCATTACTACTGGAGTAGCCAAATGTTTTGGTGTGTAAGACCATGGTACACTGATAACCATATGATTTTAAGCAAATCATCAGCTTATCAACGGATTTGTTAAGTCTTTACCAAAAGCCGTTTGCTTCTGGACTAGTCAATTCTTTGATGGAAAAGCACCTCATCATGGTGAATTGATTACCATTTATGGTTTTCCACAGCCTTTACCACAAGCCATAACCTTGTGGGCTAGCCAACTCTTCACTTATCTTAGATATGGTGAGTTGAGTACCATACAATTTTTGGCAAATTGTCAGCCATAAACGGATTTGAGCAATCTTTACCTGTTAGCCGTTTGCTCAGGATTAGCCAGTCCTTGTGTTGATGAGACAAGGTGGACTGATAACCTTTTGATGTGTTAGTGCAAAGCACCTTCACCAAGTGAGAAGTTCCAATAATCTCACTCAACAACTTGTGAAAATATACTTAAACCAGCATTGCCTATAAAAGAAATAAAAGATATAGATAAAACAAACTAAATTTTTTTTTTTTTTTTTTTTTTTTTTTTTTTTTTTTTTTTTATCAAATCATTAACAAAACTAAAATCAAAACTACAAAACTTAAAAATAACCTAAATGCTGGTAAGTATTCATATTTTACATACTTCACAGTTTGACCTCCCCTTAGGCCAAACCTCCCCTTAATTCAAACTAGGGGTTCATCATACCAATGTTAACTACCAGGTAATTGAACCTAGGACCATCAAATGCCTTAGTTAACAGGTCAGCAACATTAAAATCTGTATGTATTTTCTCCACTCTAATCAACTTCTTTTCAAAGCAATCCCTAATGAAGTGATGCCTTATTTCTATATGCTTAGTTTTAGAGTGATATACTGGATTCTTAACAATACAGATAGTACTCTTATTATCTATGTGGATAACAGTATTCATAAAATTCAAACCATAGTCCAGCATCTGATTCTGAATCCACAAAACTTGTCCACAGCAATGAGCAGCTGCTACATACTCAGCCTCAGTAGTTGAATTAGCCACAATCGTCTGCTTCTTGCATTGCCAAGATATTAACCTCCTTCCAAGGAACTGACAACCTCCTGTTGTTGATTTCCTATCCAGACTTGCACCAGCATAGTCACTGTCTGAATAAGCTGTCAGATCAAAAGCTGACTCCTTAGGATACCAAAGACCCAAATTTGGTTTGCCCTTTAAGTACCTAAAGATTCTCTTCACAGCATTAAGATGTGAAGTCTTTGGTTGAACCTGAAAACGTGAACAAATACAAACTGCATACATAATATCAGGTCTAGAAGCAGTAAGATACATGAGGGAACCTATCATGGATCTGTAAAGATGCACATTTACATCAGCAGCATCTTCATCCTTTGTTAAAGGCACTTTGTTCTCCATGGGAGTGACTGCTGCCTTTACATTTGAGAATTCAAACTTTTTCAAAATTTCTGCAACATACTTGTCTTGAGAAATAAAAAGTCCATCATCCTTTTGCTTAACTTGCAGTCCCAAGAAAAATGTAAGTTCTCCCATTGAGCTCATTTCAAACCTGCTTTTCATTAAACCTTCAAATTCATCACACCAAGACTTTCTTGTGGATCCAAAAATGATATCATCCACATAAATTTGGACAAGAATAATATCCTTCTGATCTCTCTTGATAAATAATGTCTTGTCAATTACACCCCTGATGTATCCATGTTCTTCAAGAAACTCTGAAAGAGTTTCATACCAAGCTCTAGGAGCCTGATGAAGACCATACAGAGCTTTAATAACCTTATACACTTGATTGGGATTAGCAGGATCCTCAAAGCCAGGAGGTTGATGTACATACACATCTTCTTCAATAGTGCCATAAAGAAAAGCACTTTTGACATCCATCTGATATACCTTGAATCCCATGTATGATGCATAGGCCAAAAGGGGTAGCTTCATCCTTCCTAGACATAAAGAACACCCAACAATATCTAGTACAATCATCTGTAATGACAAGGAAATAGCATGCATGATTTATACTATGGACAGATGTAGGGCCAAAAAGATCCATATGTAAGGTATGCAAAGGTTCAGTGATTAATCTTTCTAATTTAACCTTACAGGATGCCCTATGTTGTTTTCCCTTGTTGCAAGCCACACAGGTATGATCATTTTTAAACAATTTTGAAGGCAAACCTCTCACAAGGTTATTCTTCACAAGTTTATTCATATTTTTGAAATTCACATGGCCTAACCTTCTGTGCCACAACTTAGATTCATCCAATGTAGCTTTTGCAATTAAACAGGTAGCACCTTTTGCAGGATTAGATACTTTCATATCAAAACTGTACATTTTGTGTTGTCTGGGAACTTTAAGAAGAATTTGATGTTCTTCAGGCATTTTAAAGTCCGGAGTCAACACAAGACAATCAGTTTCAGTAAAAAGCACCTTATGCTGAGTATCACAAATCTGTGATATTGAGAAAAGGTTGAACTGCCCAAGTTCTTTCACAAAAGATACATTGTCAAATTCTATGTTGCCCACAATGATTCTTCCTTTACCAGTTATCTGTCCCTTGCTTCCTCCAAAAGTAACAGAACCTCCCTCGAATTCATGGAAATCATTAAGATAGTTCTTGTTACCAGTCATGTGCCCAGAGCATCCACTGTCAAGTATTCCTCTATCTTCCATATAGCAAAGTGGATGATCCTGCACAAAAAGAAGAGAAATTAGTTTCTCTTAGGAACCCAGGCCTGAGTAGGCTTGGGTCCGCCTTGTGGATCAATATGCTTAAATTTCTTAATTGAACCTGATCCACTGTTGTTTTGGGATATATACATGGATTTATTTTTGTTTGAATCCCAAGACATACATGCTGAGGTCTTAACAGCAGAACCCCCATTTCCCTTTAAAGGTTTTGCTGTTTGCTTTCCAACTTGTCTTCTCACAGGTGAATGAGCTTTGTAAAAATTAGTTCTTTTAAAATTTTCTTTCACCTGAGATTTTTGAAAAGGTTGCTTGGGTCTTACAAAACCAGTGTTAACATTTGGTCTCACAGAGTTGACATAACCAGTATTCACTTTAGGCCTCATAAAATTAACATTTTGCCTATTCACATTAAAGTTTCTGTAGCCAGACCCAAAATTTGGTCTACCAGAACTAACAAAAGAGTTAGGTCTGGTAGTGTTATTTAGTAGAACAGGTCTGGGGACAAACTGGTTAGCATGGTTAACTCTATTAGCATTGTTCCAAACTGGTTTATTTGAACCATTAACTTTATTAACATTCATTCTCTTTTGCTCAGCCTCTCTTTTCATTCTCTTTTCATGGAAGTCACAATCTCTTATTAAATGACTCAAACTTCCACACACAAAACATCTTTTAGGAGCATAATTGTAACTACTCCTACTCTCTCTGTGAACACTATTGCTTCTAGGTGAGTCATTCAATTTAACAGATTCCCTAGGAGTTTTTATGTGATTGACACAACTAGGTTTAACTGTCTCAGCCTTTTGTTCAGTCACTAAAGGTTTAGTAACAACAGGTTCACACTTCTTAACACTCTTAGGTTCAGGATTCTCTTTTTCCTCACTGATTGACTCAGACTTAGAGTGATCAGAGGAACCATCAACAGATCCTTCAGAGTCATTGGATTGACAAGAAGAATATCTACTGGATTTGTCCTCTGAGGTAGTTGGTTCAGGCACTTGAGGACCTTTCTTACCATATACAAAGAGTGAATCATCCAACTCTTCTTTTTCAAGAGGAGTATAGTCATCACTCAAAGGTGGTGGTACTCCTTTAAAGTCACCAGTCTTAACAAACCTATTATACAAAGGCTTACCAGCATAGTCCTCTTCTTTAGTCTTAAATATATCCCTATTCTCATTTTCCTCATATCCTAAGCCACATTTTTTATTTGACTTAATTTGAGAATCCCAACACTTAAACAGGTTTTTATTTGAATTGTTCCATTGATCTACCCTTTTTCTCAGCTCATCCCTCTCCTTCTGAATTTTAAGCCCTAATTGTCTATACCTTTTAAGCTTCTCATCTTGTTCATATATCTTATTAGCTTGAAAGTATAGTTTTTCATTTAAAGCAGCATGTTGATTTTGAAGGGTGACCTTTTGTGCCTCTAAAGTTTTTACAGCATTTTTATGTGCTAATAAATTTACTTCTAGATCACCTATTTGTTCTTGCTGCTCATCACATAAAGCCTTAACATGATTATATGAGTCAGTACACAATTTAGAGCATAATGATACCTCATTACCAATGGCCATGAGAGCATGATCAGACTCCTCATTTACTCTTGGATGCTCACCCCAATTGACTCCTCCAGCTTCCATTGTCAGCAGACTCATCTGATTCTTTTCCATCTTCCCATCTTCAACTCTTTTCTCATCAGCAGACTTCTTCTCTGGACAATCTCTTGAAAAATGCCCATGCTTGTGACAGTTGTAGCATTCAACAGTCCTCTTTGTGTATCCCACTGGTGATTTGTTGTTGAAGTTGATAGTCCTACCATATTGCTTCTGAAATCGTTTGACCCTTAAAGCAACCATGGCAATGTGCCATTTTATATCCATCTCCTCAACTTCAGCATCATTAATTTGTTCAAGGTCTTCACTAATAAAGCTTTCATCTTCCGTTTGATTGGCAAAGAAAGAATGTATCACCTCATCAGTGAAACTTGAAGCAGACCTTTCACTTGAAGGAGTTTCATAGTAACCAGACCTAACACCAGATCTAACCTTGTAAGTACTGCTTTTGTTTTGAGATACAAAAGCAACATTTGAGGAACTGGTTGAACCCTGAGTGTTGTTACTGATGTCCCTTTCAAACATCCTAAGATTATTGTAAAGGTCATCAGGTGTCATAGAGTCTACTTCCTCCTTAATCCTCATTGCCACAGATACATTGCCCCATTCTGATGGTAAAGATCTAAGGAATTTGTGATTTGCATCCTCATTCGAGACTGCTGCACCATGAACTTCCAATTGTGTTAACAGATGTTGAAATCTGTCATAGCCCTTCTCCAAACCTTCAGTCTTTGAAACACTAAATGTTTCAAATTGCTGTTTAAGAACAGCCTTTTGCATCTTTTTGGAGTTAGCATTACCTCCAAATCGTTTCTTGATAGCTTCCCACATCTCCTTAGCATCAAGAATGCCATGAAACCTTTGTAGATGCTCCTTAGGAATAGCCATAAGAAGCAAGGTTCTGGCCTTCTTTTCCTTCTCCACAGCCCTAATCTCCTCAGCAGATACTGGTGGCATTATTCTGAGCTGCCCATCATTCCCTTGTGAAATTCTCTTCTTAGAATTTCCCTTTTGAATCACCTTCCATACATCACTATCAATGTATTCCAGATAATGTTCCATCTCCATGGCCCATATATCATACTCTTCTCTCTTCAGAAGTGGAAGTTTTATGTTTGAGATTGTGGTTGTGGAAGGGATGGGTTGTTGTTGTGTTTGGGAGTTACTGGTTTCGGTTTTTCCTTCATCTTCATGGTTTGATTGCTCATCCTCCATTTTCAGACATTGTGAAGGGTGATTTGAGTGAGAATTAGGTTTTAGGGATTTAGTGTTCTACGAATTCAGAGTCTCTCTCCTTGCTCTGATACCACTTGTTGGTCCACAAATTGTATATGGATCACTAAGTAGTCTTGAATACCTAGTAGATGGTTAGGATAAATCCGAACCAATCTAAGTGAGAAACCCTAAGTGATTGTTAATGTTAATGCGGAATCTTAACAAGAACAATTAAGAACACAAGCAGGGATATCACTAACTTCGTATATTGATATTCACTATTATCAATTCGTACAACTCACACACGTTTACTAACAAACTTTAGGGATCCTTTTATAACACAAGGAAACCCTAGACGACACAGAAGATATACACAAATCTTCTATAAAGATACATACACGCATTGTATCTTTTCCTAATATAACTCTAACAAACTTTCCTATCTTCACGACCAGACCAGACTTAATAAGTCAACCAGACTTAACATGTACTACCAGACTTAACTTTACATAACCAGACCTAAATCACAAACAGATCTAACTCAGTAAACGACCAGACCTAAGTAGTCTGTTCTTGATATGCATCATAATTCCCAACACTAATCCTGATATTTATAAAACTAATAGTGAAGAAATAAACCTAAAGTGCAAGACTAAAAACTCAAGGGACTGAAAATGTAATTAAAATAAACTAAATTATAAAAGAAAATTAAGAAAATAAAAGTTTTATAAAAGCTAAGGGACTAAAGTGGTAAAAACTGAAAATGTTAAAGACTTATTAAAAAAACAGGGACTAAATTGTACAACTTTGAAACTTGATTTAAACTAAAAACGTTTTAGAAAGAAAGACAAGGACTGAATTGAACAAACACGAAATTAGAGGACCAATGGGTAAAAACTGAAAATTGAAAACGTTTTTTAGACTACAAACAACCCAGGTTCGATTCCTAGCTTAAGCTAACTTCTTAAAACTATTTTTTTTTTATTTTTTTCTTTTTGCAAAACAACTACAAGCTAACATTGACTAACTTTTTGAAAGAACAAGCTTAAATGAGCTTGAATAAGCTGGAAAACAACTTGTAAATCCAACAGTCAAGTGTTGCACTCTTTTTAGAAACAGTCCAAATAGGGTCAAAATGAGACTCAAATAAGCAGTTTTAAATGAGCTGAAAGTAGCCAACCAAAAGCTGAAACTAATAAACAGCTAGCTTGACTAGCTTTTGCCCCAATAACATCACACTTAACTCAAATAGATTTCAAGAAAACTGCTTATGAACATGAGCTAGTGACTGAGGTGCAGGGGAACTCTTATGCATACTAGCAACTTTGAGCTTAAATTAAGATAAGCTAATGAGTTCCAAAGTGAGATTTTCTTTTTGATCTAGATTTACAAGCTAGCAAGCTACTCAAAACACCAATCCAATCCTAATTCCAATCTCTAATGAATCCTACAATTGCTCTAGAAGTTTATGCTATTTCTGCCTACTCTATTTTTTTTGATTTTTTGATTCTTTTGATAACTTTGACTAAATCCTACTTTGATTGATCTAACTTAACTTGTTATGCAATATTAAGCTGTAATGAACCTAGATTATGCTAACTAACACTAATATGCACCTAAGTTCAACATTACATCTACTAATTTCTTAACAGTTTGCTAAATTAGTTCTTGAATTATGATATTGACTTTTTGTCTATCTAATGCTAAGATAAAGAATCCTAAATATCCTATATGCAATCTAATGACAATCCTATACTACTGAGTAACCTTAAAGTGGCTGTAAACTCTTAAACCTATACTAATCCAAACACCCTTATATTGACTGCTATGAAACTGTTGAAGCAGTAGCAGTGATATTCAGACTTCCAAACCAAATTTTCACCAACTTACTATGATAACACAAAGTCAAAAGTTCTATCACACTCACCAATTTCAGACCTCAGATACATCAAACTCTAATCATGCATTTAGAATCCAATAGATTAAACAGTTACAAACTAATTGATCATCAAACTTAATCCAAACGAATGTAAATGAAATGAACTATTAATATCAAGCAAAATTAAGAACATATAAGCAACAATGAACAAATAAAAACTAACAAAAACAGATCTATACTATTTTTAAGCTACTGATGCAGAATCGAAAAAGAGTAAAGATTAGAACTCACAAGTAAACTTCCCCTCAGCTTGAACAGAGGGGATTCACTATGCTTGCCTGTCTTTAGACAGGCTAGGAGCTTCCATTTCTCCTCCTAGACTATCAGCACCTTCTGGAATAAGCTTCAGCTTAATGAATAAGCTGGTTGTTGACTTTCGTTGACCGAATTGGAATTTTGGATTTTAAAACAGAATTGTCACTAGTACTCACTTATAATAAGCTATAAAGCTTACATAAGCTAATGTAAGTTTAAAAACAGCTTATTGAAGCTGTGTGAAGTATTTTTGATTTTTCTAAAGGTATTTTTTATATTTTTTTTTGGATTTTTTTTTTTTTTAGTTGTAATGAACTAAGTAGAGTTTAACAGAAACAAATAAGCTAGGATTACTTTGAATAAGCTACTGGAAACTTTTAAAAGCTAAACTCAGAACAAATATGAAATTGAAACAAGATCAAAGTGAAAATAGCAATAAAATTTCATTAATAAAGAACTTCAAAGTTACAATAGAAATTTGAGAACTACAATGCATAAACTAAATTTGACAGATTATAACTACTAAAAACTAATTTTAAGAGAAAATTACAACTGAGAAGTAAATTCGACAGAGTTTCACTACTAAAAATCTACATACAAAATGAGAAGAAATGATCCCTATTTATAGCCGAGGGAGAGAGTGAGGGGAGTACACAAGCCACGCTGGCAATCCGTGTGGTGTGCTTCTTGTGAGATCATCCAAGCCGTACAATCCTATCCCAATCATTGCAAATGATCTCAGCCCTTAGATCAAGGTGTAGTGAGGTGTCTCAACCAATAGTCAACTGCCACATCAGCCATCCATGTGCTTCTTTGCTTCTGACACTCTCTGACATTCCCTGACACTTCTAGAAGCCTTCGAATTGACCCAATTGCCCTTAATTGCCTTAATTAGATGGGAGGGAAAATTAGGGTTCATGGTTGCCTGGGTTGGGGGTAAATATTGGGGGCGGGTTTATTTTAGTGAGAGAGAAGGGTGCGTTTATTTTTATTTGACTAAGGGAGTTGGGTGTGTTGACCGGTTGTTTTATTTAAAGGGATAGTGGACCGGGTATGAAAATGGGCTAGGATAAGTGTGGGATTTTTGTTGGGCCGGTGGAATTTTATTTAATGGATTGGATTTAAACATAAATCCGGATAAGGATTTTAGTGTAGTATGGAATTTTTAAGTTTTTAGTTGTAAAAATTCAAGGACCAATTGTGTAACATGTGAATTTCAAGGGACTGATTCTGTCAATATTCTGAAATAAATCCAAAGGCTTCATTTGACATTTGATGATTTATGGGTTGATTTTGACTTTTATGCATCCCGGCTTCGGCTTTGAACATTCTTCCAAATCTCGTGCTCGTTATCTCGGGTTTTCTGTGTCTTTTGTCAATTTTCACGATATCCATCCCTGCACATACAAAAACACAAAAACACAATATCTTTTGGCATTTTGGTCGGGTTTTTGGTTATTTTGGTCCGGTTTTTGGTAAACAAAAGGTATGTGAATAAGCACATACCATTTATATAGAGATCTCACACTAATTTGGAATGGTTAGTTTTCCCACAATCCGAAAGTGGTATGGAACCTAACTCCATAAACCTCCATAAATCCACACCTCTTGGGAAAGATTCGGATCACACTTATCTTCAAACACACCCAAAGGAGTTAGAGAGTGATTCGAATAGGAGGCTGTGGAAGTGGGTTTTGGAGCTTTTGAGTTTCGGATTGGAGGGTTTGAGGTATATTCGAAGTCCCACAAATTACTCAGGTTAATTATTAATCTTTGGTTGATATCGTTTCATTTTTATTTTTTTTAAAATTATTCGATTTACAGAAATTAAAACTAGGTCGAATGAAAGAGTATTTAGAGTTATTAAGATGATTGTGAATATTGATGAATTAGATGTGGTTAGGAAACTCTTGGATTAAAGATTTGAAAGAATAAGGGTTAGTTTAAGATGGGTCGAATGGGGGATTGACTTTAAAAAGTCATGGGTTGTTTAGTTGCGGATTCGTTAAAAGGATAGTAGTTAAGAGTAGTCGAAATGTACGGCTTGTCGAATGGCATTTTGGGTTTAGGATTGAACTAGCAAGACTTGTAAGAAATATTGAAACCGTAAGGGTGAGTTGCTATTATCGTGATGTCGTGACTTAAGTCATCGAGTAGTTTTGGCGTAGCTTATAACTAACCGAAGGTTTTGGAATCAAGCGGAAACATTGAGTTATGATTTAGGTTGTGACGAAACTCTTTGAATAAACCCAGGATAGGCTCGTGTTGTCAACCACCTAAACGCCCCAACGGCTTGAGCTCGAGCGGTTCTCGAGTGTCACTAACAAGTGAGACTCTAGGTTCGACCTTAGTAGCACGATAGCACCCTTAGCAAAGGTCTCGAATCGAGACTGCCAATAGCTTAACTTGGCGCAATGGCTGTTTTGTTTCAAATATAAATACCAAGCAAACCACAAATTCGCTAATCTAAAACAATTCTGCATATGTGAAAATAACTTGGGTTCGGATTTAACGCTGGGCCAAAGCCCGGCGAATAAATAAAAAAAAAGGGAAATCTGTTTGGGCTTAGAACCAAGCCAAAGCCCACAAGGGTTAGAATTGCTTGTGTTGGGCCACAGCCCACTTACCTAGAAAATAAAAACAGTAGGGTGCGTTTAGTTATACAATTCTTAGAAGAAAAATGTTTCATTTTTTTTCTAAAATATGTTAACACTTATTAAAACTCGAGCTGACAATACGTCGAATATTAGTTATTAATATAGTAACGAAAACGATATACTAAAATCGTCATACGTCAATAACACTTACGAGCCGTAAAATAAATAGTAACACGTGCAACAATAACATAAGTGTTTTGATAAATATATAAACTATTTTACGTTCATCGAATCTCAATCATAAATGCAAACTAAATTATGCCATACTATTTAGGTCACGCATTGGAGTCACTACACCCCTTTTGATTCTATTTCATCACAGATCCTACTACTACCAAGGTGAGTTCATAGTCCCACATTTTACTATGTTTCCAAATCCCGTGGGGAGATACATGCTATAAATCTGAACACAAATATTTTTGTATGCTATTCTGATTGATATTGCTAAGTAATATTGCCTAAGTTACCACCCTGCCAAAAAGTCCCTTATATCATGAACCATTAATCACTTGCGAGTGAACGCGAATTCAGTGAATAGATCTATTGGAAGTTGACGACCCACTTGAAGTTAGCCTGGAATGGTAACCAAGTGCACTTTATTCGAATTATCAAGAGTTTGGCAAACTCCTACGACGAGGGCATTATCACCTACATCATTGCTATGATGTGGGCCATTTATATTATTTATTATTACACCCGATGTTAAGGTTTGCGTGTCATGAGGCTTAGGGCAATATTTATATCACACTTCAATATCATTGTTTTTATCACTATCTCATTTGTGTTCAAACTATTACAAATAAAACACTGTGAATTCACTCAACCTTTGTGTTGACATTTTAAGCATGTTTATCTCAGGTAATTAAAGAAATCTCAAGCACGGAGTTGGCACGGGCATGGAGAAAAGACCCACCTTGTTCCAAATAACTATATCATTCTTTTCAAATTCATCATCACTTTTGTGAACTACTACCCCTTTTGATAACAAATATGTAATCTCTGAATATTGAGTTTTCATTGAATGATATAAAATTTCCCTTTTTATTAAAAATCTATACTTATGACTATGATCTAGTTGGTAATACCCCGTCTAAGTCTTTCGCTGTTTCATTACGATTTTCGGGGTGTTACAAGCGTAACCGCTGCATTGATAGCTCAAGCTGCAGCCACAACTCCTACCGGTAGTGCAACAAGGCCAACTGCCAAGAGTGAGCCAGCTGCAACCCGCAAGTGCACGTACAAGGAATTCATGAGTTGCAAACCGCCAACCTTTAAAGGTACTGAAGGAGTGACAGAGTTAGCTCGCTGGTTTGAGCGTTCAGAGACTGTCTTTACAAGGAGTGGTTGTGCCGAAAGCGATAAAGTCGCCTTTGCTACTGGCACCCTAACAGATGATGCACTGTCGTGGTGGAACGCCACTGCTCATAAAATGGGTAATGATAGAGCTTACCAACTTCCATGGGCTGAATTTAAACAGAAGATGTTGAAGAAGTATTGTCCTCGCACTGAAATTCGAAAGATGGAAGATGAGTTTGACCGATTGGTGGTAAAAGGATATGATCTTAGGGCTTATGATAGGAGATTCCAAGAACTCTCCATACTATGCCCAACCAAGGTACCGGATTTCGAAAAGACACTGGAAAGGTATGTTGAAGGATTACCCAGAAGCATAGAAGGAGATGTCACAGTGTCCAAACCACAAACACTGGAGGAAGCCATGGAGACTGCTCAGAAGTTACTGGAAAGGGAAATCAGGCGTAATCAAGCTCAGGGAAGCAACGATCACAAAAGGAAATTTGATGATCATAGAAACAATCACAGCAACAACAACTCTCACCATAACCAAAACCACAACCGCAACAACACACAAAGCTATCAGCAAAACCGGAACCACCACCATAACCAACAGAATCGCCGGCAGGAAGCTGCCAAGGCTTACGTTGCCACACCTACTAGAACTGGGGGCTATGCTGGACCCACTCCCATGTGCAACCGGTGTAAGATGCACCATCAAGGACCCTGTTTCGCCAAATTTGGAAAGTGTCAGAGGACCGGCCACAAGACCCAAGATTGCAAGGCCACAGGAGCCAACCTACAACCAGTGGCCATAGTATGTCATGGATGTGGTAAGAAGGGACACTACAAGAACCAGTGTCCGAATCAGGTTGCCAACCCCGTCAACAATGCTCGCGGGAGAGCATATGTGTTAGGAGATGGAAATGTCGAACAAGATCCCGATGTCGTGACGGGTACGTTTCCTCTTAATAACCACCCTGCTAAAGTTTTATTTGATTCTGGAGCCGACAAAAGTTTTGTATCTTCTTCTTTTGCATCGCTACTTGATATTACACCGACTAAATTGAGCACCACCTACGAAATAGAACTAGCTGACGGCAAACTAGTAAAAACTAACACCGTAATCCGAAACTGCACTCTACATCTACTAAACCAACCATTTGACATAGACCTCATGCCCATCCAGCTTGGTAGTTTCGACGTAGTTATCGGCATGGATTGGTTATCCAAGAACCACGCTAGAATTATATGCGTCGAGAAGGTTGTTCACATCCCATGTGAAGGAGAAACCTTAGTTGTCCGCGGTAGACGGAGTAAGACTCGACTAAGTATCATATCGTGCTGCAAAACAATGAAGTATATCGAATGAGGATGTCTTGCATTTCTAGCACAAGTAACTGAGACGAAGTCGGAGGAGAAGCGACTAGAAGATGTGCCAATAGTTAGAGAATTTCCCGAAGTATTCCCCGAAGACTTGCCTGGCCTTCCGCCAACTCGACAAGTAGAATTTCAGATCGAGCTAGTGCCAGGAGCAGCACCAGTGGCACGAGCACCTTATAGGTTGGCACCATCCGAAATGAAAGAGTTGTCTGAGCAATTGCAGGAATTGTCAGATAAAGGATTCATACGCCCGAGTTCATCGCCATGGGGAGCTCCAGTGCTGTTTGTCAAGAAGAAGGATGGATCCTTCCGAATGTGCATCGATTACCGTGAATTGAACAAGCTTACTGTAAAGAACCGATATCCACTGCCTAGAATCGACGACCTGTTCGACCAACTGCAAGGATCGAGTGTATACTCGAAGATTGATTTAAGGTCAGGGTACCATCAACTGAGAGTTAAGGAAGGAGATATACCGAAGACCGCGTTTCGTACACGATACGGGCACTACGAGTTCCAAGTGATGCCATTTGGACTGACGAACGCACCAGCCGTGTTCATGGACCTAATGAACCGAGTGTGCAAGCCATATTTGGACAAGTTCGTAATTGTGTTCATAGATGACATCCTCATCTACTCCCGTAACAAGGAAGAACATGCGGAGCATTTGAGAACTATCCTAGGACTGCTCGAAGGAGAGAAATTGTATGCCAAATTTTCCAAGTGTGATTTTTGGATCGAGAAAGTGCAATTTCTGGGGCATGTCATCGACAGCAAAGGTATTCACGTGGACCCCGCAAAAATCGAAGCTGTTAAAAATTGGGCATCTCCTACAAGCCCCACGGAGATACGTCAATTTTTAGGTCTTGCTGGGTACTACCGGAGATTCATCGAGGGTTTCTCTAAGATCGCCAAACCTTTGACGGAATTAACACAAAAGAAGAAGAAGTTTGACTGGGGAGAGGAGCAAGAGATGTCATTCCAACTGTTGAAACAAAAGCTTTGTGAAGCTCCGATCTTAGCACTACCCGAAGGAAGTGAAGACTTCGAGGTGTATTGCGATGCATCGTGCCAAGGCTTGGGAACTGTATTGATGCAAAGGAGTAAGGTTATCGCATATGCTTCCTGACAGCTCAAAACCCACGAAAAGAACTACACGACCCACGATCTTGAGTTAGGGGCAGTAGTGTTCGCTCTTAAAATGTGGAGACACTATTTGTATGGCACCAAGTGCAAGGTGTTTACGGATCACAAGAGCCTTCAACACATACTAAATCAGAAAGAGTTGAACATGCGACAACGCCGATGGTTGGAGTTACTCAGTGATTACGATTGTGAGATTCGTTATCATCCCGGAAAGGCAAACGTAGTGGCTGATGCCTTAAGTCGAAAGGAACGAATCAAACCCCTTAGAGTTCGATCTTTGGGAATTACAGTTAGGTCACCACTCCCAGCCAAAATTTTAGAAGCTCAGGCCGGAGCCCTGGAGGAAGAGAACCGACCGAATGAGAAGATTCATAGGATGCCGGAAATTGAGAACGGTTTTGTGAGAAAACAAGATGGGACGTTGTGTTTCGGTGACAGAGCATGGATTCCACTATGCGGAGGACTGCGTGATCTTATCATGCACGAATCCCATAAGTCGAAATATTCCATTCATCCGGGGGCTGATAAGATGTATCAGGATCTCAAGAAGTTGTACTGGTGGCCAAACATGAAGGCCGACATCGCTATGTATGTCGGAAAATGTTTGACATGTGCTAGAGTAAAAGCAGAACACCAACGACCGTCCGGAATGTTAACACAGCCAGAGATCCCAACATGGAAGTGGGAAAGGATTACGATGGACTTCATCACGAAGCTACCTAAAACCTCGGGCGGACTTGACACTATTTGGGTCATTGTTGATCGTCTCACTAAATCTGCGCACTTCCTTGCAATCAAAGAAACCGACAGTATGGATACCCTTGCGCGATTATATTTGAAGGAAATAGTCTCCCGACATGGGGTGCCGGTTTCCATCATCTCCGACCGAGATAGTCGTTTTACGTCAAACTTTTGGCGGTCGTTGCAGAAGGCTTTGAATAGACAGTTAGATATGAGTACCGCCTACCACCCGCAGACTGATGGTCAGAGTGAGAGAACCATCCAAACCTTGGAAGACATGCTGTGAGCATGTGTGATCGACTTTGGAAAAGGATGGGATAAACACTTACCATTAGTAGAGTTTTCATACAACAATAGTTATCACGCTAGCATTAAAGCTGCTCCATTCGAAGCACTTTATGGTAGGAAATGTCGTTCACCCATCTGTTGGACCGAAGTTGGAGATGCACAAATCACCGGGCCCGAACTCATTCACGAAACCACCGAAAAGATCGTCCAAATCAAACAACGCTTACAAGCCGCTCGAGACAGACAGAAAAGTTATGCCGACGTGAGGAGGAAACCTATGGAGTTTGAGGTTGGAGACAGAGTCATGTTGAAGGTATCTCCTTGGAAAGGAATGATTAGGTTTGGGAGGCGTGGTAAGTTGAACCCCAGATATGTCGGACCATTCAAGATCCTAGAAAGGATTGGTCCAGTGGCATATAAACTCGAACTCCCTGAGGAACTCAGTAGAGTGCACAATACCTTTCATGTATCAAACCTGAAAAAGTGTTTATCAGATGAAACCCTTATCATTCCATTCAAAGAACTTCAGCTTGACGATAAGCTTAATTTTATAGAAGAACCAGTAGAGATTATGGACCGAGATGTGAAACAACTAAAACAAAGCCGCATTCCCATCGTCAAAGTCCAATGGAACTCAAATAGAGGACCAGAGTTCATGTGGGAACGTGAAGACCGAATTCGTGCTAAATATCCACACCTCTTTCTCGAGTCAGCATCAACCACTACCACGGACTAAGAATTCCGGGGCGGAATTCAGAATTAGGAGTAGGTACTGTAATAACCCGAAATTTTCGAGTTATTAACTTTCTGTAAACCCGAAGCAATTAATTATGAATTCTAATCAAGTTATTTTATTCTCCTTTGCATTCGAAATATTACTATATTTTTTTTTCTGAGGCATAACTGGTGCGATTCCAAAGCGAACCCTGTGACAAACTCACGTTCCATTTTCACTGGAACCGTACGCGTACCGACACCGTGATAGTATGGCATAAGTTTAATAAATCAAACGAAGAACGTGCAGAACGAACCATAAAAATAATTACGAACTCGGAAGTAAACTCAAATAATAACTGACGACTCTAAAAGATATGAACTCTCGATCTAGAGACATTTACACGAAGCCAGAACCGACACGATTTAGCGAGACCAGGTAGTTACATTATTCACCTTAATTTAAAATACTCATAAACATCTATACTACTTTTCATCCAAAATACAATATTTAACTTTACATACAATTTACATTTTACAAATACATCTAAAATAAAATACATACCTATCCTAAAATTAAATCAACCTACACCCACTAACTTCTTTATCTCTTATTTCCTTTTTTTTTACTGCACTCTACCCACCTCCTCTCTCTTTTCTTTTGTCGACAGTCCTCTTCCCCAAACCATCACCATCTTCGATCCATCACCATCTATACACAACCACCTAGAAATCTTAGTTGACCTTCAAAAGGATAGTCACAAGTTTTCTTAAGAATAAAAGCCAAATAGGGATATTGCACGAATTAGGGATGGTTATTTCTCCCACAAACCGAAGTTCGAAATGGAGACTATCACCATAAAAACCCCATAAACCCACACTCCATTAATGAGCTTTGACCTCAAGAAGTTGTCCTCTTCCCCACTCACGAGATTATTTAGGGATAGGAGACTCAAATAAGGATCTTACACCAAATAAGGATAGTTGGTTTTCCCACAATCCGAAATCAATATGGAGCCTAACTCCATGACACTCCATAAATCCGCTCCTCCTGGGAACGATTCGAATCACCTCTATTTTCAAATACACCCAAAGGATTTTGAGAGTGATTCGAAAAGGAGGCTGTGGAAGTGGGTTTTGGAGCTGTTGAAGTTCGGATTGGAGGATTGGATTAGCTAGTGTCGACAACACCTCACAAGTTTCAGGTTATTATTATTGATTGATGTTGTTTTACATTTTTATTGTTTGTTCGAACATTATGAATAAGAGATTAAGTCGAAATTAGTTTTGATTGTTGCGAAATTTAAGGATAAGATGAAATAAATTTAAGTGATGTTATGTAAATCGAATTAAGAACATTTTGGCGTTAGGAAATAATAGTCGAATGTGGTTTGATTTTAAAATGGGTCGAAACTAGGATTTGAGGTTATGTTGATTTTTGATGAAAAATGGAAGTCGAATTATAAGAGATTTTGATAGGTCTAATTTGGCTTGAATAAGTGTGAATTGATTTTGATGAAGAGATAAAATGATATAGTTGCGTTACTATGGATTACAATTTAAAATGGGATAAATGTGAGTTTGTTGTCAAACGGGTCGAAAGGAAAAGTTTTTGACTTAAAAAGGTCATTGGGTCAAATTTGGTGTTGTTGAGGATTGTTAAAAACTGTTAAGGAATAGCCGAAAGAGTAATCGAGACCGTATAGAACCCGAACTAGTCTTTGCGTACTCGACTCCTTAGGAACCCAACGAAATGAGCTTGAGTTGCACTCGAGAGTCGTTTAACGAGTGAGACCGTAGCATTGATCATAGTAGTACCCGAACCTCGCCAAAATTTCCACAGTCTATTTCTTTTATACCACAAATGGTTTCTTTTGTTTCAAGCTAAAAATACCGGGCAAACCACGAAACTCAACATGTAATCTGCATAATTTTTACAAGGGAAAAGAAATGGGACTTAAGTATAACACTGGGCCGAAGCCCAATATAAAATAAAAGAGAGCCTTGTGTGGTCATAAACCCAAGCCGAAGCCCACTAGGGAGTTGGGCTGCGTTGAACTCGGGCCACAGCCCACTATGAATTACAAATAAAAAGAAGGGTGCGTTTGATTGTATGAAATAAAAAAAAAAAAAAAAAAAAGAAAAAGAAAGTGAAAGCCCTTTTATTTTTGTAACATGATGTTACTTAATAAAACCCGGAATGACAATACGGCGAATGTTAGTTATTAAAAATCGTGACAAAACCGAATAACCAAAACACCAACAAATTGTTATACGCCAACAATAGGTGCGCAGTAAAATAAATAGTTAACATGTACAACTCTAACATAAGTGGTTTTGAAAGTTTATAGACTATTTTATATTCATCGAATCCTAAATCAAAAAGCAAACTAAATCATGCCATACTATCTAGGTCACACGTTGGAGTAACTGCACACTTTTTGATTCTATTTCGTCACAGATTCTACTACTATCAAGGTGAGTTCATAGTCCCACTTTTACTATGTTTTCAAATCCCGTGGGGAGATACATGCTATAAATCTGAACACAAATATTTTTGAATGCTATCCTGATTGATATTGCTAAGTTAATATTGCCTAAGTTACCACCCTGCCAAAAAGTCCCTTATATCATGAACCATTAATCACTTGCGAGTGAACGCGAATTCAGTGAATAGATCTATTGGAAATTGATGACCCACTTGAAGTTAGCCTGGAATGGTAACCAAGTGCACTTTATTCGAATTATCAAGAGTTTGGCAAACTCCTACGACGAGGGCATTATCACCTACATCATTGCTATGATGTGGGCCATTTATATTAATTATTATTACACCCGATGTTAAGGTTTGCGTGTCATGAGGCTTAGGGCAATATTTATATCACACTTCAATATCATTGTTTTTACTATTATCTGACTTGTGTTCAAACTATTACAAATTAAACACTATGGATTCACTCAACCTTTGTGTTGACGTTTTAAGCATGTTTTATCTCAGGTATTTAAAGATGCTAATGGCACGGAGTGGAACAGGGCCCCCTTTGGACGATGTCCAAAAACAAATGTTTTCATTCATCTTAAACATTTTTCATTTTGTATTTCTAAATATTATGATTCTGTTGTTGACAACTCTGATTTTAATTTGATGAATGATAACAAATTTTCACAAAACGTCTCTTTCGAGTCGTTTTCTATAATTATGACTACGATCTAAGATGTAATACCCCAAATTAGACTTCCGCTGCTTCATTACGATTTTTGGGGTGTTACATTCGTTGACTGCTACTCTTACTTTACAAATTCTTTTTCTCTACTACTATTTTTTTTCTTTATTTATCCTTCGGATAGTGTGCCGCTATTTTTTTTAATTAACAAAATCAAATAGTGTAGCAGATTTGTGTTTCTTGGTCAAAATAGGATAGTCTGCTGCTACATTTTTTATTAGTTTTTCGGTTTTTTGAAGATTTCTGAACCGATCTTTTTTTAATGCGATCATTTAGTTTTTTTTTGTTTTGTTGTTTTGTTGTACATGTTCATAGTAGCGTTTTGAGTCATATTGGGACTGGTGTTTGGAGTGTAGCTGTAAAAAGGGAAAAAGACTGTATTCTGTGAAAGGGACTTGTGGTCCACAAAGAGTAGCGATTTGTGTATTGTTGGGTATGTGAAAATAGCGATTTGTCATCCAGCGTTTTGTGTGCTAGCGAGTTGTCTGAAAGTAGCGACTTGTGTCTAAATTTTTTGTTGCGATTTGTCTCGTTTGGTACCTGCATTTTGGACTGTATCTATAAAGGGAAAAGGGTACAATTTCTGTGAAAGCGACTGGTGTTTTGGGTTGCAATTTGTCTGGCAATTAAAGGTACTAGCGTTTTGACTGGTCTGATGCAACAACCTTAGAACATCAACAAATAATTTTTATTTTACCACAACAAAAACAAGAATAAGTCTCAACAACAAATAACAAGTCCACAGTTACAACTTTATCTACCATTCGATGTGTACTAAAATTACAACAACAAAACCATTTTAACAACCTAATCCAATTACATCAAACGAAATTAACAGCCTACCTACATCATCTCATCTTCACTTCTCAGTATTTTCAATATTCGAAAAGGTTGACATCAACTGCAAACTACAAGAAAACAGCCACAACAGTTTTACTCTCTCTTCACTTCATTAACCAAACACAAGTAACATAATCAAACACCTACCAGTGACCTCATTGTGAAGAGATCTTGAAGCTTGTCTTGTGGGTCTAATTTTTTTATTATGTGCTTGATTTGAGATTGTGGTTAAAGGAGAGTTAAAGGTGGATGCAAGATGATTTGTTTTGGGATAAAGGTGAGAAGTGTGGCTGCGTTTATTTTAGGTGGAGATTAGGGTCACGGTTTATGAGTGAAAGAAAGATTAGGGTGAGATTATTATACACAAAATTTGGGTAAAGTGCGGATTTGTGTGGGCTTATACCGATTTTTCGATTGGGCCGTGTGTTATACATCAGTGGGCTGTGTTAAGATGAACGGCTAGTCATTAGGCTTAGTCTTCTTTTAGCCAAATAGCACAAGGACGTTTTATTTCTTTTGTTTTAAATTTTTGGTTTAAGTTATTTTGTGTGATATTTTTCATCGGTTGGAAAAGAATTTTTTTTAACAATTTCCATTGAACGTCAATTATCCGAGATTACTCTTAGTTTTGGGTGATATTTTTCGGGATCGTTTGGACATAACTACCGTGATAGTTATTAGATATTTTCGAGCCTATTAGATTTATCTACGGTGGTTAGTTGGTTTCTCTTAAAACCTTTTCAAACGAATCATACAACTGTTCACAGTATCATTATCATATCACGGTTCATTCTTGATTTTTGTAAAATCCCGCGAAAGATTCTATTTCTCGGTTTAAATCATTGAATTGTAAAATCCCGTGCACGTTTACATCATGTCTTCTACTTCAGATTCCTTCATATCTGAGGTACTCAAGTTGTACGACACGTATGATAAACAAATGAATTCCAACCTTGTACAACAAATAAACGTGTGTGATTCTAATGTTACTGATGTGGAATCTTCGAGCCCGAAGTCGCAAGAGAGAGAATTAATTCAGTCACTAATGTTGTCTAATGAGAAGGAAAGTCACATTGAATGTTTTCGATTACTTCATTCACATCTCAAGGTTCTGTTTGAAAAACCTAAATACGTGATGGGTTACACACGGGCTTTCACAACACTCTTTGGTCAAGATGTTCATGATTTCACAGTTAAAATGACTCTATATTTGGATCAACTTGAACAACAACTTGACAAAGGAGAATTTTTGAAGACAGACCCATGGCTGCTTTGGGTGTGATTAACAACCAACTCCAAGTGTTCACGGATTCGCAATACACTGAGGATTATGATGATGACAGTCAAATGGCGAAAAAGTGTTTTTCTAATTACACTGGAACTGAGGTTGACGTGTTCAGAAGGACATTACTCCAACTTGTGAGTAATGTTAAGGGGTTCATTAATGAAAGGGCTTAAATTATGGGAAATGGGACAGAATCAGACAAGCATGATGATAGCAACGGCTCAAGGACTGATATCACGCATGGTGTGGATGCAGATCTTAGTCCAGTAAATCACAAAGTACCATCTGCTGAGGTACATCGGTCTGATCAACAAAATGTTCTTTCTAATGAACAACAACATACTGATCAAGTTAAACCTACTTATGACACATATCTGGTGGAAAAGACTGATAGTAATATCACCTCTGATTCAACAAATATGAGTCATAAAGGGGAAGAAATTGATCAGGATGTTGAACATGATGATGCGTTACGTTTTTCGCTTACAGTTGAGTCTTTCAAATCAAATGATATGGTTGAAAAGGATGTTTATAATGAACTTTCAAAAAGATTTTTACAGCTTGAAAAGCATTGTATTTCTCTTGAAATTGCAATGCAACAAAAGGAAGAAAGTTTTCAAACTAAACTACCATGTAAAACTCCGGAATATCCCGAATTCCGAGAATTTTTTATAATAAACGATTTGAAAGCTCAACTAGAGGCCAAAAATTCGACGATCAACAACCTGAAAAAACGTATTGCTGAGATGTGTGATATGCTTAATGAAGTTAAGACTAAACATGACAATGATGTTAGAAGTACAAAAAAAAATGCAGAATTAGATCATAAAGTGACTGAATTGTTTAAAGAAAATGAGTCTTTGAAAATTCATTGCAAAGAACTGTGTGATACAATCAAAGAAACGAAAACTAAGAATGTAGAGCAAACTACCTCTTTGATTGCCAAAAATGATGAATTCAAGGCTCAACTTCAGGAAAAGGGTTTTGCGATTGCATCATTGAAAAACGAGTTAAGAAAATTGAATGAAAATGGTGTGAACACTAAGTTTGCAAAACCATCAATCTTGGGGAAACCGCCACTTAGGAACCAATCCAGTTGTTAGACAACTGACTGCGTTTAGATCTGAATGGCCAAAAGTTTAAAAAACACGGTTTGTCTCCCAAGTTGATGCGGAAAAAGTTTTGTCAAAACCAGTCACTTCACAGTCTAGACCTAGTGAAAAGGAATATGATGTTGCAAAACCACATCACATGAGTGCATCTAGTTCTTCTAGGATTAGTTCAACGCGTGTGTCACTTGAGACACCAAAGGAACATGTTAGACATAAAGACATTGTTCAGAATCAAAACCTAGTGGACGCTAAGAAAAACACACATTAAAATACCAGGAATTTACCTATTTCTAAAGGTAGTTGCGTGCCAATTAAGGCAATTCACGTAGCCGATCACTCTAAGAACCCTAGATCTTTTTCTGATTCCAAACACTTTGTTTGCTTGACTTGTCAGAAATGTGTTTTTAATGCAACCAATGATGTTTGTATAACAAAACTCCTAAAGGAAGTGAATGCCCGTGCTAAGGTTCAATCCTCTAAGACTAGAAACAACAACAAGCCCGTAGAACCAAAGAGTCATACTCAGAAACCTGGTAGGCAGATCGCTGTAGGACAAAGGTCTCCTCTAAACAAGTCCTCCACTGTACATGAGAAACCACACACTCCTAGATCATGCCTTAGGTGGATACCAACGGGTAGAACTTTTAAGATTGTGGGTCTTAGATGGATACCTTGTAGAAAGATGCTCACTGAGTGTAGAACCAAGATTGACAGTGCAACCCCAAATGGCTCAACTGCTGATATCACTAACCCATATATATGCAAACAAACTCTTAATGTCAATGCAGGAAGTATTTACTTAAGTGCAGGTACATCGTTCCCTCCTATTAATGAAAGACTCAGGGTTTGGGTGCCGAAAAGAGTGATATCTCATGATGTAGGGGTTCAAACAATTCAAGCTTGATGAACATCAACGACGATGACGTCTGTACACATCAGTGCAGGCCTCGTTCTTCATCGACAATGATGCCTGAATACATCAGTTCAGGCCTCGTTCTTCATTGGCTATGACGTCTGAATACATCAGTTCAGGCCTCGGTCTTCATCATTATGGCGTCTGCTGACATCTCTTCAGGCCCCGTTCATCAAAGAAAAGAAAGACGTACGCTTGAGTGCGCTTTATCTTCGAAAGAAGAGAAATCTTCTTATTTATGACCATTCTCATCAAGCTTCATGTTCTTCAAATGCTCATTCAGTCACCAAAAGGAGATAAACGTACGTTGAAGTATATTCTTATTCACCTGGTCTATCAAAAATGGCAGTTGGTCGTCATATGCAATTTTTTAGGGGGAGAAGGGTGAATAAAACTACATGGTGATTGAGATTTGGGAAACAGTCATACAACTCTCTTTGTTTCTGGCTAATCTCATCAAAAGGTTTCATACTTGCTCCATGCTCGTTCAGACATCAAGTAGATCTACTTCCATCAGATTGGACGTTTATTCACTCGATCAAAAATGGCAACTTCAAATGCAATTTTTGAGGGGGAGAAGTGTGAACAGTGGATCAACCTCATATGCACTTTTTCAATCAAAAATGGCATTCTCATATGCAATTTTTGAGGGGGAGAAGTGTGAACAAGTAAGTAAACTAACAATCACTTGTTGGGCATCTAATTGTGACTACGGAGTTGATCAGGTATTACTTATTTGAGGTTGAAGTTGACTTTCTCAAAGGCGTGATCATATTCTATATTGAAGTCGGGGTTGGTTGGATGCATGACTTTCAATGATAACTTGCTCGTGCTTAAGATTGAAGTTGAAGACTTAGGTTATCTAGTTACCAGCAGTCGGGGTTAATGTTTGACGAACTGGTTAACTATCACTTAAAGGAGTTACGGTGTAGTACTCAGTGTCACACACTGATGACGTTGTGGATAATCTCAAGAGGTGTTAATGTCTCATACTTTGGTTGGGTATTGAGTACTTAGAGATTTGCTTGGAGCATTAATTGTCTACACCGTTCTTCTAACATTAGTGCAAGTTTAAGTCACAAGAATGGGGAATTCTATCTTTTGTTTCAAGTTTGGTATATCGGATTTGTTCCATCAGTCATCTCGTCGAAAAGCCTACTTGAGGGTTGGTAAAGATAGTCAGAAACAATTTCGGTAGCTGTTGATTCTCACGTGATCCAATTGAGCCAACTTTGTTCTTTTCACATGATTTCAAGTATACGTGCGTAAGATGTGTTGCTGATTCTGAGGTATCAAAACCAGCAAGGGGGAAGGAGATATACATCTGAATGCACAACGAGTACACATGATGAACCTTATACTTCTTCTCAATTGAAGATTATTCCGGGAAGACAAATGTCATAACCGCAGAGAAAATCAGTGTTCTAACTCGTTCCTTCTGGTGTATCATTCCAAATACGTGTGGGAAGAGAATGTCAGTTTCTGATGATAAAAGAGGTACACAATTGTATGATGGTTCCGATGGTTAGTCGGTATCCTACTGAAGGAAATGTGTACATCCGGTACTCAATAGCTGTTATGGTACTGTCTTGGTGTTATCATGTCGACTACATACGGGATAAATTGCTTACACTCGGGACTTAGCTGAACTTGGTGTAACAATTCTCATCTGCAATATCCTGAAAGGAGATAAGGGGATTTTCGGGTCTTAATTGATCTTGATGATGCTTTGTCGACTTCATTAATGGGATTGAGTGTGTACTTCAGGTTTTTGAGCTTCATATATCGAGACTGGCTGGATCTCTTCAATTTCTTGGGGGAAGTGGTCTCTGGATACTGTTGGTATGCGTTGCTTCGGTCTTCAGCGGGATGAAATGTGAGAAGTATCATTCAAGCGTGAGATGATTCGTGGCTGATTTATTTGAGGATCCCCCGATCGAAGAATCTCGACGGTTATTTTTAAAAGGAGCAGCAATATTCAATGGGCTTTGCTACGGTTTCTGCTGTACACTTACCTTTCGAAAGCTTGAAAGAGAGCTTGAAAACTGCTCAAAAGGAAGATTGTTGGTTTGGGGGGAAGCTATCAAAGCTTCACATTGAGAAGGCTCAAGCTCAGATGATTATTTTGGAGCCTTGAAAGCTTTGGTGGTGAAAGTTTAAGAGATGTTGACTTCAGATTTCTACCACATGCTGAACGTATCCTCATTTTGGTATTCATGTCATCATCGTCTTAAACTGAGTAACATATTTTGTACATATCGTATACCAAATTGTAAATAGAAAGATATATAGAAAACCTGCAAATTGTAAATAGTGAATCGTAAAACCAGACAAACCATAAAAAATTGAAAAACAGAAAATACCAAAAAAATAGTTTCACCTAGGCATGTCTTCTGTTTATCGATAATATTTACGGACTTAGAAATGTCATTCAATAATGGCACGGGTCTTTAAATGAAGCTCGAGCAGAAGTTAAAATGGATTGTTAGAACATGTCTAAATGGCTTGCTATTACTTCAGATAGCAACCCGCGCTTCAAAATGGGGAAAGCACGTCGCCAAAAAGACGGCTGTTCCTCCAACTGGGTGATGTTCACCTGGGCATGGATTACTTTATATCCATGTTTCTTCGATCTGATGTATGTTTCAGTGCATCATTTCTTGAAAAAGAAGAGTAATCTTCTTTGTATGCAAATAGTTTTCATTCTGTGATTCTTCTGAAAATTATTTGTGAGACACTTGGTGATTATGTGTTGCTTGAAATTCTTTTAGATTTGGATTGTGCATAAAATTTGTCACTCAATCAACGACTAAAAATATTTAACTAGAATACGGGTCATTGATTGAGGGGGAGAGTGAATTCAAATTTTATATCATCAAACGGGTTTCTTGATTAATTCATAACTCTTTGAAAAGGTTTTGTAGTTAATGGGGTCTTAGCTGAAGAGGAAATTGGTAAACTTTATATCAAATGGCCAAATGTGTTAGTTGCTAGAAAGTTTAGGACATTATGTGCAATTTGCTTATAGTATCCTAGCTTCATATAACTAGAAGGTTCATTTGTATCACTTTGGAATCCTCGTTTAATCCCCTAGATACATTAAAACTCAAAATCTGAAAGAAGTTAGAAAACCCGATGTGTTTGATGTTCTTGATTACTCCACTGGCATTTGTATGATCTAAATGAATGAGTTTCAAATGTTGTTGCATTTTTGTTAAGTCGATTGCTGCTTAATTGTTGTTTATATTGTGCATATGTTCTCAGGATTCGCTTAGGTATATAGCTATCATGTGTGAATCATGTTTCTAAGATCCTGAATTAAATATTGAAATATGTGTGAATTGCCATGTTCATGATTGCTATTTGCTCTTCATGCTAGATAGTGGTTTGACGTATTTCCTGATTGTGGTTTGATTATAAGATGAACTTGGTATTATAATGTGGCAAGCTGCTATGGGGCATCCATTAATGAATAGTGTATCTGTATGCATGCATATCTTTGTGGATATTCTTATGCAGATTCCATAGCCAAAATGAATGTGCCAGTTCCCACTCTAACCATTTGATCAGACGTTCAAACTTTATTGATTGGCTCAGAATTCACCACGACAACAACATCGGCAACAACAACAACAACAACACTGTCATCACCACCACCACCCTCAGTGAAACAAAGCAATATTTATTCTGATCTCGCCAAGTAGGGATCTACAATACTTGGACGTTCTTGTTGGTGGATGGATAATTGATGTTGACCAATGACTCCCTCAGAGAAGCGGATGATCACATCATCTGCGCAAAAAGGTCAATATCATTCGTGTCATAAAAAAATCACTTTGTGCAAAATACGCAGTGAATCTCCCTCTTAGATTAAGGGGGAGCATAGTATCTTCCATTATCAGAAAACATTAAATCGGACACATTTTCTCCCACATTTTCTAACTTATTTAAATCAATTGGGATCACAAATCTCAAATGGTTTGAAATTTTTGATCGGGGGAGAGAATGTGATTTAAATATGAAATCTGATAAAATGTGATGTTTGGACATAAATGTAAGCTCTCCCATATGTGCTAAACTATTTCGTATATCGATGCACATATTGAGGGGGAGCAAATGGACAAAAGGATTTGGCATCTTATGTCAGCAAGGCTCAGACTTCACAAATGAATTGACGAAACATATATTGTCATCAATCGAAAGGACATATCCTGGCCGGGTAATAATTTCAAGCTGGTCTAACCAGTGATGTAAGCGTGTCTCGAAAAGGATGTGTCTGAGTAGAGTGTACCGTTTCGAGAAACTTTCTGTGGACTTGACCAGGCCGGGTAATAATTTCAAGCTGGTCTAACCAGTGATGTAAGCGTGTCTTGAATCGGTCATGTTCACTGAAAGTTGATCAATTCAAAAAAAAAAAAAAAAAAAAAAGTGCGAGCTGTACCTAACATGTGCAAATTTATAAAACAATCATTCGAGCACATGTTGAGGGGGAGCATTTGAAAAATATAAAACTCTTAAGTGTTAGCAAAAATGTGTTTCAGAATCATGAACACTTTGAGAGATTTTTCAAAGATTTGGTTTATGGCAATTGTGGAACAACACCAAAGACCGACCATTTTACTTTATGTATTGGAGTTATAAGGATGTTAAGGTTAGGTATTAGTTCCCATGATCCAGCCAGAACCGGAGGGATCTTCCCAGGGACTATCCTCTAGTTAGAATAGAAGTCCTTAGGAATGATTAAAAAAAGGAGAAAAGTGAATAAGGGAAAAGTGCGGACTGAGATAGAGCTAGTACTGGAACAAACCCAACAAGGTGCTAGTAATGAAGTCTCGGTAAGCGCTGAAGGGGTTGAAGAATGAAAAAGAAATGTAAAGATAAAGGGTGAAAAGAAAGAAGCCCTCCTTACACTTTAGGCAGAAACCGGGTCAATACATATGCTGTCAGAATCACTTAGTTAATTGTTGACATTGAAGACAAAGTATCATGGACCCAGTGATACGCTGCACAACCCTCCCTAGCCACTCAAGGTCCCTTAAAGGACTCTTGTTTCACTTGTCACAGAGATCAATACATTGCTATCGTCTCTCTCACTCCGAGTTAGATGATATTGAAAAGGTGGCAGTTCTATCCAGCCTCCGCTCACTAAATCAAAACGCACAATTGAGTCTAGAGCCACGAGACGCATAATAAGATCTCATAGAAACACGTATTATTTCTACACTGGTTGTTCAACATTAAGGACACCAGTCGTAAACTTATGAGTCCTACGCAGATCTTAGCAATCTGCCAGAACATTTATGAGAGAATTTACAAATGTAATTCTCAGTGATTGAATGGAAATTCCTGCCAGGGTCAACATCAAGCAGCCCTGAAAGCAGGTCACTTCGGTAATTCCTTGTGGATTACGCTTAGTGATCTCGGCGGTTTCAAACGGTCTACAGTCGTGGAGTGATCTCCAGCGACTCACCTAATCGTTGATTTACTACGGTAAGATCTTAAAAAACCCTCTGTGGGTTTTCGATTTAGGAACGGTCTTGGTAAGGATTAGAGAGAATTTTCACACTATGCTGTTAACAATCTCGAAGTCCGAACCTGTAAGTACCGGACGTTTTATTGCTAACTGTCGTATGCAAGAACATCTGGCGATTGTAGCTGATTGCTGTTGCAGCTGTTTGCGGTTGTAGTTGATTGAAGTTGCAACTGATTGCGGTTGTAGCAAATTGCTGAAAAGATGCCAATCCACCACCACATGTTCACACTACATCATCATTATAATCAAAGAAGTCATGATAAACTAAAAGACCTTCAACACAGCTTCTTCAAACTTTGATGCTGAAAGATCATGACTCTAAATAGTGTGAGCATGTCGGTTCAAAGAATATCACATCACATGGAAACATACTGCTGAAAGATGACTTGAAGACAAATGTTGGATGATAAACTCAAAGAATTCTCAAAGATCATCCAAGACAACCGATCAGTCATCAAAATATTACTGCTGAATGCACAAAGTTTCAAAACATTGAAGAATCAGAGACTACGAGCTATGAAGACAAGTTCTGAAGACAGAATGCTAGAATTCAAAATATTATTTCCGGGGTGACCTCCCTTAGGGGGAGATTGTTAGGAATATAAATATTCAGATGAAGGCTCGGTCACCCCGAGTATCTATTTAGCATATACATAGCTCGTAGGCTTATTTATATTAGCTTAGTACTATTAATATTATTAGTTTTATTAGATTAGTCGTATCTATATTTGTGGAGTGGGTCGGGTCTTTACCCTCTGTCAGCTCACTCCACAGCCCACTAGGGGCACCAATATTAGGAACTATATAAACCCCTTCCCACACATGGGAAGGGTTGGGACTTTTCACTCTTCTAATCTAATCCTCACATTTTCTCTCCACTCTCTCTCTCTCTAAAAGTTCCCATCTTCTTCATATCTCTCTCTATAATTAGATCTAGCATCAATCTTGTGTTTGTGTTATGAATCTTAGATCCCTACATAATGAAAGTGAATTTGTGTGTATGTATATCTGTGTTGATATTCTCATGCAGATTCCATGGCCAATATGAATGTGCATGTTCCCGCTCTAACTAATTGATCAGATGTTCAAACTCTATTGAATGGCTCTGAATTCACCACAACAACAACACCTTCACCACCACCACCATCACTTCAACAAAGCTTTACTAATTCTGATCTCGCCTAGTGGGGCTCTACAATACTTGGGAAGTGTTTCTTGGTGGATGGATAATTGATGTTGACTACTGACTCCCTCAAAGAAGCAGATGATCACATCGTCTGCGCAAAAAGGTCAATATCAATTGTGTCATAACAGTAACTTTGTGCATAATAAGCAGTGAATATCCCTCTTAGATTAAGGGGGAGCATAGTATCGTTCCATTATCAGCACATATTAAAACTGACCACATTTTCTCCCATAATTTCTAACTTATTTAAATCAATTGGGATCACAAATCTCAAATGGTTTGAAATTTTTGATCGGGGGAGAGAATGTGATTTAAATATGAAATCTGATAAAATGTGATCTTTTGGACTCATGTGTAGGCTCCCAAATATGTGCTAAACTCTTTCGTATATCGATGCACATATTGAGGGGGAGCAAATGGTTTATGATGGCAATTGTGGAAGAATACCAAAGACCGACCATTTTACTTAATGTACTGGAGTTATAAGGATGGTAAGGTTAGGTATTAGTTCCCATGATCCAGCTAGAACCGGAGGGATCTTCCCAGGGACAATCCTCTAGTTATAATAGAAGTCCTTAGGAATGATTAAAAAGGAGAAAAGTGAATAAGGGAAGAGTGCCGACTGAGATGGAGCTAGTACTGGAACAAACCCAACAAGGTGCTAGTGATGAAATCTCGGTAAGTGCTGAAGGGGTTGAAGAATGAAAAAGAAATGTAAAGATAAAGGGTGAAAAGAAAGAAGCCCTCCTTACACTTTAGGCAGAAACCGGGTCAATACATATGCTGTAACACCCCGAAAGTCGTAATGAAGCAGCGGAAGTCTAATTGGGGTATTACATCTCAGATCATAGTCACAATTATAGAAAACGACTCGAAAGAGACGTTTTGAGAAAATTTAGTTATCATTCATCAAATAAAATCAGAGTTTGCAACAACGATTCCATAACATTTAATAGTACATAATGAAAATGTTTTAGTTAAAACGAATGATAACATTATTTTGGACGTCGTCCAAAAAGGGCCCTAATCCACTCCGTGCCATTTATGCTTCTTAGATACCTAAGATAAAACATGCTAAAAGGGTCAACACAAAGGTTGAGTGAATCCATAGTGTTTTATTTGTAATAGTTTGAACACAAATTAGGTAGTAATAAAATCAATGATATCGTAGTGTAATATATTGCCCTAAGCCTCATGACACGCAAACCTTAACATCGGGTGATATCATAAATGATATAAATAGCCCACATCATAAAATGATGTAGGTGATAGTGGCCTCATC